>OX439010.1:1852500-2468333 GCA_949316495.1 Amphiduros pacificus
GTGAGATACACCTTAAAATAAAATTTCATAGCCACCCAATCGATTTGTGACGTGCCGATGATCAACGGCAGCGTCACACCGGGGCCAAATATTAGTTTTGAATTTTTCAAGAATACATGCTGATCACTACAGCCTCCAAAAAAATCAAAGATGTGCATTGGGGTGAGATACACCTTAAAATAAAATTTCATAGCCACCCAATCGATTTGTGACGTGCCGATGATCAACGGCAGCGTCACACTGGGGCCAAATATTGGTTTTGAATTTTTCAAGAATACATGCTGATCACTACAGCCTCCAAAAAAATCAAAGATGTGCATTGGGGTGAGATACACCTTAAAATAAAATTTCATAGCCACCCAATCGATTTGTGACGTGCCGATGATCAACGGCAGCGTCACACTGGGGCCAAATATTGGTTTTGAATTTTTCCAGAATACATGCTGATCACTACAGCCTCCAAAAAAATCAAAGATGTGCATTGGGGTGAGATACACCTTCAAACAATTTTTCGGTGCGAGCTGAGCGATTTCTGACGTGCCGGTGATCAACGGTAACGTCAGAAAGGGGCCAAATATTGGTTTTGAATTTTTCAAGAATACATGCTGATCACTACAGCCTCCAAAAAAATCAAAGATGTGCATTGGGGTGAGATACACCTTAAAATAAAAATTCACAGCCACCTAATCGATTTGTGACGTGCCGATGATCAACGGTAGCGTCACACTGGGGCCAAATATTGGTTTTGAATTTTTCAAGAATACATGCTGATCACTACAGCCTCCAAAAAAATCAAAGATGTGCATTGGGGTGAGATACACCTTCAAACAATTTTTCGGTGCGAGCTGAGCGATTTCTGACGTGCCGGTGATCAACGGTAACGTCAGAAAGGGGCCAAATATTGGTTTTGAATTTTTCAAGAATACATGCTGATCACTACAGCCTCCAAAAAAATCAAAGATGTGCATTGGGGTGAGATACACCTTAAAATAAAATTTCACAGCCACCCAATCGATTTGTGACGTGCCGATGATCAACGGTAGCGTCACACTGGGGCCAAATATTGGTTTTTAATTTTTCAAGAATACATGCTGATCACTACAGCCTCCAAAAAAATCAAAGATGTGCATTGGGGTGAGATACACCTTCAAACAATTTTTCAGAGCGAGCTGAGCGATTTCTGACGTGCCGGTGATCAACGGTAACGTCAGAAAGGGGCCAAATATTGGTTTTGAATTTTTCAAGAATACATGCTGATCACTACAGCCTCCAAAAAAATCAAAGATGTGCATTGGGGTGAGATACACCTTCAAAAAAAATTTCGGAGCGAGCTGAACGATTTCTGACGTGCCGATGATCAACGGTAACGTCAGAAAGGGGCCAAATATTGGTTTTGAATTTTTCTAGAATACATGCTGATCACTACAGCCTCCAAAAAAATCAAAGATGTGCATTGGGGTGAGATACACCTGAAAATAAAATTTCATAGCCACCCAATCGATTTCTGACGTGCCGTTGATCAATGGTTACGTCAGAAAGGGGCCAAATATTGGTTTTGAAATTTTTCAAGAATACATGCTGATCACTACAGCCTCCAAAAAAAATCAAAGATGTGCATTGGGGTGAGATACACCTTCAAACAATTTTTCAGAGCGAGCTGAGCGATTTCTGACGTGCCGGTGATCAACGGTTACGTCAGAAAGGGGCCAAATATTGGTTTTGAATTTTTCAAGAATACATGCTGATCACTACAGCCTCCAAAAAAATCAAAGATGTGCATTGGGGTGAGATACACCTTCAAACAATTTTTCAGAGCGAGCTGAGCGATTTGTGACGTGCCGGTGATCAACGGTTACGTCAGAAAGGGGCCAAATATTGGTTTTGAATTTTTCAAGAATACATGCTGATCACTACAGCCTCCAAAAAAATCAAAGATGTGCATTGGGGTGAGATACACCTTCAAACAATTTTTCAGAGCGAGCTGAGCGATTTCTGACGTGCCGGTGATCAACGGTAACGTCAGAAAGGGGCCAAATATTGGTTTTGAATTTTTCAAGAATACATGCTGATCACTACAGCCTCCAAAAAATTCAAAGATGTGCATTGGGGTGAGATACACCTTAAAATAAAATTTCATAGCCACCCAATCGATTTGTGACGTGCCGATGATCAACGGCAGCGTCACACCGGGGCCAAATATTAGTTTTGAATTTTTCAAGAATACATGCTGATCACTACAGCCTCCAAAAAAATCAAAGATGTGCATTGGGGTGAGATACACCTTCAAACAATTTTTCAGAGCGAGCTGAGCGATTTCTGACGTGCCGGTGATCAACGGTAACGTCAGAAAGGGGCCAAATTTTGGTTTTGAAATTTTTCAAGAATACGTGCTGATCACTACAGCCTCCAAAAAAATCAAAGATGTGCATTGGGGTGAGATACACCTTAAAATAAAATTTCAGAGCCACCCAATCGATTTGTGACGTGCCGATGATCAACGGCAGCGTCACACCGGGGCCAAATATTAGTTTTGAATTTTTCAAGAATACATGCTGATCACTACAGCCTCCAAAAAAATCAAAGATGTGCATTGGGGTGAGATACACCTTCAAACAATTTTTCAGAGCGAGCTGAGCGATTTCTGACGTGCCGGTGATCAACGGCAGCGTCAGAAAGGGGCCAAATATTGGTTTTGAATTTTTCCAGAATACATGCTGATCACTACAGCCTCCAAAAAAATCAAAGATGTGCATTGGGGTGAGATACACCTTCAAACAATTTTTCAGAGCGAGCTGAGCGATTTCTGACGTGCCGGTGATCAACGGTAACGTCAGAAAGGGGCCAAATATTGGTTTTGAATTTTTCAAGAATACATGCTGATCACTACAGCCTCCAAAAAATTCAAAGATGTGCATTGGGGTGAGATACACCTTAAAATAAAATTTCATAGCCACCCAATCGATTTGTGACGTGCCGATGATCAACGGCAGCGTCACACCGGGGCCAAATATTAGTTTTGAATTTTTCAAGAATACATGCTGATCACTACAGCCTCCAAAAAAATCAAAGATGTGCATTGGGGTGAGATACACCTTCAAACAATTTTTCAGAGCGAGCTGAGCGATTTCTGACGTGCCGGTGATCAACGGTAACGTCAGAAAGGGGCCAAATTTTGGTTTTGAAATTTTTCAAGAATACGTGCTGATCACTACAGCCTCCAAAAAAATCAAAGATGTGCATTGGGGTGAGATACACCTTAAAATAAAATTTCAGAGCCACCCAATCGATTTGTGACGTGCCGATGATCAACGGCAGCGTCACACCGGGGCCAAATATTAGTTTTGAATTTTTCAAGAATACATGCTGATCACTACAGCCTCCAAAAAAAATCAAAGATGTGCATTGGGGTGAGATACACCTTCAAACAATTTTTCAGAGCGAGCTGAGCGATTTCTGACGTGCCGGTGATCAACGGCAGCGTCAGAAAGGGGCCAAATATTGGTTTTGAATTTTTCCAGAATACATGCTGATCACTACAGCCTCCAAAAAATTCAAAGATGTGCATTGGGGTGAGATACACCTTCAAACAATTTTTCGGAGCGAGCTGAGCGATTTCTGACGTGCCGGTTATCAACGGTAACGTCAGAAAGGGGCCAAATATTGGTTTTGAATTTTTCAAGAATACATGCTGATCACTACAGCCTCCAAAAAAATCAAAGATGTGCATTGGGGTGAGATACACCTTCACACAATTTTTCAGAGCGACCTGAGCGATTTCTGACGTGCCGTTGATCAACGGTAACGTCAGAAAGGGGCCAAATATTGGTTTTGAATTTTTCAAGAATACATGCTGATCACTACAGCCTCCAAAAAAATCAAAGATGTGCATTGGGGTGAGATACACCTTCAAACAATTTTTCAGAGCGAGCTGAGCGATTTCCGACGTGCCGGTGATCAACGGTTACGTCAGAAAGGGGCCAAATATTGGTTTTGAAATTTTTCAAGAATACATGCTGATCACTACAGCCTCCAAAAAAAATCAAAGATGTGCATTGGGGTGAGATACACCTTCAAACAATTTTTCAGAGCGAGCTGAGCGATTTCTGACGTGCCGGTGATCAACGGCAGCGTCAGAAAGGGGCCAAATATTGGTTTTGAATTATTCCAGAATACATGCTGATCACTACAGCCTCCAAAAAAATCAAAGATGTGCATTGGGGTGAGATACACCTTAAAATAAAATTTCATAGCCACCCAATCGATTTGTGACGTGCCGATGATCAACGGCAGCGTCACACCGGGGCCAAATATTAGTTTTGAATTTTTCAAGAATACATGCTGATCACTACAGCCTCCAAAAAAATCAAAGATGTGCATTGGGGTGAGATACACCTTCAAACAATTTTTCAGAGCGAGCTGAGCGATTTCTGACGTGCCGGTGATCAACGTTTACGTCAGAAAGGGGCCAAATTTTGGTTTTGAAATTTTTCAAGAATATGTGCTGATCACTACAGCCTCCAAAAAAATCAAAGATGTGCATTGGGGTGAGATACACTTTAAAATAAAATTTCAGAGCCACCCAATCGATTTGTGACGTGCCGATGATCAACGGCAGCGTCACACCGGGGCCAAATATTGGTTTTGAATTTTTCAAGAATACATGCTGATCACTACAGCCTCCAAAAAAATCAAAGATGTGCATTGGGGTGAGATACACCTTCAGACAATTTTTCAGAGCGACCTGAGCGATTTCTGACGTGCCGTTGATCAACGGTAACGTCAGAAAGGGGCCAAATATTGGTTTTGAATTTTTCAAGAATACATGCTGATCACTACAGCCTCCAAAAAAATCAAAGATGTGCATTGGGGTGAGATACACCTTCACACAATTTTTCAGAGCGACCTGAGCGATTTCTGACGTGCCGTTGATCAACGGCAGCGTCACACCGGGGCCAAATATTGGTTTTGAATTTTTCAAGAATACATGCTGATCACTACAGCCTCCAAAAAAATCAAAGATGTGCATTGGGGTGAGATACACCTTCAAACAATTTTTCAGAGCGAGCTGAGCGATTTCTGACGTGCCGGTGATCAACGGTAACGTCAGAAAGGGGCCAAATATTGGTTTTGAATTTTTCAAGAATACATGCTGATCACTACAGCCTCCAAAAAATTCAAAGATGTGCATTGGGGTGAGATACACCTTAAAATAAAATGTCATAGCCACCCAATCGATTTGTGACGTGCCGATGATCAACGGCAGCGTCACACCGGGGCCAAATATTAGTTTTGAATTTTTCAAGAATACATGCTGATCACTACAGCCTCCAAAAAAATCAAAGATGTGCATTGGGGTGAGATACACCTTCAAACAATTTTTCAGAGCGAGCTGAGCGATTTCTGACGTGCCGGTGATCAACGGCAGCGTCAGAAAGGGGCCAAATATTGGTTTTGAATTTTTCCAGAATACATGCTGATCACTACAGCCTCCAAAAAATCAAAGATGTGCATTGGGGTGAGATACACCTTCAAACAATTTTTCGGAGCGAGCTGAGCGATTTCTGACGTGCCGGTGATCAACGGTAACGTCAGAAAGGGGCCAAATATTGGTTTTGAATTTTTCAAGAATACATGCTGATCACTACAGCCTCCAAAAAAATCAAAGATGTGCATTGGGGTGAGATACACCTTCACACAATTTTTCAGAGCGACCTGAGCGATTTCTGACGTGCCGTTGATCAACGGTAACGTCAGAAAGGGGCCAAAATATTGGTTTTGAATTTTTCAAGAATACATGCTGATCACTACAGCCTCCAAAAAAATCAAAGATGTGCATTGGGGTGAGATACACCTTCAAACAATTTTTCAGAGCGAGCTGAGCGATTTCTGACGTGCCGGTGATCAACGGTAACGTCAGAAAGGGGCCAAATATTGGTTTTGAATTTTTCAAGAATACATGCTGATCACTACAGCCTCCAAAAAATTCAAAGATGTGCATTGGGGTGAGATACACCTTAAAATAAAATTTCATAGCCACCCAATCGATTTGTGACGTGCCGATGATCAACGGCAGAGTCACACCGGGGCCAAATATTAGTTTTGAATTTTTCAAGAATACATGCTGATCACTACAGCCTCCAAAAAAATCAAAGATGTGCATTGGGGTGAGATACACCTTCAAACAATTTTTCAGAGCGAGCTGAGCGATTTCTGACGTGCCGGTGATCAACGGCAGCGTCAGAAAGGGGCCAAATATTGGTTTTGAATTTTTCCAGAATACATGCTGATCACTACAGCCTCCAAAAAAATCAAAGATGTGCATTGGGGTGAGATACACCTTCAAACAATTTTTCGGAGCGAGCTGAGCGATTTCTGACGTGCCGGTTATCAACGGTAACGTCAGAAAGGGGCCAAATATTGGTTTTGAATTTTTCAAGAATACATGCTGATCACTACAGCCTCCAAAAAAATCAAAGATGTGCATTGGGGTGAGATACACCTTCACACAATTTTTCAGAGCGACCTGAGCGATTTCTGACGTGCCGTTGATCAACGGTAACGTCAGAAAGGGGCCAAATATTGGTTTTGAATTTTTCAAGAATACATGCTGATCACTACAGCCTCCAAAAAAATCAAAGATGTGCATTGGGGTGAGATACACCTTCAAACAATTTTTCGGAGCGAGCTGAGCGATTTCTGACGTTCCGGTGATCAACGGTAACGTCAGAAAGGGGCCAAATATTGGTTTTGAATTTTTCAAGAATACATGCTGATCACTACAGCCTCCAAAAAAATCAAAGATGTGCATTGGGGTGAGATACACTTTAAAATAAAATTTCAGAGCCACCCAATCGATTTGTGACGTGCCGATGATCAACGGCAGCGTCACACCGGGGCCAAATATTGGTTTTGAATTTTTCAAGAATACATGCTGATCACTACAGCCTCCAAAAAAATCAAAGATGTGCATTGGGGTGAGATACACCTTCACACAATTTTTCAGAGCGACCTGAGCGATTTCTGACGTGCCGTTGATCAACGGTAACGTCAGAAAGGGGCCAAATATTGGTTTTGAATTTTTCAAGAATACATGCTGATCACTACAGCCTCCAAAAAAAATCAAAGATGTGCATTGGGGTGAGATACACCTTCAAACAATTTTTCAGAGCGAGCTGAGCGATTTCTGACGTGCAGGTGATCAACGGTAACGTCAGAAAGGGGCCAAATTTTGGTTTTGAAATTTTTCAAGAATACGTGCTGATCACTACAGCCTCCAAAAAAATCAAAGATGTGCATTGGGGTGAGATACACCTTAAAATAAAATTTCAGAGCCACCCAATCGATTTGTGACGTGCCGATGATCAACGGCAGCGTCACACCGGGGCCAAATATTAGTTTTGAATTTTTCAAGAATACATGCTGATCACTACAGCCTCCAAAAAAATCAAAGATGTGCATTGGGGTGAGATACACCTTCAAACAATTTTTCAGAGCGAGCTGAGCGATTTCTGACGTGCCGGTGATCAACGGTAACGTCAGAAAGGGGCCAAATATTGGTTTTGAATTTTTCAAGAATACATGCTGATCACTACAGCCTCCAAAAAATTCAAAGATGTGCATTGGGGTGAGATACACCTTAAAATAAAATTTCATAGCCACCCAATCGATTTGTGACGTGCCGATGATCAACGGCAGCGTCACACCGGGGCCAAATATTAGTTTTGAATTTTTCAAGAATACATGCTGATCACTACAGCCTCCAAAAAAATCAAAGATGTGCATTGGGGTGAGATACACCTTCAAACAATTTTTCAGAGCGAGCTGAGCGATTTCTGACGTGCCGGTGATCAACGGCAGCGTCAGAAAGGGGCCAAATATTGGTTTTGAATTTTTCCAGAATACATGCTGATCACTACAGCCTCCAAAAAAATCAAAGATGTGCATTGGGGTGAGATACACCTTCAAACAATTTTTTCGGAGCGAGCTGAGCGATTTCTGACGTGCCGGTGATCAACGGTAACGTCAGAAAGGGGCCAAATATTGGTTTTGAATTTTTCCAGAATACATGCTGATCACTACAGCCTCCAAAAAAATCAAAGATGTGCATTGGGGTGAGATACACCTTCAAACAATTTTTCAGAGCGAGCTGAGCGATTTCTGACGTGCCGGTGATCAACGGCAGCGTCAGAAAGGGGCCAAATATTGGTTTTGAATTTTTCAAGAATACATGCTGATCACTACAGCCTCCAAAAAAATCAAAGATGTGCATTGGGGTGAGATACACCTTCAAACAATTTTTCAGAGCGAGCTGAGCGATTTCTGACGTGCCGGTGATCAACGGTAACGTCAGAAAGGGGCCAAATATTGGTTTTGAATTTTTCAAGAATACATGCTGATCACTACAGCCTCCAAAAAATTCAAAGATGTGCATTGGGGTGAGATACACCTTAAAATAAAATTTCATAGCCACCCAATTGATTTGTGACGTGCCGATGATCAACGGCAGCGTCACCCCGGGGCCAAATATTGGTTTTGAATTTTTCAAGAATACATGCTGATCACTACAGCCTCCAAAAAAATCAAAGATGTGCATTGGGGTGAGATACACCTTCAAACAATTTTTCAGAGCGAGCTGAGCGATTTCTGACGTGCCGGTGATCAACGGTAACGTCAGAAAGGGGCCAAATATTGGTTTTGAATTTTTCCAGAATACATGCTGATCACTACAGCCTCCAAAAAAATCAAAGATGTGCATTGGGGTGAGATACACCTTCAAACAATTTTTCAGAGCGAGCTGAGCGATTTGTGACGTGCCGGTGATCAACGGCAGCGTCAGAAAGGGGCCAAATATTGGTTTTGAATTTTTCCAGAATACATGCTGATCACTACAGCCTCCAAAGAAATCAAAGATGTGCATTGGGGTGAGATACACCTTCAAACAATTTTTCAGAGCGAGCTGAGCGATTTCTGACGTGCCGGTGATCAACGGTAACGTCAGAAAGGGGCCAAATATTGGTTTTGAATTTTTCAAGAATACATGCTGATCACTACAGCCTCCAAAAAATTCAAAGATGTGCATTGGGGTGAGATACACCTTAAAATAAAATTTCATAGCCACCCAATCGATTTGTGACGTGCCGATGATCAACGGCAGCGTCACACCGGGGCCAAATATTAGTTTTGAATTTTTCAAGAATACATGCTGATCACTACAGCCTCCAAAAAAATCAAAGATGTGCATTGGGGTGAGATACACCTTCAAACAATTTTTCAGAGCGAGCTGAGCGATTTCTGACGTGCCGGTGATCAACGGCAGCGTCAGAAAGGGGCCAAATATTGGTTTTGAATTTTTCCAGAATACATGCTGATCACTACAGCCTCCAAAAAAATCAAAGATGTGCATTGGGGTGAGATACACCTTCAAACAATTTTTTCGGAGCGAGCTGAGCGATTTCTGACGTGCCGGTGATCAACGGTAACGTCAGAAAGGGGCCAAATATTGGTTTTGAATTTTTCCAGAATACATGCTGATCACTACAGCCTCCAAAAAAATCAAAGATGTGCATTGGGGTGAGATACACCTTCAAACAATTTTTCAGAGCGAGCTGAGCGATTTCTGACGTGCCGGTGATCAACGGCAGCGTCAGAAAGGGGCCAAATATTGGTTTTGAATTTTTCAAGAATACATGCTGATCACTACAGCCTCCAAAAAAATCAAAGATGTGCATTGGGGTGAGATACACCTTCAAACAATTTTTCAGAGCGAGCTGAGCGATTTCTGACGTGCCGGTGATCAACGGTAACGTCAGAAAGGGGCCAAATATTGGTTTTGAATTTTTCAAGAATACATGCTGATCACTACAGCCTCCAAAAAATTCAAAGATGTGCATTGGGGTGAGATACACCTTAAAATAAAATTTCATAGCCACCCAATTGATTTGTGACGTGCCGATGATCAACGGCAGCGTCACCCCGGGGCCAAATATTGGTTTTGAATTTTTCAAGAATACATGCTGATCACTACAGCCTCCAAAAAAATCAAAGATGTGCATTGGGGTGAGATACACCTTCAAACAATTTTTCAGAGCGAGCTGAGCGATTTCTGACGTGCCGGTGATCAACGGTAACGTCAGAAAGGGGCCAAATATTGGTTTTGAATTTTTCCAGAATACATGCTGATCACTACAGCCTCCAAAAAAATCAAAGATGTGCATTGGGGTGAGATACACCTTCAAACAATTTTTCAGAGCGAGCTGAGCGATTTGTGACGTGCCGGTGATCAACGGCAGCGTCAGAAAGGGGCCAAATATTGGTTTTGAATTTTTCCAGAATACATGCTGATCACTACAGCCTCCAAAGAAATCAAAGATGTGCATTGGGGTGAGATACACCTTCAAACAATTTTTCAGAGCGAGCTGAGCGATTTCTGACGTGCCGGTGATCAACGGTAACGTCAGAAAGGGGCCAAATATTGGTTTTGAATTTTTCAAGAATACATGCTGATCACTACAGCCTCCAAAAAATTCAAAGATGTGCATTGGGGTGAGATACACCTTAAAATAAAATTTCATAGCCACCCAATCGATTTGTGACGTGCCGATGATCAACGGCAGCGTCACACCGGGGCCAAATATTAGTTTTGAATTTTTCAAGAATACATGCTGATCACTACAGCCTCCAAAAAAATCAAAGATGTGCATTGGGGTCAGATACACCTTCAAACAATTTTTCAGAGCGAGCTGAGCGATTTCTGACGTGCCGGTGATCAACGGCAGCGTCAGAAAGGGGCCAAATATTGGTTTTGAATTTTTCCAGAATACATGCTGATCACTACAGCCTCCAAAAAAATCAAAGATGTGCATTGGGGTGAGATACACCTTCAAACAATTTTTCGGAGCGAGCTGAGCGATTTCTGACGTGCCGGTGATCAACGGTAACGTCAGAAAGGGGCCAAATATTGGTTTTGAATTTTTCCAGAATACATGCTGATCACTACAGCCTCCAAAAAAATCAAAGATGTGCATTGGGGTGAGATACACCTTCACACAATTTTTCAGAGCGACCTGAGCGATTTCTGACGTGCCGTTGATCAACGGTAACGTCAGAAAGGGGTCAAAATATTGGTTTTGAATTTTTCAAGAATACATGCTGATCACTACAGCCTCCAAAAAAATCAAAGATGTGCATTGGGGTGAGATACACCTTCAAACAATTTTTCAGAGCGAGCTGAGCGATTTCTGACGTGCCGGTGATCAACGGTAACGTCAGAAAGGGGCCAAATATTGGTTTTGAATTTTTCAAGAATACATGCTGATCACTACAGCCTCCAAAAAATTCAAAGATGTGCATTGGGGTGAGATACACCTTAAAATAAAATTTCATAGCCACCCAATCGATTTGTGACGTGCCGATGATCAACGGCAGAGTCACACCGGGGCCAAATATTAGTTTTGAATTTTTCAAGAATACATGCTGATCACTACAGCCTCCAAAAAAATCAAAGATGTGCATTGGGGTGAGATACACCTTCAAACAATTTTTCAGAGCGAGCTGAGCGATTTCTGACGTGCCGGTGATCAACGGCAGCGTCAGAAAGGGGCCAAATATTGGTTTTGAATTTTTCCAGAATACATGCTGATCACTACAGCCTCCAAAAAAATCAAAGATGTGCATTGGGGTGAGATACACCTTCAAACAATTTTTCAGAGCGACCTGAGCGATTTCTGACGTGCCGTTGATCAACGGTAACGTCAGAAAGGGGTCAAAATATTGGTTTTGAATTTTTCAAGAATACATGCTGATCACTACAGCCTCCAAAAAATTCAAAGATGTGCATTGGGGTGAGATACACCTTAAAATAAAATTTCATAGCCACCCAATCGATTTGTGACGTGCCGATGATCAACGGCAGAGTCACACCGGGGCCAAATATTAGTTTTGAATTTTTCAAGAATACATGCTGATCACTACAGCCTCCAAAAAAATCAAAGATGTGCATTGGGGTGAGATACACCTTCAAACAATTTTTCAGAGCGACCTGAGCGATTTCTGACGTGCCGGTGATCAACGGCAGCGTCAGAAAGGGGCCAAATATTGGTTTTGAATTTTTCCAGAATACATGCTGATCACTACAGCCTCCAAAAAAATCAAAGATGTGCATTGGGGTGAGATACACCTTCAAACAATTTTTCAGAGCGAGCTGAGCGATTTCTGACGTGCCGGTGATCAACGGTAACGTCAGAAAGGGCCCAAATATTGGTTTTGAATTTTTCAAGAATACATGCTGATCACTACAGCCTCCAAAAAATTCAAAGATGTGCATTGGGGTGAGATACACCTTAAAATAAAATTTCATAGCCACCCAATCGATTTGTGACGTGCCGATGATCAACGGCAGCGTCACCCCGGGGCCAAATATTGGTTTTGAATTTTTCAAGAATACATGCTGATCACTACAGCCTCCAAAAAAATCAAAGATGTGCATTGGGGTGAGATACACCTTCAAACAATTTTTCAGAGCGAGCTGAGCGATTTGTGACGTGCCGGTGATCAACGGTAACGTCAGAAAGGGGCCAAATATTGGTTTTGAATTTTTCCAGAATACATGCTGATCACTACAGCCTCCAAAAAAATCAAAGATGTGCATTGGGGTGAGATACACCTTCAAACAATTTTTCAGAGCGAGCTGAGCGATTTGTGACGTGCCGGTGATCAACGGCAGCGTCAGAAAGGGGCCAAATATTGGTTTTGAATTTTTCCAGAATACATGCTGATCACTACAGCCTCCAAAGAAATCAAAGATGTGCATTGGGGTGAGATACACCTTCAAACAATTTTTCAGAGCGAGCTGAGCGATTTCTGACGTGCCGGTGATCAACGGTAACGTCAGAAAGGGGCCAAATATTGGTTTTGAATTTTTCAAGAATACATGCTGATCACTACAGCCTCCAAAAAATTCAAAGATGTGCATTGGGGTGAGATACACCTTAAAATAAAATTTCATAGCCACCCAATCGATTTGTGACGTGCCGATGATCAACGGCAGCGTCACACCGGGGCCAAATATTAGTTTTGAATTTTTCAAGAATACATGCTGATCACTACAGCCTCCAAAAAAATCAAAGATGTGCATTGGGGTCAGATACACCTTCAAACAATTTTTCAGAGCGAGCTGAGCGATTTCTGACGTGCCGGTGATCAACGGCAGCGTCAGAAAGGGGCCAAATATTGGTTTTGAATTTTTCCAGAATACATGCTGATCACTACAGCCTCCAAAAAAATCAAAGATGTGCATTGGGGTGAGATACACCTTCAAACAATTTTTCGGAGCGAGCTGAGCGATTTCTGACGTGCCGGTGATCAACGGTAACGTCAGAAAGGGGCCAAATATTGGTTTTGAATTTTTCCAGAATACATGCTGATCACTACAGCCTCCAAAAAAATCAAAGATGTGCATTGGGGTGAGATACACCTTCACACAATTTTTCAGAGCGACCTGAGCGATTTCTGACGTGCCGTTGATCAACGGTAACGTCAGAAAGGGGTCAAAATATTGGTTTTGAATTTTTCAAGAATACATGCTGATCACTACAGCCTCCAAAAAAATCAAAGATGTGCATTGGGGTGAGATACACCTTCAAACAATTTTTCAGAGCGAGCTGAGCGATTTCTGACGTGCCGGTGATCAACGGTAACGTCAGAAAGGGGCCAAATATTGGTTTTGAATTTTTCAAGAATACATGCTGATCACTACAGCCTCCAAAAAATTCAAAGATGTGCATTGGGGTGAGATACACCTTAAAATAAAATTTCATAGCCACCCAATCGATTTGTGACGTGCCGATGATCAACGGCAGAGTCACACCGGGGCCAAATATTAGTTTTGAATTTTTCAAGAATACATGCTGATCACTACAGCCTCCAAAAAAATCAAAGATCTGCATTGGGGTGAGATACACCTTCAAACAATTTTTCAGAGCGAGCTGAGCGATTTCTGACGTGCCGGTGATCAACGGCAGCGTCAGAAAGGGGCCAAATATTGGTTTTGAATTTTTCAAGAATACATGCTGATCACTACAGCCTCCAAAAAAATCAAAGATGTGCATTGGGGTGAGATACACCTTCAAACAATTTTTCAGAGCGAGCTGAGCGATTTCTGACGTGCCGGTGATCAACGGTAACGTCAGAAAGGGGCCAAATATTGGTTTTGAATTTTTCAAGAATACATGCTGATCACTACAGCCTCCAAAAAATTCAAAGATGTGCATTGGGGTGAGATACACCTTAAAATAAAATTTCAGAGCCACCCAATCGATTTGTGACGTGCCGATGATCAACGGCAGCGTCACACCGGGGCCAAATATTAGTTTTGAATTTTTCAAGAATACATGCTGATCACTACAGCCTCCAAAAAAATCAAAGATGTGCATTGGGGTGAGATACACCTTAAAATAAAATTTTTCAGAGCGAGCTGAGCGATTTCTGACGTGCCGGTGATCAACGGTTACGTCAGAAAGGGGCCAAATATTGGTTTTGAAATTTTTCAAGAATACATGCTGATCACTACAGCCTCCAAAAAAATCAAAGATGTGCATTGGGGTGAGATACACCTTCAAACAATTTTTCAGAGCGAGCTGAGCGATTTCTGACGTGCCGGTGATCAACGGCAGCGTCAGAAAGGGGCCAAATATTGGTTTTGAATTTTTCCAGAATACATGCTGATCACTACAGCCTCCAAAAAATCAAAGATGTGCATTGGGGTGAGATACACCTTCAAACAATTTTTCAGAGCGAGCTGAGCGATTTCTGACGTGCCAGTGATCAACGGTAACGTCAGAAAGGGGCCAAATATTGGTTTTGAATTTTTCAAGAATACATGCTGATCACTACAGCCTCCAAAAAAATCAAAGATGTGCATTGGGGTGAGATACACCTTCAAACAATTTTTCAGAGCGAGCTGAGCGATTTCTGACGTGCCGGTGATCAACGGTAACGTCAGAAAGGGGCCAAATATTGGTTTTGAATTTATCAAGAATACATGCTGATCACTACAGCCTCCAAAAAATTCAAAGATGTGCATTGGGGTGAGATACACCTAAAAATAAAATTTCATAGCCACCCAATCGATTTGTGACGTGCCGATGATCAACGGCAGAGTCACACCGGGGCCAAATATTAGTTTTGAATTTTTCAAGAATACATGCTGATCACTACAGCCTCCAAAAAAATCAAAGATGTGCATTGGGGTGAGATACACCTTCAAACGATTTTTCAGAGCGAGCTGAGCGATTTCTGACGTGCCGGTGATCAACGGTTACGTCAGAAAGGGGCCAAATTTTGGTTTTGAAATTTTTCAAGAATATGTGCTGATCACTACAGCCTCCAAAAAAATCAAAGATGTGCATTGGGGTGAGATACACTTTAAAATAAAATTTCAGAGCCACCCAATCGATTTGTGACGTGCCGATGATCAACGGCAGCGTCACACCGGGGCCAAATATTGGTTTTGAATTTTTCAAGAATACATGCTGATCACTACAGCCCCCAAAAAAATCAAAGATGTGCATTGGGGTGAGATACACCTTCACACAATTTTTCAGAGCGACCTGAGCGATTTCTGACGTGCCGTTGATCAACGGTAACGTCAGAAAGGGGCCAAATATTGGTTTTGAATTTTTCAAGAATACATGCTGATCACTACAGCCTCCAAAAAAAATCAAAGATGTGCATTGGGGTGAGATACACCTTCAAACAATTTTTCAGAGCGAGCTGAGCGATTTCTGACGTGCCGGTGATCAACGGTTACGTCAGAAAGGGGCCAAATTTTGGTTTTGAAATTTTTCAAGAATACGTGCTGATCACTACAGCCTCCAAAAAAATCAAAGATGTGCATTGGGGTGAGATACACCTTAAAATAAAATTTCAGAGCCACCCAATCGATTTGTGACGTGCCGATGATCAACGGCAGCGTCACACCGGGGCCAAATATTAGTTTTGAATTTTTCAAGAATACATGCTGATCACTACAGCCTCCAAAAAAATCAAAGATGTGCATTGGGGTGAGATACACCTTAAAATAAAATTTCAGAGCCACCCAATCGATTTGTGACGTGCCGATGATCAACGGCAGCGTCACACCGGGGCCAAATATTAGTTTTGAATTTTTCAAGAATACATGCTGATCACTACAGCTTCCAAAAAAATCAAAGATGTGCATTGGGGTGAGATACACCTTAAAATAAAATTTCATAGCCACCCAATCGATTTGTGACGTGCCGATGATCAACGGCAGCGTCACCCCGGGGCCAAATATTGGTTTTGAATTTTTCAAGAATACATGCTGATCACTACAGCCTCCAAAAAAATCAAAGATGTGCATTGGGGTGAGATACACCTTCAAACAATTTTTCAGAGCGAGCTGAGCGATTTCTGACGTGCCGGTGATCAACGGTAACGTCAGAAAGGGGCCAAATATTGGTTTTGAATTTTTCAAGAATACATGCTGATCACTACAGCCTCCAAAAAAATCAAAGATGTGCATTGGGGTGAGATACACCTTCAAACAATTTTTCAGAGCGAGCTAAGCGATTTGTGACGTGCCGGTGATCAACGGCAGCGTCAGAAAGGGGCCAAATATTGGTTTTGAATTTTTCAAGAATACATGCTGATCACTACAGCCTCCAAAAAAATCAAAGATGTGCATTGGGGTGAGATACACCTTCAAACAATTTTTCAGAGCGAGCTGAGCGATTTCTGACGTGCCGGTGATCAACGGTAACGTCAGAAAGGGGCCAAATATTGGTTTTGAATTTTTCAAGAATACATGCTGATCACTACAGCCTCCAAAAAATTCAAAGATGTGCATTGGGGTGAGATACACCTTAAAATAAAATTTCATAGCCACCCAATCGATTTGTGACGTGCCGATGATCAACGGCAGCGTCACCCCGGGGCCAACTATTGGTTTTGAATTTTTCAAGAATACATGCTGATCACTACAGCCTCCAAAAAAATCAAAGATGTGCATTGGGGTGAGATACACCTTCAAACAATTTTTCAGAGCGAGCTGAGCGATTTGTGACGTGCCGGTGATCAACGGTAACGTCAGAAAGGGGCCAAATATTGGTTTTGAATTTTTCCAGAATACATGCTGATCACTACAGCCTCCAAAAAAATCAAAGATGTGCATTGGGGTGAGATACACCTTCAAACAATTTTTCAGAGCGAGCTGAGCGATTTGTGACGTGCCGGTGATCAACGGCAGCGTCAGAAAGGGGCCAAATATTGGTTTTGAATTTTTCCAGAATACATGCTGATCACTACAGCCTCCAAAGAAATCAAAGATGTGCATTGGGGTGAGATACACCTTCAAACAATTTTTCAGAGCGAGCTGAGCGATTTCTGACGTGCCGGTGATCAACGGTAACGTCAGAAAGGGGCCAAATATTGGTTTTGAATTTTTCAAGAATACATGCTGATCACTACAGCCTCCAAAAAATTCAAAGATGTGCATTGGGGTGAGATACACCTTAAAATAAAATTTCATAGCCACCCAATCGATTTGTGACGTGCCGATGATCAACGGCAGCGTCACACCGGGGCCAAATATTAGTTTTGAATTTTTCAAGAATACATGCTGATCACTACAGCCTCCAAAAAAATCAAAGATGTGCATTGGGGTCAGATACACCTTCAAACAATTTTTCAGAGCGAGCTGAGCGATTTCTGACGTGCCGGTGATCAACGGCAGCTTCAGAAAGGGGCCAAATATTGGTTTTGAATTTTTCCAGAATACATGCTGATCACTACAGCCTCCAAAAAAATCAAAGATGTGCATTGGGGTGAGATACACCTTCAAACAATTTTTCGGAGCGAGCTGAGCGATTTCTGACGTGCCGGTGATCAACGGTAACGTCAGAAAGGGGCCAAATATTGGTTTTGAATTTTTCAAGAATACATGCTGATCACTACAGCCTCCAAAAAATTCAAAGATGTGCATTGGGGTGAGATACACCTTAAAATAAAATTTCAGAGCCACCCAATCGATTTGTGACGTGCCGATGATCAACGGCAGCGTCACACCGGGGCCAAATATTAGTTTTGAATTTTTCAAGAATACATGCTGATCACTACAGCCTCCAAAAAAATCAAAGATGTGCATTGGGGTGAGATACACCTTAAAATAAAATTTTTCAGAGCGAGCTGAGCGATTTCTGACGTGCCGGTGATCAACGGCAGCGTCAGAAAGGGGCCAAATATTGGTTTTGAATTTTTCAAGAATACATGCTGATCACTACAGCCTCCAAAAAAATCAAAGATGTGCATTGGGGTGAGATACACCTTCAAACAATTTTTCAGAGCGAGCTGAGCGATTTCTGACGTGCCGGTGATCAACGGTAACGTCAGAAAGGGGCCAAATATTGGTTTTGAATTTTTCAAGAATACATGCTGATCACTACAGCCTCCAAAAAATTCAAAGATGTGCATTGGGGTGAGATACACCTTAAAATAAAATTTCATAGCCACCCAATCGATTTGTGACGTGCCGATGATCAACGGCAGCGTCACCCCGGGGCCAAATATTGGTTTTGAATTTTTCAAGAATACATGCTGATCACTACAGCCTCCAAAAAAATCAAAGATGTGCATTGGGGTGAGATACACCTTCAAACAATTTTTCAGAGCGAGCTGAGCGATTTCTGACGTGCCGGTGATCAACGGTAACGTCAGAAAGGGGCCAAATATTGGTTTTGAATTTTTCCAGAATACATGCTGATCACTACAGCCTCCAAAAAAATCAAAGATGTGCATTGGGGTGAGATACACCTTCAAACAATTTTTCAGAGCGAGCTGAGCGATTTGTGACGTGCCGGTGATCAACGGCAGCGTCAGAAAGGGGCCAAATATTGGTTTTGAATTTTTCCAGAATACATGCTGATCACTACAGCCTCCAAATAAATCAAAGATGTGCATTGGGGTGAGATACACCTTCAAACAATTTTTCAGAGCGAGCTGAGCGATTTCTGACGTGCCGGTGATCAACGGTAACGTCAGAAAGGGGCCAAATATTGGTTTTGAATTTTTCAAGAATACATGCTGATCACTACAGCCTCCAAAAAATTCAAAGATGTGCATTGGGGTGAGATACACCTTAAAATAAAATTTCATAGCCACCCAATCGATTTGTGACGTGCCGATGATCAACGGCAGCGTCACACCGGGGCCAAATATTAGTTTTGAATTTTTCAAGAATACATGCTGATCACTACAGCCTCCAAAAAAATCAAAGATGTGCATTGGGGTCAGATACACCTTCAAACAATTTTTCAGAGCGAGCTGAGCGATTTCTGACGTGCCGGTGATCAACGGCAGCGTCAGAAAGGGGCCAAATATTGGTTTTGAATTTTTCCAGAATACATGCTGATCACTACAGCCTCCAAAAAAATCAAAGATGTGCATTGGGGTGAGATACACCTTCAAACAATTTTTCGGAGCGAGCTGAGCGATTTCTGACGTGCCGGTGATCAACGGTAACGTCAGAAAGGGGCCAAATATTGGTTTTGAATTTTTCCAGAATACATGCTGATCACTACAGCCTCCAAAAAAATCAAAGATGTGCATTGGGGTGAGATACACCTTCACACAATTTTTCAGAGCGACCTGAGCGATTTCTGACGTGCCGTTGATCAACGGTAACGTCAGAAAGGGGTCAAAATATTGGTTTTGAATTTTTCAAGAATACATGCTGATCACTACAGCCTCCAAAAAAATCAAAGATGTGCATTGGGGTGAGATACACCTTCAAACAATTTTTCAGAGCGAGCTGAGCAATTTCTGACGTGCCGGTGATCAACGGTAACGTCAGAAAGGGGCCAAATATTGGTTTTGAATTTTTCAAGAATACATGCTGATCACTACAGCCTCCAAAAAATTCAAAGATGTGCATTGGGGTGAGATACACCTTAAAATAAAATTTCATAGCCACCCAATCGATTTGTGACGTGCCGATGATCAACGGCAGAGTCACACCGGGGCCAAATATTAGTTTTGAATTTTTCAAGAATACATGCTGATCACTACAGCCTCCAAAAAAATCAAAGATGTGCATTGGGGTGAGATACACCTTCAAACAATTTTTCAGAGCGAGCTGAGCGATTTCTGACGTGCCGGTGATCAACGGCAGCGTCAGAAAGGGGCCAAATATTGGTTTTGAATTTTTCCAGAATACATGCTGATCACTACAGCCTCCAAAAAAATCAAAGATGTGCATTGGGGTGAGATACACCTTCAAACAATTTTTCAGAGCGAGCTGAGCGATTTCTGACGTGCCGGTGATCAACGGTAACGTCAGAAAGGGGCCAAATATTGGTTTTGAATTTTTCAAGAATACATGCTGATCACTACAGCCTCCAAAAAATTCAAAGATGTGCATTGGGGTGAGATACACCTTAAAATAAAATTTCATAGCCACCCAATCGATTTGTGACGTGCCGATGATCAACGGCAGCGTCACCCCGGGGCCAAATATTGGTTTTGAATTTTTCAAGAATACATGCTGATCACTACAGCCTCCAAAAAATTCAAAGATGTGCATTGGGGTGAGATACACCTTAAAATAAAATTTCATAGCCACCCAATCGATTTGTGACGTGCCGATGATCAACGGCAGAGTCACACCGGGGCCAAATATTAGTTTTGAATTTTTCAAGAATACATGCTGATCACTACAGCCTCCAAAAAAATCAAAGATGTGCATTGGGGTGAGATACACCTTCAAACAATTTTTCAGAGCGAGCTGAGCGATTTGTGACGTGCCGGTGATCAACGGTAACGTCAGAAAGGGGCCAAATATTGGTTTTGAATTTTTCCAGAATACATGCTGATCACTACAGCCTCCAAAAAAATCAAAGATGTGCATTGGGGTGAGATACACCTTCAAACAATTTTTCAGAGCGAGCTGAGCGATTTGTGACGTGCCGGTGATCAACGGCAGCGTCAGAAAGGGGCCAAATATTGGTTTTGAATTTTTCCAGAATACATGCTGATCACTACAGCCTCCAAAGAAATCAAAGATGTGCATTGGGGTGAGATACACCTTCAAACAATTTTTCAGAGCGAGCTGAGCGATTTCTGACGTGCCGGTGATCAACGGTAACGTCAGAAAGGGGCCAAATATTGGTTTTGAATTTTTCAAGAATACATGCTGATCACTACAGCCTCCAAAAAATTCAAAGATGTGCATTGGGGTGAGATACACCTTAAAATAAAATTTCATAGCCACCCAATCGATTTGTGACGTGCCGATGATCAACGGCAGCGTCACACCGGGGCCAAATATTAGTTTTGAATTTTTCAAGAATACATGCTGATCACTACAGCCTCCAAAAAAATCAAAGATGTGCATTGGGGTCAGATACACCTTCAAACAATTTTTCAGAGCGAGCTGAGCGATTTCTGACGTGCCGGTGATCAACGGCAGCGTCAGAAAGGGGCCAAATATTGGTTTTGAATTTTTCCAGAATACATGCTGATCACTACAGCCTCCAAAAAAATCAAAGATGTGCATTGGGGTGAGATACACCTTCAAAAAAAATTTCGGAGCGAGCTGAACGATTTCTGACGTGCCGATGATCAACGGTAACGTCAGAAAGGGGCCAAATATTGGTTTTGAATTTTTCTAGAATACATGCTGATCACTACAGCCTCCAAAAAAATCAAAGATGTGCATTGGGGTGAGATACACCTGAAAATAAAATTTCATAGCCACCCAATCGATTTCTGACGTGCCGTTGATCAATGGTTACGTCAGAAAGGGGCCAAATATTGGTTTTGAATTTTTCCAGAATACATGCTGATCACTACAGCCTCCAAAAAAATCAAAGATGTGCATTGGGGTGAGATACACCTTCAAACAATTTTTCAGAGCGAGCTGAGCGATTTCTGACGTGCCGGTGATCAACGGTTACGTCAGAAAGGGGCCAAATATTGGTTTTGAATTTTTCAAGAATACATGCTGATCACTACAGCCTCCAAAAAAATCAAAGATGTGCATACACCTTCAAACAATTTTTCGGAGCGAGCTGAGCGATTTCTGACGTGCCGGTTATCAACGGTAACGTCAGAAAGGGGCCAAATATTGGTTTTGAATTTTTCAAGAATACATGCTGATCACTACAGCCTCCAAAAAAATCAAAGATGTGCATTGGGGTGAGATACACCTTCACACAATTTTTCAGAGCGACCTGAGCGATTTCTGACGTGCCGTTGATCAACGGTAACGTCAGAAAGGGGCCAAATATTGGTTTTGAATTTTTCAAGAATACATGCTGATCACTACAGCCTCCAAAAAAATCAAAGATGTGCATTGGGGTGAGATACACCTTCAAACAATTTTTCAGAGCGAGCTGAGCGATTTCCGACGTGCCGGTGATCAACGGTTACGTCAGAAAGGGGCCAAATATTGGTTTTGAAATTTTTCAAGAATACATGCTGATCACTACAGCCTCCAAAAAAAATCAAAGATGTGCATTGGGGTGAGATACACCTTCAAACAATTTTTCAGAGCGAGCTGAGCGATTTCTGACGTGCCGGTGATCAACGGCAGCGTCAGAAAGGGGCCAAATATTGGTTTTGAATTTTTCCAGAATACATGCTGATCACTACAGCCTCCAACAAAATCAAAGATGTGCATTGGGGTGAGATACACCTTAAAAGAAAATTTCATAGCCACCCAATCGATTTGTGACGTGCCGATGATCAACGGCAGCGTCACACCGGGGCCAAATATTAGTTTTGAATTTTTCAAGAATACATGCTGATCACTACAGCCTCCAAAAAAATCAAAGATGTGCATTGGGGTGAGATACACCTTCAAACGATTTTTCAGAGCGAGCTGAGCGATTTCTGACGTGCCGGTGATCAACGGTTACGTCAGAAAGGGGCCAAATTTTGGTTTTGAAATTTTTCAAGAATATGTGCTGATCACTACAGCCTCCAAAAAAATCAAAGATGTGCATTGGGGTGAGATACACTTTAAAATAAAATTTCAGAGCCACCCAATCGATTTGTGACGTGCCGATGATCAACGGCAGCGTCACACCGGGGCCAAATATTGGTTTTGAATTTTTCAAGAATACATGCTGATCACTACAGCCTCCAAAAAAAATCAAAGATGTGCATTGGGGTGAGATACACCTTCACACAATTTTTCAGAGCGACCTGAGCGATTTCTGACGTGCCGTTGATCAACGGTAACGTCAGAAAGGGGCCAAATATTGGTTTTGAATTTTTCAAGAATACATGCTGATCACTACAGCCTCCAAAAAAAATCAAAGATGTGCAATGGGGTGAGATACACCTTCAAACAATTTTTCAGAGCGAGCTGAGCGATTTCTGACGTGCCGGTGATCAACGGTTACGTCAGAAAGGGGCCAAATTTTGGTTTTGAAATTTTTCAAGAATACGTGCTGATCACTACAGCCTCCAAAAAAATCAAAGATGTGCATTGGGGTGAGATACACCTTAAAATAAAATTTCAGAGCCACCCAATCGATTTGTGACGTGCCGATGATCAACGGCAGCGTCACACCGGGGCCAAATATTAGTTTTGAATTTTTCAAGAATACATGCTGATCACTACAGCCTCCAAAAAAATCAAAGATGTGCATTGGGGTGAGATACACCTTAAAATAAAATTTCAGAGCCACCCAATCGATTTGTGACGTGCCGATGATCAACGGCAGCGTCACACCGGGGCCAAATATTAGTTTTGAATTTTTCAAGAATACATGCTGATCACTACAGCCTCCAAAAAAATCAAAGATGTGCATTGGGGTGAGATACACCTTAAAATAAAATTTCATAGCCACCCAATCGATTTGTGACGTGCCGATGATCAACGGCAGCGTCACCCCGGGGCCAAATATTGGTTTTGAATTTTTCAAGAATACATGCTGATCACTACAGCCTCCAAAAAAATCAAAGATGTGCATTGGGGTGAGATACACCTTCAAACAATTTTTCAGAGCGAGCTGAGCGATTTCTGACGTGCCGGTGATCAACGGTAACGTCAGAAAGGGGCCAAATATTGGTTTTGAATTTTTCAAGAATACATGCTGATCACTACAGCCTCCAAAAAAATCAAAGATGTGCATTGGGGTGAGATACACCTTCAAACAATTTTTCAGAGCGACCTAAGCGATTTGTGACGTGCCGGTGATCAACGGCAGCGTCAGAAAGGGGCCAAATATTGGTTTTGAATTTTTCAAGAATACATGCTGATCACTACAGCCTCCAAAAAAATCAAAGATGTGCATTGGGGTGAGATACACCTTCAAACAATTTTTCAGAGCGAGCTGAGCGATTTCTGACGTGCCGGTGATCAACGGCAGCGTCAGAAAGGGGCCAAATATTTGTTTTGAATTTTTCAAGAATACATGCTGATCACTACAGCCTCCAAAAAATTCAAAGATGTGCATTGGGGTGAGATACACCTTAAAATAAAATTTCAGAGCCACCCAATCGATTTGTGACGTGCCGATGATCAACGGCAGCGTCACACCGGGGCCAAATATTGGTTTTGAATTTTTCAAGAATACATGCTGATCACTACAGCCTCCAAAAAAATTAAAGATGTGCATTGGGGTGAGATACACCTTCACACAATTTTTCAGAGCGACCTGATCGATTTCTGACGTGCCGTTGATCAACGGTAACGTCAGAAAGGGGCCAAATATTGGTTTCGAATTTTTCAAGAATACATGCTGATCACTACAGCCTCCAAAAAAATCAAAGATGTGCATTGGGGTGAGATACACCTTAAAATAAAATTTCAGAGCCACCCAATCGATTTGTGACGTGCCGATGATCAACGGCAGCGTCACACCGGGGCCAAATATTAGTTTTGAATTTTTCAAGAATACATGCTGATCACTACAGCCTCCAAAAAAATCAAAGATGTGCATTGGGGTGAGATACACCTTAAAATGAAATTTCATAGCCACCCAATCGATTTGTGACTAGCCGATGATCAACGGCAGCGTCACACCGGGGCCAAATATTAGTTTTGAATTTTTCAAGAATACATGCTGATCACTACAGCCTCCAAAAAAATCAAAGATGTGCATTGGGGTGAGATACACCTTAAAATAAAATTTCATAGCCACCCAATCGATTTCTGACGTGCCGTTGATCAATGGTTACGTCAGAAAGGGGCCAAATATTGGTTTTGAATTTTTCCAGAATACATGCTGATCACTACAGCCTCCAAAAAAATCAAAGATGTGCATTGGGGTGAGATACACCTTCAAACAATTTTTCAGAGCGAGCTGAGCGATTTCTGACGTGCCGGTGATCAACGGTAACGTCAGAAAGGGGCCAAATATTGGTTTTGAATTTTTCCAGAATACATGCTGATCACTACAGCCTCCAAAAAAATCAAAGATGTGCATTGGGGTGAGATACACCTTAAAATAAAATTTCATAGCCACCCAATCGATTTGTGACGTGCCGATGATCAACGGCAGCGTCACACTGGGGCCAAATATTGGTTTTGAATTTTTCCAGAATACATGCTGATCACTACAGCCTCCAAAAAAATCAAAGATGTGCATTGGGGTGAGATACACCTTCAAACAATTTTTCGGTGCGAGCTGAGCGATTTCTGACGTGCCGGTGATCAACGGTAACGTCAGAAAGGGGCCAAATATTGGTTTTGAATTTTTCAAGAATACATGCTGATCACTACAGCCTCCAAAAAAATCAAAGATGTGCATTGGGGTGAGATACACCTTAAAATAAAATTTCACAGCCACCCAATCGATTTGTGACGTGCCAATGATCAACGGCAGCGTCACACTGGGGCCAAATATTGGTTTTGAATTTTTCCAGAATACATGCTGATCACTACAGCCTCCAAAAAAATCAAAGATGTGCATTGGGGTGAGATACACCTTCAAAAAAAATTTCGGAGCGAGCTGAACGATTTCTGACGTGCCGATGATCAACGGTAACGTCAGAAAGGGGCCAAATATTGGTTTTGAATTTTTCTAGAATACATGCTGATCACTACAGCCTCCAAAAAAATCAAAGATGTGCATTGGGGTGAGATACACCTGAAAATAAAATTTCATAGCCAACCAATCGATTTCTGACGTGCCGTTGATCAATGGTTACGTCAGAAAGGGGCCAAATATTGGTTTTGAATTTTTCAAGAATACATGCTGATCACTACAGCCTCCAAAAAAATCAAAGATGTGCATTGGGGTGAGATACACCTTCAAACAATTTTTCAGAGCGAGCTGAGCGATTTCTGACGTGCCGGTGATCAACGGTTACGTCAGAAAGGGGCCAAATATTGGTTTTGAATTTTTCAAGAATACATGCTGATCACTACAGCCTCCAAAAAAATCAAAGATGTGCATTGGGGTGAGATACACCTTCAAACAATTTTTCAGAGCGAGCTGAGCGATTTCTGACGTGCCGGTGATCAACGGTAACGTCAGAAAGGGGCCAAATATTGGTTTTGAATTTTTCAAGAATACATGCTGATCACTACAGCCTCCAAAAAATTCAAAGATGTGCATTGGGGTGAGATACACCTTAAAATAAAATTTCATAGCCACCCAATCGATTTGTGACGTGCCGATGATCAACGGCAGCGTCACACCGGGGCCAAATATTAGTTTTGAATTTTTCAAGAATACATGCTGATCACTACAGCCTCCAAAAAAATCAAAGATGTGCATTGGGGTGAGATACACCTTCAAACAATTTTTCAGAGCGAGCTGAGCGATTTCTGACGTGCCGGTGATCAACGGTAACGTCAGAAAGGGGCCAAATTTTGGTTTTGAAATTTTTCAAGAATACGTGCTGATCACTACAGCCTCCAAAAAAATCAAAGATGTGCATTGGGGTGAGATACACCTTAAAATAAAATTTCAGAGCCACCCAATCGATTTGTGACGTGCCGATGATCAACGGCAGCGTCACACCGGGGCCAAATATTAGTTTTGAATTTTTCAAGAATACATGCTGATCACTACAGCCTCCAAAAAAATCAAAGATGTGCATTGGGGTGAGATACACCTTCAAACAATTTTTCAGAGCGAGCTGAGCGATTTCTGACGTGCCGGTGATCAACGGCAGCGTCAGAAAGGGGCCAAATATTGGTTTTGAATTTTTCCAGAATACATGCTGATCACTACAGCCTCCAAAAAAATCAAAGATGTGCATACACCTTCAAACAATTTTTCGGAGCGAGCTGAGCGATTTCTGACGTGCCGGTTATCAACGGTAACGTCAGAAAGGGGCCAAATATTGGTTTTGAATTTTTCAAGAATACATGCTGATCACTACAGCCTCCAAAAAAATCAAAGATGTGCATTGGGGTGAGATACACCTTCAAACAATTTTTCAGAGCGAGCTGAGCGATTTCCGACGTGCCGGTGATCAACGGTTACGTCAGAAAGGGGCCAAATATTGGTTTTGAAATTTTTCAAGAATACATGCTGATCACTACAGCCTCCAAAAAAAATCAAAGATGTGCATTGGGGTGAGATACACCTTCAAACAATTTTTCAGAGCGAGCTGAGCGATTTCTGACGTGCCGGTGATCAACGGCAGCGTCAGAAAGGGGCCAAATATTGGTTTTGAATTTTTCAAGAATACATGCTGATCACTACAGCCTCCAAAAAATTCAAAGATGTGCATTGGGGTGAGATACACCTTAAAATAAAATTTCAGAGCCACCCAATTGATTTGTGACGTGCCGATGATCAACGGCAGCGTCACACCGGGGCCAAATATTGGTTTTGAATTTTTCAAGAATACATGCTGATCACTACAGCCTCCAAAAAAATTAAAGATGTGCATTGGGGTGAGATACACCTTCACACAATTTTTCAGAGCGACCTGAGCGATTTGTGACGTGCCGTTGATCAACGGTAACGTCAGAAAGGGGCCAAATATTGGTTTTGAATTTTTCAAGAATACATGCTGATCACTACAGCCTCCAAAAAAATCAAAGATGTGCATTGGGGTGAGATACACCTTAAAAAAAATTTCAGAGCCACCCAATCGATTTGTGACGTGCCGATGATCAACGGCAGCGTCACACCGGGGCCAAATATTAGTTTTGAATTTTTCAAGAATACATGCTGATCACTACAGCCTCCAAAAAAATCAAAGATGTGCATTGGGGTGAGATACACCTTAAAATAAAATTTCATAGCCACCCAATCGATTTGTGACGTGCCGATGATCAACGGCAGCGTCACACCGGGGCCAAATATTAGTTTTGAATTTTTCAAGAATACATGCTGATCACTACAGCCTCCAAAAAAATCAAAGATGTGCATTGGGGTGAGATACACCTTAAAATAAAATTTCATAGCCACCCAATCGATTTGTGACGTGCCGATGATCAACGGCAGCGTCACCCCGGGGCCAAATATTGGTTTTGAATTTTTCAAGAATACATGCTGATCACTACAGCCTCCAAAAAAATCAAAGATGTGCATTGGGGTGAGATACACCTTCAAACAATTTTTCAGAGCGAGCTGAGCGATTTCTGACGTGCCGGTGATCAACGGTAACGTCAGAAAGGGGCCAAATATTGGTTTTGAATTTTTCAAGAATACATGCTGATCACTACAGCCTCCAAAAAAATCAAAGATGTGCATTGGGGTGAGATACACCTTAAAATAAAATTTCAGAGCCACCCAATCGATTTGTGACGTGCCGATGATCAACGGCAGCGTCACACCGGGGCCAAATATTAGTTTTGAATTTTTCAAGAATACATGCTGATCACTACAGCCTCCAAAAAAATCAAAGATGTGCATTGGGGTGAGATACACCTTCAAACAATTTTTCAGAGCGAGCTGAGCGATTTCTGACGTGCCGGTGATCAACGGCAGCGTCAGAAAGGGGCCAAATATTGGTTTTGAATTTTTCCAGAATACATGCTGATCACTACAGCCTCCAAAAAAATCAAAGATGTGCATACACCTTCAAACAATTTTTCGGAGCGAGCTGAGCGATTTCTGACGTGCCGGTTATCAACGGTAACGTCAGAAAGGGGCCAAATATTGGTTTTGAATTTTTCAAGAATACATGCTGATCACTACAGCCTCCAAAAAAATCAAAGATGTGCATTGGGGTGAGATACACCTTCAAACAATTTTTCAGAGCGAGCTGAGCGATTTCCGACGTGCCGGTGATCAACGGTTACGTCAGAAAGGGGCCAAATATTGGTTTTGAAATTTTTCAAGAATACATGCTGATCACTACAGCCTCCAAAAAAAATCAAAGATGTGCATTGGGGTGAGATACACCTTCAAACAATTTTTCAGAGCGAGCTGAGCGATTTCTGACGTGCCGGTGATCAACGGCAGCGTCAGAAAGGGGCCAAATATTGGTTTTGAATTTTTCAAGAATACATGCTGATCACTACAGCCTCCAAAAAATTCAAAGATGTGCATTGGGGTGAGATACACCTTAAAATAAAATTTCAGAGCCACCCAATCGATTTGTGACGTGCCGATGATCAACGGCAGCGTCACACCGGGGCCAAATATTGGTTTTGAATTTTTCAAGAATACATGCTGATCACTACAGCCTCCAAAAAAATTAAAGATGTGCATTGGGGTGAGATACACCTTCACACAATTTTTCAGAGCGACCTGAGCGATTTGTGACGTGCCGTTGATCAACGGTAACGTCAGAAAGGGGCCAAATATTGGTTTTGAATTTTTCAAGAATACATGCTGATCACTACAGCCTCCAAAAAAATCAAAGATGTGCATTGGGGTGAGATACACCTTAAAATAAAATTTCAGAGCCACCCAATCGATTTGTGACGTGCCGATGATCAACGGCAGCGTCACACCGGGGCCAAATATTAGTTTTGAATTTTTCAAGAATACATGCTGATCACTACAGCCTCCAAAAAAATCAAAGATGTGCATTGGGGTGAGATACACCTTAAAATAAAATTTCATAGCCACCCAATCGATTTGTGACGTGCCGATGATCAACGGCAGCGTCACACCGGGGCCAAATATTAGTTTTGAATTTTTCAAGAATACATGCTGATCACTACAGCCTCCAAAAAAATCAAAGATGTGCATTGGGGTGAGATACACCTTAAAATAAAATTTCATAGCCACCCAATCGATTTGTGACGTGCCGATGATCAACGGCAGCGTCACCCCGGGGCCAAATATTGGTTTTGAATTTTTCAAGAATACATGCTGATCACTACAGCCTCCAAAAAAATCAAAGATGTGCATTGGGGTGAGATACACCTTCAAACAATTTTTCAGAGCGAGCTGAGCGATTTCTGACGTGCCGGTGATCAACGGTAACGTCAGAAAGGGGCCAAATATTGGTTTTGAATTTTTCAAGAATACATGCTGATCACTACAGCCTCCAAAAAATTCAAAGATGTGCATTGGGGTGAGATACACCTTAAAATAAAATTTCATAGCCACCCAATCGATTTGTGACGTGCCGATGATCAACGGCAGCGTCACCCCGGGCCAAATATTGGTTTTGAATTTTTCAAGAATACATGCTGATCACTACAGCCTCCAAAAAAATCAAAGATGTGCATTGGGGTGAGATACACCTTCAAACAATTTTTCAGAGCGAGCTGAGCGATTTCTGACGTGCCGGTGATCAACGGTAACGTCAGAAAGGGGCCAAATATTGGTTTTGAATTTTTCCAGAATACATGCTGATCACTACAGCCTCCAAAAAAATCAAAGATGTGCATTGGGGTGAGATACACCTTCAAACAATTTTTCAGAGCGAGCTGAGCGATTTGTGACGTGCCGGTGATCAACGGCAGCGTCAGAAAGGGGCCAAATATTGGTTTTGAATTTTTCCAGAATACATGCTGATCACTACAGCCTCCAAAGAAATCAAAGATGTTCATTGGGGTGAGATACACCTTCAAACAATTTTTCAGAGCGAGCTGAGCGATTTCTGACGTGCCGGTGATCAACGGTAACGTCAGAAAGGGGCCAAATATTGGTTTTGAATTTTTCAAGAATACATGCTGATCACTACAGCCTCCAAAAAATTCAAAGATGTGCATTGGGGTGAGATACACCTTTAAATAAAATTTCATAGCCACCCAATCGATTTGTGACGTGCCGATGATCAACGGCAGCGTCACACCGGGGCCAAATATTAGTTTTGAATTTTTCAAGAATACATGCTGATCACTACAGCCTCCAAAAAAATCAAAGATGTGCATTGGGGTGAGATACACCTTCAAACAATTTTTCAGAGCGAGCTGAGCGATTTCTGACGTGCCGGTGATCAACGGCAGCGTCAGAAAGGGGCCAAATATTGGTTTTGAATTTTTCCAGAATACATGCTGATCACTACAGCCTCCAAAAAAATCAAAGATGTGCATTGGGGTGAGATACACCTTCACACAATTTTTCAGAGCGACCTGAGTGATTTCTGACGTACCGTTGATCAACGGTAACGTCAGAAAGGGGCCAAATATTGGTTTTGAATTTTTCAAGAATACATGCTGATCACTACAGCCTCCAAAAAAATCAAAGATGTGCATTGGGGTGAGATACACCTTCAAACAATTTTTCAGAGCGAGCTGAGCGATTTCTGACGTGCCGGTGATCAACGGTTACGTCAGAAAGGGGCCAAATATTGGTTTTGAAATTTTTCAAGAATACATGCTGATCACTACAGCCTCCAAAAAAAATCAAAGATGTGCATTGGGGTGAGATACACCTTCAAACAATTTTTCAGAGCGAGCTGAGCGATTTCTGACGTGCCGGTGATCAACGGCAGCGTCAGAAAGGGACCAAATATTGGTTTTGAATTTTTCCAGAATACATGCTGATCACTACAGCCTCCAAAAAAATCAAAGATGTGCATTGGGGTGAGATACACCTTCAAACAATTTTTCAGAGCCACCCAATCGATTTGTGACGTGCCGATGATCAACGGCAGCGTCACACCGGGGCCAAATATTGGTTTTGAATTTTTCAAGAATACATGCTGATCACTACAGCCTCCAAAAATATCAAAGATGTGCATTGGGGTGAGATACACCTTCACACAATTTTTCAGAGCGACCTGAGCGATTTCTGACGTGCCGTTGATCAACGGTAACGTCAGAAAGGGGCCAAATATTGGTTTTGAATTTTTCAAGAATACGTGCTGATCACTACAGCCTCCAAAAAAATCAAAGATGTGCATTGGGGTGAGATACACCTTAAAATAAAATTTCAGAGCCACCCAATCGATTTGTGACGTGCCGATGATCAACGGCAGCGTCACACCGGGGCCAAATATTAGTTTTGAATTTTTCAAAAATACATGCTGATCACTACAGCCTCCAAAAAAATCAAAGATGTGCATTGGGGTGAGATACACCTTAAAATAAAATTTCATAGCCACCCAATCGATTTGTGACGTGCCGATGATCAACGGCAGCGTCACACCGGGGCCAAATATTAGTTTTGAATTTTTCAAGAATACATGCTGATCACTACAGCCTCCAAAAAAATCAAAGATGTGCATTGGGGTGAGATACACCTTAAAAAAAAATTTCATAGCCACCCAATCGATTTGTGACGTGCCGATGATCAACGGCAGCGTCACACCGGGGCCAAATATTAGTTTTGAATTTTTCAAGAATACATGCTGATCACTACAGCCTCCAAAAAAATCAAAGATGTGCATTGGGGTGAGATACACCTTCAAACAATTTTTCAGAGCGAGCTGAGCGATTTCTGACGTGCCGGTGATCAACGGCAGCGTCAGAAAGGGGCCAAATATTGGTTTTGAATTTTTCCAGAATACATGCTGATCACTACAGCCTCCAAAAAAATCAAAGATGTGCATTGGGGTGAGATACACCTTCAAACAATTTTTCGGAGCGAGCTGAGCGATTTCTGACGTGCCGGTGATCAACGGTAACGTCAGAAAGGGGCCAAATATTGGTTTTGAATTTTTCAAGAATACATGCTGATCACTACAGCCTCCAAAAAAATCAAAGATGTGCATTGGGGTGAGATACACCTTCACACAATTTTTCAGAGCGACCTGAGCGATTTCTGACGTGCCGTTGATCAACGGTAACGTCAGAAAGGGGCCAAAATATTGGTTTTGAATTTTTCAAGAATACATGCTGATCACTACAGCCTCCAAAAAAATCAAAGATGTGCATTGGGGTGAGATACACCTTCAAACAATTTTTCAGAGCGAGCTGAGCGATTTCTGACGTGCCGGTGATCAACGGTAACGTCAGAAAGGGGCCAAATATTGGTTTTGAATTTTTCAAGAATACATGCTGATCACTACAGCCTCCAAAAAATTCAAAGATGTGCATTGGGGTGAGAAACACCTTAAAATAAAATTTCATAGCCACCCAATCGATTTGTGACGTGCCGATGATCAACGGCAGCGTCACACCGGGGCCAAATATTAGTTTTGAATTTTTCAAGAATACATGCTGATCACTACAGCCTCCAAAAAAATCAAAGATGTGCATTGGGGTGAGATACACCTTCAAACAATTTTTCAGAGCGAGCTGAGCGATTTCTGGCGTGCCGGTGATCAACGGTAACGTCAGAAAGGGGCCAAATATTGGTTTTGAATTTTTCAAGAATACATGCTGATCACTACAGCCTCCAAAAAAATCAAAGATGTGCATTGGGGTGAGATACACCTTCAAACAATTTTTCGGAGCGAGCTGAGCGATTTCTGACGTGCCGGTGATCAACGGTAACGTCAGAAAGGGGCCAAATATTGGTTTTGAATTTTTCAAGAATACATGCTGATCACTACAGCCTCCAAAAAAATTAAAGATGTGCATTGGGGTGAGATACACCTTCAAACAATTTTTCAGAGCGAGCTGAGCGATTTCTGGCGTGCCGGTGATCAACGGTAACGTCAGAAAGGGGCCAAATATTGGTTTTGAATTTTTCAAGAATACATGCTGATCACTACAGCCTCCAAAAAATTCAAAGATGTGCATTGGGGTGAGATACACCTTAAAATAAAATTTCATAGCCACCCAATCGATTTGTGACGTGCCGATGATCAACGGCAGCGTCACACCGGGGCCAAATATTAGTTTTGAATTTTTCAAGAATACATGCTGATCACTACAGCCTCCAAAAAAATCAAAGATGTGCATTGGGGTGAGATACACCTTCAAACAATTTTTCAGAGCGAGCTGAGCGATTTCTGACGTGCCGGTGATCAACAGCAGCGTCAGAAAGGGGCCAAATATTGGTTTTGAATTTTTCCAGAATACATGCTGATCACTACAGCCTCCAAAAAAATCAAAGATGTGCATTGGGGTGAGATACACCTTCAAACAATTTTTCGGAGCGAGCTGAGCGATTTCTGACGTGCCGGTGATCAACGGTAACGTCAGAAAGGGGCCAAATATTGGTTTTGAATTTTTCAAGAATACATGCTGATCACTACAGCCTCCAAAAAAATCAAAGATGTGCATTGGGGTGAGATACACCTTCACACAATTTTTCAGAGCGACCTGAGCGATTTCTGACGTGCCGTTGATCAACGGTAACGTCAGAAAGGGGCCAAAATATTGGTTTTGAATTTTTCAAGAATACATGCTGATCACTACAGCCTCCAAAAAAATCAAAGATGTGCATTGGGGTGAGATACACCTTCAAACAATTTTTCAGAGCGAGCTGAGCGATTTCTGACGTGCCGGTGATCAACGGTAACGTCAGAAAGGGGCCAAATATTGGTTTTGAATTTTTCAAGAATACATGCTGATCACTACAGCCTCCAAAAAATTCAAAGATGTGCATTGGGGTGAGATACACCTTAAAATAAAATTTCATAGCCACCCAATCGATTTGTGATGTGCCGATGATCAACGGCAGCGTCACACCGGGGCCAAATATTAGTTTTGAATTTTTCAAGAATACATGCTGATCACTACAGCCTCCAAAAAAATCAAAGATGTGCATTGGGGTGAGATACACCTTCAAACAATTTTTCAGAGCGAGCTGAGCGATTTCTGGCGTGCCGGTGATCAACGGTAACGTCAGAAAGGGGCCAAATATTGGTTTTGAATTTTTCAAGAATACATGCTGATCACTACAGCCTCCAAAAAAATCAAAGATGTGCATTGGGGTGAGATACACCTTCAAACAATTTTTCGGAGCGAGCTGAGCGATTTCTGACGTGCCGGTGATCAACGGTAACGTCAGAAAGGGGCCAAATATTGGTTTTGAATTTTTCAAGAATACATGCTGATCACTACAGCCTCCAAAGAAATCAAAGATGTGCATTGGGGTGAGATACACCTTCAAACAATTTTTCAGAGCGAGCTGAGCGATTTCTGACGTGCCGGTGATCAACGGTAACGTCAGAAAGGGGCCAAATATTGGTTTTGAATTTTTCAAGAATACATGCTGATCACTACAGCCTCCAAAAAATTCAAAGATGTGCATTGGGGTGAGATACACCTTAAAATAAAATTTCATAGCCACCCAATCGATTTGTGACGTGCCGATGATCAACGGCAGCGTCACACCGGGGCCAAATATTAGTTTTGAATTTTTCAAGAATACATGCTGATCACTACAGCCTCCAAAAAAATCAAAGATGTGCATTGGGGTGAGATACACCTTCAAACAATTTTTCAGAGCGAGCTAAGCGATTTCTGACGTGCCGGTGATCAACGGCAGCGTCAGAAAGGGGCCAAATATTGGTTTTGAATTTTTCCAGAATACATGCTGATCACTACAGCCTCCAAAAAAATCAAAGATGTGCATTGGGGTGAGATACACCTTCAAACAATTTTTCGGAGCGAGCTGAGCGATTTCTGACGTGCCGGTGATCAACGGTAACGTCAGAAAGGGGCCAAATATTGGTTTTGAATTTTTCAAGAATACATGCTGATCACTACAGCCTCCAAAAAAATCAAAGATGTGCATTGGGGTGAGATACACCTTCACACAATTTTTCAGAGCGACCTGAGCGATTTCTGACGTGCCGGTGATCAACGGTAACGTCAGAAAGGGGCCAAAATATTGGTTTTGAATTTTTCAAGAATACATGCTGATCACTACAGCCTCCAAAGAAATCAAAGATGTGCATTGGGGTGAGATACACCTTCAAACAATTTTTCAGAGCGAGCTGAGCGATTTCTGACGTGCCGGTGATCAACGGTAACGTCAGAAAGGGGCCAAATATTGGTTTTGAATTTTTCAAGAATACATGCTGATCACTACAGCCTCCAAAAAATTCAAAGATGTGCATTGGGGTGAGATACACCTTAAAATAAAATTTCATAGCCACCCAATCGATTTGTGACGTGCCGATGATCAACGGCAGCGTCACACCGGGGCCAAATATTAGTTTTGAATTTTTCAAGAATACATGCTGATCACTACAGCCTCCAAAAAAATCAAAGATGTGCATTGGGGTGAGATACACCTTCAAACAATTTTTCAGAGCGAGCTGAGCGATTTCTGGCGTGCCGGTGATCAACGGTAACGTCAGAAAGGGGCCAAATATTGGTTTTGAATTTTTCAAGAATACATGCTGATCACTACAGCCTCCAAAAAAATCAAAGATGTGCATTGGGGTGAGATACACCTTCACACAATTTTTCAGAGCGAGCTGAGCGATTTCTGACGTGCCGTTGATCAACGGTAACGTCAGAAAGGGGCCAAAATATTGGTTTTGAATTTTTCAAGAATACATGCTGATCACTACAGCCTCCAAAAAAATCAAAGATGTGCATTGGGGTGAGATACACCTTCAAACAATTTTTCAGAGCGAGCTGAGCGATTTCTGACGTGCCGGTGATCAACGGTAACGTCAGAAAGGGGCCAAATATTGGTTTTGAATTTTTCCAGAATACATGCTGATCACTACAGCCTCCAAAAAAATCAAAGATGTGCATTGGGGTGAGATACACCTTAAAATAAAATTTCATAGCCACCCAATCGATTTGTGACGTGCCGATGATCAACGGCAGCGTCACACCGGGGCCAAATATTAGTTTTGAATTTTTCAAGAATACATGCTGATCACTACAGCCTCCAAAAAAATCAAAGATGTGCATTGGGGTGAGATACACCTTCAAACAATTTTTCAGAGCGAGCTGAGCGATTTCTGACGTGCCGGTGATCAACGGCAGCGTCAGAAAGGGGCCAAATATTGGTTTTGAATTTTTCCAGAATACATGCTGATCACTACAGCCTCCAAAAAAATCAAAGATGTGCATTGGGGTCAGATACACCTTCAAACAATTTTTCGGAGCGAGCTGAGCGATTTCTGACGTGCCGGTTATCAACGGTAACGTCAGAAAGGGGCCAAATATTGGTTTTGAATTTTTCAAGAATACATGCTGATCACTACAGCCTCCAAAAAAATCAAAGATGTGCATTGGGGTGAGATACACCTTCACACAATTTTTCAGAGCGACCTGAGCGATTTCTGACGTGCCGGTGATCAACGGTTACGTCAGAAAGGGGCCAAATATTGGTTTTGAAATTTTTCAAGAATACATGCTGATCACTACAGCCTCCAAAAAAAATCAAAGATGTGCATTGGGGTGAGATACACCTTCAAACAATTTTTCAGAGCGAGCTGAGCGATTTCTGACGTGCCGGTGATCAACGGCAGCGTCAGAAAGGGGCCAAATATTGGTTTTGAATTTTTCCAGAATACATGCTGATCACTACAGCCTCCAAAGAAATCAAAGATGTGCATTGGGGTGAGATACACCTTAAAATAAAATTTCAGAGCCACCCAATCGATTTGTGACGTGCCGATGATCAACGGCAGCGTCACACTGGGGCCAAATATTAGTTTTGAATTTTTCAAGAATACATGCTGATCACTACAGCCTCCAAAAAAATCAAAGATGTGCATTGGGGTGAGATACACCTTAAAATAAAATTTCAGAGCCACCCAATCGATTTGTGACGTGCCGATGATCAACGGCAGCGTCACACCGGGGCCAAATATTAGTTTTGAATTTTTCAAGAATACATGCTGATCACTACAGCCTCCAAAAAAATCAAAGATGTGCATTGGGGTGAGATACACCTTAAAATAAAATTTCATAGCCACCCAATCGATTTGTGACGTGCCGATGATCAACGGCAGCATCACCCCGGGGCCAAATATTGGTTTTGAATTTTTCAAGAATACATGCTGATCACTACAGCCTCCAAAAAAATCAAAGATGTGCATTGGGGTGAGATACACCTTCAAACAATTTTTCAGAGCGAGCTGAGCGATTTCTGACGTGCCGGTGATCAACGGTTACGTCAGAAAGGGGCCAAATATTGGTTTTGAATTTTTCAAGAATACATGCTGATCACTACAGCCTCCAAAAAAATCAAAGATGTGCATTGGGGTGAGATACACCTTCAAACAATTTTTCAGAGCGAGCTAAGCGATTTGTGACGTGCCGGTGATCAACGGCAGCGTCAGAAAGGGGCCAAATATTGGTTTTGAATTTTTCAAGAATACATGCTGATCACTACAGCCTCCAAAAAAATCAAAGATGTGCATTGGGGTGAGATACACCTTCAAACAATTTTTCAGAGCGAGCTGAGCGATTTCTGACGTGCCGGTGATCAACGGTAACGTCAGAAAGGGGCCAAACATTGGTTTTGAATTTTTCAAGAATACATGCTGATCACTACAGCCTCCAAAAAATTCAAAGATGTGCATTGGGGTGAGATACACCTTAAAATAAAATTTCAGAGCCACCCAATCGATTTGTGACGTGCCGATGATCAACGGCAGCGTCACACCGGGGCCAAATATTGGTTTTGAATTTTTCAAGAATACATGCTGATCACTACAGCCTCCAAAAAAATCAAAGATGTGCATTGGGGTGAGATACACCTTCACACAATTTTTCAGAGCGACCTGAGCGATTTCTGACGTGCCGTTGATCAACGGTAACGTCAGAAAGGGGCCAAATATTGGTTTTGAATTTTTCAAGAATACATGCTGATCACTACAGCCTCCAAAAAAATCAAAGATGTGCATTGGGGTGAGATACACCTTAAAATAAAATTTCAGAGCCACCCAATCGATTTGTGACGTGCCGATGATCAACGGCAGCGTCACACCGGGGCCAAATATTAGTTTTGAATTTTTCAAGAATACATGCTGATCACTACAGCCTCCAAAAAAATCAAAGATGTGCATTGGGGTGAGATACACCTTAAAATAAAATTTCATAGCCACCCAATCGATTTGTGACGTGCCGATGATCAACGGCAGCGTCACACCGGGGCCAAATATTAGTTTTGAATTTTTCAAGAATACATGCTGATCACTACAGCCTCCAAAAAAATCAAAGATGTGCATTGGGGTGAGATACACCTTAAAATAAAATTTCATAGCCACCCAATCGATTTGTGACGTGCCGATGATCAACGGCAGCGTCACACTGGGGCCAAATATTGGTTTTGAATTTTTCCAGAATACATGCTGATCACTACAGCCTCCAAAAAAATCAAAGATGTGCATTGGGGTGAGATACACCTTCAAACAATTTTTCGGTGCGAGCTGAGCGATTTCTGACGTGCCGGTGATCAACGGTAACGTCAGAAAGGGGCCAAATATTGGTTTTGAATTTTTCAAGAATACATGCTGATCACTACAGCCTCCAAAAAAATCAAAGATGTGCATTGGGGTGAGATACACCTTAAAATAAAATTTCACAGCCACCCAATCGATTTGTGACGTGCCGATGATCAACGGCAGCGTCACACTGGGGCCAAATATTGGTTTTGAATTTTTCCAGAATACATGCTGATCACTACAGCCTCCAAAAAAATCAAAGATGTGCATTGGGGTGAGATACACCTTCAAACAATTTTTCAGAGCGAGCTGAGCGATTTCTGACGTGCCGGTGATCAACGGTTACGTCAGAAAGGGGCCAAATATTGGTTTTGAATTTTTCCAGAATACATGCTGATCACTACAGCCTCCAAAAAAATCAAAGATGTGCATTGGGGTGAGATACACCTTCAAAAAATTTCGGAGCGAGCTGAACGATTTCTGACGTGCCGATGATCAACGGTAACGTCAGAAAGGGGCCAAATATTGGTTTTGAATTTTTCTAGAATACATGCTGATCACTACAGCCTCCAAAAAAATCAAAGATGTGCATTGGGGTGAGATACACCTGAAAATAAAATTTCATAGCCACCCAATCGATTTCTGACGTGCCGTTGATCAATGGTTACGTCAGAAAGGGGCCAAATATTGGTTTTGAAATTTTTCAAGAATACATGCTGATCACTACAGCCTCCAAAAAAATCAAAGATGTGCATTGGGGTGAGATACACCTTCAAACAATTTTTCAGAGCGAGCTGAGCGATTTCTGACGTGCCGGTGATCAACGGCAGCGTCAGAAAGGGGCCAAATATTGGTTTTGAATTTTTCAAGAATACATGCTGATCACTACAGCCTCCAAAAAAATCAAAGATGTGCATTGGGGTGAGATACACCTTCAAACAATTTTTCAGAGCGAGCTGAGCGATTTCTGACGTGCCGGTGATCAACGGCAGCGTCAGAAAGGGGCCAAATATTGGTTTTGAATTTTTCAAGAATACATGCTGATCACTACAGCCTCCAAAAAATTCAAAGATGTGCATTGGGGTGAGATACACCTTAAAATAAAATTTCAGAGCCACCCAATCGATTTGTGACGTGCCGATGATCAACGGCAGCGTATCACCGGGGCCAAATATTGGTTTTGAATTTTTCAAGAATACATGCTGATCACTACAGCCTCCAAAAAAATCAAAGATGTGCATTGGGGTGAGATACACCTTCACACAATTTTTCAGAGCGACCTGAGCGATTTCTGACGTGCCGTTGATCAACGGTAACGTCAGAAAGGGGCCAAATATTGGTTTTGAATTTTTCAAGAATACATGCTGATCACTACAGCCTCCAAAAAAATCAAAGATGTGCATTGGGGTGAGATACACCTTAAAATAAAATTTCAGAGCCACCCAATTGATTTGTGACGTGCCGATGATCAACGGCAGCGTCACACCGGGGCCAAATATTAGTTTTGAATTTTTCAAGAATACATGCTGATCACTACAGCCTCCAAAAAAATCAAAGATGTGCATTGGGGTGAGATACACCTTAAAATAAAATTTCATAGCCACCCAATCGATTTGTGACGTGCCGATGATCAACGGCAGCGTCACACCGGGGCCAAATATTAGTTTTGAATTTTTCCAGAATACATGCTGATCACTACAGCCTCCAAAAAAATCAAAGATGTGCATTGGGGTGAGATACACCTTAAAATAAAATTTCATAGCCACCCAATCGATTTGTGACGTGCCGATGATCAACGGCAGCGTCACACTGGGGCCAAATATTGGTTTTGAATTTTTCCAGAATACATGCTGATCACTACAGCCTCCAAAAAAATCAAAGATGTGCATTGGGGTGAGATACACCTTCAAACAATTTTTCGGTGCGAGCTGAGCGATTTCTGACGTGCCGGTGATCAACGGTAACGTCAGAAAGGGGCCAAATATTGGTTTTGAATTTTTCAAGAATACATGCTGATCACTACAGCCTCCAAAAAAATCAAAGATGTGCATTGGGGTGAGATACACCTTAAAATAAAATTTCACAGCCACCGAGTCGATTTGTGACGTGCCGATGATCAACGGCAGCGTCACACTGGGGCCAAATATTGGTTTTGAATTTTTCCAGAATACATGCTGATCACTACAGCCTCCAAAAAAATCAAAGATGTGCATTGGGGTGAGATACACCTTCAAACAATTTTTCAGAGCGAGCTGAGCGATTTCTGACGTGCCGGTGATCAACGGTAACGTCAGAAAGGGGCCAAATATTGGTTTTGAATTTTTCAAGAATACATGCTGATCACTACAGCCTCCAAAAAATTCAAAGATGTGCATTGGGGTGAGATACACCTTAAAATAAAATTTCATAGCCACCCAATCGATTTGTGACGTGCCGATGATCAACGGCAGCGTCACACCGGGGCCAAATATTAGTTTTGAATTTTTCAAGAATACATGCTGATCACTACAGCCTCCAAAAAAATCAAAGATGTGCATTGGGGTGAGATACACCTTCAAACAATTTTTCAGAGCGAGCTGAGCGATTTCTGACGTGCCGGTGATCAACGGTAACGTCAGAAAGGGGCCAAATTTTGGTTTTGAAATTTTTCAAGAATACGTGCTGATCACTACAGCCTCCAAAAAAATCAAAGATGTGCATTGGGGTGAGATACACCTTAAAATAAAATTTCAGAGCCACCCAATCGATTTGTGACGTGCCGATGATCAACGGCAGCGTCACACCGGGGCCAAATATTAGTTTTGAATTTTTCAAGAATACATGCTGATCACTACAGCCTCCAAAAAAATCAAAGATGTGCATTGGGGTGAGATACACCTTCAAACAATTTTTCAGAGCGAGCTGAGCGATTTCTGACGTGCCGGTGATCAACGGCAGCGTCAGAAAGGGGCCAAATATTGGTTTTGAATTTTTCCAGAATACATGCTGATCACTACAGCCTCCAAAAAATTCAAAGATGTGCATTGGGGTGAGATACACCTTCAAACAATTTTTCAGAGCGAGCTGAGCGATTTCTGACGTGCCGGTGATCAACGGTAACGTCAGAAAGGGGCCAAATATTGGTTTTGAATTTTTCAAGAATACATGCTGATCACTACAGCCTCCAAAAAATTCAAAGATGTGCATTGGGGTGAGATACACCTTAAAATAAAATTTCATAGCCACCCAATCGATTTGTGACGTGCCGATGATCAACGGCAGCGTCACACCGGGGCCAAATATTAGTTTTGAATTTTTCAAGAATACATGCTGATCACTACAGCCTCCAAAAAAATCAAAGATGTGCATTGGGGTGAGATACACCTTCAAACAATTTTTCAGAGCGAGCTGAGCGATTTCTGACGTGCCGGTGATCAACGGTAACGTCAGAAAGGGGCCAAATTTTGGTTTTGAAATTTTTCAAGAATACGTGCTGATCACTACAGCCTCCAAAAAAATCAAAGATGTGCATTGGGGTGAGATACACCTTAAAAAAAAATTTCAGAGCCACCCAATCGATTTGTGACGTGCCGATGATCAACGGCAGCGTCACACCGGGGCCAAATATTAGTTTTGAATTTTTCAAGAATACATGCTGATCACTACAGCCTCCAAAAAAATCAAAGATGTGCATTGGGGTGAGATACACCTTCAAACAATTTTTCAGAGCGAGCTGAGCGATTTCTGACGTGCCGGTTATCAACGGTAACGTCAGAAAGGGGCCAAATATTGGTTTTGAATTTTTCAAGAATACATGCTGATCACTACAGCCTCCAAAAAAATCAAAGATGTGCATTGGGGTGAGATACACCTTCACACAATTTTTCAGAGCGACCTGAGCGATTTCTGACGTGCCGTTGATCAACGGTAACGTCAGAAAGGGGCCAAATATTGGTTTTGAATTTTTCAAGAATACATGCTGATCACTACAGCCTCCAAAAAAATCAAAGATGTGCATTGGGGTGAGATACACCTTCAAACAATTTTTCAGAGCGAGCTGAGCGATTTCCGACGTGCCGGTGATCAACGGTTACGTCAGAAAGGGGCCAAATATTGGTTTTGAAATTTTTCAAGAATACGTGCTGATCACTACAGCCTCCAAAAAAAATCAAAGATGTGCATTGGGGTGAGATACACCTTCAAACAATTTTTCAGAGCGAGCTGAGCGATTTCTGACGTGCCGGTGATCAACGGCAGCGTCAGAAAGGGGCCAAATATTGGTTTTGAATTATTCCAGAATACATGCTGATCACTACAGCCTCCAAAAAAATCAAAGATGTGCATTGGGGTGAGATACACCTTAAAATAAAATTTCATAGCCACCCAATCGATTTGTGACGTGCCGATGATCAACGGCAGCGTCACACCGGGGCCAAATATTAGTTTTGAATTTTTCAAGAATACATGCTGATCACTACAGCCTCCAAAAAAATCAAAGATGTGCATTGGGGTGAGATACACCTTCAAACAATTTTTCAGAGCGAGCTGAGCGATTTCTGACGTGCCGGTGATCAACGGTTACGTCAGAAAGGGGCCAAATTTTGGTTTTGAAATTTTTCAAGAATATGTGCTGATCACTACAGCCTCCAAAAAAATCAAAGATGTGCATTGGGGTGAGATACACTTTAAAATAAAATTTCAGAGCCACCCAATCGATTTGTGACGTGCCGATGATCAACGGCAGCGTCACACCGGGGCCAAATATTGGTTTTGAATTTTTCAAGAATACATGCTGATCACTACAGCCTCCAAAAAAATCAAAGATGTGCATTGGGGTGAGATACACCTTCACACAATTTTTCAGAGCGACCTGAGCGATTTCTGACGTGCCGTTGATCAACGGTAACGTCAGAAAGGGGCCAAATATTGGTTTTGAATTTTTCAAGAATACATGCTGATCACTACAGCCTCCAAAAAAAATCAAAGATGTGCATTGGGGTGAGATACACCTTCAAACAATTTTTCAGAGCGAGCTGAGCGATTTCTGACGTGCCGGTGATCAACGGTTACGTCAGAAAGGGGCCAAATTTTGGTTTTGAAATTTTTCAAGAATACGTGCTGATCACTACAGCCTCCAAAAAAATCAAAGATGTGCATTGGGGTGAGATACACCTTCAAACAATTTTTCAGAGCGAGCTGAGCGATTTGTGACGTGCCGGTGATCAACGGCAGCGTCAGAAAGGGGCCAAATATTGGTTTTGAATTTTTCAAGAATACATGCTGATCACTACAGCCTCCAAAAAATTCAAAGATGTGCATTGGGGTGAGATACACCTTAAAATAAAATTTCAGAGCCACCCAATCGATTTGTGACGTGCCGATGATCAACGGCAGCGTCACACCGGGGCCAAATATTGGTTTTGAATTTTTCAAGAATACATGCTGATCACTACAGCCTCCAAAAAAATCAAAGATGTGCATTGGGGTGAGATACACCTTCAAACAATTTTTCAGAGCGAGCTGAGCGATTTCTGACGTGCCGGTGATCAACGGTAACGTCAGAAAGGGGCCAAATATTGGTTTTGAATTTTTCAAGAATACATGCTGATCACTACAGCCTCCAAAAAATTCAAAGATGTGCATTGGGGTGAGATACACCTTAAAATAAAATTTCATAGCCACCCAATCGATTTGTGACGTGCTGATGATCAACGGCAGCGTCACACCGGGGCCAAATATTAGTTTTGAATTTTTCCAGAATACATGCTGATCACTACAGCCTCCAAAAAAATCAAAGATGTGCATTGGGGTGAGATACACCTTCAAACAATTTTTCAGAGCTAGCTGAGCGATTTCTGACGTGCCGGTGATCAACGGCAGCGTCAGAAAGGGGCCAAATATTGGTTTTGAATTTTTCCAGAATACATGCTGATCACTACAGCCTCCAAAAAATCAAAGATGTGCATTGGGGTGAGATACACCTTCAAACAATTTTTCGGAGCGAGCTGAGCGATTTCTGACGTGCCGGTGATCAACGGTAACGTCAGAAAGGGGCCAAATATTGGTTTTGAATTTTTCAAGAATACATGCTGATCACTACAGCCTCCAAAAAAATCAAAGATGTGCATTGGGGTGAGATACACCTTCACACAATTTTTCAGAGCGACCTGAGCGATTTCTGACGTGCCGTTGATCAACGGTAACGTCAGAAAGGGGCCAAAATATTGGTTTTGAATTTTTCAAGAATACATGCTGATCACTACAGCCTCCAAAAAAATCAAAGATGTGCATTGGGGTGAGATACACCTTCAAACAATTTTTCAGAGCGAGCTGAGCGATTTCTGACGTGCCGGTGATCAACGGTAACGTCAGAAAGGGGCCAAATATTGGTTTTGAATTTTTCAAGAATACATGCTGATCACTACAGCCTCCAAAAAATTCAAAGATGTGCATTGGGGTGAGATACACCTTAAAATAAAATTTCATAGCCACCCAATCGATTTGTGACGTGCCGATGATCAACGGCAGAGTCACACCGGGGCCAAATATTAGTTTTGAATTTTTCAAGAATACATGCTGATCACTACAGCCTCCAAAAAAATCAAAGATGTGCATTGGGGTGAGATACACCTTCAAACAATTTTTCAGAGCGAGCTGAGCGATTTCTGACGTGCCGGTGATCAACGGCAGCGTCAGAAAGGGGCCAAATATTGGTTTTGAATTTTTCCAGAATACATGCTGATCACTACAGCCTCCAAAAAAATCAAAGATGTGCATTGGGGTGAGATACACCTTCGAACAATTTTTCGGAGCGAGCTGAGCGATTTCTGACGTGCCGGTTATCAACGGTAACGTCAGAAAGGGGCCAAATATTGGTTTTGAATTTTTCAAGAATACATGCTGATCACTACAGCCTCCAAAAAAATCAAAGATGTGCATTGGGGTGAGATACACCTTCACACAATTTTTCAGAGCGACCTGAGCGATTTCTGACGTGCCGTTGATCAACGGTAACGTCAGAAAGGGGCCAAATATTGGTTTTGAATTTTTCAAGAATACATGCTGATCACTACAGCCTCCAAAAAAATCAAAGATGTGCATTGGGGTGAGATACACCTTCAAACAATTTTTCGGAGCGAGCTGAGCGATTTCTGACGTGCCGGTGATCAACGGTAACGTCAGAAAGGGGCCAAATATTGGTTTTGAATTTTTCCAGAATACATGCTGATCACTACAGCCTCCAAAAAAATCAAAGATGTGCATTGGGGTGAGATACACCTTCAAACAATTTTTCGGAGCGAGCTGAGCGATTTCTGACGTTACGGTGATCAACGGTAACGTCAGAAAGGGGCCAAATATTGGTTTTGAATTTTTCAAGAATACATGCTGATCACTACAGCCTCCAAAAAAATCAAAGATGTGCATTGGGGTGAGATACACTTTAAAATAAAATTTCAGAGCCACCCAATCGATTTGTGACGTGCCGATGATCAACGGCAGCGTCACACCGGGGCCAAATATTGGTTTTGAATTTTTCAAGAATACATGCTGATCACTACAGCCTCCAAAAAAATCAAAGATGTGCATTGGGGTGAGATACACCTTCACACAATTTTTCAGAGCGACCTGAGCGATTTCTGACGTGCCGTTGATCAACGGTAACGTCAGAAAGGGGCCAAATATTGGTTTTGAATTTTTCAAGAATACATGCTGATCACTACAGCCTCCAAAAAAAATCAAAGATGTGCATTGGGGTGAGATACACCTTCAAACAATTTTTCAGAGCGAGCTGAGCGATTTCTGATGTGCCGGTGATCAACGGTAACGTCAGAAAGGGGCCAAATTTTGGTTTTGAAATTTTTCAAGAATACGTGCTGATCACTACAGCCTCCAAAAAAATCAAAGATGTGCATTGGGGTGAGATACACCTTAACATAAAATTTCAGAGCCACCCAATCGATTTGTGACGTGCCGATGATCAACGGCAGCGTCACACCGGGGCCAAATATTAGTTTTGAATTTTTCAAGAATACATGCTGATCACTACAGCCTCCAAAAAAATCAAAGATGTGCATTGGGGTGAGATACACCTTCAAACAATTTTTCAGAGCGAGCTGAGCGATTTCTGACGTGCCGGTGATCAACGGTAACGTCAGAAAGGGGCCAAATATTGGTTTTGAATTTTTCAAGAATACATGCTGATCACTACAGCCTCCAAAAAATTCAAAGATGTGCATTGGGGTGAGATACACCTTAAAATAAAATTTCATAGCCACCCAATCGATTTGTGACGTGCCGATGATCAACGGCAGCGTCACACCGGGGCCAAATATTAGTTTTGAATTTTTCAAGAATACATGCTGATCACTACAGCCTCCAAAAAAATCAAAGATGTGCATTGGGGTGAGATACACCTTCAAACAATTTTTCAGAGCGAGCTGAGCGATTTCTGACGTGCCGGTGATCAACGGCAGCGTCAGAAAGGGGCCAAATATTGGTTTTGAATTTTTCCAGAATACATGCTGATCACTACAGCCTCCAAAAAAATCAAAGATGTGCATTGGGGTGAGATACACCTTCAAACAATTTTTTCGGAGCGAGCTGAGCGATTTCTGACGTGCCGGTGATCAACGGTAACGTCAGAAAGGGGCCAAATATTGGTTTTGAATTTTTCCAGAATACATGCTGATCACTACAGCCTCCAAAAAAATCAAAGATGTGCATTGGGGTGAGATACACCTTCAAACAATTTTTCAGAGCGAGCTGAGCGATTTCTGACGTGCCGGTGATCAACGGCAGCGTCAGAAAGGGGCCAAATATTGGTTTTGAATTTTTCCAGAATACATGCTGATCACTACAGCCTCCAAAAAAATCAAAGATGTGCATTGGGGTGAGATACACCTTCAAACAATTTTTCAGAGCGAGCTGAGCGATTTCTGACGTGCCGGTGATCAACGGTAACGTCAGAAAGGGGCCAAATATTGGTTTTGAATTTTTCAAGAATACATGCTGATCACTACAGCCTCCAAAAAATTCAAAGATGTGCATTGGGGTGAGATACACCTTAAAATAAAATTTCATAGCCACCCAATCGATTTGTGACGTGCCGATGATCAACGGCAGCGTCACACCGGGGCCAAATATTGGTTTTGAATTTTTCAAGAATACATGCTGATCACTACAGCCTCCAAAAAAATCAAAGATGTGCATTGGGGTGAGATACACCTTCAAACAATTTTTCAGAGCGAGCTGAGCGATTTCTGACGTGCCGGTGATCAACGGTAACGTCAGAAAGGGGCCAAATATTGGTTTTGAATTTTTCCAGAATACATGCTGATCACTACAGCCTCCAAAAAAATCAAAGATGTGCATTGGGGTGAGATACACCTTCAAACAATTTTTCAGAGCGAGCTGAGCGATTTGTGACGTGCCGGTGATCAACGGCAGCGTCAGAAAGGGGCCAAATATTGGTTTTGAATTTTTCCAGAATACATGCTGATCACTACAGCCTCCAAAGAAATCAAAGATGTGCATTGGGGTGAGATACACCTTCAAACAATTTTTCAGAGCGAGCTGAGCGATTTCTGACGTGCCGGTGATCAACGGCAGCGTCAGAAAGGGGCCAAATATTGGTTTTGAATTTTTCCAGAATACATGCTGATCACTACAGCCTCCAAAAAAATCAAAGATGTGCATTGGGGTGAGATACACCTTCAAACAATTTTTCAGAGCGAGCTGAGCGATTTCTGACGTGCCGGTGATCAACGATAACGTCAGAAAGGGGCCAAATATTGGTTTTGAATTTTTCAAGAATACATGCTGATCACTACAGCCTCCAAAAAATTCAAAGATGTGCATTGGGGTGAGATACACCTTAAAATCAAATTTCATAGCCACCCAATCGATTTGTGACGTGCCGATGATCAACGGCAGCGTCACCCCGGGGCCAAATATTGGTTTTGAATTTTTCAAGAATACATGCTGATCACTACAGCCTCCAAAAAAATCAAAGATGTGCATTGGGGTGAGATACACCTTCAAACAATTTTTCAGAGCGAGCTGAGCGATTTCTGACGTGCCGGTGATCAACGGTAACGTCAGAAAGGGGCCAAATATTGGTTTTGAATTTTTCCAGAATACATGCTGATCACTACAGCCTCCAAAAAAATCAAAGATGTGCATTGGGGTGAGATACACCTTCAAACAATTTTTCAGAGCGAGCTGAGCGATTTGTGACGTGCCGGTGATCAACGGCAGCGTCAGAAAGGGGCCAAATATTGGTTTTGAATTTTTCAAGAATACATGCTGATCACTACAGCCTCCAAAGAAATCAAAGATGTGCATTGGGGTGAGATACACCTTCAAACAATTTTTCAGAGCGAGCTGAGCGATTTCTGACGTGCCGGTGATCAACGGTAACGTCAGAAAGGGGCCAAATATTGGTTTTGAATTTTTCAAGAATACATGCTGATCACTACAGCCTCCAAAAAATTCAAAGATGTGCATTGGGGTGAGATACACCTTAAAATAAAATTTCATAGCCACCCAATCGATTTGTGACGTGCCGATGATCAACGGCAGCGTCACACCGGGGCCAAATATTAGTTTTGAATTTTTCAAGAATACATGCTGATCACTACAGCCTCCAAAAAAATCAAAGATGTGCATTGGGGTCAGATACACCTTCAAACAATTTTTCAGAGCGAGCTGAGCGATTTCTGACGTGCCGGTGATCAACGGCAGCGTCAGAAAGGGGCCAAATATTGGTTTTGAATTTTTCCAGAATACATGCTGATCACTACAGCCTCCAAAAAAATCAAAGATGTGCATTGGGGTGAGATACACCTTCAAACAATTTTTCGGAGCGAGCTGAGCGATTTCTGACGTGCCGGTGATCAACGGTAACGTCAGAAAGGGGCCAAATATTGGTTTTGAATTTTTCAAGAATACGTGCTGATCACTACAGCCTCCAAAAAAATCAAAGATGTGCATTGGGGTGAGATACACCTTCACACAATTTTTCAGAGCGACCTGAGCGATTTCTGACGTGCCGTTGATCAACGGTAACGTCAGAAAGGGGTCAAAATATTGGTTTTGAATTTTTCAAGAATACATGCTGATCACTACAGCCTCCAAAAAAATCAAAGATGTGCATTGGGGTGAGATACACCTTCAAACAATTTTTCAGAGCGAGCTGAGCGATTTCTGACGTGCCGGTGATCAACGGTAACGTCAGAAAGGGGCCAAATATTGGTTTTGAATTTTTCAAGAATACATGCTGATCACTACAGCCTCCAAAAAATTCAAAGATGTGCATTGGGGTGAGATACACCTTAAAATAAAATTTCATAGCCACCCAATCGATTTGTGACGTGCCGATGATCAACGGCAGAGTCACACCGGGGCCAAATATTAGTTTTGAATTTTTCAAGAATACATGCTGATCACTACAGCCTCCAAAAAAATCAAAGATGTGCATTGGGGTGAGATACACCTTCAAACAATTTTTCAGAGCGAGCTGAGCGATTTCTGACGTGCCGGTGATCAACGGCAGCGTCAGAAAGGGGCCAAATATTGGTTTTGAATTTTTCCAGAATACATGCTGATCACTACAGCCTCCAAAAAAATCAAAGATGTGCATTGGGGTGAGATACACCTTCAAACAATTTTTCAGAGCGAGCTGAGCGATTTCTGACGTGCCGGTGATCAACGGTAACGTCAGAAAGGGGCCAAATATTGGTTTTGAATTTTTCAAGAATACATGCTGATCACTACAGCCTCCAAAAAATTCAAAGATGTGCATTGGGGTGAGATACACCTTAAAATAAAATTTCATAGCCACCCAATCGATTTGTGACGTGCCGATGATCAACGGCAGAGTCACACCGGGGCCAAATATTAGTTTTGAATTTTTCAAGAATACATGCTGATCACTACAGCCTCCAAAAAAATCAAAGATGTGCATTGGGGTGAGATACACCTTCAAACAATTTTTCGGAGCGAGCTGAGCGATTTTTGACGTGCCGGTGATCAACGGTAACGTCAGAAAGGGGCCAAATATTAGTTTTGAATTTTTCAAGAATACATGCTGATCACTACAGCCTCCAAAAAAATCAAAGATGTGCATTGGGGTGAGATACACCTTCACACAATTTTTCAGAGCGACCTGAGCGATTTCTGACGTGCCGTTGATCAACGGTAACGTCAGAAAGGGGCCAAAATATTGGTTTTGAATTTTTCCAGAATACATGCTGATCACTACAGCCTCCAAAAAAATCAAAGATGTGCATTGGGGTGAGATACACCTTCAAACAATTTTTCAGAGCGAGCTGAGCGATTTCTGACGTGCCGGTGATCAACGGTAACGTCAGAAAGGGGCCAAATATTGGTTTTGAATTTTTCAAGAATACATGCTGATCACTACAGCCTCCAAAAAAATCAAAGATGTGCATTGGGGTGAGATACACCTTCAAACAATTTTTCAGAGCGAGCTGAGCGATTTCTGACGTGCCGGTGATCAACGGTAACGTCAGAAAGGGGCCAAATTTTGGTTTTGAAATTTTTCAAGAATACGTGCTGATCACTACAGCCTCCAAAAAAATCAAAGATGTGCATTGGGGTGAGATACACCTTAAAATAAAATTTCAGAGCCACCCAATCGATTTGTGACGTGCCGATGATCAACGGCAGCGTCACACCGGGGCCAAATATTAGTTTTGAATTTTTCAAGAATACATGCTGATCACTACAGCCTCCAAAAAAATCAAAGATGTGCATTGGGGTGAGATACACCTTCAAACAATTTTTCAGAGCGAGCTGAGCGATTTCTGACGTGCCGGTGATCAACGGTTACGTCAGAAAGGGGCCAAATTTTGGTTTTGAAATTTTTCAAGAATACGTGCTGATCACTACAGCCTCCAAAAAAATCAAAGATGTGCATTGGGGTGAGATACACCTTAAAATAAAATTTCAGAGCCACCCAATCGATTTGTGACGTGCCGATGATCAACGGCAGCGTCACACCGGGGCCAAATATTAGTTTTGAATTTTTCAAGAATACATGCTGATCACTACAGCCTCCAAAAAAATCAAAGATGTGCATTGGGGTGAGATACACCTTCAAACAATTTTTCAGAGCGAGCTGAGCGATTTCTGACGTGCCGGTGATCAACGGTTACGTCAGAAAGGGGCCAAATTTTGGTTTTGAAATTTTTCAAGAATACGTGCTGATCACTACAGCCTCCAAAAAAATCAAAGATGTGCATTGGGGTGAGATACACCTTAAAATAAAATTTCAGAGCCACCCAATCGATTTGTGACGTGCCGATGATCAACGGCAGCGTCACACCGGGGCCAAATATTAGTTTTGAATTTTTCAAGAATACATGCTGATCACTACAGCCTCCAAAAAAATCAAAGATGTGCATTGGGGTGAGATACACCTTCAAACAATTTTTCGGAGTGAGCTGAGCGATTTCTGATGTGCCGGTGATCAACGGTAACGTCAGAAAGGGGCCAAATATTGGTTTTGAATTTTTCCAGAATACATGCTGATCACTACAGCCTCCAAAAAAATCAAAGATGTGCATTGGGGTGAGATACACCTTCAAACAATTTTTCAGAGCGAGCTGAGCGATTTCTGACGTGCCGGTGATCAACGGTAACGTCAGAAAGGGGCCAAATATTGGTTTTGAATTTTTCCAGAATACATGCTGATCACTACAGCCTCCAAAAAAATCAAAGATGTGCATTGGGGTGAGATACACCTTCAAACAATTTTTCGGAGCGAGCTGAGCGATTTCTGACGTGCCGGTGATCAACGGTAACGTCAGAAAGGGGCCAAATATTGGTTTTGAATTTTTCAAGAATACATGCTGATCACTACAGCCTCCAAAGAAAATCAAAGATGTGCATTGGGGTGAGATACACCTTCACACAATTTTTCAGAGCGACCTGAGCGATTTCTGACGTGCCGTTGATCAACGGTAACGTCAGAGAGGGGCCAAATATTGGTTTTGAATTTTTCAAGAATACATGCTGATCACTACAGCCTCCAAAAAAATCAAAGATGTGCATTGGGGTGAGATACACCTTCAAACAATTTTTCAGAGCGAGCTGAGCGATTTCTGACGTGCCGGTGATCAACGGTAACGTCAGAAAGGGGCCAAATATTGGTTTTGAATTTTTCAAGAATACATGCTGATCACTACAGCCTCCAAAAAATTCAAAGATGTGCATTGGGGTGAGATACACCTTAAAATAAAATTTCATAGCCACCCAATCGATTTGTGACGTGCCGATGATCAACGGCAGCGTCACACCGGGGCCAAATATTAGTTTTGAATTTTTCAAGAATACATGCTGATCACTACAGCCTCCAAAAAAATCAAAGATGTGCATTGGGGTGAGATACACCTTAAAATAAAATTTTTCAGAGCGAGCTGAGCGATTTCTGACGTGCCGGTGATCAACGGTTACGTCAGAAAGGGGCCAAATATTGGTTTTGAAATTTTTCAAGAATACATGCTGATCACTACAGCCTCCAAAAAAATCAAAGATGTGCATTGGGGTGAGATACACCTTCAAACAATTTTTCAGAGCGAGCTGAGCGATTTCTGACGTGCCGGTGATCAACGGCAGCGTCAGAAAGGGGCCAAATATTGGTTTTGAATTTTTCAAGAATACATGCTGATCACTACAGCCTTCAAAAAATCAAAGATGTGCATTGGGGTGAGATACACCTTCAAACAATTTTTCAGAGCGAGCTGAGCGATTTCTGACGTGCCAGTGATCAACGGTAACGTCAGAAAGGGGCCAAATATTGGTTTTGAATTTTTCAAGAATACATGCTGATCACTACAGCCTCCAAAAAAATCAAAGATGTGCATTGGGGTGAGATACACCTTCAAACAATTTTTCAGAGCGAGCTGAGCGATTTCTGACGTGCCGGTGATCAACGGTAACGTCAGAAAGGGGCCAAATATTGGTTTTGAATTTTTCAAGAATACATGCTGATCACTACAGCCTCCAAAAAATTCAAAGATGTGCATTGGGGTGAGATACACCTTAAAATAAAATTTCATAGCCACCCAATCGATTTGTGACGTGCCGATTATCAACGGCAGCGTCACACCGGGGCCAAATATTAGTTTTGAATTTTTCAAGAATACATGCTGATCACTACAGCCTCCAAAAAAATCAAAGATGTGCATTGGGGTGAGATACACCTTCAAACAATTTTTCAGAGCGAGCTGAGCGATTTCTGACGTGCCGGTGATCAACGGCAGCGTCAGAAAGGGGCCAAATATTGGTTTTGAATTTTTCCAGAATACATGCTGATCACTACAGCCTCCAAAAAATCAAAGATGTGCATTGGGGTGAGATACACCTTCAAACAATTTTTTCGGAGCGAGCTGAGCGATTTCTGACGTGCCGGTGATCAACGGTAACGTCAGAAAAGGGCCAAATATTGGTTTTGAATTTTTCCAGAATACATGCTGATCACTACAGCCTCCAAAAAAATCAAAGATGTGCATTGGGGTGAGATACACCTTCAAACAATTTTTCAGAGCGAGCTGAGCGATTTCTGACGTGCCGGTGATCAACGGCAGCGTCAGAAAGGGGCCAAATATTGGTTTTGAATTTTTCAAGAATACATGCTGATCACTACAGCCTCCAAAAAAATCAAAGATGTGCATTGGGGTGAGATACACCTTCAAACAATTTTTCAGAGCGAGCTGAGCGATTTCTGACGTGCCGGTGATCAACGGTAACGTCAGAAAGGGGCCAAATATTGGTTTTGAATTTTTCAAGAATACATGCTGATCACTACAGCCTCCAAAAAATTCAAAGATGTGCATTGGGGTGAGATACACCTTAAAATAAAATTTCATAGCCACCCAATCGATTTGTGACGTGCCGATGATCAACGGCAGAGTCACACCGGGGCCAAATATTAGTTTTGAATTTTTCAAGAATACATGCTGATCACTACAGCCTCCAAAAAAATCAAAGATGTGCATTGGGGTGAGATACACCTTCAAACAATTTTTCAGAGCGAGCTGAGCGATTTCTGACGTGCCGGTGATCAACGGCAGCGTCAGAAAGGGGCCAAATATTGGTTTTGAATTTTTCCAGAATACATGCTGATCACTACAGCCTCCAAAAAAATCAAAGATGTGCATTGCGGTGAGATACACCTTCAAACAATTTTTCAGAGCGAGCTGAGCGATTTCTGACGTGCCGGTGATCAACGGTAACGTCAGAAAGGGGCCAAATATTGGTTTTGAATTTTTCAAGAATACATGCTGATCACTACAGCCTCCAAAAAATTCAAAGATGTGCATTGGGGTGAGATACACCTTAAAATAAAATTTCATAGCCACCCAATCGATTTGTGACGTGCCGATGATCAACGGCAGAGTCACACCGGGGCCAAATATTAGTTTTGAATTTTTCAAGAATACATGCTGATCACTACAGCCTCCAAAAAAATCAAAGATGTGCATTGGGGTGAGATACACCTTCAAACAATTTTTCAGAGCGAGCTGAGCGATTTCTGACGTGCCGGTGATCAACGGTAACGTCAGAAAGGGGCCAAATATTGGTTTTGAATTTTTCAAGAATACATGCTGATCACTACAGCCTCCAAAAAATTCAAAGATGTGCATTGGGGTGAGATACACCTTAAAAAAAAATTTCAGAGCCACCCAATCGATTTGTGACGTGCCGATGATCAACGGCAGCGTCACACCGGGGCCAAATATTAGTTTTGAATTTTTCAAGAATACATGCTGATCACTACAGCCTCCAAAAAAATCAAAGATGTGCATTGGGGTGAGATACACCTTCAAACAATTTTTCAGAGCGAGCTGAGCGATTTCTGACGTGCCGGTGATCAACGGTTACGTCAGAAAGGGGCCAAATTTTGGTTTTGAAATTTTTCAAGAATACGTGCTGATCACTACAGCCTCCAAAAAAATCAAAGATGTGCATTGGGGTGAGATACACCTTAAAATAAAATTTCAGAGCCACCCAATCGATTTGTGACGTGCCGATGATCAACGGCAGCGTCACACCGGGGCCAAATATTAGTTTTGAATTTTTCAAGAATACATGCTGATCACTACAGCCTCCAAAAAAATCAAAGATGTGCATTGGGGTGAGATACACCTTCAAACAATTTTTCAGAGCGAGCTGAGCGATTTCTGACGTGCCGGTGATCAACGGTTACGTCAGAAAGGGGCCAAATTTTGGTTTTGAAATTTTTAAAGAATACGTGCTGATCACTACAGCCTCCAAAAAAATCAAAGATGTGCATTGGGGTGAGATACACCTTAAAATAAAATTTCAGAGCCTCCCAATCGATTTGTGACGTGCCGATGATCAACGGCAGCGTCACACCGGGGCCAAATATTAGTTTTGAATTTTTCAAGAATACATGCTGATCACTACAGCCTCCAAAAAAATCAAAGATGTGCATTGGGGTGAGATACACCTTCAAACAATTTTTCAGAGCGAGCTGAGCGATTTCTGACGTGCCGGTGATCAACGGTTACGTCAGAAAGGGGCCAAATTTTGGTTTTGAAATTTTTCAAGAATACGTGCTGATCACTACAGCCTCCAAAAAAATCAAAGATGTGCATTGGGGTGAGATACACCTTAAAATAAAATTTCAGAGCCACCCAATCGATTTGTAACGTGCCGATGATCAACGGCAGCGTCACACCGGGGCCAAATATTAGTTTTGAATTTTTCAAGAATACATGCTGATCACTACAGCCTCCAAAAAAATCAAAGATGTGCATTGGGGTGAGATACACCTTCAAACAATTTTTCAGAGCGAGCTGAGCGATTTCTGACGTGCCGGTGATCAACGGTTACGTCAGAAAGGGGCCAAATTTTGGTTTTGAAATTTTTCAAGAATACGTGCTGATCACTACAGCCTCCAAAAAAATCAAAGATGTGCATTGGGGTGAGATACACCTTAAAATAAAATTTCAGAGCCACCCAATCGATTTGTGACGTGCCGATGATCAACGGCAGCGTCACACCGGGGCCAAATATTAGTTTTGAATTTTTCAAGAATACATGCTGATCACTACAGCCTCCAAAAAAATCAAAGATGTGCATTGGGGTGAGATACACCTTCAAACAATTTTTCGGAGTGAGCTGAGCGATTTCTGACGTGCCGGTGATCAACGGTAACGTCAGAAAGGGGCCAAATATTGGTTTTGAATTTTTCCAGAATACATGCTGATCACTACAGCCTCCAAAAAAATCAAAGATGTGCATTGGGGTGAGATACACCTTCAAACAATTTTTCAGAGCGAGCTGAGCGATTTCTGACGTGCCGGTGATCAACGGTAACGTCAGAAAGGGGCCAAATATTGGTTTTGAATTTTTCCAGAATACATGCTGATCACTACAGCCTCCAAAAAAATCAAAGATGTGCATTGGGGTGAGATACACCTTCAAACAATTTTTCGGAGCGAGCTGAGCGATTTCTGACGTGCCGGTGATCAACGGTAACGTCAGAAAGGGGCCAAATATTGGTTTTGAATTTTTCAAGAATACATGCTGATCACTACAGCCTCCAAAAAAAATCAAAGATGTGCATTGGGGTGAGATACACCTTCACACAATTTTTCAGAGCGACCTGAGCGATTTCTGACGTGCCGTTGATCAACGGTAACGTCAGAAAGGGGCCGAATATTGGTTTTGAATTTTTCAAGAATACATGCTGATCACTACAGCCTCCAAAAAAATCAAAGATGTGCATTGGGGTGAGATACACCTTCAAACAATTTTTCAGAGCGAGCTGAGCGATTTCTGACGTGCCGGTGATCAACGGTAACGTCAGAAAGGGGCCAAATATTGGTTTTGAATTTTTCAAGAATACATGCTGATCACTACAGCCTCCAAAAAATTCAAAGATGTGCATTGGGGTGAGATACACCTTAAAATAAAATTTCATAGCCACCCAATCGATTTGTGACGTGCCGATGATCAACGGCAGCGTCACACCGGGGCCAAATATTAGTTTTGAATTTTTCAAGAATACATGCTGATCACTACAGCCTCCAAAAAAATCAAAGATGTGCATTGGGGTGAGATACACCTTAAAATAAAATTTCAGAGCGAGCTGAGCGATTTCTGACGTGCCGGTGATCAACGGCAGCGTCAGAAAGGGGCCAAATATTGGTTTTGAATTTTTCCAGAATACATGCTGATCACTACAGCCTCCAAAAAAATCAAAGATGTGCATTGGGGTGAGATACACCTTCAAACAATTTTTCAGAGCGAGCTGAGCGATTTCTGACGTGCCGGTGATCAACGGTTACGTCAGAAAGGGGCCAAATATTGGTTTTGAAATTTTTCAAGAATACGTGCTGATCACTACGGCCTCCAAAAAAATCAAAGATGTGCATTGGGGTGAGATACACCTTAAAATAAAATTTCAGAGCCACCCAATCGATTTGTGACGTGCCGATGATCAACGGCAGCGTCACACCGGGGCCAAATATTAGTTTTGAATTTTTCAAGAATACATGCTGATCACTACAGCCTCCAAAAAAATCAAAGATGTGCATTGGGGTGAGATACACCTTAAAATAAAAATTTTCAGAGCGAGCTGAGCGATTTCTGACGTGCCGGTGATCAACGGTTACGTCAGAAAGGGGCCAAATATTGGTTTTGAAATTTTTCAAGTATACATGCTGATCACTACAGCCTCCAAAAAAATCAAAGATGTGCATTGGGGTGAGATACACCTTCAAACAATTTTTCAGAGCGAGCTGAGCGATTTCTGACGTGCCGGTGATCAACGGCAGCGTCAGAAAGGGGCCAAATATTGGTTTTGAATTTTTCAAGAATACATGCTGATCACTACAGCCTCCAAAAAATCAAAGATGTGCATTGGGGTGAGATACACCTTCAAACAATTTTTCAGAGCGAGCTGAGCGATTTCTGACGTGCCAGTGATCAACGGTAACGTCAGAAAGGGGCCAAATATTGGTTTTGAATTTTTCAAGAATACATGCTGATCACTACAGCCTCCAAAAAATTCAAAGATGTGCATTGGGGTGAGATACACCTTAAAATAAAATTTCATAGCCACCCAATCGATTTGTGACGTGCCGATGATCAACGGCAGCGTCACACCGGGACCAAATATTAGTTTTGAATTTTTCAAGAATACATGCTGATCACTACAGCCTCCAAAAAAATCAAAGATGTGCATTGGGGTGAGATACACCTTCAAACAATTTTTCAGAGCGAGCTGAGCGATTTCTGACGTGCCGGTGATCAACGGCAGCGTCAGAAAGGGGCCAAATATTGGTTTTGAATTTTTCCAGAATACATGCTGATCACTACAGCCTCCAAAAAAAATCAAAGATGTGCATTGGGGTGAGATACACCTTCAAACAATTTTTCGGAGCGAGCTGAGCGATTTCTGACGTGCCGGTGATCAACGGTAACGTCAGAAAGGGGCCAAATATTGGTTTTGAATTTTTCAAGAATACATGCTGATCACTACAGCCTCCAAAAAAATCAAAGATGTGCATTGGGGTGAGATACACCTTCACACAATTTTTCAGAGCGACCTGAGCGATTTCTGACGTGCCGTTGATCAACGGTAACGTCAGAAAGGGGCCAAATATTGGTTTTGAATTTTTCAAGAATACATGCTGATCACTACAGCCTCCAAAAAAATCAAAGATGTGCATTGGGGTGAGATACACCTTCAAACAATTTTTCAGAGCGAGCTGAGCGATTTCTGACGTGCCGGTGATCAACGGTAACGTCAGAAAGGGGCCAAATATTGGTTTTGAATTTTTCAAGAATACATGCTGATCACTACAGCCTCCAAAAAATTCAAAGATGTGCATTGGGGTGAGATACACCTTAAAATAAAATTTCATAGCCACCCAATCGATTTGTGACGTGCCGATGATCAACGGCAGCGTCACACCGGGGCCAAATATTAGTTTTGAATTTTTCAAGAATACATGCTGATCACTACAGCCTCCAAAAAAATCAAAGATGTGCATTGGGGTGAGATACACCTTCAAACAATTTTTCAGAGCGAGCTGAGCGATTTCTGACGTGCCGGTGATCAACGGTTACGTCAGAAAGGGGCCAAATTTTGGTTTTGAAATTTTTAAAGAATACGTGCTGATCACTACAGCCTCCAAAAAAATCAAAGATGTGCATTGGGGTGAGATACACCTTAAAATAAAATTTCATAGCCACCCAATCGATTTCTGACGTGCCGTTGATCAATGGTTACGTCAGAAAGGGGCCAAATATTGGTTTTGAAATTTTTCAAGAATACATGCTGATCACTACAGCCTCCAAAAAAATCAAAGATGTGCATTGGGGTGAGATACACCTTCAAACAATTTTTCAGAGCGAACTGAGCGATTTCTGACGTGCCGGTGATCAACGGTTACGTCAGAAAGGGGCCAAATATTGGTTTTGAAATTTTTCAAGAATACGTGCTGATCACTACAGCCTCCAAAAAAATCAAAGATGTGCATTCGGATGAGATACACCTTAAAATAAAATTTCAGAGCCACCCAATCGATTTGTGACGTGCCGATGAATTTTTCAAGAATACATGCTGATCACTACAGCCTCCAAAAAAATCAAAGATGTGCATTGGGGTGAGATACACCTTCAAAAAAAATTTCGGAGCGAGCTGAACGATTTCTGACGTGCCGATGATCAACGGTAACGTCAGAAAGGGGCCAAATATTGGTTTTGAATTTTTCAAGAATACATGCTGATCACTACAGCCTCCAAAAAAATCAAAGATGTGCATTGGGGTGAGATACACCTTCAAACAATTTTTCAGAGCGAGCTGAGCGATTTCTGACGTGCCGGTGATCAACGGTTACGTCAGAAAGGGGCCAAATTTTGGTTTTGAAATTTTTCAAGAATACGTGCTGATCACTACAGCCTCCAAAAAAATCAAAGATGTGCATTGGGGTGAGATACACCTTAAAATAAAATTTCAGAGCCACCCAATCGATTTGTGACGTGCCGATGATCAACGGCAGCGTCACACCGGGGCCAAATATTAGTTTTGAATTTTTCAAGAATACATGCTGATCACTACAGCCTCCAAAAAAATCAAAGATGTGCATTGGGGTGAGATACACCTTCAAACAATTTTTCAGAGCGAGCTGAGCGATTTCTGACGTGCCGGTGATCAACGGTTACGTCAGAAAGGGGCCAAATTTTGGTTTTGAAATTTTTCAAGAATACGTGCTGATCACTACAGCCTCCAAAAAAATCAAAGATGTGCATTGGGGTGAGATACACCTTAAAATAAAATTTCAGAGCCACCCAATCGATTTGTGACGTGCCGATGATCAACGGCAGCGTCACACCGGGGCCAAATATTAGTTTTGAATTTTTCAAGAATACATGCTGATCACTACAGCCTCCAAAAAAATCAAAGATGTGCATTGGGGTGAGATACACCTTAAAATAAAATTTCATAGCCACCCAATCGATTTGTGACGTGCCGATGATCAACGGCAGCGTCACACTGGGGCCAAATATTAGTTTTGAATTTTTCAAGAATACATGCTGATCACTAAAGCCTCCAAAAAAATCAAAGATGTGCATTGGGGTGAGATACACCTTCAAACAATTTTTCAGAGCGAGCTGAGCGATTTCTGACGTGCCGGTGATCAACGGTAACGTCAGAAAGGGGCCAAATATTGGTTTTGAATTTTTCAAGAATACATGCTGATCACTACAGCCTCCAAAAAATTCAAAGATGTGCATTGGGGTGAGATACACCTTAAAATAAAATTTCATAGCCACCCAATCGATTTGTGACGTGCCGATGATCAACGGCAGCGTCACCCCGGGGCCAAATATTGGTTTTGAATTTTTCAAGAATACATGCTGATCACTACAGCCTCCAAAAAAATCAAAGATGTGCATTGGGGTGAGATACACCTTCAAACAATTTTTCAGAGCGAGCTGAGCGATTTCTGACGTGCCGGTGATCAACGGTAACGTCAGAAAGGGGCCAAATATTGGTTTTGAATTTTTCAAGAATACATGCTGATCACTACAGCCTCCAAAAAAATCAAAGATGTGCATTGGGGTGAGATACACCTTCAAACAATTTTTCAGAGCGAGCTGAGCGATTTGTGACGTGCCGGTGATCAACGGCAGCGTCAGAAAGGGGCCAAATATTGGTTTTGAATTTTTCCAGAATACATGCTGATCACTACAGCCTCCAAAGAAATCAAAGATGTGCATTGGGGTGAGATACACCTTCAAACAATTTTTCAGAGCGAGCTGAGCGATTTCTGACGTGCCGATGATCAACGGTAACGTCAGAAAGGGGCCAAATATTGGTTTTGAATTTTTCAAGAATACATGCTGATCACTACAGCCTCCAAAAAAATCAAAGATGTGCATTGGGGTGAGATACACCTTCAAACAATTTTTCAGAGCGAGCTGAGCGATTTCTGACGTGCCGGTGATCAACGGTTACGTCAGAAAGGGGCCAAATATTGGTTTTGAAATTTTTCAAGAATACGTGCTGATCACTACAGCCTCCAAAAAAATCAAAGATGTGCATTGGGGTGAGATACACCTTAAAAAAAAATTTCAGAGCCACCCAATCGATTTGTGACGTGCCGATGATCAACGGCAGCGTCACACCGGGGCCAAATATTAGTTTTGAATTTTTCAAGAATACATGCTGATCACTACAGCCTCCAAAAAAATCAAAGATGTGCATTGGGGTGAGATACACCTTCAAACAATTTTTCAGAGCGAGCTGAGCGATTTCTGACGTGCCGGTGATCAACGGTTACGTCAGAAAGGGGCCAAATTTTGGTTTTGAAATTTTTCAAGAATACGTGCTGATCACTACAGCCTCCAAAAAAATCAAAGATGTGCATTGGGGTGAGATACACCTTAAAATAAAATTTCAGAGCCACCCAATCGATTTGTGACGTGCCGATGATTAACGGCAGCGTCACACCGGGGCCAAATATTAGTTTTGAATTTTTCAAGAATACATGCTGATCACTACAGCCTCCAAAAAAATCAAAGATGTGCATTGGGGTGAGATACACCTTAAAATAAAATTTCATAGCCACCCAATCGATTTGTGACGTGCCGATGATCAACGGCAGCGTCACACTGGGGCCAAATATTAGTTTTGAATTTTTCAAGAATACATGCTGATCACTACAGCCTCCAAAAAAATCAAAGATGTGCATTGGGGTGAGATACACCTTCAAACATTTTTTCAGAGCGAGCTGAGCGATTTCTGACGTGCCGGTGATCAACGGTTACGTCAGAAAGGGGCCAAATTTTGGTTTTGAAATTTTTCAAGAATACGTGCTGATCACTACAGCCTCCAAAAAAATCAAAGATGTGCATTGGGGTGAGATACACCTTAAAATAAAATTTCAGAGCCACCCAATCGATTTGTGACGTGCCGATGATCAACGGCAGCGTCACACCGGGGCCAAATATTAGTTTTGAATTTTTCAAGAATACATGCTGATCACTACAGCCTCCAAAAAAATCAAAGATGTGCATTGGGGTGAGATACACCTTAAAATAAAATTTCATAGCCACCCAATCGATTTGTGACGTGCCGATGATCAAAGGCAGCGTCACACTGGGGCCAAATATTAGTTTTGAATTTTTCAAGAATACATGCTGATCACTAAAGCCTCCAAAAAAATCAAAGATGTGCATTGGGGTGAGATACACCTTCAAACAATTTTTCAGAGCGAGCTGAGCGATTTCTGACGTGCCGGTGATCAACGGTAACGTCAGAAAGGGGCCAAATATTGGTTTTGAATTTTTCAAGAATACATGCTGATCACTACAGCCTCCAAAAAATTCAACGATGTGCATTGGGGTGAGATACACCTTAAAATAAAATTTCATAGCCACCCAATCGATTTGTGACGTGCCGATGATCAACGGCAGCGTCACCCCGGGGCCAAATATTGGTTTTGAATTTTTCAAGAATACATGCTGATCACTACAGCCTCCAAAAAAATCAAAGATGTGCATTGGGGTGAGATACACCTTCAAACAATTTTTCAGAGCGAGCTGAGCGATTTCTGACGTGCCGGTGATCAACGGTAACGTCAGAAAGGGGCCAAATATTGGTTTTGAATTTTTCCAGAATACATGCTGATCACTACAGCCTCCAAAAAAATCAAAGATGTGCATTGGGGTGAGATACACCTTCAAACAATTTTTCAGAGCGAGCTGAGCGATTTGTGACGTGCCGGTGATCAACGGCAGCGTCAGAAAGGGGCCAAATATTGGTTTTGAATTTTTCCAGAATACATGCTGATCACTACAGCCTCCAAAGAAATCAAAGATGTGCATTGGGGTGAGATACACCTTCAAACAATTTTTCAGAGCGAGCTGAGCGATTACTGACGTGCCGGTGATCAACGGTAACGTCAGAAAGGGGCCAAATATTGGTTTTGAATTTTTCAAGAATACATGCTGATCACTACAGCCTCCAAAAAATTCAAAGATGTGCATTGGGGTGAGATACACCTTAAAATAAAATTTCATAGCCACCCAATCGATTTGTGACGTGCCGATGATCAACGGCAGCGTCACACCGGGGCCAAATATTAGTTTTGAATTTTTCAAGAATACATGCTGATCACTACAGCCTCCAAAAAAATCAAAGATGTGCATTGGGGTGAGATACACCTTCAAACAATTTTTCAGAGCGAGCTGAGCGATTTCTGACGTGCCGGTGATCAACGGTTACGTCAGAAAGGGGCCAAATTTTGGTTTTGAAATTTTTCAAGAATACGTGCTGATCACTACAGCCTCAAAAAAAATCAAAGATGTGCATTGGGGTGAGATACACCTTAAAATAAAATTTCAGAGCCACCCAATCGATTTGTGACGTGCCGATGATCAACGGCAGCGTCACACCGGGGCCAAATATTAGTTTTGAATTTTTCAAGAATACATGCTGATCACTACAGCCTCCAAAAAAATCAAAGATGTGCATTGGGGTGAGATACACCTTCAAACAATTTTTCAGAGCGAGCTGAGCGATTTCTGACGTGCCGGTGATCAACGGCAGCGTCAGAAAGGGGCCAAATATTGGTTTTGAATTTTTCCAGAATACATGCTGATCACTACAGCCTCCAAAAAAATCAAAGATGTGCATTGGGGTGAGATACACCTTCAAACAATTTTTCGGAGCGAGCTGAGCGATTTCTGACGTGCCGGTTATCAACGGTAACGTCAGAAAGGGGCCAAATATTGGTTTTGAATTTTTCAAGAATACATGCTGATCACTACAGCCTCCAAAAAAATCAAAGATGTGCATTGGGGTGAGATACACCTTCACACAATTTTTCAGAGCGACCTGAGCGATTTCTGACGTGCCGTTGATCAACGGTAACGTCAGAAAGGGGCCAAATATTGGTTTTGAATTTTTCCAGAATACATGCTGATCACTACAGCCTCCAAAAAAATCAAAGATGTGCATTGGGGTGAGATACACCTTCAAACAATTTTTCAGAGCGAGCTGAGCGATTTCTGACGTGCCGGTGATCAACGGTTACGTCAGAAAGGGGCCAAATATTGGTTTTGAAATTTTTCAAGAATACATGCTGATCACTACAGCCTCCAAAAAAAATCAAAGATGTGCATTGGGGTGAGATACACCTTCAAACAATTTTTCAGAGCGAGCTGAGCGATTTCTGACGTGCCGGTGATCAACGGTTACGTCAGAAAGGGGCCAAATTTTGGTTTTGAAATTTTTCAAGAATACGTGCTGATCACTACAGCCTCCAAAAGAATACATGCTGATCACTACAGCCTCCAAAAAAATCAAAGATATGCATTGGGGTGAGATACACCTTAAAATAAAATTTCAGAGCCACCCAATCGATTTGTGACGTGCCGATGATCAACGGCAGCGTCACACCGGGGCCAAATATTAGTTTTGAATTTTTCAAGAATACATGCTGATCACTACAGCCTCCAAAAAAATCAAAGATGTGCATTGGGGTGAGATACACCTTAAAATAAAATTTCATAGCCACCCAATCGATTTGTGACGTGCCGATGATCAACGGCAGCGTCACCCCGGGGCAAAATATTGGTTTTGAATTTTTCAAGAATACATGCTGATCACTACAGCCTCCAAAAAAATCAAAGATGTGCATTGGGGTGAGATACACCTTCAAACAATTTTTCAGAGCGAGCTGAGCGATTTCTGACGTGCCGGTGATCAACGGCAGCGTCAGAAAGGGGCCAAATATTGGTTTTGAATTTTTCCAGAATACATGCTGATCACTACAGCCTCCAAAAAATTCAAAGATGTGCATTGGGGTGAGATACACCTTCAAACAATTTTTCAGAGCGAGCTGAGCGATTTCTGACGTGCCGGTGATCAACGGCAGCGTCAGAAAGGGGCCAAATATTGGTTTTGAATTTTTCCAGAATACATGCTGATCACTACAGCCTCCAAAAAAATCAAAGATGTGCATTGGGGTGAGATACACCTTCAAACAATTTTTCAGAGCGAGCTGAGCGATTTCTGACGTGCCGGTGATCAACGGTAACGTCAGAAAGGGGCCAAATATTGGTTTTGAATTTTTCAAGAATACATGCTGATCACTACAGCCTCCAAAAAAATCAAAGATGTGCATTGGGGTGAGATACACCTTCACACAATTTTTCAGAGCGACCTGAGCGATTTCTGACGTGCCGTTGATCAACGGTAACGTCAGAAAGGGGCCAAAATATTGGTTTTGAATTTTTCAAGAATACATGCTGATCACTACAGCCTCCAAAAAAATCAAAGATGTGCATTGGGGTGAGATACACCTTCAAACAATTTTTCAGAGCGAGCTGAGCGATTTCTGACGTGCCGGTGATCAACGGTAACGTCAGAAAGGGGCCAAATATTGGTTTTGAATTTTTCAAGAATACATGCTGATCACTACAGCCTCCAAAAAATTCAAAGATGTGCATTGGGGTGAGATACACCTTAAAATAAAATTTCATAGCCACCCAATCGATTTGTGACGTGCCGATGATCAACGGCAGAGTCACACCGGGGCCAAATATTAGTTTTGAATTTTTCAAGAATACATGCTGATCACTACAGCCTCCAAAAAAATCAAAGATGTGCATTGGGGTGAGATACACCTTCAAACAATTTTTCAGAGCGAGCTGAGCGATTTCTGACGTGCCGGTGATCAACGGCAGCGTCAGAAAGGGGCCAAATATTGGTTTTGAATTTTTCCAGAATACATGCTGATCACTACAGCCTCCAAAAAAATCAAAGATGTGCATTGGGGTGAGATACACCTTCAAACAATTTTTCGGAGCGAGCTGAGCGATTTCTGACGTGCCGGTTATCAACGGTAACGTCAGAAAGGGGCCAAATATTGGTTTTGAATTTTTCAAGAATACATGCTGATCACTACAGCCTCCAAAAAAATCAAAGATGTGCATTGGGGTGAGATACACCTTCACACAATTTTTCAGAGCGACCTGAGCGATTTCTGACGTGCCGTTGATCAACGGTAACGTCAGAAAGGGGCCAAATATTGGTTTTGAATTTTTCAAGAATACATGCTGATCACTACAGCCTCCAAAAAAATCAAAGATGTGCATTGGGGTGAGATACACCTTCAAACAATTTTTCGGAGCGAGCTGAGCGATTTCTGACGTGCCGGTGATCAACGGTAACGTCAGAAAGGGGCCAAATATTGGTTTTGAATTTTTCAAGAATACATGCTGATCACTACAGCCTCCAAAAAAATCAAAGATGTGCATTGGGGTGAGATACACCTTCACACAATTTTTCAGAGCGACCTGAGCGATTTCTGACGTGCCGTTGATCAACGGTAACGTCAGAAAGGGGCCAAAATATTGGTTTTGAATTTTTCAAGAATACATGCTGATCACTACAGCCTCCAAAAAAATCAAAGATGTGCATTGGGGTGAGATACACCTTCAAACAATTTTTCAGAGCGAGCTGAGCGATTTCTGACGTGCCGGTGATCAACGGTAACGTCAGAAAGGGGCCAAATATTGGTTTTGAATTTTTCAAGAATACATGCTGATCACTACAGCCTCCAAAAAAATCAAAGATGTGCATTGGGGTGAGATACACCTTCAAACAGTTTTTCAGAGCGAGCTGAGCGATTTCTGACGTGCCGGTGATCAACGGTTACGTCAGAAAGGGGCCAAATTTTGGTTTTGAAATTTTTCAAGAATACGTGCTGATCACTACAGCCTCCAAAAAAATCAAAGATGTGCATTGGGGTGAGATACACCTTAAAATAAAATTTCAGAGCCACCCAATCGATTTGTGACGTGCCGATGATCAACGGCAGCGTCACACCGGGGCCAAATATTAGTTTTGAATTTTTCCAGAATACATGCTGATCACTACAGCCTCCAAAAAAATCAAAGATGTGCATTGGGGTGAGATACACCTTCAAACAATTTTTCAGAGCGAGCTGAGCGATTTCTGACGTGCCGGTGATCAACGGTTACGTCAGAAAGGGGCCAAATTTTGGTTTTGAAATTTTTCAAGAATACGTGCTGATCACTACAGCCTCCAAAAAAATCAAAGATGTGCATTGGGGTGAGATACACCTTAAAATAAAATTTCAGAGCCACCCAATCGATTTGTGACGTGCCGATGATCAACGGCAGCGTCACACCGGGGCCAAATATTAGTTTTGAATTTTTCAAGAATACATGCTGATCACTACAGCCTCCAAAAAAATCAAAGATGTGCATTGGGGTGAGATACACCTTCAAACAATTTTTCGGAGCGAGCTGAGCGATTTCTGACGTGCCGGTGATCAACGGTAACGTCAGAAAGGGGCCAAATATTGGTTTTGAATTTTTCCAGAATACATGCTGATCACTACAGCCTCCAAAAAAATCAAAGATGTGCATTGGGGTGAGATACACCTTCAAACAATTTTTCAGAGCGAGCTGAGCGATTTCTGACGTGCCGGTGATCAACGGTAACGTCAGAAAGGGGCCAAATATTGGTTTTGAATTTTTCCAGAATACATGCTGATCACTACAGCCTCCAAAAAAATCAAAGATGTGCATTGGGGTGAGATACACCTTCAAACAATTTTTCGGAGCGAGCTGAGCGATTTCTGACGTGCCGGTGATCAACGGTAACGTCAGAAAGGGGCCAAATATTGGTTTTGAATTTTTCAAGAATACATGCTGATCACTACAGCCTCCAAAAAAAATCAAAGATGTGCATTGGGGTGAGATACACCTTCACAGAATTTTTCAGAGCGACCTGAGCGATTTCTGACATGCCGTTGATCAACGGTAACGTCAGAAAGGGGCCAAATATTGGTTTTGAATTTTTCAAGAATACATGCTGATCACTACAGCCTCCAAAAAAATCAAAGATGTGCATTGGGGTGAGATACACCTTCAAACAATTTTTCAGAGCGAGCTGAGCGATTTCTGACGTGCCGGTGATCAACGGTAACGTCAGAAAGGGGCCAAATATTGGTTTTGAATTTTTCAAGAATACATGCTGATCACTACAGCCTCCAAAAAATTCAAAGATGTGCATTGGGGTGAGATACACCTTCACACAATTTTTCAGAGCGACCTGAGCGATTTCTGACGTGGAGTTGATCAACGGTAACGTCAGAAAGGGGCCAAAATATTGGTTTTGAATTTTTCAAGAATACATGCTGATCACTACAGCCTCCAAAAAAATCAAAGATGTGCATTGGGGTGAGATACACCTTCAAACAATTTTTCAGAGCGAGCTGAGCGATTTCTGACGTGCCGGTGATCAACGGTAACGTCAGAAAGGGGCCAAATATTGGTTTTGAATTTTTCAAGAATACATGCTGATCACTACAGCCTCCAAAAAATTCAAAGATGTGCATTGGGGTGAGATACACCTTAAAATAAAATTTCATAGCCACCCAATCAATTTGTGACGTGCCGATGATCAACGGCAGAGTCACACCGGGGCCAAATATTAGTTTTGAATTTTTCAAGAATACATGCTGATCACTACAGCCTCCAAAAAAATCAAAGATGTGCATTGGGGTGAGATACACCTTCAAACAATTTTTCAGAGCGAGCTGAGCGATTTCTGACGTGCCGGTGATCAACGGCAGCGTCAGAAAGGGGCCAAATATTGGTTTTGAATTTTTCCAGAATACATGCTGATCACTACAGCCTCCAAAAAAATCAAAGGTGTGCATTGGGGTGAGATACACCTTCAAACAATTTTTCGGAGCGAGCTGAGCGATTTCTGACGTGCCGGTTATCAACGGTAACGTCAGAAAGGGGCCAAATATTGGTTTTGAATTTTTCAAGAATACATGCTGATCACTACAGCCTCCAAAAAAATCAAAGATGTGCATTGGGGTGAGATACACCTTCACACAATTTTTCAGAGCGACCTGAGCGATTTCTGACGTGCCGTTGATCAACGGTAACGTCAGAAAGGGGCCAAATATTGGTTTTGAATTTTTCAAGAATACATGCTGATCACTACAGCCTCCAAAAAAATCAAAGATGTGCATTGGGGTGAGATACACCTTCAAACAATTTTTCGGAGCGAGCTGAGCGATTTCTGAAGTGCCGGTGATCAACGGTAACGTCAGAAAGGGGCCAAATATTGGTTTTGAATTTTTCAAGAATACATGCTGATCACTACAGCCTCCAAAAAAATCAAAGATGTGCATTGGGGTGAGATACACCTTCAAACAATTTTTCGGAGCGAGCTGAGCGATTTCTGAAGTGCCGGTGATCAACGGTAACGTCAGAAAGGGGCCAAATATTGGTTTTGAATTTTTCAAGAATACATGCTGATCACTACAGCCTCCAAAAAAATCAAAGATGTGCATTGGGGTGAGATACACCTTCACACAATTTTTCAGAGCGACCTGAGCGATTTCTGACGTGCCGTTGATCAACGGTAACGTCAGAAAGGGGCCAAAATATTGGTTTTGAATTTTTCAAGAATACATGCTGATCACTACAGCCTCCAAAAAAATCAAAGATGTGCATTGGGTTGAGATACACCTTCAAACAATTTTTCAGAGCGAGCTGAGCGATTTCTGACGTGCCGGTGATCAACGGTAACGTCAGAAAGGGGCCAAATATTGGTTTTGAATTTTTCAAGAATACATGCTGATCACTACAGCCTCCAAAAAAATCAAAGATGTGCATTGGGGTGAGATACACCTTCAAACAATTTTTCAGAGCGAGCTGAGCGATTTCTGACGTGCCGGTGATCAACGGTTACGTCAGAAAGGGGCCAAATTTTGGTTTTGAAATTTTTCAAGAATACGTGCTGATCACTACAGCCTCCAAAAAAATCAAAGATGTGCATTGGGGTGAGATACACCTTAAAATAAAATTTCAGAGCCACCCAATCGATTTGTGACGTGCCGATGATCAACGGCAGCGTCACACCGGGGCCAAATATTAGTTTTGAATTTTTCAAGAATACATGCTGATCACTACAGCCTCCAAAAAAATCAAAGATGTGCATTGGGGTGAGATACACCTTCAAACAATTTTTCAGAGCGAGCTGAGCGATTTCTGACGTGCCGGTGATCAACGGTTACGTCAGAAAGGGGCCAAATTTTGGTTTTGAAATTTTTCAAGAATACGTGCTGATCACTACAGCCTCCAAAAAAATCAAAGATGTGCATTGGGGTGAGATACACCTTAAAATAAAATTTCAGAGCCACCCAATCGATTTGTGACGTGCCGATGATCAACGGCAGCGTCACACCGGGGCCAAATATTAGTTTTGAATTTTTCAAGAATACATGCTGATCACTACAGCCTCCAAAAAAATCAAAGATGTGCATTGGGGTGAGATACACCTTCAAACAATTTTTCGGAGCGAGCTGAGCGATTTCTGACGTGCCGGTGATCAACGGTAACGTCAGAAAGGGGCCAAATATTGGTTTTGAATTTTTCCAGAATACATGCTGATCACTACAGCCTCCAAAAAAATCAAAGATGTGCATTGGGGTGAGATACACCTTCAAACAATTTTTCAGAGCGAGCTGAGCGATTTCTGACGTGCCGGTGATCAACGGTAACGTCAGAAAGGGGCCAAATATTGGTTTTGAATTTTTCCAGAATACATGCTGATCACTACAGCCTCCAAAAAAATCAAAGATGTGCATTGGGGTGAGATACACCTTCAAACAATTTTTCGGAGCGAGCTGAGCGATTTCTGACGTGCCGGTGATCAACGGTAACGTCAGAAAGGGGCCAAATATTGGTTTTGAATTTTTCAAGAATACATGCTGATCACTACAGCCTCCAAAAAAAATCAAAGATGTGCATTGGGGTGAGATACACCTTCACACAATTTTTCAGAGCGACCTGAGCGATTTCTGACGTGCCGTTGATCAACGGTAACGTCAGAAAGGGGCCAATTATTGGTTTTGAATTTTTCCAGAATACATGCTGATCACTACAGCCTCCAAAAAAATCAAAGATGTGCATTGGGGTGAGATACACCTTCAAACAATTTTTCAGAGCGAGCTGAGCGATTTCTGACGTGCCGGTGATCAACGGTAACGTCAGAAAGGGGCCAAATATTGGTTTTGAATTTTTCAAGAATACATGCTGATCACTACAGCCTCCAAAAAATTCAAAGATGTGCATTGGGGTGAGATACACCTTAAAATAAAATTTCATAGCCACCCAATCGATTTGTGACGTGCCGATGATCAACGGCAGCGTCACACCGGGGCCAAATATTAGTTTTGAATTTTTCAAGAATACATGCTGATCACTACAGCCTCCAAAAAAATCAAAGATGTGCATTGGGGTGAGATACACCTTAAAATAAAATTTCAGAGCGAGCTGAGCGATTTCTGACGTGCCGGTGATCAACGGCAGCGTCAGAAAGGGGCCAAATATTGGTTTTGAATTTTTCCAGAATACATGCTGATCACTACAGCCTCCAAAAAAATCAAAGATGTGCATTGGGGTGAGATACACCTTCAAACAATTTTTCAGAGCGAGCTGAGCGATTTCTGACGTGCCGGTGATCAACGGTAACGTCAGAAAGGGGCCAAATATTGGTTTTGAAATTTTTCAAGAATACGTGCTGATCACTACAGCCTCCAAAAAAATCAAAGATGTGCATTGGGGTGAGATACACCTTAAAATAAAATTTCAGAGCCATCCAATCGATTTGTGACGTGCCGATGATCAACGGCAGCGTCACACCGGGGCCAAATATTAGTTTTGAATTTTTCAAGAATACATGCTGATCACTACAGCCTCCAAAAAAATCAAAGATGTGCATTGGGGTGAGATACACCTTAAAATAAAAATTTTTAGAGCGAGCTGAGCGATTTCTGACGTGCCGGTGATCAACGGTTACGTCAGAAAGGGGCCAAATATTGGTTTTGAAATTTTTCAAGAATACGTGCTGATCACTACAGCCTCCAAAAAAATCAAAGATGTGCATTGGGGTGAGATACACCTTAAAATAAAATTTCAGAGCCACCCAATCGATTTGTGACGTGCCGATGAATTTTTCAAGAATACATGCTGATCACTACAGCCTCCAAAAAAATCAAAGATGTGCATTGGGGTGAGATACACCTTAAAATAAAATTTCATAGCCACCCAATCGATTTGTGACGTGCCGATGATCAACGGCAGCGTCACACCGGGGCCAAATATTAGTTTTGAATTTTTCAAGAATACATGCTGATCACTACAGCCTCCAAAAAAATCAAAGATGTGCATTGGGGTGAGATACACCTTAAAATAAAATTTCAGAGCCACCCAATCGATTTGTGACGTGCCGATGAATTTTTCAAGAATACATGCTGATCACTACAGCCTCCAAAAAAATCAAAGATGTGCATTGGGGTGAGATACACCTTCAAAAAAAATTTCGGAGCGAGCTGAACGATTTCTGACGTGCCGATGATCAACGGTAACGTCAGAAAGGGGCCAAATATTGGTTTTGAATTTTTCAAGAATACATGCTGATCACTACAGCCTCCAAAAAATTCAAAGATGTGCATTGGGGTGAGATACACCTTCAAACAATTTTTCAGAGCGAGCTGAGCGATTTCTGACGTGCCGGTGACCAACGGTTACGTCAGAAAGGGGCCAAATATTGGTTTTGAAATTTTTCAAGAATACATGCTGATCACTACAGCCTCCAAAAAATTCAAAGATGTGCATTGGGGTGAGATACACCTTAAAATAAAATTTCATAGCCACCCAATCGATTTGTGACGTGCCGATGATCAACGGCAGCGTCACACCGGGGCCAAATATTAGTTTTGAATTTTTCAAGAATACATGCTGATCACTACAGCCTCCAAAAAAATCAAAGATGTGCATTGGGGTGAGATACACCTTCAAACAATTTTTCAGAGCGAGCTGAGCGATTTCTGACGTGCCGGTGATCAACGGCAGCGTCAGAAAGGTGCCAAATATTGGTTTTGAATTTTTCCAGAATACATGCTGATCACTACAGCCTCCAAAAAAATCAAAGATGTGCATTGGGGTGAGATACACCTTCAAACAATTTTTCAGAGCGAGCTGAGCGATTTCTGACGTGCCGGTGATCAACGGTTACGTCAGAAAGGGGCCAAATTTTGGTTTTGAAATTTTTCAAGAATACGTGCTGATCACTACAGCCTCCAAAAAAATCAAAGATGTGCATTGGGGTGAGATACACCTTAAAATAAAATTTCAGAGCCACCCAATCGATTTGTGACGTGCCGATGATCAACGGCAGCGTCACACCGGGGCCAAATATTAGTTTTGAATTTTTCAAGAATACATGCTGATCACTACAGCCTCCAAAAAAATCAAAGATGTGCATTGGGGTGAGATACACCTTCAAACAATTTTTCGGAGCGAGCTGAGCGATTTCTGACGTGCCGGTGATCAACGGTAACGTCAGAAAGGGGCCAAATATTGGTTTTGAATTTTTCCAGAATACATGCTGATCACTACAGCCTCCAAAAAAATCAAAGATGTGCATTGGGGTGAGATACACCTTCAAACAATTTTTCAGAGCGAGCTGAGCGATTTCTGACGTGCCGGTGATCAACGGTAACGTCAGAAAGGGGCCAAATATTGGTTTTGAATTTTTCCAGAATACATGCTGATCACTACAGCCTCCAAAAAAATCAAAGATGTGCATTGGGGTGAGATACACCTTCAAACAATTTTTCGGAGCGAGCTGAGCGATTTCTGACGTGCCGGTGATCAACGGTAACGTCAGAAAGGGGCCAAATATTGGTTTTGAATTTTTCAAGAATACATGCTGATCACTACAGCCTCCAAAAAAAATCAAAGATGTGCATTGGGGTGAGATACACCTTCACACAATTTTTCAGAGCGACCTGAGCGATTTCTGACGTGCCGTTGATCAACGGTAACGTCAGAAAGGGGCCAAATATTGGTTTTGAATTTTTCAAGAATACATGCTGATCACTACAGCCTCCAAAAAAATCAAAGATGTGCATTGGGGTGAGATACACCTTCAAACAATTTTTCAGAGCGAGCTGAGCGATTTCTGACGTGCCGGTGATCAACGGTAACGTCAGAAAGGGGCCAAATATTGGTTTTGAATTTTTCAAGAATACATGCTGATCACTACAGCCTCCAAAAAATTCAAAGATGTGCATTGGGGTGAGATACACCTTAAAATAAAATTTCATAGCCACCCAATCGATTTGTGACGTGCCGATGATCAACGGCAGCGTCACACCGGGGCCAAATATTAGTTTTGAATTTTTCAAGAATACATGCTGATCACTACAGCCTCCAAAAAAATCAAAGATGTGCATTGGGGTGAGATACACCTTAAAATAAAATTTCAGAGCGAGCTGAGCGATTTCTGACGTGCCGGTGATCAACGGCAGCGTCAGAAAGGGGCCAAATATTGGTTTTGAATTTTTCCAGAATACATGCTAATCACTACAGCCTCCAAAAAAATCAAAGATGTGCATTGGGGTGAGATACACCTTCAAACAATTTTTCAGAGCGAGCTGAGCGATTTCTGACGTGCCGGTGATCAACGGTTACGTCAGAAAGGGGCCAAATATTGGTTTTGAAATTTTTCAAGAATACGTGCTGATCACTACAGCCTCCAAAAAAATCAAAGATGTGCATTGGGGTGAGATACACCTTAAAATAAAATTTCAGAGCCACCCAATCGATTTGTGACGTGCCGATGATCAACGGCAGCGTCACACCGGGGCCAAATATTAGTTTTGAATTTTTCAAGAATACATGCTGATCACTACAGCCTCCAAAAAAATCAAAGATGTGCATTGGGGTGAGATACACCTTAAAATAAAAATTTTCAGAGCGAGCTGAGCGATTTCTGACGTGCCGGTGATCAACGGTTACGTCAGAAAGGGGCCAAATATTGGTTTTGAAATTTTTCAAGAATACGTGCTGATCACTACAGCCTCCAAAAAAATCAAAGATGTGCATTGGGGTGAGATACACCTTAAAATAAAATTTCAGAGCCACCCAATCGATTTGTGACGTGCCGATGAATTTTTCAAGAATACATGCTGATCACTACAGCCTCCAAAAAAATCAAAGATGTGCATTGGGGTGAGATACACCTTAAAATAAAATTTCATAGCCACCCAATCGATTTGTGACGTGCCGATGATCAACGGCAGCGTCACACCGGGGCCAAATATTAGTTTTGAATTTTTCAAGAATACATGCTGATCACTACAGCCTCCAAAAAAATCAAAGATGTGCATTGGGGTGAGATACACCTTAAAATAAAATTTCAGAGCCACCCAATCGATTTGTGACGTGCCGATGAATTTTTCAAGAATACATGCTGATCACTACAGCCTCCAAAAAAATCAAAGATGTGCATTGGGGTGAGATACACCTTCAAAAAAAATTTCGGAGCGAGCTGAACGATTTCTGACGTGCCGATGATCAACGGTAACGTCAGAAAGGGGCCAAATATTGGTTTTGAATTTTTCAAGAATACATGCTGATCACTACAGCCTCCAAAAAAATCAAAGATGTGCATTGGGGTGAGATACACCTTCACACAATTTTTCAGAGCGACCTGAGCGATTTCTGACGTGCCGTTGATCAACGGTAACGTCAGAAAGGGGCCAAAATATTGGTTTTGAATTTTTCAAGAATACATGCTGATCACTACAGCCTCCAAAAAAATCAAAGATGTGCATTGGGGTGAGATAAACCTTCAAACAATTTTTCAGAGCGAGCTGAGCGATTTCTGACGTGCCGGTGATCAACGGTAACGTCAGAAAGGGGCCAAATATTGGTTTTGAATTTTTCAAGAATACATGCTGATCACTACAGCCTCCAAAAAATTCAAAGATGTGCATTGGGGTGAGATACACCTTAAAATAAAATTTCATAGCCACCCAATCGATTTGTGACGTGCCGATGATCAACGGCAGAGTCACACCGGGGCCAAATATTAGTTTTGAATTTTTCAAGAATACATGCTGATCACTACAGCCTCCAAAAAAATCAAAGATGTGCATTGGGGTGAGATACACCTTCAAACAATTTTTCAGAGCGAGCTGAGCGATTTCTGACGTGCCGGTGATCAACGGCAGCGTCAGAAAGGGGCCAAATATTGGTTTTGAATTTTTCCAGAATACATGCTGATCACTACAGCCTCCAAAAAAATCAAAGATGTGCATTGGGGTGAGATACACCTTCAAACAATTTTTCGGAGCGAGCTGAGCGATTTCTGACGTGCCGGTTATCAATGGTAACGTCAGAAAGGGGCCAAATATTGGTTTTGAATTTTTCAAGAATACATGCTGATCACTACAGCCTCCAAAAAAATCAAAGATGTGCATTGGGGTGAGATACACCTTCACACAATTTTTCAGAGCGACCTGAGCGATTTCTGACGTGCCGTTGATCAACGGTAACGTCAGAAAGGGGCCAAATATTGGTTTTGAATTTTTCAAGAATACATGCTGATCACTACAGCCTCCAAAAAAATCAAAGATGTGCATTGGGGTGAGATACACCTTCAAACAATTTTTCGGAGCAAGCTGAGCGATTTCTGACGTGCCGGTGATCAACGGTAACGTCAGAAAGGGGCCAAATATTGGTTTTGAATTTTTCAAGAATACATGCTGATCACTACAGCCTCCAAAAAAATCAAAGATGTGCATTGGGGTGAGATACACCTTCACACAATTTTTCAGAGCGACCTGAGCGATTTCTGACGTGCCGTTGATCAACGGTAACGTCAGAAAGGGGCCAAAATATTGGTTTTGAATTTTTCAAGAATACATGCTGATCACTACAGCCTCCAAAAAAATCAAAGATGTGCATTGGGGTGAGATACACCTTCAAACAATTTTTCAGAGCGAGCTGAGCGATTTCTGACGTGCCGGTGATCAACGGTAACGTCAGAAAGGGGCCAAATATTGGTTTTGAATTTTTCAAGAATACATGCTGATCACTACAGCCTCCAAAAAAATCAAAGATGTGCATTGGGGTGAGATACACCTTCAAACAATTTTTCAGAGCGACCTGAGCGATTTCTGACGTGCCGGTGATCAACGGTTACGTCAGAAAGGGGCCAAATTTTGGTTTTGAAATTTTTCAAGAATACGTGCTGATCACTACAGCCTCCAAAAAAATCAAAGATGTGCATTGGGGTGAGATACACCTTAAAATAAAATTTCAGAGCCACCCAATCGATTTGTGACGTGCCGATGATCAACGGCAGCGTCACACCGGGGCCAAATATTAGTTTTGAATTTTTCAAGAATACATGCTGATCACTACAGCCTCCAAAAAAATCAAAGATGTGCATTGGGGTGAGATACACCTTCAAACAATTTTTCAGAGCGAGCTGAGCGATTTCTGACGTGCCGGTGATCAACGGTTACGTCAGAAAGGGGCCAAATTTTGGTTTTGAAATTTTTCAAGAATACGTGCTGATCACTACAGCCTCCAAAAAAATCAAAGATGTGCATTGGGGTGAGATACACCTTAAAATAAAATTTCAGAGCCACCCAATCGATTTGTGACGTGCCGATGATCAACGGCAGCGTCACACCGGGGCCAAATATTAGTTTTGAATTTTTCAAGAATACATGCTGATCACTACAGCCTCCAAAAAAATCAAAGATGTGCATTGGGGTGAGATACACCTTCAAACAATTTTTCGGAGCGAGCTGAGCGATTTCTGACGTGCCGGTGATCAACGGTAACGTCAGAAAGGGGCCAAATATTGGTTTTGAATTTTTCCAGAATACATGCTGATCACTACAGCCTCCAAAAAAATCAAAGATGTGCATTGGGGTGAGATACACCTTCAAACAATTTTTCAGAGCGAGCTGAGCGATTTCTGACGTGCCGGTGATCAACGGTAACGTCAGAAAGGGGCCAAATATTGGTTTTGAATTTTTCCAGAATACATGCTGATCACTACAGCCTCCAAAAAAATCAAAGATGTGCATTGGGGTGAGATACACCTTCAAACAATTTTTCGGAGCGAGCTGAGCGATTTCTGACGTGCCGGTGATCAACGGTAACGTCAGAAAGGGGCCAAATATTGGTTTTGAATTTTTCAAGAATACATGCTGATCACTACAGCCTCCAAAAAAAATCAAAGATGTGCATTGGGGTGAGATATACCTTCACAGAATTTTTCAGAGCGACCTGAGCGATTTCTGACGTGCCGTTGATCAACGGTAACGTCAGAAAGGGGCCAAATATTGGTTTTGAATTTTTCCAGAATACATGCTGATCACTACAGCCTCCAAAAAAATCAAAGATGTGCATTGGGGTGAGATACACCTTCAAACAATTTTTCAGAGCGAGCTGAGCGATTTCTGACGTGCCGGTGATCAACGGTAACGTCAGAAAGGGGCCAAATATTGGTTTTGAATTTTTCAAGAATACATGCTGATCACTACAGCCTCCAAAAAATTCAAAGATGTGCATTGGGGTGAGATACACCTTAAAATAAAATTTCATAGCCACCCAATCGATTTGTGACGTGCCGATGATCAACGGCAGCGTCACACCGGGGCCAAATATTAGTTTTGAATTTTTCAAGAATACATGCTGATCACTACAGCCTCCAAAAAAATCAAAGATGTGCATTGGGGTGAGATACACCTTAAAATAAAATTTCAGAGCGAGCTGAGCGATTTCTGACGTGCCGGTGATCAACGGCAGCGTCAGAAAGGGGCCAAATATTGGTTTTGAATTTTTCCAGAATACATGCTGATCACTACAGCCTCCAAAAAAAATCAAAGATGTGCATTGGGGTGAGATACACCTTCAAACAATTTTTCAGAGCGAGCTGAGCGATTTCTGACGTGCCGGTGATCAACGGTTACGTCAGAAAGGGGCCAAATATTGGTTTTGAAATTTTTCAAGAATACGTGCTGATCACTACAGCCTCCAAAAAAATCAAAGATGTGCATTGGGGTGAGATACACCTTAAAATAAAATTTCAGAGCCACCCAATCGATTTGTGACGTGCCGATGATCAACGGCAGCGTCACACCGGGGCCAAATATTAGTTTTGAATTTTTCAAGAATACATGCTGATCAATACAGCCTCCAAAAAAATCAAAGATGTGCATTGGGGTGAGATACACCTTAAAATAAAATTTTTCAGAGCGAGCTGAGCGATTTCTGACGTGCCGGTGATCAACGGTTACGTCAGAAAGGGGCCAAATATTGGTTTTGAAATTTTTCAAGAATACATGCTGATCACTACAGCCTCCAAAAAAATCAAAGATGTGCATTGGGGTGAGATACACCTTCAAACAATTTTTCAGAGCGAGCTGAGCGATTTCTGACGTGCCGGTGATCAACGGCAGCGTCAGAAAGGGGCCAAATATTGGTTTTGAATTTTTCAAGAATACATGCTGATCACTACAGCCTCCAAAAAATTCAAAGATGTGCATTGGGGTGAGATACACCTTAAAATAAAATTTCATAGCCACCCAATCGATTTGTGACGTGCCGATGATCAACGGCAGCGTCACACCGGGGCCAAATATTAGTTTTGAATTTTTCAAGAATACATGCTGATCACTACAGCCTCCAAAAAAATCAAAGATGTGCATTGGGGTGAGATACACCTTCAAACAATTTTTCAGAGCGAGCTGAGCGATTTCTGACGTGCCGGTGATCAACGGTTACGTCAGAAAGGGGCCAAATTTTGGTTTTGAAATTTTTAAAGAATACGTGCTGATCACTACAGCCTCCAAAAAAATCAAAGATGTGCATTGGGGTGAGATACACCTTAAAATAAAATTTCATAGCCACCCAATCGATTTCTGACGTGCCGTTGATCAATGGTTACGTCAGAAAGGGGCCAAATATTGGTTTTGAAATTTTTCAAGAATACATGCTGATCACTACAGCCTCCAAAAAAATCAAAGATGTGCATTGGGGTGAGATACACCTTCAAACAATTTTTCAGAGCGAGCTGAGCGATTTCTGACGTGCCGGTGATCAACGGTTACGTCAGAAAGGGGCCAAATATTGGTTTTGAAATTTTTCAAGAATACGTGCTGATCACTACAGCCTCCAAAAAAATCAAAGATGTGCATTGGGATGAGATACACCTTAAAATAAAATTTCAGAGCCACCCAATCGATTTGTGACGTGCCGATGAATTTTTCAAGAATACATGCTGATCACTACAGCCTCCAAAAAAATCAAAGATGTGCATTGGGGTGAGATACACCTTCAAAAAAAATTTCGGAGCGAGCTGAACGATTTCTGACGTGCCGATGATCAACGGTAACGTCAGAAAGGGGCCAAATATTGGTTTTGAATTTTTCCAGAATACATGCTGATCACTACAGCCTCCAAAAAAATCAAAGATGTGCATTGGGGTGAGATACACCTTCAAACAATTTTTCAGAGCGAGCTGAGCGATTTCTGACGTGCCGGTGATCAACGGCAGCGTCAGAAAGGGGCCAAATATTGGTTTTGAATTTTTCAAGAATACATGCTGATCACTACAGCCTCCAAAAAATCAAAGATGTGCATTGGGGTGAGATACACCTTCAAACAATTTTTCAGAGCGAGCTGAGCGATTTCTGACGTGCCAGTGATCAACGGTAACGTCAGAAAGGGGCCAAATATTGGTTTTGAATTTTTCAAGAATACATGCTGATCACTACAGCCTCCAAAAATTCAAAGATGTGCATTGGGGTGAGATACACCTTAAAATAAAATTTCATAGCCACCCAATCGATTTGTGACGTGCCGATGATCAACGGCAGCGTCACACCGGGGCCAAATATTAGTTTTGAATTTTTCAAGAATACATGCTGATCACTACAGCCTCCAAAAAAATCAAAGATGTGCATTGGGGTGAGATACACCTTCAAACAATTTTTCAGAGCGAGCTGAGCGATTTCTGACGTGCCGGTGATCAACGGCAGCGTCAGAAAGGGGCCAAATATTGGTTTTGAATTTTTCCAGAATACATGCTGATCACTACAGCCTCCAAAAAAATCAAAGATGTGCATTGGGGTGAGATACACCTTCAAACAATTTTTCGGAGCGAGCTGAGCGATTTCTGACGTGCCGGTGATCAACGGTAACGTCAGAAAGGGGCCAAATATTGGTTTTGAATTTTTCAAGAATACATGCTGATCACTACAGCCTCCAAAAAAATCAAAGATGTGCATTGGGGTGAGATACACCTTCACACAATTTTTCAGAGCGACCTGAGCGATTTCTGACGTGCCGTTGATCAACGGTAACGTCAGAAAGGGGCCAAATATTGGTTTTGAATTTTTCCAGAATACATGCTGATCACTACAGCCTCCAAAAAAATCAAAGATGTGCATTGGGGTGAGATACACCTTCAAACAATTTTTCAGAGCGAGTTGAGCGATTTCTGACGTGCCGGTGATCAACGGTAACGTCAGAAAGGGGCCAAATATTGGTTTTGAATTTTTCAAGAATACATGCTGATCACTACAGCCTCCAAAAAATTCAAAGATGTGCATTGGGGTGAGATACACCTTAAAATAAAATTTCATAGCCACCCAATCGATTTGTGACGTGCCGATGATCAACGGCAGCGTCACACCGGGGCCAAATATTAGTTTTGAATTTTTCCAGAATACATGCTGATCACTACAGCCTCCAAAAAAATCAAAGATGTGCATTGGGGTGAGATACACCTTCAAACAATTTTTCAGAGCGAGCTGAGCGATTTCTGACGTGCCGGTGATCAACGGTTACGTCAGAAAGGGGCCAAATATTGGTTTTGAAATTTTTAAAGAATACGTGCTGATCACTACAGCCTCCAAAAAAATCAAAGATGTGCATTGGGGTGAGATACACCTTAAAATAAAATTTCATAGCCACCCAATCGATTTCTGACGTGCCGTTGATCAATGGTTACGTCAGAAAGGGGCCAAATATTGGTTTTGAAATTTTTCAAGAATACATGCTGATCACTACAGCCTCCAAAAAAATCAAAGATGTGCATTGGGGTGAGATACACCTTCAAACAATTTTTCAGAGCGAGCTGAGCGATTTCTGACGTGCCGGTGATCAACGGTTACGTCAGAAAGGGGCCAAATATTGGTTTTGAAATTTTTCAAGAATACGTGCTGATCACTACAGCCTCCAAAAAAATCAAAGATGTGCATTGGGATGAGATACACCTTAAAATAAAATTTCAGAGCCACCCAATCGATTTGTGACGTGCCGATGAATTTTTCAAGAATACATGCTGATCACTACAGCCTCCAAAAAAATCAAAGATGTGCATTGGGGTGAGATACACCTTCAAAAAAAATTTCGGAGCGAGCTGAACGATTTCTGACGTGCCGATGATCAACGGTAACGTCAGAAAGGGGCCAAATATTGGTTTTGAATTTTTCCAGAATACATGCTGATCACTACAGCCTCCAAAAAAATCAAAGATGTGCATTGGGGTGAGATACACCTTCAAACAATTTTTCAGAGCGAGCTGAGCGATTTCTGACGTGCCGGTGATCAACGGTTACGTTAGAAAGGGGCCAAATTTTGGTTTTGAAATTTTTCAAGAATACGTGCTGATCACTACAGCCTCCAAAAAAATCAAAGATGTGCATTGGGGTGAGATACACCTTAAAATAAAATTTCAGAGCCACCCAATCGATTTGTGACGTGCCGATGATCAACGGCAGCGTCACACCGGGGCCAAATATTAGTTTTGAATTATTCAAGAATACATGCTGATCACTACAGCCTCCAAAAAAATCAAAGATGTGCATTGGGGTGAGATACACCTTCAAACAATTTTTCAGAGCGAGCTGAGCGATTTCTGACGTGCCGGTGATCAACGGTTACGTCAGAAAGGGGCCAAATTTTGGTTTTGAAATTTTTCAAGAATACGTGCTGATCACTACAGCCTCCAAAAAAATCAAAGATGTGCATTGGGGTGAGATACACCTTAAAATAAAATTTCAGAGCCACCCAATCGATTTGTGACGTGCCGATGATCAACGGCAGCGTCACACCGGGGCCAAATATTAGTTTTGAATTTTTCAAGAATACATGCTGATCACTACAGCCTCCAAAAAAATCAAAGATGTGCATTGGGGTGAGATACACCTTAAAATAAAATTTCATAGCCACCCAATCGATTTGTGACGTGCCGATGATCAATGGCAGCGTCACACTGGGGCCAAATATTAGTTTTGAATTTTTCAAGAATACATGCTGATCACTAAAGCCTCCAAAAAAATCAAAGATGTGCATTGGGGTGAGATACACCTTCAAACAATTTTTCAGAGCGAGCTGAGCGATTTCTGACGTGCCGGTGATCAACGGTAACGTCAGAAAGGGGCCAAATATTGGTTTTGAATTTTTCCAGAATACATGCTGATCACTACAGCCTCCAAAAAAATCAAAGATGTGCATTGGGGTGAGATACACCTTCAAACAATTTTTCAGAGCGAGCTGAGCGATTTGTGACGTGCCGGTGATCAACGGCAGCGTCAGAAAGGGGCCAAATATTGGTTTTGAATTTTTCCAGAATACATGCTGATCACTACAGCCTCCAAAGAAATCAAAGATGTGCATTGGGGTGAGATACACCTTCAAACAATTTTTCAGAGCGAGCTGAGCGATTTCTGACGTGCCGGTGATCAACGGTTACGTCAGAAAGGGGCCAAATTTTGGTTTTGAAATTTTTCAAGAATACGTGCTGATCACTACAGCCTCCAAAAAAATCAAAGATGTGCATTGGGGTGAGATACACCTTAAAATAAAATTTCAGAGCCACCCAATCGATTTGTGACGTGCCGATGATCAACGGCAGCGTCACACCGGGGCCAAATATTAGTTTTGAATTTTTCAAGAATACATGCTGATCACTACAGCCTCCAAAAAAATCAAAGATGTGCATTGGGGTGAGATACACCTTCAAACAATTTTTCAGAGCGAGCTGAGCGATTTCTGACGTGCCGGTGATCAACGGCAGCGTCAGAAAGGGGCCAAATATTGGTTTTGAATTTTTCCAGAATACATGCTGATCACTACAGCCTCCAAAAAAATCAAAGATGTGCATTGGGGTGAGATACACCTTCAAACAATTTTTCGGAGCGAGCTGAGCGATTTCTGACGTGCCGGTTATCAACGGTAACGTCAGAAAGGGGCCAAATATTGGTTTTGAATTTTTCAAGAATACATGCTGATCACTACAGCCTCCAAAAAAATCAAAGATGTGCATTGGGGTGAGATACACCTTCACACAATTTTTCAGAGCGACCTGAGCGATTTCTGACGTGCCGTTGATCAACGGTAACGTCAGAAAGGGGCCAAATATTGGTTTTGAATTTTTCAAGAATACATGCTGATCACTACAGCCTCCAAAAAAATCAAAGATGTGCATTGGGGTGAGATACACCTTCAAACAATTTTTCAGAGCGAGCTGAGCGATTTCTGACGTGCCGGTGATCAACGGTTACGTCAGAAAGGGGCCAAATATTGGTTTTGAAATTTTTCAAGAATACATGCTGATCACTACAGCCTCCAAAAAAAATCAAAGATGTGCATTGGGGTAAGATACACCTTCAAACAATTTTTCAGAGCGAGCTGAGCGATTTCTGACGTGCCGGTGATCAACGGCAGCGTCAGAAAGGGGCCAAATATTGGTTTTGAATTTTTCCAGAATACATGCTGATCACTACAGCCTCCAAAAAAATCAAAGATGTGCATTGGGGTGAGATACACCTTAAAATAAAATTTCATAGCCACCCAATCGATTTGTGACGTGCCGATGATCAACGGCAGCGTCACACCGGGGCCAAATATTAGTTTTGAATTTTTCAAGAATACATGCTGATCACTACAGCCTCCAAAAAAATCAAAGATGTGCATTGGGGTGAGATACACCTTCAAACAATTTTTCAGAGCGAGCTGAGCGATTTCTGACGTGCCGGTGATCAACGGTTACGTCAGAAAGGGGCCAAATTTTGGTTTTGAAATTTTTCAAGAATATGTGCTGATCACTACAGCCTCCAAAAAAATCAAAGATGTGCATTGGGGTGAGATACACCTTCAAACAATTTTTCAGAGCGAGCTGAGCGATTTGTGACGTGCCGGTGATCAACGGCAGCGTCAGAAAGGGGCCAAATATTGGTTTTGAATTTTTCAAGAATACATGCTGATCACTACAGCCTCCAAAAAAATCAAAGATGTGCATTGGGGTGAGATACACCTTCAAACAATTTTTCAGAGCGAGCTGAGCGATTTCTGACGTGCCGGTGATCAACGGTAACGTCAGAAAGGGGCCAAATATTGGTTTTGAATTTTTCAAGAATACATGCTGATCACTACAGCCTCCAAAAAATTCAAAGATGTGCATTGGGGTGAGATACACCTTAAAATAAAATTTCATAGCCACCCAATCGATTTGTGACGTGCCGATGATCAACGGCAGCGTCACCCCGGGGCCAAATATTGGTTTTGAATTTTTCAAGAATACATGCTGATCACTACAGCCTCCAAAAAAATCAAAGATGTGCATTGGGGTGAGATACACCTTCAAACAATTTTTCAGAGCGAGCTGAGCGATTTCTGACGTGCCGGTGATCAACGGTAACGTCAGAAAGGGGCCAAATATTGGTTTTGAATTTTTCAAGAATACATGCTGATCACTACAGCCTCCAAAAAAATCAAAGATGTGCATTGGGGTGAGATACACCTTCAAACAATTTTTCAGAGCGAGCTGAGCGATTTGTGACGTGCCGGTGATCAACGGCAGCGTCAGAAAGGGGCCAAATATTGGTTTTGAATTTTTCCAGAATACATGCTGATCACTACAGCCTCCAAAGAAATCAAAGATGTTCATCGGGGTGAGATACACCTTCAAACAATTTTTCAGAGCGAGCTGAGCGATTTCTGACGTGCCGGTGATCAACGGTAACGTCAGAAAGGGGCCAAATATTGGTTTTGAATTTTTCAAGAATACATGCTGATCACTACAGCCTCCAAAAAATTCAAAGATGTGCATTGGGGTGAGATACACCTTAAAATAAAATTTCATAGCCACCCAATCGATTTGTGACGTGCCGATGATCAACGGCAGCGTCACACCGGGGCCAAATATTAGTTTTGAATTTTTCAAGAATACATGCTGATCACTACAGCCTCCAAAAAAATCAAAGATGTGCATTGGGGTGAGATACACCTTCAAACAATTTTTCAGAGCGAGCTGAGCGATTTCTGACGTGCCGGTGATCAACGGCAGCGTCAGAAAGGGGCCAAATATTGGTTTTGAATTTTTCAAGAATACATGCTGATCACTACAGCCTCCAAAAAAATCAAAGATGTGCATTGGGGTGAGATACACCTTCACACAATTTTTCAGAGCGACCTGAGTGATTTCTGACGTACCGTTGATCAACAGTAACGTCAGAAAGGGGCCAAATATTGGTTTTGAATTTTTCAAGAATACAAGCTGATCACTACAGCCTCCAAAAAAATCAAAGATGTGCATTGGGGTGAGATACACCTTCAAACAATTTTTCAGAGCGAGCTGAGCGATTTCTGACGTGCCGGTGATCAACGGTTACGTCAGAAAGGGGCCAAATATTGGTTTTGAAATTTTTCAAGAATACATGCTGATCACTACAGCCTCCAAAAACAATCAAAGATGTGCATTGGGGTGAGATACACCTTCAAACAATTTTTCAGAGCGAGCTGAGCGATTTCTGACGTGCCGGTGATCAACGGCAGCGTCAGAAAGGGGCCAAATATTGGTTTTGAATTTTTCCAGAATACATGCTGATCACTACAGCCTCCAAAAAAATCAAAGATGTGCATTGGGGTGAGATACACCTTCAAACAATTTTTCAGAGCGAGCTGAGCGATTTCTGACGTGCCGGTGATCAACGGTAACGTCAGAAAGGGGCCAAATATTGGTTTTGAATTTTTCAAGAATACATGCTGATCACTACAGCCTCCAAAAAATTCAAAGATGTGCATTGGGGTGAGATACACCTTAAAATAAAATTTCATAGCCACCCAATCGATTTGTGACGTGCCGATGATCAACGGCAGCGTCACACCGGGGCCAAATATTAGTTTTGAATTTTTCAAGAATACATGCTGATCACTACAGCCTCCAAAAAAATCAAAGATGTGCATTGGGGTGAGATACACCTTCAAACAATTTTTCAGAGCGAGCTGAGCGATTTCTGACGTGCCGGTGATCAACGGCAGCGTCAGAAAGGGGCCAAATATTGGTTTTGAATTTTTCAAGAATACATGCTGATCACTACAGCCTCCAAAAAAATCAAAGATGTGCATTGGGGTGAGATACACCTTCACACAATTTTTCAGAGCGACCTGAGCGATTTCTGACGTACCGTTGATCAACAGTAACGTCAGAAAGGGGCCAAATATTGGTTTTGAATTTTTCAAGAATACATGCTGATCACTACAGCCTCCAAAAAAATCAAAGATGTGCATTGGGGTGAGATACACCTTCAAACAATTTTTCAGAGCGAGCTGAGCGATTTCTGACGTGCCGGTGATCAACGGTTACGTCAGAAAGGGGCCAAATATTGGTTTTGAAATTTTTCAAGAATACATGCTGATCACTACAGCCTCCAAAAACAATCAAAGATGTGCATTGGGGTGAGATACACCTTCAAACAATTTTTCAGAGCGAGCTGAGCGATTTCTGACGTGCCGGTGATCAACGGCAGCGTCAGAAAGGGGCCAAATATTGGTTTTGAATTTTTCCAGAATACATGCTGATCACTACAGCCTCCAAAAAAATCAAAGATGTGCATTGGGGTGAGATACACCTTCAAACAATTTTTCAGAGCGAGCTGAGCGATTTCTGACGTGCCGGTGATCAACGGTAACGTCAGAAAGGGGCCAAATATTGGTTTTGAATTTTTTCAAGAATACATGCTGATCACTACAGCCTCCAAAAAATTCAAAGATGTGCATTGGGGTGAGATACACCTTAAAATAAAATTTCATAGCCACCCAATCGATTTGTGACGTGCCGATGATCAACGGCAGAGTCACACCGGGGCCAAATATTAGTTTTGAATTTTTCAAGAATACATGCTGATCACTACAGCCTCCAAAAAAATCAAAGATGTGCATTGGGGTGAGATACACCTTCAAACAATTTTTCAGAGCGAGCTGAGCGATTTCTGACGTGCCGGTGATCAACGGCAGCGTCAGAAAGGGGCCAAATATTGGTTTTGAATTTTTCAAGAATACATGCTGATCACTACAGCCTCCAAAAAAATCAAAGATGTGCATTGGGGTGAGATACACCTTAAAATAAAATTTCAGAGCCACCCAATCGATTTGTGACGTGCCGATGATCAACGGCAGCGTCACACCGGGGCCAAATATTAGTTTTGAATTTTTCAAGAATACATGCTGATCACTACAGCCTCCAAAAAAATCAAAGATGTGCATTGGGGTGAGATACACCTTCAAACAATTTTTCAGAGCGAGCTGAGCGATTTCTGACGTGCCGGTGATCAACGGTTACGTCAGAAAGGGGCCAAATTTTGGTTTTGAAATTTTTCAAGAATATGTGCTGATCACTACAGCCTCCAAAAAAATCAAAGATGTGCATTGGGGTGAGATACACCTTCAAACAATTTTTCAGAGCGAGCTGAGCGATTTGTGACGTGCCGGTGATCAACGGCAGCGTCAGAAAGGGGCCAAATATTGGTTTTGAATTTTTCAAGAATACATGCTGATCACTACAGCCTCCAAAAAAATCAAAGATGTGCATTGGGGTGAGATACACCTTCAAACAATTTTTCAGAGCGAGCTGAGCGATTTCTGACGTGCCGGTGATCAACGGTAACGTCAGAAAGGGGCCAAATATTGGTTTTGAATTTTTCAAGAATACATGCTGATCACTACAGCCTCCAAAAAATTCAAAGATGTGCATTGGGGTGAGATACACCTTAAAATAAAATTTCATAGCCACCCAATCGATTTGTGACGTGCCGATGATCAACGGCAGCGTCACACCGGGGCCAAATATTAGTTTTGAATTTTTCAAGAATACATGCTGATCACTACAGCCTCCAAAAAAATCAAAGATGTGCATTGGGGTGAGATACACCTTCAAACAATTTTTCAGAGCGAGCTGAGCGATTTCTGACGTGCCGGTGATCAACGGCAGCGTCAGAAAGGGGCCAAATATTGGTTTTGAATTTTTCAAGAATACATGCTGATCACTACAGCCTCCAAAAAAATCAAAGATGTGCATTGGGGTGAGATACACCTTCACACAATTTTTCAGAGCGACCTGAGCGATTTCTGACGTACCGTTGATCAACAGTAACGTCAGAAAGGGGCCAAATATTGGTTTTGAATTTTTCAAGAATACATGCTGATCACTACAGCCTCCAAAAAAATCAAAGATGTGCATTGGGGTGAGATACACCTTCAAACAATTTTTCAGAGCGAGCTGAGCGATTTCTGACGTGCCGGTGATCAACGGTTACGTCAGAAAGGGGCCAAATATTGGTTTTGAAATTTTTCAAGAATACATGCTGATCACTACAGCCTCCAAAAACAATCAAAGATGTGCATTGGGGTGAGATACACCTTCAAACAATTTTTCAGAGCGAGCTGAGCGATTTCTGACGTGCCGGTGATCAACGGCAGCGTCAGAAAGGGGCCAAATATTGGTTTTGAATTTTTCCAGAATACATGCTGATCACTACAGCCTCCAAAAAAATCAAAGATGTGCATTGGGGTGAGATACACCTTCAAACAATTTTTCAGAGCGAGCTGAGCGATTTCTGACGTGCCGGTGATCAACGGTAACGTCAGAAAGGGGCCAAATATTGGTTTTGAATTTTTCAAGAATACATGCTGATCACTACAGCCTCCAAAAAATTCAAAGATGTGCATTGGGGTGAGATACACCTTAAAATAAAATTTCATAGCCACCCAATCGATTTGTGACGTGCCGATGATCAACGGCAGCGTCACACCGGGGCCAAATATTAGTTTTGAATTTTTCCAGAATACATGCTGATCACTACAGCCTCCAAAAAAATCAAAGATGTGCATTGGGGTGAGATACACCTTCAAACAATTTTTCAGAGCGAGCTGAGCGATTTCTGACGTGCCGGTGATCAACGGCAGCGTCAGAAAGGGGCCAAATATTGGTTTTGAATTTTTCAAGAATACATGCTGATCACTACAGCCTCCAAAAAAATCAAAGATGTGCATTGGGGTGAGATACACCTTCACACAATTTTTCAGAGCGACCTGAGCGATTTCTGACGTACCGTTGATCAACAGTAACGTCAGAAAGGGGCCAAATATTGGTTTTGAATTTTTCCAGAATACATGCTGATCACTACAGCCTCCAAAAAAATCAAAGATGTGCATTGGGGTGAGATACACCTTCAAACAATTTTTCAGAGCGAGCTGAGCGATTTCTGACGTGCCGGTGATCAACGGTTACGTCAGAAAGGGGCCAAATATTGGTTTTGAAATTTTTCAAGAATACATGCTGATCACTACAGCCTCCAAAAACAATCAAAGATGTGCATTGGGGTGAGATACACCTTCAAACAATTTTTCAGAGCGAGCTGAGCGATTTCTGACGTGCCGGTGATCAACGGCAGCGTCAGAAAGGGGCCAAATATTGGTTTTGAATTTTTCAAGAATACATGCTGATCACTACAGCCTCCAAAAAAATCAAAGATGTGCATTGGGGTGAGATACACCTTCAAACAATTTTTCAGAGCGAGCTGAGCGATTTCTGACGTGCCGGTGATCAACGGTAACGTCAGAAAGGGGCCAAATATTGGTTTTGAATTTTTCAAGAATACATGCTGATCACTACAGCCTCCAAAAAATTCAAAGATGTGCATTGGGGTGAGATACACCTTAAAATAAAATTTCATAGCCACCCAATCTATTTGTGACGTGCCGATGATCAACGGCAGCGTCACACCGGGGCCAAATATTAGTTTTGAATTTTTCAAGAATACATGCTGATCACTACAGCCTCCAAAAAAATCAAAGATGTGCATTGGGGTGAGATACACCTTCAAACAATTTTTCAGAGCGAGCTGAGCGATTTCTGACGTGTCGGTGATCAACGGCAGCGTCAGAAAGGGGCCAAATATTGGTTTTGAATTTTTCAAGAATACATGCTGATCACTACAGCCTCCAAAAAAATCAAAGATGTGCATTGGGGTGAGATACACCTTCACACAATTTTTCAGAGCGACCTGAGCGATTTCTGACGTACCGTTGATCAACAGTAACGTCAGAAAGGGGCCAAATATTGGTTTTGAATTTTTCAAGAATACATGCTGATCACTACAGCCTCCAAAAAAATCAAAGATGTGCATTGGGGTGAGATACACCTTCAAACAATTTTTCAGAGCGAGCTGAGCGATTTCTGACGTGCCGGTGATCAACGGTTACGTCAGAAAGGGGCCAAATATTGGTTTTGAAATTTTTCAAGAATACATGCTGATCACTACAGCCTCCAAAAACAATCAAAGATGTGCATTGGGGTGAGATACACCTTCAAACAATTTTTCAGAGCGAGCTGAGCGATTTCTGACGTGCCGGTGATCAACGGCAGCGTCAGAAAGGGGCCAAATATTGGTTTTGAATTTTTCCAGAATACATGCTGATCACTACAGCCTCCAAAAAAATCAAAGATGTGCATTGGGGTGAGATACACCTTCAAACAATTTTTCAGAGCGAGCTGAGCGATTTCTGACGTGCCGGTGATCAACGGTAACGTCAGAAAGGGGCCAAATATTGGTTTTGAATTTTTCAAGAATACATGCTGATCACTACAGCCTCCAAAAAATTCAAAGATGTGCATTGGGGTGAGATACACCTTAAAATAAAATTTCATAGCCACCCAATCGATTTGTGACGTGCCGATGATCAACGGCAGCTTCACACCGGGGCCAAATATTAGTTTTGAATTTTTCAAGAATACATGCTGATCACTACAGCCTCCAAAAAAATCAAAGATGTGCATTGGGGTGAGATACACCTTCAAACAATTTTTCAGAGCGAGCTGAGCGATTTCTGACGTGCCGGTGATCAACGGCAGCGTCAGAAAGGGGCCAAATATTGGTTTTGAATTTTTCAAGAATACATGCTGATCACTACAGCCTCCAAAAAAATCAAAGATGTGCATTGGGGTGAGATACACCTTCACACAATTTTTCAGAGCGACCTGAGCGATTTCTGACGTACCGTTGATCAACAGTAACGTCAGAAAGGGGCCAAATATTGGTTTTGAATTTTTCAAGAATACATGCTGATCACTACAGCCTCCAAAAAAATCAAAGATGTGCATTGGGGTGAGATACACCTTCAAACAATTTTTCAGAGCGAGCTGAGCGATTTCTGACGTGCCGGTGATCAACGGTTACGTCAGAAAGGGGCCAAATATTGGTTTTGAAATTTTTCAAGAATACATGCTGATCACTACAGCCTCCAAAAACAATCAAAGATGTGCATTGGGGTGAGATACACCTTCAAACAATTTTTCAGAGCGAGCTGAGCGATTTCTGACGTGCCGGTGATCAACGGCAGCGTCAGAAAGGGGCCAAATATTGGTTTTGAATTTTTCCAGAATACATGCTGATCACTACAGCCTCCAAAAAAATCAAAGATGTGCATTGGGGTGAGATACACCTTCAAACAATTTTTCAGAGCGAGCTGAGCGATTTCTGACGTGCCGGTGATCAACGGTAACGTCAGAAAGGGGCCAAATATTGGTTTTGAATTTTTCAAGAATACATGCTGATCACTACAGCCTCCAAAAAATTCAAAGATGTGCATTGGGGTGAGATACACCTTAAAATAAAATTTCATAGCCACCCAATCGATTTGTGACGTGCCGATGATCAACGGCAGCGTCACACCGGGGCCAAATATTAGTTTTGAATTTTTCAAGAATACATGCTGATCACTACAGCCTCCAAAAAAATCAAAGATGTGCATTGGGGTGAGATACACCTTCAAACAATTTTTCAGAGCGAGCTGAGCGATTTCTGACGTGCCGGTGATCAACGGCAGCGTCAGAAAGGGGCCAAATATTGGTTTTGAATTTTTCCAGAATACATGCTGATCACTATAGCCTCCAAAAAAATCAAAGATGTGCATTGGGGTGAGATACACCTTCAAACAATTTTTCGGAGCGAGCTGAGCGATTTCTGACGTGCCGGTGATCAACGGTAACGTCACACCGGGGCCAAATATTGGTTTTGAATTTTTCCAGAATACATGCTGATCACTACAGCCTCCAAAAAAATCAAAGATGTGCATTGGGGTGAGATACACCTTCACACAATTTTTCAGAGCGACCTGAGCGATTTCTGACGTGCCGTTGATCAACGGTAACGTCAGAAAGGGGCCAAAATATTGGTTTTGAATTTTTCAAGAATACATGCTGATCACTACAGCCTCCAAAAAAATCAAAGATGTGCATTGGGGTGAGATACACCTTCAAACAATTTTTCAGAGCGAGCTGAGCGATTTCTGACGTGCCGGTGATCAACGGTAACGTCAGAAAGGGGCCAAATATTGGTTTTGAATTTTTTCAAGAATACATGCTGATCACTACAGCCTCCAAAAAATTCAAAGATGTGCATTGGGGTGAGATACACCTTAAAATAAAATTTCATAGCCACCCAATCGATTTGTGACGTGCCGATGATCAACGGCAGAGTCACACCGGGGCCAAATATTAGTTTTGAATTTTTCAAGAATACATGCTGATCACTACAGCCTCCAAAAAAATCAAAGATGTGCATTGGGGTGAGATACACCTTCACACAATTTTTCAGAGCGACCTGAGCGATTTCTGACGTGCCGTTGATCAACGGTAGCGTCAGAAAGGGCCAAATATTGGTTTTGAATTTTTCAAGAATACATGCTGATCACTACAGCCTCCAAAAAAATCAAAGATGTGCATTGGGGTGAGATACACCTTCAAACAATTTTTCGGAGCGAGCTGAGCGATTTCTGACGTGCCGGTGATCAACGGTAACGTCAGAAAGGGGCCAAATATTGGTTTTGAATTTTTCAAGAATACATGCTGATCACTACAGCCTCCAAAAAAATCAAAGATGTGCATTGGGGTGAGATACACCTTCACACAATTTTTCAGAGCGACCTGAGCGATTTCTGACGTGCCGTTGATCAACGGTAACGTCAGAAAGGGCCAAATATTGGTTTTGAATTTTTCAAGAATACATGCTGATCACTACAGCCTCCAAAAAAATCAAAGATGTGCATTGGGGTGAGATACACCTTCAAACAATTTTTCGGAGCGAGCTGAGCGATTTCTGACGTGCCGGTGATCAACGGTAACGTCAGAAAGGGGCCAAATATTGGTTTTGAATTTTTCAAGAATACATGCTGATCACTACAGCCTCCAAAAAAATCAAAGATGTGCATTGGGGTGAGATACACCTTCACACAATTTTTCAGAGCGACCTGAGCGATTTCTGACGTGCCGTTGATCAACGGTAACGTCAGAAAGGGGCCAAAATATTGGTTTTGAATTTTTCAAGAATACATGCTGATCACTACAGCCTCCAAAAAAATCAAAGATGTGCATTGGGGTGAGATACACCTTAAAATAAAATTTTTCAGAGCGAGCTGAGCGATTTCTGACGTGCCGGTGATCAACGGTAACGTCAGAAAGGGGCCAAATATTGGTTTTGAATTTTTCAAGAATACATGCTGATCACTACAGCCTCCAAAAAATTCAAAGATGTGCATTGGGGTGAGATACACCTTAAAATAAAATTTCATAGCCACCCAATCGATTTGTGACGTGCCGATGATCAACGGCAGCGTCACACCGGGGCCAAATATTAGTTTTGAATTTTTCAAGAATACATGCTGATCACTACAGCCTCCAAAAAAATCAAAGATGTGCATTGGGGTGAGATACACCTTCAAACAATTTTTCAGAGCGAGCTGAGCGATTTCTGACGTGCCGGTGATCAACGGTTACGTCAGAAAGGGGCCAAATTTTGGTTTTGAAATTTTTCAAGAATACGTGCTGATCACTACAGCCTCCAAAAAAATCAAAGATGTGCATTGGGGTGAGATACACCTTAAAATAAAATTTCAGAGCCACCCAATCGATTTGTGACGTGCCGATGATCAACGGCAGCGTCACACCGGGGCCAAATATTAGTTTTGAATTTTTCAAGAATACATGCTGATCACTACAGCCTCCAAAAAAATCAAAGATGTGCATTGGGGTGAGATACACCTTCAAACAATTTTTCAGAGCGAGCTGAGCGATTTCTGACGTGCCGGTGATCAACGGTTACGTCAGAAAGGGGCCAAATTTTGGTTTTGAAATTTTTCAAGAATACGTGCTGATCACTACAGCCTCCAAAAAAAATCAAAGATGTGCATTGGGGTGAGATACACCTTAAAAAAAAATTTCAGAGCCACCCAATCGATTTGTGACGTGCCGATGATCAACGGCAGCGTCACACCGGGGCCAAATATTAGTTTTGAATTTTTCAAGAATACATGCTGATCACTACAGCCTCCAAAAAAATCAAAGATGTGCATTGGGGTGAGATACACCTTCAAACAATTTTTCAGAGCGAGCTGAGCGATTTCTGACGTGCCGGTGATCAACGGTTACGTCAGAACGGGGCCAAATATTGGTTTTGAAATTTTTCAAGAATACGTGCTGATCACTACAGCCTCCAAAAAAATCAAAGATGTGCATTGGGGTGAGATACACCTTAAAATAAAATTTCAGAGCCACCCAATCGATTTGTGACGTGCCGATGAATTTTTCAAGAATACATGCTGATCACTACAGCCTCCAAAAAAATCAAAGATGTGCATTGGGGTGAGATACACCTTAAAATAAAATTTCATAGCCACCCAATCGATTTGTGACGTGCCGATGATCAACGGCAGAGTCACACCGGGGCCAAATATTAGTTTTGAATTTTTCAAGAATACATGCTGATCACTACAGCCTCCAAAAAAATCAAAGATGTGCATTGGGGTGAGATACACCTTCAAACAATTTTTCAGAGCGAGCTGAGCGATTTCTGACGTGCCGGTGATCAACGGCAGCGTCAGAAAGGGGCCAAATATTGGTTTTGAATTTTTCCAGAATACATGCTGATCACTACAGCCTCCAAAAAAATCAAAGATGTGCATTGGGGTGAGATACACCTTCAAACAATTTTTCAGAGCGAGCTGAGCGATTTCTGACGTGCCGGTGATCAACGGTAACGTCAGAAAGGGGCCAAATATTGGTTTTGAATTTTTCAAGAATACATGCTGATCACTACAGCCTCCAAAAAAATCAAAGATGTGCATTGGGGTGAGATACACCTTCACACAATTTTTCAGAGCGACCTGAGTGATTACTGACGTGCCGTTGATCAACGGTAACGTCAGAAAGGGGCCAAAATATTGGTTTTGAATTTTTCAAGAATACATGCTGATCACTACAGCCTCCAAAAAAATCAAAGATGTGCATTGGGGTGAGATACACCTTCAAACAATTTTTCAGAGCGAGCTGAGCGATTTCTGACGTGCCGGTGATCAACGGTAACGTCAGAAAGGGGCCAAATATTGGTTTTGAATTTTTCAAGAATACATGCTGATCACTACAGCCTCCAAAAAATTCAAAGATGTGCATTGGGGTGAGATACACCTTAAAATAAAATTTCATAGCCACCCAATCGATTTGTGACGTGCCGATGATCAACGGCAGAGTCACACCGGGGCCAAATATTAGTTTTGAATTTTTCAAGAATACATGCTGATCACTTCAGCCTCCAAAAAAATCAAAGATGTGCATTGGGGTGAGATACACCTTCAAACAATTTTTCAGAGCGAGCTGAGCGATTTCTGACGTGCCGGTGATCAACGGCAGCGTCAGAAAGGGGCCAAATATTGGTTTTGAATTTTTCCAGAATACATGCTGATCACTACAGCCTCCAAAAAAATCAAAGATGTGCATTGGGGTGAGATACACCTTCAAACAATTTTTCGGAGCGAGCTGAGCGATTTCTGACGTGCCGGTGATCAACGGTTACGTCAGAAAGGGGCCAAATATTGGTTTTGAAATTTTTCAAGAATACGTGCTGATCACTACAGCCTCCAAAAAAATCAAAGATGTGCATTGGGGTGAGATACACCTTAAAATAAAATTTCAGAGCCACTCAATCGATTTGTGACGTGCCGATGATCAACGGCAGCGTCACACCGGGGCCAAATATTAGTTTTGAATTTTTCAAGAATACATGCTGATCACTACAGCCTCCAAAAAAATCAAAGATGTGCATTGGGGTGAGATACACCTTAAAATAAAATTTTTCAGAGCGAGCTGAGCGATTTCTGACGTGCAGGTGATCAACGGTAACGTCAGAAAGGGGCCAAATATTGGTTTTGAATTTTTCAAGAATACATGCTGATCACTACAGCCTCCAAAAAAAATCAAAGATGTGCATTGGGGTGAGATACACCTTCACAGAATTTTTCAGAGCGACCTGAGCGATTTCTGACGTGCCGTTGATCAACGGTAACGTCAGAAAGGGGCCAAATATTGGTTTTGAATTTTTCAAGAATACATGCTGATCACTACAGCCTCCAAAAAAATCAAAGATGTGCATTGGGGTGAGATACACCTTCAAACAATTTTTCGGAGCGAGCTGAGCGATTTCTGACTTGCCGGTGATCAACGGTAACGTCAGAAAGGGGCCAAATATTGGTTTTGAATTTTTCCAGAATACATGCTGATCACTACAGCCTCCAAAAAAATCAAAGATGTGCATTGGGGTGAGATACACCTTCAAACAATTTTTCAGAGCGAGCTGAGCGATTTCTGACGTGCCGGTGATCAACGGTAACGTCAGAAAGGGGCCAAATATTGGTTTTGAATTTTTCCAGAATACATGCTGATCACTACAGCCTCCAAAAAAATCAAAGATGTGCATTGGGGTGAGATACACCTTCAAACAATTTTTCGGAGCGAGCTGAGCGATTTCTGACGTGCCGGTGATCAACGGTAACGTCAGAAAGGGGCCAAATATTGGTTTTGAATTTTTCAAGAATACATGCTGATCACTACAGCCTCCAAAAAAAATCAAAGATGTGCATTGGGGTGAGATACACCTTCACAGAATTTTTCAGAGCGACCTGAGCGATTTCTGACGTGCCGTTGATCAACGGTAACGTCAGAAAGGGGCCAAATATTGGTTTTGAATTTTTCAAGAATACATGCTGATCACTACAGCCTCCAAAAAAATCAAAGATGTGCATTGGGGTGAGATACACCTTCAAACAATTTTTCAGAGCGAGCTGAGCGATTTCTGACGTGCCGGTGATCAACGGTAACGTCAGAAAGGGGCCAAATATTGGTTTTGAATTTTTCAAGAATACATGCTGATCACTACAGCCTCCAAAAAATTCAAAGATGTGCATTGGGGTGAGATAAACCTTAAAATAAAATTTCATAGCCACCCAATCGATTTGTGACGTGCCGATGATCAACGGCAGCGTCACACCGGGGCCAAATATTAGTTTTGAATTTTTCAAGAATACATGCTGATCACTACAGCCTCCAAAAAAATCAAAGATGTGCATTGGGGTGAGATACACCTTAAAATAAAATTTCAGAGCGAGCTGAGCGATTTCTGACGTGCCGGTGATCAACGGCAGCGTCAGAAAGGGGCCAAATATTGGTTTTGAATTTTTCCAGAATACATGCTGATCACTACAGCCTCCAAAAAAATCAAAGATGTGCATTGGGGTGAGATACACCTTCAAACAATTTTTCAGAGCGAGCTGAGCGATTTCTGACGTGCCGGTGATCAACGGTTACGTCAGAAAGGGGCCAAATATTGGTTTTGAAATTTTTCAAGAATACGTGCTGATCACTACAGCCTCCAAAAAAATCAAAGATGTGCATTGGGGTGAGATACACCTTAAAATAAAATTTCAGAGCCACCCAATCGATTTGTGACGTGCCGATGATCAACGGCAGCGTCACACCGGGGCCAAATATTAGTTTTGAATTTTTCAAGAATACATGCTGATCACTACAGCCTCCAAAAAAATCAAAGATGTGCATTGGGGTGAGATACACCTTAAAATAAAATTTTTCAGAGCGAGCTGAGCGATTTCTGACGTGCAGGTGATCAACGGTTACGTCAGAAAGGGGCCAAATATTGGTTTTGAAATTTTTCAAGAATACATGCTGATCACTACAGCCTCCAAAAAAATCAAAGATGTGCATTGGGGTGAGATACACCTTCAAACAATTTTTCAGAGCGAGCTGAGCGATTTCTGACGTGCCGGTGATCAACGGCAGCGTCAGAAAGGGGCCAAATATTGGTTTTGAATTTTTCAAGAATACATGCTGATCACTACAGCCTCCAAAAAATCAAAGATGTGCATTGGGGTGAGATACACCTTCAAACAATTTTTCAGAGCGAGCTGAGCGATTTCTGACGTGCCGGTGATCAACGGCAGCGTCAGAAAGGGGCCAAATATTGGTTTTGAATTTTTCCAGAATACATGCTGATCACTACAGCCTCCAAAAAAATCAAAGATGTGCATTGGGGTGAGATACACCTTCAAACAATTTTTCGGAGCGAGCTGAGCGATTTCTGACGTGCCGGTGATCAACGGTAACGTCAGAAAGGGGCCAAATATTGGTTTTGAATTTTTCAAGAATACATGCTGATCACTACAGCCTCCAAAAAAATCAAAGATGTGCATTGGGGTGAGATACACCTTCACACAATTTTTCAGAGCGACCTGAGCGATTTCTGACGTGCCGTTGATCAACGGTAACGTCAGAAAGGGGCCAAATATTGGTTTTGAATTTTTCCAGAATACATGCTGATCACTACAGCCTCCAAAAAAATCAAAGATGTGCATTGGGGTGAGATACACCTTCAAACAATTTTTCAGAGCGAGCTGAGCGATTTCTGACGTGCCGGTGATCAACGGTAACGTCAGAAAGGGGCCAAATATTGGTTTTGAATTTTTCAAGAATACATGCTGATCACTACAGCCTCCAAAAAATTCAAAGATGTGCATTGGGGTGAGATACACCTTAAAATAAAATTTCATAGCCACCCAATCGATTTGTGACGTGCCGATGATCAACGGCAGCGTCACACCGGGGCCAAATATTAGTTTTGAATTTTTCAAGAATACATGCTGATCACTACAGCCTCCAAAAAAATCAAAGATGTGCATTGGGGTGAGATACACCTTCAAACAATTTTTCAGAGCGAGCTGAGCGATTTCTGACGTGCCGGTGATCAACAGTTACGTCAGAAAGGGGCCAAATTTTGGTTTTGAAATTTTTCAAGAATACGTGCTGATCACTACAGCCTCCAAAAAAATCAAAGATGTGCATTGGGGTGAGATACACCTTAAAATAAAATTTCATAGCCACCCAATCGATTTCTGACGTGCCGTTGATCAATGGTTACGTCAGAAAGGGGCCAAATATTGGTTTTGAAATTTTTCAAGAATACATGCTGATCACTACAGCCTCCAAAAAATTCAAAGATGTGCATTGGGGTGAGATACACCTTCAAACAATTTTTCAGAGCGAGCTGAGTGATTTCTGACGTGCCGGTGATCAACGGTTACGTCAGAAAGGGGCCAAATATTGGTTTTGAAATTTTTCAAGAATACGTGCTGATCACTACAGCCTCCAAAAAAATCAAAGATGTGCATTGGGATGAGATACACCTTAAAATAAAATTTCAGAGCCACCCAATCGATTTGTGACGTGCCGATGAATTTTTCAAGAATACATGCTGATCACTACAGCCTCCAAAAAAATCAAAGATGTGCATTGGGGTGAGATACACCTTCAAAAAAAATTTCGGAGCGAGCTGAACGATTTCTGACGTGCCGATGATCAACGGTAACGTCAGAAAGGGGCCAAATATTGGTTTTGAATTTTTCAAGAATACATGCTGATCACTACAGCCTCCAAAAAAATCAAAGATGTGCATTGGGGTGAGATACACCTTAAAATAAAATTTCATAGCCACCCAATCGATTTCTGACGTGCCGATGATCAACGGTAACGTCAGAAAGGGGCCAAATTTTGGTTTTGAAATTTTTCAAGAATACGTGCTGATCACTACAGCCTCCAAAAAAATCAAAGATGTGCATTGGGGTGAGATACACCTTAAAATAAAATTTCAGAGCCACCCAATCGATTTGTGACGTGCCGATGATCAACGGCAGCGTCACACCGGGGCCAAATATTAGTTTTGAATTTTTCAAGAATACATGCTGATCACTACAGCCTCCAAAAAAATCAAAGATGTGCATTGGGGTGAGATACACCTTCAAACAATTTTTCAGAGCGAGCTGAGCGATTTCTGACGTGCCGGTGATCAACGGTTACGTCAGAAAGGGGCCAAATATTGGTTTTGAATTTTTCAAGAATACATGCTGATCACTACAGCCTCCAAAAAAATCAAAGATGTGCATTGGGGTGAGATACACCTTCAAACAATTTTTCAGAGCGAGCTGAGCGATTTCTGACGTGCCGGTGATCAACGGTTACGTCAGAAAGGGGCCAAATTTTGGTTTTGAAATTGTTCAAGAATACGTGCTGATCACTACAGCCTCCAAAAAAATCAAAGATGTGCATTGGGGTGAGATACACCTTAAAATAAAATTTCAGAGCCACCCAATCGATTTGTGACGTGCCGATGATCAACGGCAGCGTCACACCGGGGCCAAATATTAGTTTTGAATTTTTCCAGAATACATGCTGATCACTACAGCCTCCAAAAAAATCAAAGATGTGCATTGGGGTGAGATACACCTTCAAACAATTTTTCAGAGCGAGCTGAGCGATTTCTGACGTGCCGGTGATCAACGGCAGCGTCAGAAAGGGGCCAAATATTGGTTTTGAATTTTTCCAGAATACATGCTGATCACTACAGCCTCCAAAAAAATCAAAGATGTGCATTGGGGTGAGATACACCTTCAAACAATTTTTCGGAGCGAGCTGAGCGATTTCTGACGTGCCGGTGATCAACGGTAACGTCAGAAAGGGGCCAAATATTGGTTTTGAATTTTTCAAGAATACATGCTGATCACTACAGCCTCCAAAAAAATCAAAGATGTGCATTGGGGTGAGATACACCTTCACACAATTTTTCAGAGCGACCTGAGCGATTTCTGACGTGCCGTTGATCAACGGTAACGTCAGAAAGGGGCCAAATATTGGTTTTGAATTTTTCCAGAATACATGCTGATCACTACAGCCTCCAAAAAAATCAAAGATGTGCATTGGGGTGAGATACACCTTAAAATAAAATTTCATAGCCACCCAATCGATTTGTGACGTGCCGATGATCAACGGCAGCGTCACACCGGGGCCAAATATTAGTTTTGAATTTTTCAAGAATACATGCTGATCACTACAGCCTCCAAAAAAATCAAAGATGTGCATTGGGGTGAGATACACCTTCAAACAATTTTTCAGAGCGAGCTGAGCGATTTCTGACGTGCCGGTGATCAACGGTTACGTCAGAAAGGGGCCAAATATTGGTTTTGAAATTTTTAAAGAATACGTGCTGATCACTACAGCCTCCAAAAAAATCAAAGATGTGCATTGGGGTGAGATACACCTTAAAATAAAATTTCATAGCCACCCAATCGATTTCTGACGTGCCGTTGATCAATGGTTACGTCAGAAAGGGGCCAAATATTGGTTTTGAAATTTTTCAAGAATACATGCTGATCACTACAGCCTCCAAAAAATTCAAAGATGTGCATTGGGGTGAGATACACCTTCAAACAATTTTTCAGAGCGAGCTGAGCGATTTCTGACGTGCCGGTGATCAACGGTTACGTCAGAAAGGGGCCAAATATTGGTTTTGAAATTTTTCAAGAATACGTGCTGATCACTACAGCCTCCAAAAAAATCAAAGATGTGCATTGGGATGAGATACACCTTAAAATAAAATTTCAGAGCCACCCAATCGATTTGTGACGTGCCGATGAATTTTTCAAGAATACATGCTGATCACTACAGCCTCCAAAAAAATCAAAGATGTGCATTGGGGTGAGATACACCTTCAAAAAAAATTTCGGAGCGAGCTGAACGATTTCTGACGTGCCGATGATCAACGGTAACGTCAGAAAGGGGCCAAATATTGGTTTTGAATTTTTCAAGAATACATGCTGATCACTACAGCCTCCAAAAAAATCAAAGATGTGCATTGGGGTGAGATACACCTTAAAATAAAATTTCATAGCCACCCAATCGATTTCTGACGTGCCGATGATCAACGGTAACGTCAGAAAGGGGCCAAATTTTGGTTTTGAAATTTTTCAAGAATACGTGCTGATCACTACAGCCTCCAAAAAAATCAAAGATGTGCATTGGGGTGAGATACACCTTAAAATAAAATTTCAGAGCCACCCAATCGATTTGTGACGTGCCGATGATCAACGGCAGCGTCACACCGGGGCCAAATATTAGTTTTGAATTTTTCAAGAATACATGCTGATCACTACAGCCTCCAAAAAAATCAAAGATGTGCATTGGGGTGAGATACACCTTCAAACAATTTTTCAGAGCGAGCTGAGCGATTTCTGACGTGCCGGTGATCAACGGTTACGTCAGAAAGGGGCCAAATATTGGTTTTGAATTTTTCCAGAATACATGCTGATCACTACAGCCTCCAAAAAAATCAAAGATGTGCATCGGGTGAGATACACCTTCAAACAATTTTTCAGAGCGAGCTGAGCGATTTCTGACGTGCCGGTGATCAACGGTTACGTCAGAAAGGGGCCAAATTTTGGTTTTGAAATTTTTCAAGAATACGTGCTGATCATTACAGCCTCCAAAAAAATCAAAGATGTGCATTGGGGTGAGATACACCTTAAAATAAAATTTCAGAGCCACCCAATCGATTTGTGACGTGCCGATGATCAACGGCAGCGTCACACCGGGGCCAAATATTAGTTTTGAATTTTTCCAGAATACATGCTGATCACTACAGCCTCCAAAAAAATCAAAGATGTGCATTGGGGTGAGATACACCTTCAAACAATTTTTCAGAGCGAGCTGAGCGATTTCTGACGTGCCGGTGATCAACGGTAACGTCAGAAAGGGGCCAAATATTGGTTTTGAAATTTTCCAGAATACATGCTGATCACTACAGCCTCCAAAAAATTCAAAGATGTGCATTGGGGTGAGATACACCTTAAAATAAAATTTCATAGCCACCCAATCGATTTGTGACGTGCCGATGATCAACGGCAGCGTCACACCGGGGCCAAATATTAGTTTTGAATTTTTCAAGAATACATGCTGATCACTACAGCCTCCAAAAAAATCAAAGATGTGCATTGGGGTGAGATACACCTTAAAATAAAATTTCAGAGCCACCCAATCGATTTGTGGCGTGCCGATGATCAACGGCAGCGTCACACCGGGGCCAAATATTAGTTTTGAATTTTTCAAGAATACATGCTGATCACTACAGCCTCCAAAAAAATCAAAGATGTGCATTGGGGTGAGATACACCTTAAAATAAAATTTCATAGCCACCCAATCGATTTGTGACGTGCCGATGATCAACGGCAGCGTCACCCCGGGGCCAAATATTGGTTTTGAATTTTTCAAGAATACATGCTGATCACTACAGCCTCCAAAAAAATCAAAGATGTGCATTGGGGTGAGATACACCTTCAAACAATTTTTCGGAGCGAGCTGAGCGATTTCTGACGTGCCGGTGATCAACGGTAACGTCAGAAAGGGGCCAAATATTGGTTTTGAATTTTTCCAGAATACATGCTGATCACTACAGCCTCCAAAAAAATCAAAGATGTGCATTGGGGTGAGATACACCTTCAAACAATTTTTCAGAGCGAGCTGAGCGATTTCTGACGTGCCGGTGATCAACGGTAACGTCAGAAAGGGGCCAAATATTGGTTTTGAATTTTTCCAGAATACATGCTGATCACTACAGCCTCCAAAAAAATCAAAGATGTGCATTGGGGTGAGATACACCTTCAAACAATTTTTCAGAGCGAGCTGAGCGATTTCTGACGTGCCGGTGATCAACGGTTACGTCAGAAAGGGGCCAAATTTTGGTTTTGAAATTTTTCAAGAATACGTGCTGATCACTACAGCCTCCAAAAAAATCAAAGATGTGCATTGGGGTGAGATACACTTTAAAATAAAATTTCAGAGCCACCCAATCGATTTGTGACGTGCCGATGATCAACGGCAGCGTCACACCGGGGCCAAATATTGGTTTTGAATTTTTCCAGAATACATGCTGATAACTACAGCCTCCAAAAAAATCAAAGATGTGCATTGGGGTGACATACACCTTCAAACAATTTTTCAGAGCGAGCTGAGCGATTTCTGACGTGCCGGTGATCAACGGCAGCGTCAGAAAGGGGCCAAATATTGGTTTTGAATTTTTCCAGAATACATGCTGATCACTACAGCCTCCAAAAAAATCAAAGATGTGCATTGGGGTGAGATACACCTTCAAACAATTTTTCGGAGCGAGCTGAGCGATTTCTGACGTGCCGGTGATCAACGGTAACGTCAGAAAGGGGCCAAATATTGGTTTTGAATTTTTCAAGAATACATGCTGATCACTACAGCCTCCAAAAAAATCAAAGATGTGCATTGGGGTGAGATACACCTTCACACAATTTTTCAGAGCGACCTGAGCGATTTCTGACGTGCCGTTGATCAACGGTAACGTCAGAAAGGGGCCAAATATTGGTTTTGAATTTTTCCAGAATACATGCTGATCACTACAGCCTCCAAAAAAATCAAAGATGTGCATTGGGGTGAGATACACCTTAAAATAAAATTTCATAGCCACCCAATCGATTTGTGGCGTGCCGATGATCAACGGCAGCGTCACACCGGGGCCAAATATTAGTTTTGAATTTTTCAAGAATACATGCTGATCACTACAGCCTCCAAAAAAATCAAAGATGTGCATTGGGGTGAGATACACCTTAAAATAAAATTTCATAGCCACCCAATCGATTTGTGACGTGCCGATGATCAACGGCAGCGTCACCCCGGGGCCAAATATTGGTTTTGAATTTTTCAAGAATACATGCTGATCACTACAGCCTCCAAAAAAATCAAAGATGTGCATTGGGGTGAGATACACCTTCAAACAATTTTTCGGAGCGAGCTGAGCGATTTCTGACGTGCCGGTGATCAACGGTAACGTCAGAAAGGGGCCAAATATTGGTTTTGAATTTTTCCAGAATACATGCTGATCACTACAGCCTCCAAAAAAATCAAAGATGTGCATTGGGGTGAGATACACCTTCAAACAATTTTTCAGAGCGAGCTGAGCGATTTCTGACGTGCCGGTGATCAACGGTAACGTCAGAAAGGGGCCAAATATTGGTTTTGAATTTTTCCAGAATACATGCTGATCACTACAGCCTCCAAAAAAATCAAAGATGTGCATTGGGGTGAGATAAACCTTCAAACAATTTTTCAGAGCGAGCTGAGCGATTTCTGACGTGCCGGTGATCAACGGTTACGTCAGAAAGGGGCCAAATTTTGGTTTTGAAATTTTTCAAGAATACGTGCTGATCACTACAGCCTCCAAAAAAATCAAAGATGTGCATTGGGGTGAGATACACTTTAAAATAAAATTTCAGAGCCACCCAATCGATTTGTGACGTGCCGATGATCAACGGCAGCGTCACACCGGGGCCAAATATTGGTTTTGAATTTTTCCAGAATACATGCTGATAACTACAGCCTCCAAAAAAATCAAAGATGTGCATTGGGGTGACATACACCTTCAAACAATTTTTCAGAGCGAGCTGAGCGATTTCTGACGTGCCGGTGATCAACGGCAGCGTCAGAAAGGGGCCAAATATTGGTTTTGAATTTTTCCAGAATACATGCTGATCACTACAGCCTCCAAAAAAATCAAAGATGTGCATTGGGGTGAGATACACCTTCAAACAATTTTTCGGAGCGAGCTGAGCGATTTCTGACGTGCCGGTGATCAACGGTAACGTCAGAAAGGGGCCAAATATTGGTTTTGAATTTTTCAAGAATACATGCTGATCACTACAGCCTCCAAAAAAATCAAAGATGTGCATTGGGGTGAGATACACCTTCACACAATTTTTCAGAGCGACCTGAGCGATTTCTGACGTGCCGTTGATCAACGGTAACGTCAGAAAGGGGCCAAATATTGGTTTTGAATTTTTCCAGAATACATGCTGATCACTACAGCCTCCAAAAAAATCAAAGATGTGCATTGGGGTGAGATACACCTTAAAATAAAATTTCATAGCCACCCAATCGATTTGTGACGTGCCGATGATCAACGGCAGCGTCACACCGGGGCCAAATATTAGTTTTGAATTTTTCAAGAATACATGCTGATCACTACAGCCTCCAAAAAAATCAAAGATGTGCATTGGGGTGAGATACACCTTCAAACAATTTTTCAGAGCGAGCTGAGCGATTTCTGACGTGCCGGTGATCAACGGTTACGTCAGAAAGGGGCCAAATTTTGGTTTTGAAATTTTTAAAGAATACGTGCTGATCACTACAGCCTCCAAAAAAATCAAAGATGTGCATTGGGGTGAGATACACCTTAAAATAAAATTTCATAGCCACCCAATCGATTTCTGACGTGCCGTTGATCAATGGTTACGTCAGAAAGGGGCCAAATATTGGTTTTGAAATTTTTCAAGAATACATGCTGATCACTACAGCCTCCAAAAAATTCAAAGATGTGCATTGGGGTGAGATACACCTTCAAACAATTTTTCAGAGCGAGCTGAGCGATTTCTGACGTGCCGGTGATCAACGGTTACGTCAGAAAGGGGCCAAATATTGGTTTTGAAATTTTTCAAGAATACGTGCTGATCACTACAGCCTCCAAAAAAATCAAAGATGTGCATTGGGATGAGATACACCTTAAAATAAAATTTCAGAGCCACCCAATCGATTTGTGACGTGCCGATGAATTTTTCTAGAATACATGCTGATCACTACAGCCTCCAAAAAAATCAAAGATGTGCATTGGGGTGAGATACACCTTCAAAAAAAATTTCGGAGCGAGCTGAACGATTTCTGACGTGCCGATGATCAACGGTAACGTCAGAAAGGGGCCAAATATTGGTTTTGAATTTTTCAAGAATACATGCTGATCACTACAGCCTCCAAAAAAATCAAAGATGTGCATTGGGGTGAGATACACCTTAAAATAAAATTTCATAGCCACCCAATCGATTTCTGACGTGCCGATGATCAACGGTAACGTCAGAAAGGGGCCAAATTTTGGTTTTGAAATTTTTCAAGAATACGTGCTGATCACTACAGCCTCCAAAAAAATCAAAGATGTGCATTGGGGTGAGATACACCTTAAAATAAAATTTCAGAGCCACCCAATCGATTTGTGACGTGCCGATGATCAACGGCAGCGTCACACCGGGGCCAAATATTAGTTTTGAATTTTTCAAGAATACATGCTGATCACTACAGCCTCCAAAAAAATCAAAGATGTGCATTGGGGTGAGATACACCTTCAAACAATTTTTCAGAGCGAGCTGAGCGATTTCTGACGTGCCGGTGATCAACGGTTACGTCAGAAAGGGGCCAAATATTGGTTTTGAATTTTTCCAGAATACATGCTGATCACTACAGCCTCCAAAAAAATCAAAGATGTGCATTGGGGTGAGATACACCTTCAAACAATTTTTCAGAGCGAGCTGAGCGATTTCTGACGTGCCGGTGATCAACGGTTACGTCAGAAAGGGGCCAAATTTTGGTTTTGAAATTTTTCAAGAATACGTGCTGATCACTACAGCCTCCAAAAAAATCAAAGATGTGCATTGGGGTGAGATACACCTTAAAATAAAATTTCAGAGCCACCCAATCGATTTGTGACGTGCCGATGATCAACGGCAGCGTCACACCGGGGCCAAATATTAGTTTTGAATTTTTCCAGAATACATGCTGATCACTACAGCCTCCAAAAAAATCAAAGATGTGCATTGGGGTGAGATACACCTTCAAACAATTTTTCAGAGCGAGCTGAGCGATTTCTGACGTGCCGGTGATCAACGGTAACGTCAGAAAGGGGCCAAATATTGGTTTTGAATTTTTCCAGAATACATGCTGATCACTACAGCCTCCAAAAAATTCAAAGATGTGCATTGGGGTGAGATACACCTTAAAATAAAATTTCATAGCCACCCAATCGATTTGTGACGTGCCGATGATCAACGGCAGCGTCACACCGGGGCCAAATATTAGTTTTGAATTTTTCAAGAATACATGCTGATCACTACAGCCTCCAAAAAAATCAAAGATGTGCATTGGGGTGAGATACACCTTAAAATAAAATTTCAGAGCCACCCAATCGATTTGTGGCGTGCCGATGATCAACGGCAGCGTCACACCGGGGCCAAATATTAGTTTTGAATTTTTCAAGAATACATGCTGATCACTACAGCCTCCAAAAAAATCAAAGATGTGCATTGGGGTGAGATACACCTTAAAATAAAATTTCATAGCCACCCAATCGATTTGTGACGTGCCGATGATCAACGGCAGCGTCACCCCGGGGCCAAATATTGGTTTTGAATTTTTCAAGAATACATGCTGATCACTACAGCCTCCAAAAAAATCAAAGATGTGCATTGGGGTGAGATACACCTTCAAACAATTTTTCGGAGCGAGCTGAGCGATTTCTGACGTGCCGGTGATCAACGGTAACGTCAGAAAGGGGCCAAATATTAGTTTTGAATTTTTCAAGAATACATGCTGATCACTACAGCCTCCAAAAAAATCAAAGATGTGCATTGGGGTGAGATACACCTTCAAACAATTTTTCAGAGCGAGCTGAGCGATTTCTGACGTGCCGGTGATCAACGGTTACGTCAGAAAGGGGCCAAATTTTGGTTTTGAAATTTTTAAAGAATACGTGCTGATCACTACAGCCTCCAAAAAAATCAAAGATGTGCATTGGGGTGAGATACACCTTAAAATAAAATTTCATAGCCACCCAATCGATTTCTGACGTGCCGTTGATCAATGGTTACGTCAGAAAGGGGCCAAATATTGGTTTTGAAATTTTTCAAGAATACATGCTGATCACTACAGCCTCCAAAAAATTCAAAGATGTGCATTGGGGTGAGATACACCTTCAAACAATTTTTCAGAGCGAGCTGAGCGATTTCTGACGTGCCGGTGATCAACGGTTACGTCAGAAAGGGGCCAAATATTGGTTTTGAAATTTTTCAAGAATACGTGCTGATCACTACAGCCTCCAAAAAAATCAAAGATGTGCATTGGGATGAGATACACCTTAAAATAAAATTTCAGAGCCACCCAATCGATTTGTGACGTGCCGATGAATTTTTCAAGAATACATGCTGATCACTACAGCCTCCAAAAAAATCAAAGATGTGCATTGGGGTGAGATACACCTTAAAATAAAATTTCATAGCCACCCAATCGATTTGTGACGTGCCGATGATCAACGGCAGCGTCACCCCGGGGCCAAATATTGGTTTTGAATTTTTCAAGAATACATGCTGATCACTACAGCCTCCAAAAAAATCAAAGATGTGCATTGGGGTGAGATACACCTTCAAACAATTTTTCGGAGCGAGCTGAGCGATTTCTGACGTGCCGGTGATCAACGGTAACGTCAGAAAGGGGCCAAATATTGGTTTTGAATTTTTCCAGAATACATGCTGATCACTACAGCCTCCAAAAAAATCAAAGATGTGCATTGGGGTGAGATACACCTTCAAACAATTTTTCAGAGCGAGCTGAGCGATTTCTGACGTGCCGGTGATCAACGGTAACGTCAGAAAGGGGCCAAATATTGGTTTTGAATTTTTCCAGAATACATGCTGATCACTACAGCCTCCAAAAAAATCAAAGATGTGCATTGGGGTGAGATACACCTTCAAACAATTTTTCAGAGCGAGCTGAGCGATTTCTGACGTGCCGGTGATCAACGGTTACGTCAGAAAGGGGCCAAATTTTGGTTTTGAAATTTTTCAAGAATACGTGCTGATCACTACAGCCTCCAAAAAAATCAAAGATGTGCATTGGGGTGAGATACACTTTAAAATAAAATTTCAGAGCCACCCAATCGATTTGTGACGTGCCGATGATCAACGGCAGCGTCACACCGGGGCCAAATATTGGTTTTGAATTTTTCCAGAATACATGCTGATAACTACAGCCTCCAAAAAAATCAAAGATGTGCATTGGGGTGACATACACCTTCAAACAATTTTTCAGAGCGAGCTGAGCGATTTCTGACGTGCCGGTGATCAACGGCAGCGTCAGAAAGGGGCCAAATATTGGTTTTGAATTTTTCCAGAATACATGCTGATCACTACAGCCTCCAAAAAAATCAAAGATGTGCATTGGGGTGAGATACACCTTCAAACAATTTTTCGGAGCGAGCTGAGCGATTTCTGACGTGCCGGTGATCAACGGTAACGTCAGAAAGGGGCCAAATATTGGTTTTGAATTTTTCAAGAATACATGCTGATCACTACAGCCTCCAAAAAAATCAAAGATGTGCATTGGGGTGAGATACACCTTCACACAATTTTTCAGAGCGACCTGAGCGATTTCTGACGTGCCGTTGATCAACGGTAACGTCAGAAAGGGGCCAAATATTGGTTTTGAATTTTTCCAGAATACATGCTGATCACTACAGCCTCCAAAAAAATCAAAGATGTGCATTGGGGTGAGATACACCTTAAAATAAAATTTCATAGCCACCCAATCGATTTGTGACGTGCCGATGATCAACGGCAGCGTCACACCGGGGCCAAATATTAGTTTTGAATTTTTCAAGAATACATGCTGATCACTACAGCCTCCAAAAAAATCAAAGATGTGCATTGGGGTGAGATACACCTTCAAACAATTTTTCAGAGCGAGCTGAGCGATTTCTGACGTGCCGGTGATCAACGGTTACGTCAGAAAGGGGCCAAATTTTGGTTTTGAAATTTTTAAAGAATACGTGCTGATCACTACAGCCTCCAAAAAAATCAAAGATGTGCATTGGGGTGAGATACACCTTAAAATAAAATTTCATAGCCACCCAATCGATTTCTGACGTGCCGTTGATCAATGGTTACGTCAGAAAGGGGCCAAATATTGGTTTTGAAATTTTTCAAGAATACATGCTGATCACTACAGCCTCCAAAAAATTCAAAGATGTGCATTGGGGTGAGATACACCTTCAAACAATTTTTCAGAGCGAGCTGAGCGATTTCTGACGTGCCGGTGATCAACGGTTACGTCAGAAAGGGGCCAAATATTGGTTTTGAAATTTTTCAAGAATACGTGCTGATCACTACAGCCTCCAAAAAAATCAAAGATGTGCATTGGGATGAGATACACCTTAAAATAAAATTTCAGAGCCACCCAATCGATTTGTGACGTGCCGATGAATTTTTCAAGAATACATGCTGATCACTACAGCCTCCAAAAAAATCAAAGATGTGCATTGGGGTGAGATACACCTTCAAAAAAAATTTCGGAGCGAGCTGAACGATTTCTGACGTGCCGATGATCAACGGTAACGTCAGAAAGGGGCCAAATATTGGTTTTGAATTTTTCAAGAATACATGCTGATCACTACAGCCTCCAAAAAAATCAAAGATGTGCATTGGGGTGAGATACACCTTAAAATAAAATTTCATAGCCACCCAATCGATTTCTGACGTGCCGATGATCAACGGTAACGTCAGAAAGGGGCCAAATTTTGGTTTTGAAATTTTTCAAGAATACGTGCTGATCACTACAGCCTCCAAAAAAATCAAAGATGTGCATTGGGGTGAGATACACCTTAAAATAAAATTTCAGAGCCACCCAATCGATTTGTGACGTGCCGATGATCAACGGCAGCGTCACACCGGGGCCAAATATTAGTTTTGAATTTTTCAAGAATACATGCTGATCACTACAGCCTCCAAAAAAATCAAAGATGTGCATTGGGGTGAGATACACCTTCAAACAATTTTTCAGAGCGAGCTGAGCGATTTCTGACGTGCCGGTGATCAACGGTTACGTCAGAAAGGGGCCAAATATTGGTTTTGAATTTTTCCAGAATACATGCTGATCACTACAGCCTCCAAAAAAATCAAAGATGTGCATTGGGGTGAGATACACCTTCAAACAATTTTTCAGAGCGAGCTGAGCGATTTCTGACGTGCCGGTGATCAACGGTTACGTCAGAAAGGGGCCAAATTTTGGTTTTGAAATTTTTCAAGAATACGTGCTGATCACTACAGCCTCCAAAAAAATCAAAGATGTGCATTGGGGTGAGATACACCTTAAAATAAAATTTCAGAGCCACCCAATCGATTTGTGACGTGCCGATGATCAACGGCAGCGTCACACCGGGGCCAAATATTAGTTTAGAATTTTTCCAGAATACATGCTGATCACTACAGCCTCCAAAAAAATCAAAGATGTGCATTGGGGTGAGATACACCTTCAAACAATTTTTCAGAGCGAGCTGAGCGATTTCTGACGTGCCGGTGATCAACGGTAACGTCAGAAAGGGGCCAAATATTGGTTTTGAATTTTTCCAGAATACATGCTGATCACTACAGCCTCCAAAAAATTCAAAGATGTGCATTGGGGTGAGATACACCTTAAAATAAAATTTCATAGCCACCCAATCGATTTGTGACGTGCCGATGATCAACGGCAGCGTCACACCGGGGCCAAATATTAGTTTTGAATTTTTCAAGAATACATGCTGATCACTACAGCCTCCAAAAAAATCAAAGATGTGCATTGGGGTGAGATACACCTTAAAATAAAATTTCAGAGCCACCCAATCGATTTGTGGCGTGCCGATGATCAACGGCAGCGTCACACCGGGGCCAAATATTAGTTTTGAATTTTTCAAGAATACATGCTGATCACTACAGCCTCCAAAAAAATCAAAGATGTGCATTGGGGTGAGATACACCTTAAAATAAAATTTCATAGCCACCCAATCGATTTGTGACGTGCCGATGATCAACGGCAGCGTCACCCCGGGGCCAAATATTGGTTTTGAATTTTTCAAGAATACATGCTGATCACTACAGCCTCAAAAAAAATCAAAGATGTGCATTGGGGTGAGATACACCTTCAAACAATTTTTCGGAGCGAGCTGAGCGATTTCTGACGTGCCGGTGATCAACGGTAACGTCAGAAAGGGGCCAAATATTGGTTTTGAATTTTTCCAGAATACATGCTGATCACTACAGCCTCCAAAAAAATCAAAGATGTGCATTGGGGTGAGATACACCTTCAAACAATTTTTCAGAGCGAGCTGAGCGATTTCTGACGTGCCGGTGATCAACGGTTACGTCAGAAAGGGGCCAAATTTTGGTTTTGAAATTTTTCAAGAATACGTGCTGATCACTACAGCCTCCAAAAAAATCAAAGATGTGCATTGGGGTGAGATACACTTTAAAATAAAATTTCAGAGCCACCCAATCGATTTGTGACGTGCCGATGATCAACGGCAGCGTCACACCGGGGCCAAATATTGGTTTTGAATTTTTCCAGAATACATGCTGATAACTACAGCCTCCAAAAAAATCAAAGATGTGCATTGGGGTGAGATACACCTTCACACAATTTTTCAGAGCGACCTGAGCGATTTCTGACGTGCCGTTGATCAACGGTAACGTCAGAAAGGGGCCAAATATTGGTTTTGAATTTTTCAAGAATACATGCTGATCACTACAGCCTCCAAAAAAATCAAAGATGTGCATTGGGGTGAGATACACCTTAAAATAAAATTTCAGAGCCACCCAATCGATTTGTGACGTGCCGATGATCAACGGCAGCGTCACACCGGGGCCAAATATTAGTTTTGAATTTTTCAAGAATACATGCTGATCACTACAGCCTCAAAAAAAATCAAAGATGTGCATTGGGGTGAGATACACCTTCAAACAATTTTTCGGAGCGAGCTGAGCGATTTCTGACGTGCCGGTGATCAACGGTAACGTCAGAAAGGGGCCAAATATTGGTTTTGAATTTTTCCAGAATACATGCTGATCACTACAGCCTCCAAAAAAATCAAAGATGTGCATTGGGGTGAGATACACCTTCAAACAATTTTTCAGAGCGAGCTGAGCGATTTCTGACGTGCTGGTGATCAACGGTAACGTCAGAAAGGGGCCAAATATTGGTTTTGAATTTTTCCAGAATACATGCTGATCACTACAGCCTCCAAAAAAATCAAAGATGTGCATTGGGGTGAGATACACCTTCAAACAATTTTTCAGAGCGAGCTGAGCGATTTCTGACGTGCCGGTGATCAACGGTAACGTCAGAAAGGGGCCAAATATTGGTTTTGAATTTTTCAAGAATACATGCTGATCACTACAGCCTCCAAAAAAATCAAAGATGTGCATTGGGGTGAGATACACCTTAAAATAAAATTTCATAGCCACCCAATCGATTTGTGACGTGCCGATGATCAACGGCAGCGTCACACCGGGGCCAAATATTAGTTTTGAATTTTTCAAGAATACATGCTGATCACTACAGCCTCCAAAAAAATCAAAGATGTGCATTGGGGTGAGATACACCTTAAAATAAAATTTCAGAGCGAGCTGAGCGATTTCTGACGTGCCGGTGATCAACGGCAGCGTCAGAAAGGGGCCAAATATTGGTTTTTTAAATTTTTCCAGAATACATGCTGATCACTACAGCCTCCAAAAAAATCAAAGATGTGCATTGGGGTGAGATACACCTTCAAACAATTTTTCAGAGCGAGCTGAGCGATTTCTGACGTGCCGGTGATCAACGGTTACGTCAGAAAGGGGCCAAATATTGGTTTTGAAATTTTTCAAGAATACGTGCTGATCACTACAGCCTCCAAAAAAATCAAAGATGTGCATTGGGGTGAGATACACCTTAAAATAAAATTTCAGAGCCACCCAATCGATTTGTGACGTGCCGATGATCAACGGCAGCGTCACACCGGGGCCAAATATTAGTTTTGAATTTTTCAAGAATACATGCTGATCACTACAGCCTCCAAAAAAATCAAAGATGTGCATTGGGGTGAGATACACCTTCAAACAATTTTTCAGAGCGAGCTGAGCGATTTCTGACGTGCCGGTGATCAACGGTTACGTCAGAAAGGGGCCAAATTTTGGTTTTGAAATTTTTAAAGAATACGTGCTGATCACTACAGCCTCCAAAAAAATCAAAGATGTGCATTGGGGTGAGATACACCTTAAAATAAAATTTCATAGCCACCCAATCGATTTCTGACGTGCCGTTGATCAATGGTTACGTCAGAAAGGGGCCAAATATTGGTTTTGAAATTTTTCAAGAATACATGCTGATCACTACAGCCTCCAAAAAATTCAAAGATGTGCATTGGGGTGAGATACACCTTCAAACAATTTTTCAGAGCGAGCTGAGCGATTTCTGACGTGCCGGTGATCAACGGTTACGTCAGAAAGGGGCCAAATATTGGTTTTGAAATTTTTCAAGAATACGTGCTGATCACTACAGCCTCCAAAAAAATCAAAGATGTGCATTGGGATGAGATACACCTTAAAATAAAATTTCAGAGCCACCCAATCGATTTGTGACGTGCCGATGAATTTTTCTAGAATACATGCTGATCACTACAGCCTCCAAAAAAATCAAAGATGTGCATTGGGGTGAGATACACCTTCAAAAAAAATTTCGGAGCGAGCTGAACGATTTCTGACGTGCCGATGATCAACGGTAACGTCAGAAAGGGGCCAAATATTGGTTTTGAATTTTTCAAGAATACATGCTGATCACTACAGCCTCCAAAAAAATCAAAGATGTGCATTGGGGTGAGATACACCTTAAAATAAAATTTCATAGCCACCCAATCGATTTCTGACGTGCCGATGATCAACGGTAACGTCAGAAAGGGGCCAAATTTTGGTTTTGAAATTTTTCAAGAATACGTGCTGATCACTACAGCCTCCAAAAAAATCAAAGATGTGCATTGGGGTGAGATACACCTTAAAATAAAATTTCAGAGCCACCCAATCGATTTGTGACGTGCCGATGATCAACGGCAGCGTCACACCGGGGCCAAATATTAGTTTTGAATTTTTCAAGAATACATGCTGATCACTACAGCCTCCAAAAAAATCAAAGATGTGCATTGGGGTGAGATACACCTTCAAACAATTTTTCAGAGCGAGCTGAGCGATTTCTGACGTGCCGGTGATCAACGGTTACGTCAGAAAGGGGCCAAATATTGGTTTTGAATTTTTCCAGAATACATGCTGATCACTACAGCCTCCAAAAAAATCAAAGATGTGCATTGGGGTGAGATACACCTTCAAACAATTTTTCAGAGCGAGCTGAGCGATTTCTGACGTGCCGGTGATCAACGGTTACGTCAGAAAGGGGCCAAATTTTGGTTTTGAAATTTTTCAAGAATACGTGCTGATCACTACAGCCTCCAAAAAAATCAAAGATGTGCATTGGGGTGAGATACACCTTAAAATAAAATTTCAGAGCCACCCAATCGATTTGTGACGTGCCGATGATCAACGGCAGCGTCACACCGGGGCCAAATATTAGTTTTGAATTTTTCCAGAATACATGCTGATCACTACAGCCTCCAAAAAAATCAAAGATGTGCATTGGGGTGAGATACACCTTCAAACAATTTTTCAGAGCGAGCTGAGCGATTTCTGACGTGCCGGTGATCAACGGTAACGTCAGAAAGGGGCCAAATATTGGTTTTGAATTTTTCCAGAATACATGCTGATCACTACAGCCTCCAAAAAATTCAAAGATGTGCATTGGGGTGAGATACACCTTAAAATAAAATTTCATAGCCACCCAATCGATTTGTGACGTGCCGATGATCAACGGCAGCGTCACACCGGGGCCAAATATTAGTTTTGAATTTTTCAAGAATACATGCTGATCACTACAGCCTCCAAAAAAATCAAAGATGTGCATTGGGGTGAGATACACCTTAAAATAAAATTTCAGAGCCACCCAATCGATTTGTGGCGTGCCGATGATCAACGGCAGCGTCACACCGGGGCCAAATATTAGTTTTGAATTTTTCAAGAATACATGCTGATCACTACAGCCTCCAAAAAAATCAAAGATGTGCATTGGGGTGAGATACACCTTAAAATAAAATTTCATAGCCACCCAATCGATTTGTGACGTGCCGATGATCAACGGCAGCGTCACCCCGGGGCCAAATATTGGTTTTGAATTTTTCAAGAATACATGCTGATCACTACAGCCTCCAAAAAAATCAAAGATGTGCATTGGGGTGAGATACACCTTCAAACAATTTTTCGGAGCGAGCTGAGCGATTTCTGACGTGCCGGTGATCAACGGTAACGTCAGAAAGGGGCCAAATATTAGTTTTGAATTTTTCAAGAATACATGCTGATCACTACAGCCTCCAAAAAAATCAAAGATGTGCATTGGGGTGAGATACACCTTCAAACAATTTTTCAGAGCGAGCTGAGCGATTTCTGACGTGCCGGTGATCAACGGTTACGTCAGAAAGGGGCCAAATTTTGGTTTTGAAATTTTTAAAGAATACGTGCTGATCACTACAGCCTCCAAAAAAATCAAAGATGTGCATTGGGGTGAGATACACCTTAAAATAAAATTTCATAGCCACCCAATCGATTTCTGACGTGCCGTTGATCAATGGTTACGTCAGAAAGGGGCCAAATATTGGTTTTGAAATTTTTCAAGAATACATGCTGATCACTACAGCCTCCAAAAAATTCAAAGATGTGCATTGGGGTGAGATACACCTTCAAACAATTTTTCAGAGCGAGCTGAGCGATTTCTGACGTGCCGGTGATCAACGGTTACGTCAGAAAGGGGCCAAATATTGGTTTTGAAATTTTTCAAGAATACGTGCTGATCACTACAGCCTCCAAAAAAATCAAAGATGTGCATTGGGATGAGATACACCTTAAAATAAAATTTCAGAGCCACCCAATCGATTTGTGACGTGCCGATGAATTTTTCAAGAATACATGCTGATCACTACAGCCTCCAAAAAAATCAAAGATGTGCATTGGGGTGAGATACACCTTAAAATAAAATTTCATAGCCACCCAATCGATTTGTGACGTGCCGATGATCAACGGCAGCGTCACCCCGGGGCCAAATATTGGTTTTGAATTTTTCAAGAATACATGCTGATCACTACAGCCTCCAAAAAAATCAAAGATGTGCATTGGGGTGAGATACACCTTCAAACAATTTTTCGGAGCGAGCTGAGCGATTTCTGACGTGCCGGTGATCAACGGTAACGTCAGAAAGGGGCCAAATATTGGTTTTGAATTTTTCCAGAATACATGCTGATCACTACAGCCTCCAAAAAAATCAAAGATGTGCATTGGGGTGAGATACACCTTCAAACAATTTTTCAGAGCGAGCTGAGCGATTTCTGACGTGCCGGTGATCAACGGTAACGTCAGAAAGGGGCCAAATATTGGTTTTGAATTTTTCCAGAATACATGCTGATCACTACAGCCTCCAAAAAAATCAAAGATGTGCATTGGGGTGAGATACACCTTCAAACAATTTTTCAGAGCGAGCTGAGCGATTTCTGACGTGCCGGTGATCAACGGTTACGTCAGAAAGGGGCCAAATTTTGGTTTTGAAATTTTTCAAGAATACGTGCTGATCACTACAGCCTCCAAAAAAATCAAAGATGTGCATTGGGGTGAGATACACTTTAAAATAAAATTTCAGAGCCACCCAATCGATTTGTGACGTGCCGATGATCAACGGCAGCGTCACACCGGGGCCAAATATTGGTTTTGAATTTTTCCAGAATACATGCTGATAACTACAGCCTCCAAAAAAATCAAAGATGTGCATTGGGGTGACATACACCTTCAAACAATTTTTCAGAGCGAGCTGAGCGATTTCTGACGTGCCGGTGATCAACGGCAGCGTCAGAAAGGGGCCAAATATTGGTTTTGAATTTTTCCAGAATACATGCTGATCACTACAGCCTCCAAAAAAATCAAAGATGTGCATTGGGGTGAGATACACCTTCAAACAATTTTTCGGAGCGAGCTGAGCGATTTCTGACGTGCCGGTGATCAACGGTAACGTCAGAAAGGGGCCAAATATTGGTTTTGAATTTTTCAAGAATACATGCTGATCACTACAGCCTCCAAAAAAATCAAAGATGTGCATTGGGGTGAGATACACCTTCACACAATTTTTCAGAGCGACCTGAGCGATTTCTGACGTGCCGTTGATCAACGGTAACGTCAGAAAGGGGCCAAATATTGGTTTTGAATTTTTCCAGAATACATGCTGATCACTACAGCCTCCAAAAAAATCAAAGATGTGCATTGGGGTGAGATACACCTTAAAATAAAATTTCATAGCCACCCAATCGATTTGTGACGTGCCGATGATCAACGGCAGCGTCACACCGGGGCCAAATATTAGTTTTGAATTTTTCAAGAATACATGCTGATCACTACAGCCTCCAAAAAAATCAAAGATGTGCATTGGGGTGAGATACACCTTCAAACAATTTTTCAGAGCGAGCTGAGCGATTTCTGACGTGCCGGTGATCAACGGTTACGTCAGAAAGGGGCCAAATTTTGGTTTTGAAATTTTTAAAGAATACGTGCTGATCACTACAGCCTCCAAAAAAATCAAAGATGTGCATTGGGGTGAGATACACCTTAAAATAAAATTTCATAGCCACCCAATCGATTTCTGACGTGCCGTTGATCAATGGTTACGTCAGAAAGGGGCCAAATATTGGTTTTGAAATTTTTCAAGAATACATGCTGATCACTACAGCCTCCAAAAAATTCAAAGATGTGCATTGGGGTGAGATACACCTTCAAACAATTTTTCAGAGCGAGCTGAGCGATTTCTGACGTGCCGGTGATCAACGGTTACGTCAGAAAGGGGCCAAATATTGGTTTTGAAATTTTTCAAGAATACGTGCTGATCACTACAGCCTCCAAAAAAATCAAAGATGTGCATTGGGATGAGATACACCTTAAAATAAAATTTCAGAGCCACCCAATCGATTTGTGACGTGCCGATGAATTTTTCAAGAATACATGCTGATCACTACAGCCTCCAAAAAAATCAAAGATGTGCATTGGGGTGAGATACACCTTCAAAAAAAATTTCGGAGCGAGCTGAACGATTTCTGACGTGCCGATGATCAACGGTAACGTCAGAAAGGGGCCAAATATTGGTTTTGAATTTTTCAAGAATACATGCTGATCACTACAGCCTCCAAAAAAATCAAAGATGTGCATTGGGGTGAGATACACCTTAAAATAAAATTTCATAGCCACCCAATCGATTTCTGACGTGCCGATGATCAACGGTAACGTCAGAAAGGGGCCAAATTTTGGTTTTGAAATTTTTCAAGAATACGTGCTGATCACTACAGCCTCCAAAAAAATCAAAGATGTGCATTGGGGTGAGATACACCTTAAAATAAAATTTCAGAGCCACCCAATCGATTTGTGACGTGCCGATGATCAACGGCAGCGTCACACCGGGGCCAAATATTAGTTTTGAATTTTTCAAGAATACATGCTGATCACTACAGCCTCCAAAAAAATCAAAGATGTGCATTGGGGTGAGATACACCTTCAAACAATTTTTCAGAGCGAGCTGAGCGATTTCTGACGTGCCGGTGATCAACGGTTACGTCAGAAAGGGGCCAAATATTGGTTTTGAATTTTTCCAGAATACATGCTGATCACTACAGCCTCCAAAAAAATCAAAGATGTGCATTGGGGTGAGATACACCTTCAAACAATTTTTCAGAGCGAGCTGAGCGATTTCTGACATGCCGGTGATCAACGGTTACGTCAGAAAGGGGCCAAATTTTGGTTTTGAAATTTTTCAAGAATACGTGCTGATCACTACAGCCTCCAAAAAAATCAAAGATGTGCATTGGGGTGAGATACACCTTAAAATAAAATTTCAGAGCCACCCAATCGATTTGTGACGTGCCGATGATCAACGGCAGCGTCACACCGGGGCCAAATATTAGTTTTGAATTTTTCCAGAATACATGCTGATCACTACAGCCTCCAAAAAAATCAAAGATGTGCATTGGGGTGAGATACACCTTCAAACAATTTTTCAGAGCGAGCTGAGCGATTTCTGACGTGCCGGTGATCAACGGTAACGTCAGAAAGGGGCCAAATATTGGTTTTGAATTTTTCCAGAATACATGCTGATCACTACAGCCTCCAAAAAATTCAAAGATGTGCATTGGGGTGAGATACACCTTAAAATAAAATTTCATAGCCACCCAATCGATTTGTGACGTGCCGATGATCAACGGCAGCGTCACACCGGGGCCAAATATTAGTTTTGAATTTTTCAAGAATACATGCTGATCACTACAGCCTCCAAAAAAATCAAAGATGTGCATTGGGGTGAGATACACCTTAAAATAAAATTTCAGAGCCACCCAATCGATTTGTGGCGTGCCGATGATCAACGGCAGCGTCACACCGGGGCCAAATATTAGTTTTGAATTTTTCAAGAATACATGCTGATCACTACAGCCTCCAAAAAAATCAAAGATGTGCATTGGGGTGAGATACACCTTAAAATAAAATTTCATAGCCACCCAATCGATTTGTGACGTGCCGATGATCAACGGCAGCGTCACCCCGGGGCCAAATATTGGTTTTGAATTTTTCAAGAATACATGCTGATCACTACAGCCTCCAAAAAAATCAAAGATGTGCATTGGGGTGAGATACACCTTCAAACAATTTTTCGGAGCGAGCTGAGCGATTTCTGACGTGCCGGTGATCAACGGTAACGTCAGAAAGGGGCCAAATATTGGTTTTGAATTTTTCCAGAATACATGCTGATCACTACAGCCTCCAAAAAAATCAAAGATGTGCATTGGGGTGAGATACACCTTCAAACAATTTTTCAGAGCGAGCTGAGCGATTTCTGACGTGCCGGTGATCAACGGTAACGTCAGAAAGGGGCCAAATATTGGTTTTGAATTTTTCCAGAATACATGCTGATCACTACAGCCTCCAAAAAAATCAAAGATGTGCATTGGGGTGAGATACACCTTCAAACAATTTTTCAGAGCGAGCTGAGCGATTTCTGACGTGCCGGTGATCAACGGTTACGTCAGAAAGGGGCCAAATTTTGGTTTTGAAATTTTTCAAGAATACGTGCTGATCACTACAGCCTCCAAAAAAATCAAAGATGTGCATTGGGGTGAGATACACTTTAAAATAAAATTTCAGAGCCACCCAATCGATTTGTGACGTGCCGATGATCAACGGCAGCGTCACACCGGGGCCAAATATTGGTTTTGAATTTTTCCAGAATACATGCTGATAACTACAGCCTCCAAAAAAATCAAAGATGTGCATTGGGGTGAGATACACCTTCACACAATTTTTCAGAGCGACCTGAGCGATTTCTGACGTGCCGTTGATCAACGGTAACGTCAGAAAGGGGCCAAATATTGGTTTTGAATTTTTCAAGAATACATGCTGATCACTACAGCCTCCAAAAAAATCAAAGATGTGCATTGGGGTGAGATACACCTTAAAATAAAATTTCAGAGCCACCCAATCGATTTGTGACGTGCCGATGATCAACGGCAGCGTCACACCGGGGCCAAATATTAGTTTTGAATTTTTCAAGAATACATGCTGATCACTACAGCCTCAAAAAAAATCAAAGATGTGCATTGGGGTGAGATACACCTTCAAACAATTTTTCGGAGCGAGCTGAGCGATTTCTGACGTGCCGGTGATCAACGGTAACGTCAGAAAGGGGCCAAATATTGGTTTTGAATTTTTCCAGAATACATGCTGATCACTACAGCCTCCAAAAAAATCAAAGATGTGCATTGGGGTGAGATACACCTTCAAACAATTTTTCAGAGCGAGCTGAGCGATTTCTGACGTGCTGGTGATCAACGGTAACGTCAGAAAGGGGCCAAATATTGGTTTTGAATTTTTCCAGAATACATGCTGATCACTACAGCCTCCAAAAAAATCAAAGATGTGCATTGGGGTGAGATACACCTTCAAACAATTTTTCAGAGCGAGCTGAGCGATTTCTGACGTGCCGGTGATCAACGGTAACGTCAGAAAGGGGCCAAATATTGGTTTTGAATTTTTCAAGAATACATGCTGATCACTACAGCCTCCAAAAAATTCAAAGATGTGCATTGGGGTGAGATACACCTTAAAATAAAATTTCATAGCCACCCAATCGATTTGTGACGTGCCGATGATCAACGGCAGCGTCACACCGGGGCCAAATATTAGTTTTGAATTTTTCAAGAATACATGCTGATCACTACAGCCTCCAAAAAAATCAAAGATGTGCATTGGGGTGAGATACACCTTAAAATAAAATTTCAGAGCGAGCTGAGCGATTTCTGACGTGCCGGTGATCAACGGCAGCGTCAGAAAGGGGCCAAATATTGGTTTTGAATTTTTCCAGAATACATGCTGATCACTACAGCCTCCAAAAAAATCAAAGATGTGCATTGGGGTGAGATACACCTTCAAACAATTTTTCAGAGCGAGCTGAGCGATTTCTGACGTGCCGGTGATCAACGGTTACGTCAGAAAGGGGCCAAATATTGGTTTTGAAATTTTTCAAGAATACGTGCTGATCACTACAGCCTCCAAAAAAATCAAAGATGTGCATTGGGGTGAGATACACCTTAAAATAAAATTTCAGAGCCACCCAATCGATTTGTGACGTGCCGATGATCAACGGCAGCGTCACACCGGGGCCAAATATTAGTTTTGAATTTTTCAAGAATACATGCTGATCACTACAGCCTCCAAAAAAATCAAAGATGTGCATTGGGGTGAGATACACCTTAAAATAAAAATTTTCAGAGCGAGCTGAGCGATTTCTGACGTGCCGGTGATCAACGGTTACGTCAGAAAGGGGCCAAATATTAGTTTTGAATTTTTCAAGAATACATGCTGATCACTACAGCCTCCAAAAAAATCAAAGATGTGCATTGGGGTGAGATACACCTTAAAATAAAATTTCAGAGCCACCCAATCGATTTGTGACGTGCCGATGAATTTTTCAAGAATACATGCTGATCACTACAGCCTCCAAAAAAATCAAAGATGTGCATTGGGGTGAGATACACCTTCAAAAAAAATTTCGGAGCGAGCTGAACGATTTCTGACGCGCCGATGATCAACGGTAACGTCAGAAAGGGGCCAAATATTGGTTTTGAATTTTTCAAGAATACATGCTGATCACTACAGCCTCCAAAAAATTCAAAGATGTGCATTGGGGTGAGATACACCTTCAAACAATTTTTCAGAGCGAGCTGAGCGATTTCTGACGTGCCGGTGACCAACGGTTACGTCAGAAAGGGGCCAAATATTGGTTTTGAAATTTTTCAAGAATACATGCTGATCACTACAGCCTCCAAAAAATTCAAAGATGTGCATTGGGGTGAGATACACCTTAAAATAAAATTTCATAGCCACCCAATCGATTTGTGACGTGCCGATGATCAACGGCAGCGTCACACCGGGGCCAAATATTAGTTTTGAATTTTTCAAGAATACATGCTGATCACTACAGCCTCCAAAAAAATCAAAGATGTGCATTGGGGTGAGATACACCTTCAAACAATTTTTCAGAGCGAGCTGAGCGATTTCTGACGTGCCGGTGATCAACGGCAGCGTCAGAAAGGGGCCTAATATTGGTTTTGAATTTTTCCAGAATACATGCTGATCACTACAGCCTCCAAAAAAATCAAAGATGTGCATTGGGGTGAGATACACCTTCAAACAATTTTTCAGAGCGAGCTGAGCGATTTCTGACGTGCCGGTGATCAACGGTTACGTCAGAAAGGGGCCAAATTTTGGTTTTGAAATTTTTCAAGAATACGTGCTGATCACTACAGCCTCCAAAAAAATCAAAGATGTGCATTGGGGTGAGATACACCTTAAAATAAAATTTCAGAGCCACCCAATCGATTTGTGACGTGCCGATGATCAACGGCAGCGTCACACCGGGGCCAAATATTAGTTTTGAATTTTTCAAGAATACATGCTGATCACTACAGCCTCCAAAAAAATCAAAGATGTGCATTGGGGTGAGATACACCTTCAAACAATTTTTCGGAGCGAGCTGAGCGATTTCTGACGTGCCGGTGATCAACGGTAACGTCAGAAAGGGGCCAAATATTGGTTTTGAATTTTTCCAGAATACATGCTGATCACTACAGCCTCCAAAAAAATCAAAGATGTGCATTGGGGTGAGATACACCTTCAAACAATTTTTCAGAGCGAGCTGAGCGATTTCTGACGTGCCGGTGATCAACGGTAACGTCAGAAAGGGGCCAAATATTGGTTTTGAATTTTTCAAGAATACATGCTGATCACTACAGCCTCCAAAAAAAATCAAAGATGTGCATTGGGGTGAGATAACCCTTCACACAATTTTTCAGAGCGACCTGAGCGATTTCTGACGTGCCGTTGATCAAGGGTAACGTCAGAAAGGGGCCAAATATTGGTTTTGAATTTTTCAAGAATACATGCTGATCACTACAGCCTCCAAAAAAATCAAAGATGTGCATTGGGGTGAGATACACCTTCAAACAATTTTTCAGAGCGAGCTGAGCGATTTCTGACGTGCCGGTGATCAACGGTAACGTCAGAAAGGGGCCAAATATTGGTTTTGAATTTTTCAAGAATACATGCTGATCACTACAGCCTCCAAAAAATTCAAAGATGTGCATTGGGGTGAGATACACCTTAAAATAAAATTTCATAGCCACCCAATCGATTTGTGACGTGCCGATGATCAACGGCAGCGTCACACCGGGGCCAAATATTAGTTTTGAATTTTTCAAGAATACATGCTGATCACTACAGCCTCCAAAAAAATCAAAGATGTGCATTGGGGTGAGATAAACCTTAAAATAAAATTTCAGAGCGAGCTGAGCGATTTCTGACGTGCTGGTGATCAACGGCAGCGTCAGAAAGGGGCCAAATATTGGTTTTGAATTTTTCCAGAATACATGCTGATCACTACAGCCTCCAAAAAAATCAAAGATGTGCATTGGGGTGAGATACACCTTCAAACAATTTTTCAGAGCGAGCTGAGCGATTTCTGACGTGCCGGTGATCAACGGTTACGTCAGAAAGGGGCCAAATATTGGTTTTGAAATTTTTCAAGAATACGTGCTGATCACTACAGCCTCCAAAAAAATCAAAGATGTGCATTGGGGTGAGATACACCTTAAAATAAAATTTCAGAGCCACCCAATCGATTTGTGACGTGCCGATGATCAACGGCAGCGTCACACCGGGGCCAAATATTAGTTTTGAATTTTTCAAGAATACATGCTGATCACTACAGCCTCCAAAAAAATCAAAGATGTGCATTGGGGTGAGATACACCTTAAAATAAAAATTTTCAGAGCGAGCTGAGCGATTTCTGACGTGCCGGTGATCAACGGTTACGTCAGAAAGGGGCCAAATATTGGTTTTGAAATTTTTCAAGAATACGTGCTGATCACTACAGCCTCCAAAAAAATCAAAGATGTGCATTGGGGTGAGATACACCTTAAAATAAAATTTCAGAGCCACCCAATCGATTTGTGACGTGCCGATGAATTTTTCAAGAATACATGCTGATCACTACAGCCTCCAAAAAAATCAAAGATGTGCATTGGGGTGAGATACACCTTAAAATAAAATTTCATAGCCACCCAATCGATTTGTGACGTGCCGATGATCAACGGCAGCGTCACACCGGGGCCAAATATTAGTTTTGAATTTTTCAAGAATACATGCTGATCACTACAGCCTCCAAAAAAATCAAAGATGTGCATTGGGGTGAGATACACCTTAAAATAAAATTTCAGAGCCACCCAATCGATTTGTGACGTGCCGATGAATTTTTCAAGAATACATGCTGATCACTACAGCCTCCAAAAAAATCAAAGATGTGCATTGGGGTGAGATACACCTTCAAAAAAAATTTCGGAGCGAGCTGAACGATTTCTGACGTGCCGATGATCAACGGTAACGTCAGAAAGGGGCCAAATATTGGTTTTGAATTTTTCAAGAATACATGCTGATCACTACAGCCTCCAAAAAAATCAAAGATGTGCATTGGGGTGAGATACACCTTCAAACAATTTTTCAGAGCGAGCTGAGCGATTTCTGACGTGCCGGTGATCAACGGTTACGTCAGAAAGGGGCCAAATATTGGTTTTGAAATTTTTCAAGAATACATGCTGATCACTACAGCCTCCAAAAAAATCAAAGATGTGCATTGGGGTGAGATACACCTTAAAATAAAATTTCATAGCCACCCAATCGATTTGTGACGTGCCGATGATCAACGGCAGCGTCACACCGGGGCCAAATATTAGTTTTGAATTTTTCAAGAATACATGCTGATCACTACAGCCTCCAAAAAAATCAAAGATGTGCATTGGGGTGAGATACACCTTCAAACAATTTTTCAGAGCGAGCTGAGCGATTTCTGACGTGCCGGTGATCAACGGTTACGTCAGAAAGGGGCCAAATATTGGTTTTGAAATTTTTCAAGAATACATGCTGATCACTACAGCCTCCAAAAAAATCAAAGATGTGCATTGGGGTGAGATACACCTTCAAACAATTTTTCAGAGCGAGCTGAGCGATTTCTGACGTGCCGGTGATCAACGGCAGCGTCAGAAAGGGGCCAAATATTGGTTTTGAATTTTTCAAGAATACATGCTGATCACTACAGCCTCCAAAAAATCAAAGATGTGCATTGGGGTGAGATACACCTTCAAACAATTTTTCAGAGCGAGCTGAGCGATTTCTGACGTGCCAGTGATCAACGGTAACGTCAGAAAGGGGCCAAATATTGGTTTTGAATTTTTCAAGAATACATGCTGATCACTACAGCCTCCAAAAATTCAAAGATGTGCATTGGGGTGAGATACACCTTAAAATAAAATTTCATAGCCACCCAATCGATTTGTGACGTGCCGATGATCAACGGCAGCGTCACACCGGGGCCAAATATTAGTTTTGAATTTTTCAAGAATACATGCTGATCACTACAGCCTCCAAAAAAATCAAAGATGTGCATTGGGGTGAGATACACCTTCAAACAATTTTTCAGAGCGAGCTGAGCGATTTCTGACGTGCCGGTGATCAACGGCAGCGTCAGAAAGGGGCCAAATATTGGTTTTGAATTTTTCCAGAATACATGCTGATCACTACAGCCTCCAAAAAAATCAAAGATGTGCATTGGGGTGAGATACACCTTCAAACAATTTTTCGGAGCGAGCTGAGCGATTTCTGACGTGCCGGTGATCAACGGTAACGTCAGAAAGGGGCCAAATATTGGTTTTGAATTTTTCAAGAATACATGCTGATCACTACAGCCTCCAAAAAAATCAAAGATGTGCATTGGGGTGAGATACACCTTCACACAATTTTTCAGAGCGACCTGAGCGATTTCTGACGTGCCGTTGATCAACGGTAACGTCAGAAAGGGGCCAAATATTGGTTTTGAATTTTTCCAGAATACATGCTGATCACTACAGCCTCCAAAAAAATCAAAGATGTGCATTGGGGTGAGATACACCTTCAAACAATTTTTCAGAGCGAGTTGAGCGATTTCTGACGTGCCGGTGATCAACGGTAATGTCAGAAAGGGGCCAAATATTGGTTTTGAATTTTTCAAGAATACATGCTGATCACTACAGCCTCCAAAAAATTCAAAGATGTGCATTGGGATGAGATACACCTTAAAATAAAATTTCATAGCCACCCAATCGATTTGTGACGTGCCGATGATCAACGGCAGCGTCACACCGGGGCCAAATATTAGTTTTGAATTTTTCAAGAATACATGCTGATCACTACAGCCTCCAAAAAAATCAAAGATGTGCATTGGGGTGAGATACACCTTCAAACAATTTTTCAGAGCGAGCTGAGCGATTTCTGACGTGCCGGTGATCAACGGTTACGTCAGAAAGGGGCCAAATTTTGGTTTTGAAATTTTTAAAGAATACGTGCTGATCACTACAGCCTCCAAAAAAATCAAAGATGTGCATTGGGGTGAGATACACCTTAAAATAAAATTTCATAGCCACCCAATCGATTTCTGACGTGCCGTTGATCAATGGTTACGTCAGAAAGGGGCCAAATATTGGTTTTGAAATTTTTCAAGAATACATGCTGATCACTACAGCCTCCAAAAAAATCAAAGATGTGCATTGGGGTGAGATACACCTTCAAACAATTTTTCAGAGCGAGCTGAGCGATTTCTGACGTGCCGGTGATCAAAGGTTACGTCAGAAAGGGGCCAAATATTGGTTTTGAAATTTTTCAAGAATACGTGCTGATCACTACAGCCTCCAAAAAAATCAAAGATGTGCATTGGGGTGAGATACACCTTCAAACAATTTTTCAGAGCGAGCTGAGCGATTTCTGACGTGCCGGTGATCAACGGCAGCGTCAGAAAGGGGCCAAATATTGGTTTTGAATTTTTCCAGAATACATGCTGATCACTACAGCCTCCAAAAAAATCAAAGATGTGCATTGGGGTGAGATACACCTTCAAACAATTTTTCGGAGCGAGCTGAGCGATTTCTGACGTGCCGGTGATCAACGGTAACGTCAGAAAGGGGCCAAATATTGGTTTTGAATTTTTCAAGAATACATGCTGATCACTACAGCCTCCAAAAAAATCAAAGATGTGCATTGGGGTGAGATACACCTTCAAACAATTTTTCAGAGCGACCTGAGCGATTTCTGACGTGCCGTTGATCAACGGTAACGTCAGAAAGGGGCCAAATATTGGTTTTGAATTTTTCCAGAATACATGCTGATCACTACAGCCTCCAAAAAAATCAAAGATGTGCATTGGGGTGAGATACACCTTCAAACAATTTTTCAGAGCGAGTTGAGCGATTTCTGACGTGCCGGTGATCAACGGTAATGTCAGAAAGGGGCCAAATATTGGTTTTGAATTTTTCAAGAATACATGCTGATCACTACAGCCTCCAAAAAATTCAAAGATGTGCATTGGGATGAGATACACCTTAAAATAAAATTTCATAGCCACCCAATCGATTTGTGACGTGCCGATGATCAACGGCAGCGTCACACCGGGGCCAAATATTAGTTTTGAATTTTTCAAGAATACATGCTGATCACTACAGCCTCCAAAAAAATCAAAGATGTGCATTGGGGTGAGATACACCTTCAAACAATTTTTCAGAGCGAGCTGAGCGATTTCTGACGTGCCGGTGATCAACGGTTACGTCAGAAAGGGGCCAAATTTTGGTTTTGAAATTTTTAAAGAATACGTGCTGATCACTACAGCCTCCAAAAAAATCAAAGATGTGCATTGGGGTGAGATACACCTTAAAATAAAATTTCATAGCCACCCAATCGATTTCTGACGTGCCGTTGATCAATGGTTACGTCAGAAAGGGGCCAAATATTGGTTTTGAAATTTTTCAAGAATACATGCTGATCACTACAGCCTCCAAAAAAATCAAAGATGTGCATTGGGGTGAGATACACCTTCAAACAATTTTTCAGAGCGAGCTGAGCGATTTCTGACGTGCCGGTGATCAAAGGTTACGTCAGAAAGGGGCCAAATATTGGTTTTGAAATTTTTCAAGAATACGTGCTGATCACTACAGCCTCCAAAAAAATCAAAGATGTGCATTGGGATGAGATACACCTTAAAATAAAATTTCAGAGCCACCCAATCGATTTGTGACGTGCCGATGAATTTTTCAAGAATACATGCTGATCACTACAGCCTCCAAAAAAATCAAAGATGTGCATTGGGGTGAGATACACCTTCAAAAAAAATTTCGGAGCGAGCTGAACGATTTCTGACGTGCCGATGATCAACGGTAACGTCAGAAAGGGGCCAAATATTGGTTTTGAATTTTTCAAGAATACATGCTGATCACTACAGCCTCCAAAAAAATCAAAGATGTGCATTGGGGTGAGATACACCTTCAAACAATTTTTCAGAGCGAGCTGAGCGATTTCTGACGTGCCGGTGATCAACGGTTACGTTAGAAAGGGGCCAAATTTTGGTTTTGAAATTTTTCAAGAATACGTGCTGATCACTACAGCCTCCAAAAAAATCAAAGATGTGCATTGGGGTGAGATACACCTTAAAATAAAATTTCAGAGCCACCCAATCGATTTGTGACGTGCCGATGATCAACGGCAGCGTCACACCGGGGCCAAATATTAGTTTTGAATTATTCAAGAATACATGCTGATCACTACAGCCTCCAAAAAAATCAAAGATGTGCATTGGGGTGAGATACACCTTCAAACAATTTTTCAGAGCGAGCTGAGCGATTTCTGACGTGCCGGTGATCAACGGTTACGTCAGAAAGGGGCCAAATTTTGGTTTTGAAATTTTTCAAGAATACGTGCTGATCACTACAGCCTCCAAAAAAATCAAAGATGTGCATTGGGGTGAGATACACCTTAAAATAAAATTTCAGAGCCACCCAATCGATTTGTGACGTGCCGATGATCAACGGCAGCGTCACACCGGGGCCAAATATTAGTTTTGAATTTTTCAAGAATACATGCTGATCACTACAGCCTCCAAAAAAATCAAAGATGTGCATTGGGGTGAGATACACCTTAAAATAAAATTTCATAGCCACCCAATCGATTTGTGACGTGCCGATGATCAACGGCAGCGTCACACTGGGGCCAAATATTAGTTTTGAATTTTTCAAGAATACATGCTGATCACTAAAGCCTCCAAAAAAATCAAAGATGTGCATTGGGGTGAGATACACCTTCAAACAATTTTTCAGAGCGAGCTGAGCGATTTCTGACGTGCCGGTGATCAACGGTAACGTCAGAAAGGGGCCAAATATTGGTTTTGAATTTTTCCAGAATACATGCTGATCACTACAGCCTCCAAAAAAATCAAAGATGTGCATTGGGGTGAGATACACCTTCAAACAATTTTTCAGAGCGAGCTGAGCGATTTGTGACGTGCCGGTGATCAACGGCAGCGTCAGAAAGGGGCCAAATATTGGTTTTGAATTTTTCAAGAATACATGCTGATCACTACAGCCTCCAAAGAAATCAAAGATGTGCATTGGGGTGAGATACACCTTCAAACAATTTTTCAGAGCGAGCTGAGCGATTTCTGACGTGCCGGTGATCAACGGTAACGTCAGAAAGGGGCCAAATATTGGTTTTGAATTTTTCAAGAATACATGCTGATCACTACAGCCTCCAAAAAATTCAAAGATGTGCATTGGGGTGAGATACACCTTAAAATAAAATTTCATAGCCACCCAATCGATTTGTGACGTGCCGATGATCAACGGCAGCGTCACACCGGGGCCAAATATTAGTTTTGAATTTTTCAAGAATACATGCTGATCACTACAGCCTCCAAAAAAATCAAAGATGTGCATTGGGGTGAGATACACCTTCAAACAATTTTTCGGAGCGAGCTGAGCGATTTCTGACGTGCCGGTGATCAACGGTAACGTCAGAAAGGGGCCAAATATTGGTTTTGAATTTTTCAAGAATACATGCTGATCACTACAGCCTCCAAAAAAATCAAAGATGTGCATTGGGGTGAGATACACCTTCACACAATTTTTCAGAGCGACCTGAGCGATTTCTGACGTGCCGTTGATCAACGGTAACGTCAGAAAGGGGTCAAAATATTGGTTTTGAATTTTTCAAGAATACATGCTGATCACTACAGCCTCCAAAAAAATCAAAGATGTGCATTGGGGTGAGATACACCTTCAAACAATTTTTCAGAGCGAGCTGAGCGATTTCTGACGTGCCGGTGATCAACGGTAACGTCAGAAAGGGGCCAAATATTGGTTTTGAATTTTTCAAGAATACATGCTGATCACTACAGCCTCCAAAAAATTCAAAGATGTGCATTGGGGTGAGATACACCTTAAAATAAAATTTCATAGCCACCCAATCGATTTGTGACGTGCCGATGATCAACGGCAGCGTCACACCGGGGCCAAATATTAGTTTTGAATTTTTCAAGAATACATGCTGATCACTACAGCCTCCAAAAAAATCAAAGATGTGCATTGGGGTGAGATACACCTTCAAACAATTTTTCAGAGCGAGCTGAGCGATTTCTGACGTGCCGGTGATCAACGGTTACGTCAGAAAGGGGCCAAATTTTGGTTTTGAAATTTTTCAAGAATACGTGCTGATCACTACAGCCTCCAAAAAAATCAAAGATGTGCATTGGGGTGAGATACACCTTAAAATAAAATTTCAGAGCCACCCAATCGATTTGTGACGTGCCGATGATCAACGGCAGCGTCACACCGGGGCCAAATATTAGTTTTGAATTTTTCAAGAATACATGCTGATCACTACAGCCTCCAAAAAAATCAAAGATGTGCATTGGGGTGAGATACACCTTCAAACAATTTTTCAGAGCGAGCTGAGCGATTTCTGACGTGCCGGTGATCAACGGCAGCGTCAGAAAGGGGCCAAATATTGGTTTTGAATTTTTCCAGAATACATGCTGATCACTACAGCCTCCAAAAAAATCAAAGATGTGCATTGGGGTGAGATACACCTTCAAACAATTTTTCGGAGCGAGCTGAGCGATTTCTGACGTGCCGGTTATCAACGGTAACGTCAGAAAGGGGCCAAATATTGGTTTTGAATTTTTCAAGAATACATGCTGATCACTACAGCCTCCAAAAAAATCAAAGATGTGCATTGGGGTGAGATACACCTTCACACAATTTTTCAGAGCGACCTGAGCGATTTCTGACGTGCCGTTGATCAACGGTAACGTCAGAAAGGGGCCAAATATTGGTTTTGAATTTTTCAAGAATACATGCTGATCACTACAGCCTCCAAAAAAATCAAAGATGTGCATTGGGGTGAGATACACCTTCAAACAATTTTTCAGAGCGAGCTGAGCGATTTCTGACGTGCCGGTGATCAACGGTTACGTCAGAAAGGGGCCAAATATTGGTTTTGAAATTTTTCAAGAATACATGCTGATCACTACAGCCTCCAAAAAAAATCAAAGATGTGCATTGGGGTGAGATACACCTTCAAACAATTTTTCAGAGCGAGCTGAGCGATTTCTGACGTGCCGGTGATCAACGGCAGCGTCAGAAAGGGGCCAAATATTGGTTTTGAATTTTTCCAGAATACATGCTGATCACTACAGCCTCCAAAAAAATCAAAGATGTGCATTGGGGTGAGATACACCTTAAAATAAAATTTCATAGCCACCCAATCGATTTGTGACGTGCCGATGATCAACGGCAGCGTCACACCGGGGCCAAATATTAGTTTTGAATTTTTCAAGAATACATGCTGATCACTACAGCCTCCAAAAAAATCAAAGATGTGCATTGGGGTGAGATACACCTTCAAACAATTTTTCGGAGCGAGCTGAGCGATTTCTGACGTGCCGGTGATCAACGGTTACGTCAGAAAGGGGCCAAATTTTGGTTTTGAAATTTTTCAAGAATATGTGCTGATCACTACAGCCTCCAAAAAAATCAAAGATGTGCATTGGGGTGAGATACACCTTCAAACAATTTTTCAGAGCGAGCTGAGCGATTTGTGACGTGCCGGTGATCAACGGCAGCGTCAGAAAGGGGCCAAATATTGGTTTTGAATTTTTCAAGAATACATGCTGATCACTACAGCCTCCAAAAAAATCAAAGATGTGCATTGGGGTGAGATACACCTTCAAACAATTTTTCAGAGCGAGCTGAGCGATTTCTGACGTGCCGGTGATCAACGGTAACGTCAGAAAGGGGCCAAATATTGGTTTTGAATTTTTCAAGAATACATGCTGATCACTACAGCCTCCAAAAAATTCAAAGATGTGCATTGGGGTGAGATACACCTTAAAATAAAATTTCATAGCCACCCAATCGATTTGTGACGTGCCGATGATCAACGGCAGCGTCACCCCGGGGCCAAATATTGGTTTTGAATTTTTCAAGAATACATGCTGATCACTACAGCCTCCAAAAAAATCAAAGATGTGCATTGGGGTGAGATACACCTTCAAACAATTTTTCAGAGCGAGCTGAGCGATTTCTGACGTGCCGGTGATCAACGGTAACGTCAGAAAGGGGCCAAATATTGGTTTTGAATTTTTCAGAATACATGCTGATCACTACAGCCTCCAAAAAAATCAAAGATGTGCATTGGGGTGAGATACACCTTCAAACAATTTTTCAGAGCGAGCTGAGCGATTTGTGACGTGCCGGTGATCAACGGCAGCGTCAGAAAGGGGCCAAATATTGGTTTTGAATTTTTCCAGAATACATGCTGATCACTACAGCCTCCAAAGAAATCAAAGATGTTCATCGGGGTGAGATACACCTTCAAACAATTTTTCAGAGCGAGCTGAGCGATTTCTGACGTGCCGGTGATCAACGGTAACGTCAGAAAGGGGCCAAATATTGGTTTTGAATTTTTCAAGAATACATGCTGATCACTACAGCCTCCAAAAAATTCAAAGATGTGCATTGGGGTGAGATACACCTTAAAATAAAATTTCATAGCCACCCAATCGATTTGTGACGTGCCGATGATCAACGGCAGCGTCACACCGGGGCCAAATATTAGTTTTGAATTTTTCAAGAATACATGCTGATCACTACAGCCTCCAAAAAAATCAAAGATGTGCATTGGGGTGAGATACACCTTCAAACAATTTTTCAGAGCGAGCTGAGCGATTTCTGACGTGCCGGTGATCAACGGCAGCGTCAGAAAGGGGCCAAATATTGGTTTTGAATTTTTCAAGAATACATGCTGATCACTACAGCCTCCAAAAAAATCAAAGATGTGCATTGGGGTGAGATACACCTTCACACAATTTTTCAGAGCGATCTGAGCGATTTCTGACGTACCGTTGATCAACAGTAACGTCAGAAAGGGGCCAAATATTGGTTTTGAATTTTTCAAGAATACATGCTGATCACTACAGCCTCCAAAAAAATCAAAGATGTGCATTGGGGTGAGATACACCTTCAAACAATTTTTCAGAGCGAGCTGAGCGATTTCTGACGTGCCGGTGATCAACGGTTACGTCAGAAAGGGGCCAAATATTGGTTTTGAAATTTTTCAAGAATACATGCTGATCACTACAGCCTCCAAAAACAATCAAAGATGTGCATTGGGGTGAGATACACCTTCAAACAATTTTTCAGAGCGAGCTGAGCGATTTCTGACGTGCCGGTGATCAACGGCAGCGTCAGAAAGGGGCCAAATATTGGTTTTGAATTTTTCCAGAATACATGCTGATCACTACAGCCTCCAAAAAAATCAAAGATGTGCATTGGGGTGAGATACACCTTCAAACAATTTTTCAGAGCGAGCTGAGCGATTTCTGACGTGCCGGTGATCAACGGTTACGTCAGAAAGGGGCCAAATATTGGTTTTGAAATTTTTCAAGAATACATGCTGATCACTACAGCCTCCAAAAAAAATCAAAGATGTGCATTGGGGTGAGATACACCTTCAAACAATTTTTCAGAGCGAGCTGAGCGATTTCTGACGTGCCGGTGATCAACGGCAGCGTCAGAAAGGGGCCAAATATTGGTTTTGAATTTTTCCAGAATACATGCTGATCACTACAGCCTCCAAAAAAATCAAAGATGTGCATTGGGGTGAGATACACCTTAAAATAAAATTTCATAGCCACCCAATCGATTTGTGACGTGCCGATGATCAACGGCAGCGTCACACCGGGGCCAAATATTAGTTTTGAATTTTTCAAGAATACATGCTGATCACTACAGCCTCCAAAAAAATCAAAGATGTGCATTGGGGTGAGATACACCTTCAAACAATTTTTCGGAGCGAGCTGAGCGATTTCTGACGTGCCGGTGATCAACGGTTACGTCAGAAAGGGGCCAAATTTTGGTTTTGAAATTTTTCAAGAATATGTGCTGATCACTACAGCCTCCAAAAAAATCAAAGATGTGCATTGGGGTGAGATACACCTTCAAACAATTTTTCAGAGCGAGCTGAGCGATTTGTGACGTGCCGGTGATCAACGGCAGCGTCAGAAAGGGGCCAAATATTGGTTTTGAATTTTTCAAGAATACATGCTGATCACTACAGCCTCCAAAAAAATCAAAGATGTGCATTGGGGTGAGATACACCTTCAAACAATTTTTCAGAGCGAGCTGAGCGATTTCTGACGTGCCGGTGATCAACGGTAACGTCAGAAAGGGGCCAAATATTGGTTTTGAATTTTTCAAGAATACATGCTGATCACTACAGCCTCCAAAAAATTCAAAGATGTGCATTGGGGTGAGATACACCTTAAAATAAAATTTCATAGCCACCCAATCGATTTGTGACGTGCCGATGATCAACGGCAGCGTCACCCCGGGGCCAAATATTGGTTTTGAATTTTTCCAGAATACATGCTGATCACTACAGCCTCCAAAAAAATCAAAGATGTGCATTGGGGTGAGATACACCTTCAAACAATTTTTCAGAGCGAGCTGAGCGATTTGTGACGTGCCGGTGATCAACGGCAGCGTCAGAAAGGGGCCAAATATTGGTTTTGAATTTTTCCAGAATACATGCTGATCACTACAGCCTCCAAAGAAATCAAAGATGTTCATCGGGGTGAGATACACCTTCAAACAATTTTTCAGAGCGAGCTGAGCGATTTCTGACGTGCCGGTGATCAACGGTAACGTCAGAAAGGGGCCAAATATTGGTTTTGAATTTTTCAAGAATACATGCTGATCACTACAGCCTCCAAAAAATTCAAAGATGTGCATTGGGGTGAGATACACCTTAAAATAAAATTTCATAGCCACCCAATCGATTTGTGACGTGCCGATGATCAACGGCAGCGTCACACCGGGGCCAAATATTAGTTTTGAATTTTTCAAGAATACATGCTGATCACTACAGCCTCCAAAAAAATCAAAGATGTGCATTGGGGTGAGATACACCTTCAAACAATTTTTCAGAGCGAGCTGAGCGATTTGTGACGTGCCGGTGATCAACGGCAGCGTCAGAAAGGGGCCAAATATTGGTTTTGAATTTTTCAAGAATACATGCTGATCACTACAGCCTCCAAAAAAATCAAAGATGTGCATTGGGGTGAGATACACCTTCAAACAATTTTTCAGAGCGAGCTGAGCGATTTCTGACGTGCCGGTGATCAACGGTAACGTCAGAAAGGGGCCAAATATTGGTTTTGAATTTTTCAAGAATACATGCTGATCACTACAGCCTCCAAAAAATTCAAAGATGTGCATTGGGGTGAGATACACCTTAAAATAAAATTTCATAGCCACCCAATCGATTTGTGACGTGCCGATGATCAACGGCAGCGTCACCCCGGGGCCAAATATTGGTTTTGAATTTTTCAAGAATACATGCTGATCACTACAGCCTCCAAAAAAATCAAAGATGTGCATTGGGGTGAGATACACCTTCAAACAATTTTTCAGAGCGAGCTGAGCGATTTCTGACGTGCCGGTGATCAACGGTAACGTCAGAAAGGGGCCAAATATTGGTTTTGAATTTTTCAGAATACATGCTGATCACTACAGCCTCCAAAAAAATCAAAGATGTGCATTGGGGTGAGATACACCTTCAAACAATTTTTCAGAGCGAGCTGAGCGATTTCTGACGTGCCGGTGATCAACGGCAGCGTCAGAAAGGGGCCAAATATTGGTTTTGAATTTTTCCAGAATACATGCTGATCACTACAGCCTCCAAAGAAATCAAAGATGTTCATCGGGGTGAGATACACCTTCAAACAATTTTTCAGAGCGAGCTGAGCGATTTCTGACGTGCCGGTGATCAACGGTAACGTCAGAAAGGGGCCAAATATTGGTTTTGAATTTTTCAAGAATACATGCTGATCACTACAGCCTCCAAAAAATTCAAAGATGTGCATTGGGGTGAGATACACCTTAAAATAAAATTTCATAGCCACCCAATCGATTTGTGACGTGCCGATGATCAACGGCAGCGTCACACCGGGGCCAAATATTAGTTTTGAATTTTTCAAGAATACATGCTGATCACTACAGCCTCCAAAAAAATCAAAGATGTGCATTGGGGTGAGATACACCTTCAAACAATTTTTCAGAGCGAGCTGAGCGATTTCTGACGTGCCGGTGATCAACGGCAGCGTCAGAAAGGGGCCAAATATTGGTTTTGAATTTTTCAAGAATACATGCTGATCACTACAGCCTCCAAAAAAATCAAAGATGTGCATTGGGGTGAGATACACCTTCACACAATTTTTCAGAGCGATCTGAGCGATTTCTGACGTACCGTTGATCAACAGTAACGTCAGAAAGGGGCCAAATATTGGTTTTGAATTTTTCAAGAATACATGCTGATCACTACAGCCTCCAAAAAAATCAAAGATGTGCATTGGGGTGAGATACACCTTCAAACAATTTTTCAGAGCGAGCTGAGCGATTTCTGACGTGCCGGTGATCAACGGTTACGTCAGAAAGGGGCCAAATATTGGTTTTGAAATTTTTCAAGAATACATGCTGATCACTACAGCCTCCAAAAACAATCAAAGATGTGCATTGGGGTGAGATACACCTTCAAACAATTTTTCAGAGCGAGCTGAGCGATTTCTGACGTGCCGGTGATCAACGGCAGCGTCAGAAAGGGGCCAAATATTGGTTTTGAATTTTTCCAGAATACATGCTGATCACTACAGCCTCCAAAAAAATCAAAGATGTGCATTGGGGTGAGATACACCTTCAAACAATTTTTCAGAGCGAGCTGAGCGATTTCTGACGTGCCGGTGATCAACGGTTACGTCAGAAAGGGGCCAAATATTGGTTTTGAAATTTTTCAAGAATACATGCTGATCACTACAGCCTCCAAAAAAAATCAAAGATGTGCATTGGGGTGAGATACACCTTCAAACAATTTTTCAGAGCGAGCTGAGCGATTTCTGACGTGCCGGTGATCAACGGCAGCGTCAGAAAGGGGCCAAATATTGGTTTTGAATTTTTCCAGAATACATGCTGATCACTACAGCCTCCAAAAAAATCAAAGATGTGCATTGGGGTGAGATACACCTTAAAATAAAATTTCATAGCCACCCAATCGATTTGTGACGTGCCGATGATCAACGGCAGCGTCACACCGGGGCCAAATATTAGTTTTGAATTTTTCAAGAATACATGCTGATCACTACAGCCTCCAAAAAAATCAAAGATGTGCATTGGGGTGAGATACACCTTCAAACAATTTTTCGGAGCGAGCTGAGCGATTTCTGACGTGCCGGTGATCAACGGTTACGTCAGAAAGGGGCCAAATTTTGGTTTTGAAATTTTTCAAGAATATGTGCTGATCACTACAGCCTCCAAAAAAATCAAAGATGTGCATTGGGGTGAGATACACCTTCAAACAATTTTTCAGAGCGAGCTGAGCGATTTGTGACGTGCCGGTGATCAACGGCAGCGTCAGAAAGGGGCCAAATATTGGTTTTGAATTTTTCAAGAATACATGCTGATCACTACAGCCTCCAAAAAAATCAAAGATGTGCATTGGGGTGAGATACACCTTCAAACAATTTTTCAGAGCGAGCTGAGCGATTTCTGACGTGCCGGTGATCAACGGTAACGTCAGAAAGGGGCCAAATATTGGTTTTGAATTTTTCAAGAATACATGCTGATCACTACAGCCTCCAAAAAATTCAAAGATGTGCATTGGGGTGAGATACACCTTAAAATAAAATTTCATAGCCACCCAATCGATTTGTGACGTGCCGATGATCAACGGCAGCGTCACCCCGGGGCCAAATATTGGTTTTGAATTTTTCAAGAATACATGCTGATCACTACAGCCTCCAAAAAAATCAAAGATGTGCATTGGGGTGAGATACACCTTCAAACAATTTTTCAGAGCGAGCTGAGCGATTTCTGACGTGCCGGTGATCAACGGTAACGTCAGAAAGGGGCCAAATATTGGTTTTGAATTTTTCCAGAATACATGCTGATCACTACAGCCTCCAAAAAAATCAAAGATGTGCATTGGGGTGAGATACACCTTCAAACAATTTTTCAGAGCGAGCTGAGCGATTTGTGACGTGCCGGTGATCAACGGCAGCGTCAGAAAGGGGCCAAATATTGGTTTTGAATTTTTCCAGAATACATGCTGATCACTACAGCCTCCAAAGAAATCAAAGATGTTCATCGGGGTGAGATACACCTTCAAACAATTTTTCAGAGCGAGCTGAGCGATTTCTGACGTGCCGGTGATCAACGGTAACGTCAGAAAGGGGCCAAATATTGGTTTTGAATTTTTCAAGAATACATGCTGATCACTACAGCCTCCAAAAAATTCAAAGATGTGCATTGGGGTGAGATACACCTTAAAATAAAATTTCATAGCCACCCAATCGATTTGTGACGTGCCGATGATCAACGGCAGCGTCACACCGGGGCCAAATATTAGTTTTGAATTTTTCAAGAATACATGCTGATCACTACAGCCTCCAAAAAAATCAAAGATGTGCATTGGGGTGAGATACACCTTCAAACAATTTTTCAGAGCGAGCTGAGCGATTTCTGACGTGCCGGTGATCAACGGCAGCGTCAGAAAGGGGCCAAATATTGGTTTTGAATTTTTCAAGAATACATGCTGATCACTACAGCCTCCAAAAAAATCAAAGATGTGCATTGGGGTGAGATACACCTTCACACAATTTTTCAGAGCGACCTGAGCGATTTCTGACGTACCGTTGATCAACAGTAACGTCAGAAAGGGGCCAAATATTGGTTTTGAATTTTTCAAGAATACATGCTGATCACTACAGCCTCCAAAAAAATCAAAGATGTGCATTGGGGTGAGATACACCTTCAAACAATTTTTCAGAGCGAGCTGAGCGATTTCTGACGTGCCGGTGATCAACGGTTACGTCAGAAAGGGGCCAAATATTGGTTTTGAAATTTTTCAAGAATACATGCTGATCACTACAGCCTCCAAAAACAATCAAAGATGTGCATTGGGGTGAGATACACCTTCAAACAATTTTTCAGAGCGAGCTGAGCGATTTCTGACGTGCCGGTGATCAACGGCAGCGTCAGAAAGGGGCCAAATATTGGTTTTGAATTTTTCCAGAATACATGCTGATCACTACAGCCTCCAAAAAAATCAAAGATGTGCATTGGGGTGAGATACACCTTCAAACAATTTTTCAGAGCGAGCTGAGCGATTTCTGACGTGCCGGTGATCAACGGTAACGTCAGAAAGGGGCCAAATATTGGTTTTGAATTTTTCAAGAATACATGCTGATCACTACAGCCTCCAAAAAATTCAAAGATGTGCATTGGGGTGAGATACACCTTAAAATAAAATTTCATAGCCACCCAATCGATTTGTGACGTGCCGATGATCAACGGCAGCGTCACACCGGGGCCAAATATTAGTTTTGAATTTTTCAAGAATACATGCTGATCACTACAGCCTCCAAAAAAATCAAAGATGTGCATTGGGGTGAGATACACCTTCAAACAATTTTTCAGAGCGAGCTGAGCGATTTCTGACGTGCCGGTGATCAACGGCAGCGTCAGAAAGGGGCCAAATATTGGTTTTGAATTTTTCAAGAATACATGCTGATCACTACAGCCTCCAAAAAAATCAAAGATGTGCATTGGGGTGAGATACACCTTCACACAATTTTTCAGAGCGACCTGAGCGATTTCTGACGTACCGTTGATCAACAGTAACGTCAGAAAGGGGCCAAATATTGGTTTTGAATTTTTCAAGAATACATGCTGATCACTACAGCCTCCAAAAAAATCAAAGATGTGCATTGGGGTGAGATACACCTTCAAACAATTTTTCAGAGCGAGCTGAGCGATTTCTGACGTGCCGGTGATCAACGGTTACGTCAGAAAGGGGCCAAATATTGGTTTTGAAATTTTTCAAGAATACATGCTGATCACTACAGCCTCCAAAAACAATCAAAGATGTGCATTGGGGTGAGATACACCTTAAAACAATTTTTCAGAGCGAGCTGAGCGATTTCTGACGTGCCGGTGATCAACGGCAGCGTCAGAAAGGGGCCAAATATTGGTTTTGAATTTTTCCAGAATACATGCTGATCACTACAGCCTCCAAAAAAATCAAAGATGTGCATTGGGGTGAGATACACCTTCAAACAATTTTTCAGAGCGAGCTGAGCGATTTCTGACGTGCCGGTGATCAACGGTAACGTCAGAAAGGGGCCAAATATTGGTTTTGAATTTTTCAAGAATACATGCTGATCACTACAGCCTCCAAAAAATTCAAAGATGTGCATTGGGGTGAGATACACCTTAAAATAAAATTTCATAGCCACCCAATCGATTTGTGACGTGCCGATGATCAACGGCAGCGTCACACCGGGGCCAAATATTAGTTTTGAATTTTTCAAGAATACATGCTGATCACTACAGCCTCCAAAAAAATCAAAGATGTGCATTGGGGTGAGATACACCTTCAAACAATTTTTCAGAGCGAGCTGAGCGATTTCTGACGTGCCGGTGATCAACGGCAGCGTCAGAAAGGGGCCAAATATTGGTTTTGAATTTTTCCAGAATACATGCTGATCACTACAGCCTCCAAAAAAATCAAAGATGTGCATTGGGGTGAGATACACCTTCAAACAATTTTTCGGAGCGAGCTGAGCGATTTCTGACGTGCCGGTGATCAACGGTAACGTCAGAAAGGGGCCAAATATTGGTTTTGAATTTTTCAAGAATACATGCTGATCACTACAGCCTCCAAAAAATTCAAAGATGTGCATTGGGGTGAGATACACCTTAAAATAAAATTTCATAGCCACCCAATCGATTTGTGACGTGCCGATGATCAACGGCAGAGTCACACCGGGGCCAAATATTAGTTTTGAATTTTTCAAGAATACATGCTGATCACTACAGCCTCCAAAAAAATCAAAGATGTGCATTGGGGTGAGATACACCTTCAAACAATTTTTCAGAGCGAGCTGAGCGATTTCTGACGTGCCGGTGATCAACGGCAGCGTCAGAAAGGGGCCAAATATTGGTTTTGAATTTTTCAAGAATACATGCTGATCACTACAGCCTCCAAAAAAATCAAAGATGTGCATTGGGGTGAGATACACCTTCAAACAATTTTTCGGAGCGAGCTGAGCGATTTCTGACGTGCCGGTTATCAACGGTAACGTCAGAAAGGGGCCAAATATTGGTTTTGAATTTTTCAAGAATACATGCTGATCACTACAGCATCCAAAAAAATCAAAGATGTGCATTGGGGTGAGATACACCTTCAAACAATTTTTCAGAGCGACCTGAGCGATTTCTGACGTGCCGTTGATCAACGGTAACGTCAGAAAGGGGCCAAATATTGGTTTTGAATTTTTCAAGAATACATGCTGATCACTACAGCCTCCAAAAAAATCAAAGATGTGCATTGGGGTGAGATACACCTTCAAACAATTTTTCGGAGCGAGCTGAGCGATTTCTGACGTGCCGGTGATCAACGGTAACGTCAGAAAGGGGCCAAATATTGGTTTTGAATTTTTCAAGAATACATGCTGATCACTACAGCCTCCAAAAAAATCAAAGATGTGCATTGGGGTGAGATACACCTTCACACAATTTTTCAGAGCGACCTGAGCGATTTCTGACGTGCCGTTGATCAACGGTAACGTCAGAAAGGGGCCAAAATATTGGTTTTGAATTTTTCAAGAATACATGCTGATCACTACAGCCTCCAAAAAAATCAAAGATGTGCATTGGGGTGAGATACACCTTCAAACAATTTTTCAGAGCGAGCTGAGCGATTTCTGACGTGCCGGTGATCAACGGTAACGTCAGAAAGGGGCCAAATATTGGTTTTGAATTTTTCAAGAATACATGCTGATCACTACAGCCTCCAAAAAATTCAAAGATGTGCATTGGGGTGAGATACACCTTAAAATAAAATTTCATAGCCACCCAATCGATTTGTGACGTGCCGATGATCAACGGCAGCGTCACACCGGGGCCAAATATTAGTTTTGAATTTTTCAAGAATACATGCTGATCACTACAGCCTCCAAAAAAATCAAAGATGTGCATTGGGGTGAGATACACCTTCAAACAATTTTTCAGAGCGAGCTGAGCGATTTCTGACGTGCCGGTGATCAACGGCAGCGTCAGAAAGGGGCCAAATATTGGTTTTGAATTTTTCCAGAATACATGCTGATCACTACAGCCTCCAAAAAAATCAAAGATGTGCATTGGGGTGAGATACACCTTCAAACAATTTTTCAGAGCGAGCTGAGCGATTTCTGACGTGCCGGTGATCAACGGTAACGTCAGAAAGGGGCCAAATATTGGTTTTGAATTTTTCAAGAATACATGCTGATCACTACAGCCTCCAAAAAAATCAAAGATATGCATTGGGGTGAGATACACCTTCACACAATTTTTCAGAGCGACCTGAGTGATTACTGACGTGCCGTTGATCAACGGTAACGTCAGAAAGGGGCCAAAATATTGGTTTTGAATTTTTCAAGAATACATGCTGATCACTACAGCCTCCAAAAAAATCAAAGATGTGCATTGGGGTGAGATACACCTTCAAACAATTTTTCAGAGCGAGCTGAGCGATTTCTGACGTGCCGGTGATCAACGGTAACGTCAGAAAGGGGCCAAATATTGGTTTTGAATTTTTCAAGAATACATGCTGATCACTACAGCCTCCAAAAAATTCAAAGATGTGCATTGGGGTGAGATACACCTTAAAATAAAATTTCATAGCCACCCAATCGATTTGTGACGTGCCGATGATCAACGGCAGAGTCACACCGGGGCCAAATATTAGTTTTGAATTTTTCAAGAATACATGCTGATCACTACAGCCTCCAAAAAAATCAAAGATGTGCATTGGGGTGAGATACACCTTCAAACAATTTTTCAGAGCGAGCTGAGCGATTTCTGACGTGCCGGTGATCAACGGCAGCGTCAGAAAGGGGCCAAATATTGGTTTTGAATTTTTCCAGAATACATGCTGATCACTACAGCCTCCAAAAAAATCAAAGATGTGCATTGGGGTGAGATACACCTTCAAACAATTTTTCGGAGCGAGCTGAGCGATTTCTGACGTGCCGGTTATCAACGGTAACGTCAGAAAGGGGCCAAATATTGGTTTTGAATTTTTCAAGAATACATGCTGATCACTACAGCCTCCAAAAAAATCAAAGATGTGCATTGGGGTGAGATACACCTTCACACAATTTTTCAGAGCGACCTGAGCGATTTCTGACGTGCCGTTGATCAACGGTAACGTCAGAAAGGGGCCAAATATTGGTTTTGAATTTTTCAAGAATACATGCTGATCACTACAGCCTCCAAAAAAATCAAAGATGTGCATTGGGGTGAGATACACCTTCAAACAATTTTTCGGAGCGAGCTGAGCGATTTCTGACGTGCCGGTGATCAACGGTAACGTCAGAAAGGGGCCAAATATTGGTTTTGAATTTTTCAAGAATACATGCTGATCACTACAGCCTCCAAAAAAAATCAAAGATGTGCATTGGGGTGAGATACACCTTCACAGAATTTTTCAGAGCGACCTGAGCGATTTCTGACGTGCCGTTGATCAACGGTAACGTCAGAAAGGGGCCAAATATTGGTTTTGAATTTTTCAAGAATACATGCTGATCACTACAGCCTCCAAAAAAATCAAAGATGTGCATTGGGGTGAGATACACCTTCAAACAATTTTTCAGAGCGAGCTGAGCGATTTCTGACGTGCCGGTGATCAACGGTAACGTCAGAAAGGGGCCAAATATTGGTTTTGAATTTTTCAAGAATACATGCTGATCACTACAGCCTCCAAAAAATTCAAAGATGTGCATTGGGGTGAGATACACCTTAAAATAAAATTTCATAGCCACCCAATCGATTTGTGACGTACCGATGATCAACGGCAGCGTCACACCGGGGCCAAATATTAGTTTTGAATTTTTCAAGAATACATGCTGATCACTACAGCCTCCAAAAAAATCAAAGATGTGCATTGGGGTGAGATACACCTTAAAATAAAATTTCAGAGCGAGCTGAGCAATTTCTGACGTGCCGGTGATCAACGGCAGCGTCAGAAAGGGGCCAAATATTGGTTTTGAATTTTTCCAGAATACATGCTGATCACTACAGCCTCCAAAAAAATCAAAGATGTGCATTGGGGTGAGATACACCTTCAAACAATTTTTCAGAGCGAGCTGAGCGATTTCTGACGTGCCGGTGATCAACGGTTACGTCAGAAAGGGGCCAAATATTGGTTTTGAAATTTTTCAAGAATACGTGCTGATCACTACAGCCTCCAAAAAAATCAAAGATGTGCATTGGGGTGAGATACACCTTAAAATAAAATTTCAGAGCCACTCAATCGATTTGTGACGTGCCGATGATCAACGGCAGCGTCACACCGGGGCCAAATATTAGTTTTGAATTTTTCAAGAATACATGCTGATCACTACAGCCTCCAAAAAAATCAAAGATGTGCATTGGGGTGAGATACACCTTAAAATAAAATTTTTCAGAGCGAGCTGAGCGATTTCTGACGTGCAGGTGATCAACGGTACGTCAGAAAGGGGCCAAATATTGGTTTTGAATTTTTCCAGAATACATGCTGATCACTACAGCCTCCCAAAAAATCAAAGATGTGCATTGGGGTGAGATACACCTTCAAACAATTTTTCAGAGCGAGCTGAGCGATTTCTGACGTGCCGGTGATCAACGGTAACGTCAGAAAGGGGCCAAATATTGGTTTTGAATTTTTCAAGAATACATGCTGATCACTACAGCCTCCAAAAAATTCAAAGATGTGCATTGGGGTGAGATACACCTTAAAATAAAATTTCATAGCCACCCAATCGATTTGTGACGTGCCGATGATCAACGGCAGCGTCACACCGGGGCCAAATATTAGTTTTGAATTTTTCAAGAATACATGCTGATCACTACAGCCTCCAAAAAAATCAAAGATGTGCATTGGGGTGAGATACACCTTAAAACAATTTTTCAGAGCGAGCTGAGCGATTTCTGACGTGCCGGTGATCAACGGCAGCGTCAGAAAGGGGCCAAATATTGGTTTTGAATTTTTCCAGAATACATGCTGATCACTACAGCCTCCAAAAAAATCAAAGATGTGCATTGGGGTGAGATACACCTTCAAACAATTTTTCAGAGCGAGCTGAGCGATTTCTGACGTGCCGGTGATCAACGGTTACGTCAGAAAGGGGCCAAATATTGGTTTTGAAATTTTTCAAGAATACGTGCTGATCACTACAGCCTCCAAAAAAATCAAAGATGTGCATTGGGGTGAGATACACCTTAAAATAAAATTTCAGAGCCACCCAATCGATTTGTGACGTGCCGATGATCAACGGCAGCGTCACACCGGGGCCAAATATTAGTTTTGAATTTTTCCAGAATACATGCTGATCACTACAGCCTCCAAAAAAATCAAAGATGTGCATTGGGGTGAGATACACCTTCAAACAATTTTTCGGAGCGAGCTGAGCGATTTCTGACGTGCCGGTGATCAACGGTAACGTCAGAAAGGGGCCAAATATTGGTTTTGAATTTTTCAAGAATACATGCTGATCACTACAGCCTCCAAAAAAAATCAAAGATGTGCATTGGGGTGAGATACACCTTCACAGAATTTTTCAGAGCGACCTGAGCGATTTCTGACGTGCCGTTGATCAACGGTAACGTCAGAAAGGGGCCAAATATTGGTTTTGAATTTTTCAAGAATACATGCTGATCACTACAGCCTCCAAAAAAATCAAAGATGTGCATTGGGGTGAGATACACCTTCAAACAATTTTTCGGAGCGAGCTGAGCGATTTCTGACGTGCCGGTGATCAACGGTAACGTCAGAAAGGGGCCAAATATTGGTTTTGAATTTTTCAAGAATACATGCTGATCACTACAGCCTCCAAAAAAATCAAAGATGTGCATTGGGGTGAGATACACCTTCAAACAATTTTTCGGAGCGAGCTGAGCGATTTCTGACGTGCCGGTGATCAACGGTAACGTCAGAAAGGGGCCAAATATTGGTTTTGAATTTTTCAAGAATACATGCTGATCACTACAGCCTCCAAAAAAAATCAAAGATGTGCATTGGGGTGAGATACACCTTCACAGAATTTTTCAGAGCGACCTGAGCGATTTCTGACGTGCCGTTGATCAACGGTAACGTCAGAAAGGGGCCAAATATTGGTTTTGAATTTTTCAAGAATACATGCTGATCACTACAGCCTCCAAAAAAATCAAAGATGTGCATTGGGGTGAGATACACCTTCAAACAATTTTTCAGAGCGAGCTGAGCGATTTCTGACGTGCCGTTGATCAACGGTAACGTCAGAAAGGGGCCAAATATTGGTTTTGAATTTTTCAAGAATACATGCTGATCACTACAGCCTCCAAAAAAATCAAAGATGTGCATTGGGGTGAGATACACCTTCAAACAATTTTTCAGAGCGAGCTGAGCGATTTCTGACGTGCCGGTGATCAACGGTTACGTCAGAAAGGGGCCAAATTTTGGTTTTGTAATTTTTCAAGAATACGTGCTGATCACTACAGCCTCCAAAAAAATCAAAGATGTGCATTGGGGTGAGATATACCTTAAAATAAAATTTCAGAGCCACCCAATCGATTTGTGACGTGCCGATGATCAACGGCAGCGTCACACCGGGGCCAAATATTAGTTTTGAATTTTTCAAGAATACATGCTGATCACTACAGCCTCCAAAAAAATCAAAGATGTGCATTGGGGTGAGATACACCTTCAAACAATTTTTCAGAGCGAGCTGAGCGATTTCTGACGTGCCGGTGATCAACGGTTACGTCAGAAAGGGGCCAAATTTTGGTTTTGAAATTTTTCAAGAATACGTGCTGATCACTACAGCCTCCAAAAAAATCAAAGATGTGCATTGGGGTGAGATACACCTTAAAATAAAATTTCAGAGCCACCCAATCGATTTGTGACGTGCCGATGATCAACGGCAGCGTCACACCGGGGCCAAATATTAGTTTTGAATTTTTCAAGAATACATGCTGATCACTACAGCCTCCAAAAAAATCAAAGATGTGCATTGGGGTGAGATACACCTTCAAACAATTTTTCGGAGCGAGCTGAGCGATTTCTGACGTGCCGGTGATCAACGGTAACGTCAGAAAGGGGCCAAATATTGGTTTTGAATTTTTCCAGAATACATGCTGATCACTACAGCCTCCAAAAAAATCAAAGATGTGCATTGGGGTGAGATACACCTTCAAACAATTTTTCAGAGCGAGCTGAGCGATTTCTGACGTGCCGGTGATCAACGGTAACGTCAGAAAGGGGCCAAATATTGGTTTTGAATTTTTCCAGAATACATGCTGATCACTACAGCCTCCAAAAAAATCAAAGATGTGCATTGGGGTGAGATACACCTTCAAACAATTTTTCGGAGCGAGCTGAGCGATTTCTGACGTGCCGGTGATCAACGGTAACGTCAGAAAGGGGCCAAATATTGGTTTTGAATTTTTCAAGAATACATGCTGATCACTACAGCCTCCAAAAAAAATCAAAGATGTGCATTGGGGTGAGATACACCTTCACAGAATTTTTCAGAGCGACCTGAGCGATTTCTGACGTGCCGTTGATCAACGGTAACGTCAGAAAGGGGCCAAATATTGGTTTTGAATTTTTCCAGAATACATGCTGATCACTACAGCCTCCAAAAAAATCAAAGATGTGCATTGGGGTGAGATACACCTTCAAACAATTTTTCAGAGCGAGCTGAGCGATTTCTGACGTGCCGGTGATCAACGGTAACGTCAGAAAGGGGCCAAATATTGGTTTTGAATTTTTCAAGAATACATGCTGATCACTACAGCCTCCAAAAAAATCAAAGATGTGCATTGGGGTGAGATACACCTTAAAATAAAATTTCATAGCCACCCAATCGATTTGTGACGTGCCGATGATCAACGGCAGCGTCACACCGGGGCCAAATATTAGTTTTGAATTTTTCAAGAATACATGCTGATCACTACAGCCTCCAAAAAAATCAAAGATGTGCATTGGGGTGAGATACACCTTAAAATAAAATTTCAGAGCCACCCAATCGATTTGTGGCGTGCCGATGATCAACGGCAGCGTCACACCGGGGCCAAATATTAGTTTTGAATTTTTCAAGAATACATGCTGATCACTACAGCCTCCAAAAAAATCAAAGATGTGCATTGGGGTGAGATACACCTTAAAATAAAATTTCATAGCCACCCAATCGATTTGTGACGTGCCGATGATCAACGGCAGCGTCACCCCGGGGCCAAATATTGGTTTTGAATTTTTCAAGAATACATGCTGATCACTACAGCCTCCAAAAAAATCAAAGATGTGCATTGGGGTGAGATACACCTTCAAACAATTTTTCAGAGCGAGCTGAGCGATTTCTGACGTGCCGGTGATCAACGGTAACGTCAGAAAGGGGCCAAATATTGGTTTTGAATTTTTCCAGAATACATGCTGATCACTACAGCCTCCAAAAAAATCAAAGATGTGCATTGGGGTGAGATACACCTTCACAGAATTTTTCAGAGCGACCTGAGCGATTTCTGACGTGCCGTTGATCAACGGTAACGTCAGAAAGGGGCCAAATATTGGTTTTGAATTTTTCAAGAATACATGCTGATCACTACAGCCTCCAAAAAAATCAAAGATGTGCATTGGGGTGAGATACACCTTCAAACAATTTTTCAGAGCGAGCTGAGCGATTTCTGACGTGCCGGTGATCAACGGTAACGTCAGAAAGGGGCCAAATATTGGTTTTGAATTTTTCAAGAATACATGCTGATCACTACAGCCTCCAAAAAAATCAAAGATGTGCATTGGGGTGAGATACACCTTAAAATAAAATTTCATAGCCACCCAATCGATTTGTGACGTGCCGATGATCAACGGCAGCGTCACACCGGGGCCAAATATTAGTTTTGAATTTTTCAAGAATACATGCTGATCACTACAGCCTCCAAAAAAATCAAAGATGTGCATTGGGGTGAGATACACCTTAAAATAAAATTTCAGAGCCACCCAATCGATTTGTGGCGTGCCGATGATCAACGGCAGCGTCACACCGGGGCCAAATATTAGTTTTGAATTTTTCAAGAATACATGCTGATCACTACAGCCTCCAAAAAAATCAAAGATGTGCATTGGGGTGAGATACACCTTAAAATAAAATTTCATAGCCACCCAATCGATTTGTGACGTGCCGATGATCAACGGCAGCGTCACCCCGGGGCCAAATATTGGTTTTGAATTTTTCAAGAATACATGCTGATCACTACAGCCTCCAAAAAAATCAAAGATGTGCATTGGGGTGAGATACACCTTCAAACAATTTTTCAGAGCGAGCTGAGCGATTTCTGACGTGCCGGTGATCAACGGTAACGTCAGAAAGGGGCCAAATATTGGTTTTGAATTTTTCCAGAATACATGCTGATCACTACAGCCTCCAAAAAAATCAAAGATGTGCATTGGGGTGAGATACACCTTCAAACAATTTTTCAGAGCGAGCTGAGCGATTTCTGACGTGCCGGTGATCAACGGTAACGTCAGAAAGGGGCCAAATATTGGTTTTGAATTTTTCCAGAATACATGCTGATCACTACAGCCTCCAAAAAAATCAAAGATGTGCATTGGGGTGAGATACACCTTCAAACAATTTTTCAGAGCGAGCTGAGCGATTTCTGACGTGCCGGTGATCAACGGTTACGTCAGAAAGGGGCCAAATTTTGGTTTTGAAATTTTTCAAGAATACGTGCTGATCACTACAGCCTCCAAAAAAATCAAAGATGTGCATTGGGGTGAGATACACTTTAAAATAAAATTTCAGAGCCACCCAATCGATTTGTGACGTGCCGATGATCAACGGCAGCGTCACACCGGGGCCAAATATTGGTTTTGAATTTTTCCAGAATACATGCTGATAACTACAGCCTCCAAAAAAATCAAAGATGTGCATTGGGGTGACATACACCTTCAAACAATTTTTCAGAGCGAGCTGAGCGATTTCTGACGTGCCGGTGATCAACGGCAGCGTCAGAAAGGGGCAAAATATTGGTTTTGAATTTTTCCAGAATACATGCTGATCACTACAGCCTCCAAAAAAATCAAAGATGTGCATTGGGGTGAGATACACCTTCAAACAATTTTTCGGAGCGAGCTGAGCGATTTCTGACGTGCCGGTGATCAACGGTAACGTCAGAAAGGGGCCAAATATTGGTTTTGAATTTTTCAAGAATACATGCTGATCACTACAGCCTCCAAAAAAATCAAAGATGTGCATTGGGGTGAGATACACCTTCACACAATTTTTCAGAGCGACCTGAGCGATTTCTGACGTGCCGTTGATCAACGGTAACGTCAGAAAGGGGCCAAATATTGGTTTTGAATTTTTCCAGAATACATGCTGATCACTACAGCCTCCAAAAAAATCAAAGATGTGCATTGGGGTGAGATACACCTTAAAATAAAATTTCATAGCCACCCAATCGATTTCTGACGTGCCGTTGATCAATGGTTACGTCAGAAAGGGGCCAAATATTGGTTTTGAAATTTTTCAAGAATACATGCTGATCACTACAGCCTCCAAAAAATTCAAAGATGTGCATTGGGGTAAGATACACCTTCAAACAATTTTTCAGAGCGAGCTGAGCGATTTCTGACGTGCCGGTGATCAACGGTTACGTCAGAAAGGGGCCAAATATTGGTTTTGAAATTTTTCAAGAATACGTGCTGATCACTACAGCCTCCAAAAAAATCAAAGATGTGCATTGGGATGAGATACACCTTAAAATAAAATTTCAGAGCCACCCAATCGATTTGTGACGTGCCGATGAATTTTTCAAGAATACATGCTGATCACTACAGCCTCCAAAAAAATCAAAGATGTGCATTGGGGTGAGATACACCTTCAAAAAAAATTTCGGAGCGAGCTGAACGATTTCTGACGTGCCGATGATCAACGGTAACGTCAGAAAGGGGCCAAATATTGGTTTTGAATTTTTCAAGAATACATGCTGATCACTACAGCCTCCAAAAAAATCAAAGATGTGCATTGGGGTGAGATACACCTTAAAATAAAATTTCATAGCCACCCAATCGATTTCTGACGTGCCGATGATCAACGGTAACGTCAGAAAGGGGCCAAATTTTGGTTTTGAAATTTTTCAAGAATACGTGCTGATCACTACAGCCTCCAAAAAAATCAAAGATGTGCATTGGGGTGAGATACACCTTAAAATAAAATTTCAGAGCCACCCAATCGATTTGTGACGTGCCGATGATCAACGGCAGCGTCACACCGGGGCCAAATATTAGTTTTGAATTTTTCAAGAATACATGCTGATCACCACAGCCTCCAAAAAAATCAAAGATGTGCATTGGGGTGAGATACACCTTCAAACAATTTTTCAGAGCGAGCTGAGCGATTTCTGACGTGCCGGTGATCAACGGTTACGTCAGAAAGGGGCCAAATATTGGTTTTGAATTTTTCCAGAATACATGCTGATCACTACAGCCTCCAAAAAAATCAAAGATGTGCATTGGGGTGAGATACACCTTCAAACAATTTTTCAGAGCGAGCTGAGCGATTTCTGACGTGCCGGTGATCAACGGTTACGTCAGAAAGGGGCCAAATTTTGGTTTTGAAATTTTTCAAGAATACGTGCTGATCACTACAGCCTCCAAAAAAATCAAAGATGTGCATTGGGGTGAGATACACCTTAAAATAAAATTTCAGAGCCACCCAATCGATTTGTGACGTGCCGATGATCAACGGCAACGTCACACCGGGGCCAAATATTAGTTTTGAATTTTTCCAGAATACATGCTGATCACTACAGCCTCCAAAAAAATCAAAGATGTGCATTGGGGTGAGATACACCTTCAAACAATTTTTCAGAGCGAGCTGAGCGATTTCTGACGTGCCGGTGATCAACGGTAACGTCAGAAAGGGGCCAAATATTGGTTTTGAATTTTTCCAGAATACATGCTGATCACTACAGCCTCCAAAAAATTCAAAGATGTGCATTGGGGTGAGATACACCTTAAAATAAAATTTCATAGCCACCCAATCGATTTGTGACGTGCCGATGATCAACGGCAGCGTCACACCGGGGCCAAATATTAGTTTTGAATTTTTCAAGAATACATGCTGATCACTACAGCCTCCAAAAAAATCAAAGATGTGCATTGGGGTGAGATACACCTTAAAATAAAATTTCAGAGCCACCCAATCGATTTGTGGCGTGCCGATGATCAACGGCAGCGTCACACCGGGGCAAAATATTAGTTTTGAATTTTTCAAGAATACATGCTGATCACTACAGCCTCCAAAAAAATCAAAGATGTGCATTGGGGTGAGATACACCTTAAAATAAAATTTCAGAGCCACCCAATCGATTTGTGGCGTTCCGATGATCAACGGCAGCGTCACACCGGGGCCAAATATTAGTTTTGAATTTTTCAAGAATACATGCTGATCACTACAGCCTCCAAAAAAATCAAAGATGTGCATTGGGGTGAGATACACCTTAAAATAAAATTTCAGAGCCACCCAATCGATTTGTGACGTGCCGATGATCAACGGCAGCGTCACACCGGGGCCAAATATTAGTTTTGAATTTTTCAAGAATACATGCTGATCACTACAGCCTCCAAAAAAATCAAAGATGTGCATTGGGGTGAGATACACCTTCAAACAATTTTTCAGAGCGAGCTGAGCGATTTCTGACGTGCCGGTGATCAACGGTTACGTCAGAAAGGGGCCAAATATTGGTTTTGAATTTTTCCAGAATACATGCTGATCACTACAGCCTCCAAAAAAATCAAAGATGTGCATCGGGGTGAGATACACCTTCAAACAATTTTTCAGAGCGAGCTGAGCGATTTCTGACGTGCCGGTGATCAACGGTTACGTCAGAAAGGGGCCAAATTTTGGTTTTGAAATTTTTCAAGAATACGTGCTGATCATTACAGCCTCCAAAAAAATCAAAGATGTGCATTGGGGTGAGATACACCTTAAAATAAAATTTCAGAGCCACCCAATTGATTTGTGACGTGCCGATGATCAACGGCAGCGTCACACCGGGGCCAAATATTAGTTTTGAATTTTTCCAGAATACATGCTGATCACTACAGCCTCCAAAAAAATCAAAGATGTGCATTGGGGTGAGATACACCTTCAAACAATTTTTCAGAGCGAGCTGAGCGATTTCTGACGTGCCGGTGATCAACGGTAACGTCAGAAAGGGGCCAAATATTGGTTTTGAATTTTTCCAGAATACATGCTGATCACTACAGCCTCCAAAAAAATTCAAAGATGTGCATTGGGGTGAGATACACCTTAAAATAAAATTTCATAGCCACCCAATCGATTTGTGACGTGCCGATGATCAACGGCAGCGTCACACCGGGGCCAAATATTAGTTTTGAATTTTTCAAGAATACATGCTGATCACTACAGCCTCCAAAAAAATCAAAGATGTGCATTGGGGTGAGATACACCTTAAAATAAAATTTCAGAGCCACCCAATCGATTTGTGGCGTGCCGATGATCAACGGCAGCGTCACACCGGGGCCAAATATTAGTTTTGAATTTTTCAAGAATACATGCTGATCACTACAGCCTCCAAAAAAATCAAAGATGTGCATTGGGGTGAGATACACCTTAAAATAAAATTTCATAGCCACCCAATCGATTTGTGACGTGCCGATGATCAACGGCAGCGTCACCCCGGGGCCAAATATTGGTTTTGAATTTTTCAAGAATACATGCTGATCACTACAGCCTCCAAAAAAATCAAAGATGTGCATTGGGGTGAGATACACCTTCAAACAATTTTTCAGAGCGAGCTGAGCGATTTCTGACGTGCCGGTGATCAACGGTAACGTCAGAAAGGGGCCAAATATTGGTTTTGAATTTTTCCAGAATACATGCTGATCACTACAGCCTCCAAAAAAATCAAAGATGTGCATTGGGGTGAGATACACCTTCAAACAATTTTTCAGAGCGAGCTGAGCGATTTCTGACGTGCCGGTGATCAACGGTAACGTCAGAAAGGGGCCAAATATTGGTTTTGAATTTTTCCAGAATACATGCTGATCACTACAGCCTCCAAAAAAATCAAAGATGTGCATTGGGGTGAGATACACCTTCAAACAATTTTTCAGAGCGAGCTGAGCGATTTCTGACGTGCCGGTGATCAACGGTTACGTCAGAAAGGGGCCAAATTTTGGTTTTGAAATTTTTCAAGAATACGTGCTGATCACTACAGCCTCCAAAAAAATCAAAGATGTGCATTGGGGTGAGATACACTTTAAAATAAAATTTCAGAGCCACCCAATCGATTTGTGACGTGCCGATGATCAACGGCAGCGTCACACCGGGGCCAAATATTGGTTTTGAATTTTTCCAGAATACATGCTGATAACTACAGCCTCCAAAAAAATCAAAGATGTGCATTGGGGTGACATACACCTTCAAACAATTTTTCAGAGCGAGCTGAGCGATTTCTGACGTGCCGGTGATCAACGGCAGCGTCAGAAAGGGGCAAAATATTGGTTTTGAATTTTTCCAGAATACATGCTGATCACTACAGCCTCCAAAAAAATCAAAGATGTGCATTGGGGTGAGATACACCTTCAAACAATTTTTCGGAGCGAGCTGAGCGATTTCTGACGTGCCGGTGATCAACGGTAACGTCAGAAAGGGGCCAAATATTGGTTTTGAATTTTTCAAGAATACATGCTGATCACTACAGCCTCCAAAAAAATCAAAGATGTGCATTGGGGTGAGATACACCTTCACACAATTTTTCAGAGCGACCTGAGCGATTTCTGACGTGCCGTTGATCAAAGGTAACGTCAGAAAGGGGCCAAATATTGGTTTTGAATTTTTCCAGAATACATGCTGATCACTACAGCCTCCAAAAAAATCAAAGATGTGCATTGGGGTGAGATACACCTTAAAATAAAATTTCATAGCCACCCAATCGATTTGTGACGTGCCGATGATCAACGGCAGCGTCACACCGGGGCCAAATATTAGTTTTGAATTTTTCAAGAATACATGCTGATCACTACAGCCTCCAAAAAAATCAAAGATGTGCATTGGGGTGAGATACACCTTCAAACAACTTTTCAGAGCGAGCTGAGCGATTTCTGACGTGCCGGTGATCAACGGTTACGTCAGAAAGGGGCCAAATTTTGGTTTTGAAATTTTTAAAGAATACGTGCTGATCACTACAGCCTCCAAAAAAATCAAAGATGTGCATTGGGGTGAGATACACCTTAAAATAAAATTTCATAGCCACCCAATCGATTTCTGACGTGCCGTTGATCAATGGTTACGTCAGAAAGGGGCCAAATATTGGTTTTGAAATTTTTCAAGAATACATGCTGATCACTACAGCCTCCAAAAAATTCAAAGATGTGCATTGGGGTAAGATACACCTTCAAACAATTTTTCAGAGCGAGCTGAGCGATTTCTGACGTGCCGGTGATCAACGGTTACGTCAGAAAGGGGCCAAATATTGGTTTTGAAATTTTTCAAGAATACGTGCTGATCACTACAGCCTCCAAAAAAATCAAAGATGTGCATTGGGATGAGATACACCTTAAAATAAAATTTCAGAGCCACCCAATCGATTTGTGACGTGCCGATGAATTTTTCAAGAATACATGCTGATCACTACAGCCTCCAAAAAAATCAAAGATGTGCATTGGGGTGAGATACACCTTCAAAAAAAATTTCGGAGCGAGCTGAACGATTTCTGACGTGCCGATGATCAACGGTAACGTCAGAAAGGGGCCAAATATTGGTTTTGAATTTTTCAAGAATACATGCTGATCACTACAGCCTCCAAAAAAATCAAAGATGTGCATTGGGGTGAGATACACCTTAAAATAAAATTTCATAGCCACCCAATCGATTTCTGACGTGCCGATGATCAACGGTAACGTCAGAAAGGGGCCAAATTTTGGTTTTGAAATTTTTCAAGAATACGTGCTGATCACTACAGCCTCCAAAAAAATCAAAGATGTGCATTGGGGTGAGATACACCTTAAAATAAAATTTCAGAGCCACCCAATCGATTTGTGACGTGCCGATGATCAACGGCAGCGTCACACCGGGGCCAAATATTAGTTTTGAATTTTTCAAGAATACATGCTGATCACTACAGCCTCCAAAAAAATCAAAGATGTGCATTGGGGTGAGATACACCTTCAAACAATTTTTCAGAGCGAGCTGAGCGATTTCTGACGTGCCGGTGATCAACGGTTACGTCAGAAAGGGGCCAAATATTGGTTTTGAATTTTTCCAGAATACATGCTGATCACTACAGCCTCCAAAAAAATCAAAGATGTGCATCGGGGTGAGATACACCTTCAAACAATTTTTCAGAGCGAGCTGAGCGATTTCTGACGTGCCGGTGATCAACGGTTACGTCAGAAAGGGGCCAAATTTTGGTTTTGAAATTTTTCAAGAATACGTGCTGATCATTACAGCCTCCAAAAAAATCAAAGATGTGCATTGGGGTGAGATACACCTTAAAATAAAATTTCAGAGCCACCCAATCGATTTGTGACGTGCCGATGATCAATGGCAGCGTCACACCGGGGCCAAATATTAGTTTTGAATTTTTCCAGAATACATGCTGATCACTACAGCCTCCAAAAAAATCAAAGATGTGCATTGGGGTGAGATACACCTTCAAACAATTTTTCAGAGCGAGCTGAGCGATTTCTGACGTGCCGGTGATCAACGGTAACGTCAGAAAGGGGCCAAATATTGGTTTTGAATTTTTCCAGAATACATGCTGATCACTACAGCCTCCAAAAAATTCAAAGATGTGCATTGGGGTGAGATACACCTTAAAATAAAATTTCATAGCCACCCAATCGATTTGTGACGTGCCGATGATCAACGGCAGCGTCACACCGGGGCCAAATATTAGTTTTGAATTTTTCAAGAATACATGCTGATCACTACAGCCTCCAAAAAAATCAAAGATGTGCATTGGGGTGAGATACACCTTAAAATAAAATTTCAGAGCCACCCAATCGATTTGTGGCGTGCCGATGATCAACGGCAGCGTCACACCGGGGCCAAATATTAGTTTTGAATTTTTCAAGAATACATGCTGATCACTACAGCCTCCAAAAAAATCAAAGATGTGCATTGGGGTGAGATACACCTTAAAATAAAATTTCATAGCCACCCAATCGATTTGTGACGTGCCGATGATCAACGGCAGCGTCACCCCGGGGCCAAATATTGGTTTTGAATTTTTCAAGAATACATGCTGATCACTACAGCCTCCAAAAAAATCAAAGATGTGCATTGGGGTGAGATACACCTTCAAACAATTTTTCGGAGCGAGCTGAGCGATTTCTGACGTGCCGGTGATCAACGGTAACGTCAGAAAGGGGCCAAATATTGGTTTTGAATTTTTCCAGAATACATGCTGATCACTACAGCCTCCAAAAAAATCAAAGATGTGCATTGGGGTGAGATACACCTTCAAACAATTTTTCAGAGCGAGCTGAGCGATTTCTGACGTGCCGGTGATCAACGGTAACGTCAGAAAGGGGCCAAATATTGGTTTTGAATTTTTCCAGAATACATGCTGATCACTACAGCCTCCAAAAAAATCAAAGATGTGCATTGGGGTGAGATACACCTTCAAACAATTTTTCAGAGCGAGCTGAGCGATTTCTGACGTGCCGGTGATCAACGGTTACGTCAGAAAGGGGCCAAATTTTGGTTTTGAAATTTTTCAAGAATACGTGCTGATCACTACAGCCTCCAAAAAAATCAAAGATGTGCATTGGGGTGAGATACACTTTAAAATAAAATTTCAGAGCCACCCAATCGATTTGTGACGTGCCGATGATCAACGGCAGCGTCACACCGGGGCCAAATATTGGTTTTGAATTTTTCCAGAATACATGCTGATAACTACAGCCTCCAAAAAAATCAAAGATGTGCATTGGGGTGACATACACCTTCAAACAATTTTTCAGAGCGAGCTGAGCGATTTCTGACGTGCCGGTGATCAACGGCAGCGTCAGAAAGGGGCCAAATATTGGTTTTGAATTTTTCCAGAATACATGCTGATCACTACAGCCTCCAAAAAAATCAAAGATGTGCATTGGGGTGAGATACACCTTCAAACAATTTTTCGGAGCGAGCTGAGCGATTTCTGACGTGCCGGTGATCAACGGTAACGTCAGAAAGGGGCCAAATATTGGTTTTGAATTTTTCAAGAATACATGCTGATCACTACAGCCTCCAAAAAAATCAAAGATGTGCATTGGGGTGAGATACACCTTCACACAATTTTTCAGAGCGACCTGAGCGATTTCTGACGTGCCGTTGATCAACGGTAACGTCAGAAAGGGGACAAATATTGGTTTTGAATTTTTCCAGAATACATGCTGATCACTACAGCCTCCAAAAAAATCAAAGATGTGCATTGGGGTGAGATACACCTTAAAATAAAATTTCATAGCCACCCAATCGATTTGTGACGTGCCGATGATCAACGGCAGCGTCACACCGGGGCCAAATATTAGTTTTGAATTTTTCAAGAATACATGCTGATCACTACAGCCTCCAAAAAAATCAAAGATGTGCATTGGGGTGAGATACACCTTCAAACAATTTTTCAGAGCGAGCTGAGCGATTTCTGACGTGCCGGTGATCAACGGTTACGTCAGAAAGGGGCCAAATTTTGGTTTTGAAATTTTTAAAGAATACGTGCTGATCACTACAGCCTCCAAAAAAATCAAAGATGTGCATTGGGGTGAGATACACCTTAAAATAAAATTTCATAGCCACCCAATCGATTTCTGACGTGCCGTTGATCAATGGTTACGTCAGAAAGGGGCCAAATATTGGTTTTGAAATTTTTCAAGAATACATGCTGATCACTACAGCCTCCAAAAAATTCAAAGATGTGCATTGGGGTGAGATACACCTTCAAACAATTTTTCAGAGCGAGCTGAGCGATTTCTGACGTGCCGGTGATCAACGGTTACGTCAGAAAGGGGCCAAATATTGGTTTTGAAATTTTTCAAGAATACGTGCTGATCACTACAGCCTCCAAAAAAATCAAAGATGTGCATTGGGATGAGATACACCTTAAAATAAAATTTCAGAGCCACCCAATCGATTTGTGACGTGCCGATGAATTTTTCAAGAATACATGCTGATCACTACAGCCTCCAAAAAAATCAAAGATGTGCATTGGGGTGAGATACACCTTCAAAAAAAATTTCGGAGCGAGCTGAACGATTTCTGACGTGCCGATGATCAACGGTAACGTCAGAAAGGGGCCAAATATTGGTTTTGAATTTTTCAAGAATACATGCTGATCACTACAGCCTCCAAAAAAATCAAAGATGTGCATTGGGGTGAGATACACCTTAAAATAAAATTTCATAGCCACCCAATCGATTTCTGACGTGCCGATGATCAACGGTAACGTCAGAAAGGGGCCAAATTTTGGTTTTGAAATTTTTCAAGAATACGTGCTGATCACTACAGCCTCCAAAAAAATCAAAGATGTGCATTGGGGTGAGATACACCTTAAAATAAAATTTCAGAGCCACCCAATCGATTTGTGACGTGCCGATGATCAACGGCAGCGTCACACCGGGGCCAAATATTAGTTTTGAATTTTTCAAGAATACATGCTGATCACTACAGCCTCCAAAAAAATCAAAGATGTGCATTGGGGTGAGATACACCTTCAAACAATTTTTCAGAGCGAGCTGAGCGATTTCTGACGTGCCGGTGATCAACGGTTACGTCAGAAAGGGGCCAAATATTGGTTTTGAATTTTTCCAGAATACATGCTGATCACTACAGCCTCCAAAAAAATCAAAGATGTGCATTGGGGTGAGATACACCTTCAAACAATTTTTCAGAGCGAGCTGAGCGATTTCTGACGTGCCGGTGATCAACGGTTACGTCAGAAAGGGGCCAAATTTTGGTTTTGAAATTTTTCAAGAATACGTGCTGATCACTACAGCCTCCAAAAAAATCAAAGATGTGCATTGGGGTGAGATACACCTTAAAATAAAATTTCAGAGCCACCCAATCGATTTGTGACGTGCCGATGATCAACGGCAGCGTCACACCGGGGCCAAATATTAGTTTTGAATTTTTCCAGAATACATGCTGATCACTACAGCCTCCAAAAAAATCAAAGATGTGCATTGGGGTGAGATACACCTTCAAACAATTTTTCAGAGCGAGCTGAGCGATTTCTGACGTGCCGGTGATCAACGGTAACGTCAGAAAGGGGCCAAATATTGGTTTTGAATTTTTCCAGAATACATGCTGATCACTACAGCCTCCAAAAAAATCAAAGATGTGCATTGGGGTGAGATACACCTTCACACAATTTTTCAGAGCGACCTGAGCGATTTCTGACGTGCCGTTGATCAACGGTAACGTCAGAAAGGGGCCAAATATTGGTTTTGAATTTTTCCAGAATACATGCTGATCACTACAGCCTCCAAAAAAATCAAAGATGTGCATTGGGGTGAGATACACCTTCAAACAATTTTTCAGAGCGAGCTGAGCGATTTCTGACGTGCCGGTGATCAACGGTTACGTCAGAAAGGGGCCAAATATTGGTTTTGAAATTTTTCAAGAATACATGCTGATCACTACAGCCTCCAAAAAAAATCAAAGATGTGCATTGGGGTGAGATACACCTTCAAACAATTTTTCAGAGCGAGCTGAGCGATTTCTGACGTGCCGGTGATCAACGGCAGCGTCAGAAAGGGGCCAAATATTGGTTTTGAATTTTTCCAGAATACATGCTGATCACTACAGCCTCCAAAAAAATCAAAGATGTGCATTGGGGTGAGATACACCTTAAAATAAAATTTCAGAGCCACCCAATCGATTTGTGACGTGCCGATGATCAACGGCAGCGTCACACCGGGGCCAAATATTAGTTTTGAATTTTTCAAGAATACATGCTGATCACTACAGCCTCCAAAAAAATCAAAGATGTGCATTGGGGTGAGATACACCTTCAAACAATTTTTCAGAGCGAGCTGAGCGATTTCTGACGTGCCGGTGATCAACGGTTACGTCAGAAAGGGGCCAAATATTGGTTTTGAATTTTTCCAGAATACATGCTGATCACTACAGCCTCCAAAAAAATCAAAGATGTGCATTGGGGTGAGATACACCTTAAAATAAAATTTCATAGCCACCCAATCGATTTGTGACGTGCCGATGATCAACGGCAGCGTCACACCGGGGCCAAATATTAGTTTTGAATTTTTCAAGAATACATGCTGATCACTACAGCCTCCAAAAAAATCAAAGATGTGCATTGGGGTGAGATACACCTTCAAACAATTTTTCAGAGCGAGCTGAGCGATTTCTGACGTGCCGGTGATCAACGGTTACGTCAGAAAGGGGCCAAATTTTGGTTTTGAAATTTTTAAAGAATACGTGCTGATCACTACAGCCTCCAAAAAAATCAAAGATGTGCATTGGGGTGAGATACACCTTAAAATAAAATTTCATAGCCACCCAATCGATTTCTGACGTGCCGTTGATCAATGGTTACGTCAGAAAGGGGCCAAATATTGGTTTTGAAATTTTTCAAGAATACATGCTGATCACTACAGCCTCCAAAAAATTCAAAGATGTGCATTGGGGTGAGATACACCTTCAAACAATTTTTCAGAGCGAGCTGAGCGATTTCTGACGTGCCGGTGATCAACGGTTACGTCAGAAAGGGGCCAAATATTGGTTTTGAAATTTTTCAAGAATACGTGCTGATCACTACAGCCTCCAAAAAAATCAAAGATGTGCATTGGGATGAGATACACCTTAAAATAAAATTTCAGAGCCACCCAATCGATTTGTGACGTGCCGATGAATTTTTCAAGAATACATGCTGATCACTACAGCCTCCAAAAAAATCAAAGATGTGCATTGGGGTGAGATACACCTTCAAAAAAAATTTCGGAGCGAGCTGAACGATTTCTGACGTGCCGATGATCAACGGTAACGTCAGAAAGGGGCCAAATATTGGTTTTGAATTTTTCAAGAATACATGCTGATCACTACAGCCTCCAAAAAAATCAAAGATGTGCATTGGGGTGAGATACACCTTAAAATAAAATTTCATAGCCACCCAATCGATTTCTGACGTGCCGATGATCAACGGTAACGTCAGAAAGGGGCCAAATTTTGGTTTTGAAATTTTTCAAGAATACGTGCTGATCACTACAGCCTCCAAAAAAATCAAAGATGTGCATTGGGGTGAGATACACCTTAAAATAAAATTTCAGAGCCACCCAATCGATTTGTGACGTGCCGATGATCAACGGCAGCGTCACACCGGGGCCAAATATTAGTTTTGAATTTTTCAAGAATACATGCTGATCACTACAGCCTCCAAAAAAATCAAAGATGTGCATTGGGGTGAGATACACCTTCAAACAATTTTTCAGAGCGAGCTGAGCGATTTCTGACGTGCCGGTGATCAACGGTTACGTCAGAAAGGGGCCAAATATTGGTTTTGAATTTTTCCAGAATACATGCTGATCACTACAGCCTCCAAAAAAATCAAAGATGTGCATTGGGGTGAGATACACCTTCAAACAATTTTTCAGAGCGAGCTGAGCGATTTCTGACGTGCCGGTGATCAACGGTTACGTCAGAAAGGGGCCAAATTTTGGTTTTGAAATTTTTCAAGAATACGTGCTGATCACTACAGCCTCCAAAAAAATCAAAGATGTGCATTGGGGTGAGATACACCTTAAAATAAAATTTCAGAGCCACCCAATCGATTTGTGACGTGCCGATGATCAACGGCAGCGTCACACCGGGGCCAAATATTAGTTTTGAATTTTTCCAGAATACATGCTGATCACTACAGCCTCCAAAAAAATCAAAGATGTGCATTGGGGTGAGATACACCTTCAAACAATTTTTCAGAGCGAGCTGAGCGATTTCTGACGTGCCGGTGATCAACGGTAACGTCAGAAAGGGGCCAAATATTGGTTTTGAATTTTTCCAGAATACATGCTGATCACTACAGCCTCCAAAAAATTCAAAGATGTGCATTGGGGTGAGATACACCTTAAAATAAAATTTCATAGCCACCCAATCGATTTGTGACGTGCCGATGATCAACGGCAGCGTCACACCGGGGCCAAATATTAGTTTTGAATTTTTCAAGAATACATGCTGATCACTACAGCCTCCAAAAAAATCAAAGATGTGCATTGGGGTGAGATACACCTTAAAATAAAATTTCAGAGCCACCCAATCGATTTGTGGCGTGCCGATGATCAACGGCAGCGTCACACCGGGGCCAAATTTTAGTTTTGAATTTTTCAAGAATACATGCTGATCACTACAGCCTCCAAAAAAATCAAAGATGTGCATTGGGGTGAGATACACCTTCAAACAATTTTTCGGAGCGAGCTGAGCGATTTCTGACGTGCCGGTGATCAACGGTAACGTCAGAAAGGGGCCAAATATTGGTTTTGAATTTTTCCAGAATACATGCTGATCACTACAGCCTCCAAAAAAATCAAAGATGTGCATTGGGGTGAGATACACCTTCAAACAATTTTTCAGAGCGAGCTGAGCGATTTCTGACGTGCCGGTGATCAACGGTAACGTCAGAAAGGGGCCAAATATTGGTTTTGAATTTTTCCAGAATACATGCTGATCACTACAGCCTCCAAAAAAATCAAAGATGTGCATTGGGGTGAGATACACCTTCAAACAATTTTTCAGAGCGAGCTGAGCGATTTCTGACGTGCCGGTGATCAACGGTAACGTCAGAAAGGGGCCAAATATTGGTTTTGAATTTTTCCAGAATACATGCTGATCACTACAGCCTCCAAAAAAATCAAAGATGTGCATTGGGGTGAGATACACCTTCAAACAATTTTTCAGAGCGAGCTGAGCGATTTGTGACGTGCCGGTGATCAACGGCAGCGTCAGAAAGGGGCCAAATATTGGTTTTGAATTTTTCCAGAATACATGCTGATCACTACAGCCTCCAAAAAAATCAAAGATGTGCATTGGGGTGAGATACACCTTCAAACAATTTTTCAGAGCGAGCTGAGCGATTTCTGACGTGCCGGTGATCAACGGTAACGTCAGAAAGGGGCCAAATATTGGTTTTGAATTTTTCAGGAATACATTCTGATCACTACAGCCTCCAACAAATTCAAAGATGTGCATTTGGGTGAGATACACCTTAAAATAAAATTTCATAGCCACCCAATCGATTTGTGACGTGCCGATGATCAACGGCAGCGTCACACCGGGGCCAAATATTAGTTTTGAATTTTTCAAGAATACATGCTGATCACTACAGCCTCCAAAAAAATCAAAGATGTGCATTGGGGTGAGATACACCTTCAAACAATTTTTCAGAGCGAGCTGAGCGATTTCTGACGTGCCGGTGATCAACGGCAGCGTCAGAAAGGGGCCAAATATTGGTTTTGAATTTTTCCAGAATACATGCTGATCACTACAGCCTCCAAAAAAATCAAAGATGTGCATTGGGGTGAGTAACACCTTCAAACAATTTTTCGGAGCGAGCTGAGCGATTTCTGACGTGCCGGTTATCAACGGTAACGTCAGAAAGGGGCCAAATATTGGTTTTGAATTTTTCAAGAATACATGCTGATCACTACAGCCTCCAAAAAAATCAAAGATGTGCATTGGGGTGAGATACACCTTCACACAATTTTTCAGAGCGACCTGAGCGATTTCTGACGTGCCGTTGATCAACGGTAACGTCAGAAAGGGGCCAAATATTGGTTTTGAATTTTTCCAGAATACATGCTGATCACTACAGCCTCCAAAAAAATCAAAGATGTGCATTGGGGTGAGATACACCTTCAAACAATTTTTCAGAGCGAGCTGAGCGATTTCTGACGTGCCGGTGATCAACGGTTACGTCAGAAAGGGGCCAAATATTGGTTTTGAAATTTTTCAAGAATACATGCTGATCACTACAGCCTCCAAAAAAAATCAAAGATGTGCATTGGGGTGAGATACACCTTCAAACAATTTTTCAGAGCGAGCTGAGCGATTTCTGACGTGCCGGTGATCAACGGCAGCGTCAGAAAGGGGCCAAATATTGGTTTTGAATTTTTCCAGAATACATGCTGATCACTACAGCCTCCAAAAAAATCAAAGATGTGCATTGGGGTGAGATACACCTTAAAATAAAATTTCAGAGCCACCCAATCGATTTGTGACGTGCCGATGATCAACGGCAGCGTCACACCGGGGCCAAATATTGGTTTTGAATTTTTCCAGAATACATGCTGATCACTACAGCCTCCAAAAAAATCAAAGATGTGCATTGGGGTGAGATACACCTTCAAACAATTTTTCAGAGCGAGCTGAGCGATTTCTGACGTGCCGGTGATCAACGGTTACGTCAGAAAGGGGCCAAATATTGGTTTTGAAATTTTTCAAGAATACATGCTGATCACTACAGCCTCCAAAAAAAATCAAAGATGTGCATTGGGGTGAGATACACCTTCAAACAATTTTTCAGAGCGAGCTGAGCGATTTCTGACGTGCCGGTGATCAACGGCAGCGTCAGAAAGGGGCCAAATATTGGTTTTGAATTTTTCCAGAATACATGCTGATCACTACAGCCTCCAAAAAAATCAAAGATGTGCATTGGGGTGAGATACACCTTAAAATAAAATTTCAGAGCCACCCAATCGATTTGTGACGTGCCGATGATCAACGGCAGCGTCACACCGGGGCCAAATATTAGTTTTGAATTTTTCAAGAATACATGCTGATCACTACAGCCTCCAAAAAAATCAAAGATGTGCATTGGGGTGAGATACACCTTCAAACAATTTTTCGGAGCGAGCTGAGCGATTTCTGACGTGCCGGTGATCAACGGTAACGTCAGAAAGGGGCCAAATATTGGTTTTGAATTTTTCAAGAATACATTCTGATCACTACAGCCTCCAAAAAAATCAAAGATGTGCATTGGGGTGAGATACACCTTCAAACAATTTTTCAGAGCGAGCTGAGCGATTTCTGACGTGCCGGTGATCAACGGTAACGTCAGAAAGGGGCCAAATATTGGTTTTGAATTTTTCCAGAATACATGCTGATCACTACAGCCTCAAAAAAAATCAAAGATGTGCATTGGGGTGAGATACACCTTTAAACAATTTTTCGGAGCGAGCTGAGCGATTTCTGACGTGCCGGTGATCAACGGTAACGTCAGAAAGGGGCCAAATATTGGTTTTGAATTTTTCAAGAATACATGCTGATCACTACAGCCTCCAAAAAAATCAAAGATGTGCATTGGGGTGAGATACACCTTAAAATAAAATTTCATAGCCACCCAATCGATTTGTGACGTGCCGATGATCAACGGCAGCGTCACACCGGGGCCAAATATTGGTTTTGAATTTTTCAAGAATACATGCTGATCACTACAGCCTCCAAAAAAATCAAAGATGTGCATTGGGGTGAGATACACCTTCACACAATTTTTCAGAGCGACCTGAGCGATTTCTGACGTGCCGTTGATCAACGGTAACGTCAGAAAGGGGCCAAATATTGGTTTTGAATTTTTCAAGAATACATGCTGATCACTACTGCCTCCAAAAAAATCAAAGATGTGCATTGGGGTGAGATACACCTTAAAATAAAATTTCAGAGCCACCCAATCGATTTGTGACGTGCCGATGATCAACGGCAGCGTCACACCGGGGCCAAATATTAGTTTTGAATTTTTCAAGAATACATGCTGATCACTACAGCCTCCAAAAAAATCAAAGATGTGCATTGGGGTGAGATACACCTTAAAATAAAATTTCATAGCCACCCAATCGATTTGTGACGTGCCGATGATCAACGGCAGCGTCACCCCGGGGCCAAATATTGGTTTTGAATTTTTCAAGAATACATGCTGATCACTTCAGCCTCCAAAAAAATCAAAGATGTGCATTGGGGTGAGATACACCTTCAAACAATTTTTCAGAGCGAGCTGAGCGATTTCTGACGTGCCGGTGATCAACGGTAACGTCAGAAAGGGGCCAAATATTGGTTTTGAATTTTTCCAGAATACATGCTGATCACTACAGCCTCCAAAAAAATCAAAGATGTGCATTGGGGTGAGATACACCTTCAAACAATTTTTCAGAGCGAGCTGAGCGATTTGTGACGTGCCGGTGATCAACGGCAGCGTCAGAAAGGGGCCAAATATTGGTTTTGAATTTTTCCAGAATACATGCTGATCACTACAGCCTCCAAAAAAATCAAAGATGTGCATTGGGGTGAGATACACCTTCAAACAATTTTTCAGAGCGAGCTGAGCGATTTCTGACGTGCCGGTGATCAACGGTTACGTCAGAAAGGGGCCAAATATTGGTTTTGAAATTTTTCAAGAATACATGCTGATCACTACAGCCTCCAAAAAAAATCAAAGATGTGCATTGGGGTGAGATACACCTTCAAACAATTTTTCAGAGCGAGCTGAGCGATTTCTGACGTGCCGGTGATCAACGGTAACGTCAGAAAGGGGCCAAATATTGGTTTTGAATTTTTCCAGAATACATGCTGATCACTACAGCCTCAAAAAAAATCAAAGATGTGCATTGGGGTGAGATACACCTTTAAACAATTTTTCGGAGCGAGCTGAGCGATTTCTGACGTGCCGGTGATCAACGGTAACGTCAGAAAGGGGCCAAATATTGGTTTTGAATTTTTCAAGAATACATGCTGATCACTACAGCCTCCAAAAAAATCAAAGATGTGCATTGGGGTGAGATACACCTTAAAATAAAATTTCATAGCCACCCAATCGATTTGTGACGTGCCGATGATCAACGGCAGCGTCACACCGGGGCCAAATATTGGTTTTGAATTTTTCAAGAATACATGCTGATCACTACAGCCTCCAAAAAAATCAAAGATGTGCATTGGGGTGAGATACACCTTCACACAATTTTTCAGAGCGACCTGAGCGATTTCTGACGTGCCGTTGATCAACGGTAACGTCAGAAAGGGGCCAAATATTGGTTTTGAATTTTTCAAGAATACATGCTGATCACTACTGCCTCCAAAAAAATCAAAGATGTGCATTGGGGTGAGATACACCTTAAAATAAAATTTCAGAGCCACCCAATCGATTTGTGACGTGCCGATGATCAACGGCAGCGTCACACCGGGGCCAAATATTAGTTTTGAATTTTTCAAGAATACATGCTGATCACTACAGCCTCCAAAAAAATCAAAGATGTGCATTGGGGTGAGATACACCTTAAAATAAAATTTCATAGCCACCCAATCGATTTGTGACGTGCCGATGATCAACGGCAGCGTCACCCCGGGGCCAAATATTGGTTTTGAATTTTTCAAGAATACATGCTGATCACTTCAGCCTCCAAAAAAATCAAAGATGTGCATTGGGGTGAGATACACCTTCAAACAATTTTTCAGAGCGAGCTGAGCGATTTCTGACGTGCCGGTGATCAACGGTAACGTCAGAAAGGGGCCAAATATTGGTTTTGAATTTTTCCAGAATACATGCTGATCACTACAGCCTCCAAAAAAATCAAAGATGTGCATTGGGGTGAGATACACCTTCAAACAATTTTTCAGAGCGAGCTGAGCGATTTGTGACGTGCCGGTGATCAACGGCAGCGTCAGAAAGGGGCCAAATATTGGTTTTGAATTTTTCCAGAATACATGCTGATCACTACAGCCTCCAAAAAAATCAAAGATGTGCATTGGGGTGAGATACACCTTCAAACAATTTTTCAGAGCGAGCTGAGCGATTTCTGACGTGCCGGTGATCAACGGTTACGTCAGAAAGGGGCCAAATATTGGTTTTGAAATTTTTCAAGAATACATGCTGATCACTACAGCCTCCAAAAAAAATCAAAGATGTGCATTGGGGTGAGATACACCTTCAAACAATTTTTCAGAGCGAGCTGAGCGATTTCTGACGTGCCGGTGATCAACGGCAGCGTCAGAAAGGGGCCAAATTTTGGTTTTGAATTTTTCCAGAATACATGCTGATCACTACAGCCTCCAAAAAAATCAAAGATGTGCATTGGGGTGAGATACACCTTCAAACAATTTTTCAGAGCGAGCTGAGCGATTTCTGACGTGCCGGTGATCAACGGTAACGTCAGAAAGGGGCCAAATATTGGTTTTGAATTTTTCAAGAATACATGCTGATCACTACAGCCTCCAAAAAATTCAAAGATGTGCATTGGGGTGAGATACACCTTAAAATAAAATTTCATAGCCACCCAATCGATTTGTGACGTGCCGATGGTCAACGGCAGCGTCACACCGGGGCCAAATATTAGTTTTGAATTTTTCAAGAATACATGCTGATCACTACAGCCTCCAAAAAAATCAAAGATGTGCATTGGGGTGAGATACACCTTCAAACAATTTTTCAGAGCGAGCTGAGCGATTTCTGACGTGCCGGTGATCCACGGCAGCGTCAGAAAGGGGCCAAATATTGGTTTTGAATTTTTCCAGAATACATGCTGATCACTACAGCCTCCAAAAAAATCAAAGATGTGCATTGGGGTGAGATACACCTTCAAACAATTTTTCGGAGCGAGCTGAGCGATTTCTGACGTGCCGGTGATCAACGGTAACGTCAGAAAGGGGCCAAATATTGGTTTTGAATTTTTCAAGAATACATGCTGATCACTACAGCCTCCAAAAAAATCAAAGATGTGCATTGGGGTGAGATACACCTTCACACAATTTTTCAGAGCGACCTGAGCGATTTCTGACGTGCCGTTGATCAACGGTTACGTCAGAAAGGGGCCAAATATTGGTTTTGAATTTTTCAAGAATACATGCTGATCACTACAGCCTCCAAAAAATTCAAAGATGTGCATTGGGGTGAGATACACCTTAAAATAAAATTTCATAGCCACCCAATCGATTTGTGACGTGCCGATGATCAACGGCAGCGTCAGAAAGGGGCCAAATATTAGTTTTGAATTTTTCAAGAATACATGCTGATCACTACAGCCTCCAAAAAAATCAAAGATGTGCATTGGGGTGAGATACACCTTCAAACAATTTTTCAGAGCGAGCTGAGCGATTTCTGACGTGCCGGTGATCAACAGTAACGTCAGAAAGGGGCCAAATATTGGTTTTGAATTTTTCAAGAATACATGCTGATCACTACAGCCTCCAAAAAATTCAAAGATGTGCATTGGGGTGAGATACACCTTAAAATAAAATTTCATAGCCACCCAATCGATTTGTGACGTGCCGATGATCAACGGCAGCGTCACACCGGGGCCAAATATTAGTTTTGAATTTTTCAAGAATACATGCTGATCACTACAGCCTCCAAAAAAATCAAAGATGTGCATTGGGGTGAGATACACCTTCAAACAATTTTTCAGAGCGAGCTGAGCGATTTCTGACGTGCCGATGATCAACGGTAACGTCAGAAAGGGGCCAAATATTGGTTTTGAATTTTTCAAGAACACATGCTGATCACTACAGCCTCCAAAAAAATCAAAGATGTGCATTGGGGTGAGATACACCTTCAAACAATTTTTCAGAGCGAGCTGAGCGATTTCTGACGTGCCGGTGATCAACGGTAACGTCAGAAAGGGGCCAAATATTGGTTTTGAATTTTTCCAGAATACATGCTGATCACTACAGCCTCAAAAAAATTCAAAGATGTGCATTGGGGTGAGATACACCTTAAAATAAAATTTCATAGCCACCCAATCGATTTCTGACGTGCCGATGATCAACGGTAACTCGAAAAAGGGGCGAAATATTGGTTTTGAATTTTTCATATGTGCATGCTGATCACTGCTTTCTCCAAACAGATCAGAAATGTGGAATGGGGTGAGATGCACTTTAGAAAAAAATTTCGGAGCCACCCAATCGATTTCTGAAGTGCCGATGATCAACGGTAACTCGAAAAAGGGGCGAAATATTGGTTTTAAATTTTTCATATATGCATACTGATCAATGCTTTCTACAAACAGATCAGAAATGTGGTATGGGGTGAGATGCACTTTAGAACAAAATTTCGGAGCCACCCAATCAATTTTTGACTTGCAAATGATCAATGTTAACTCGAAAGAGGGGTGAAATATTGGTTTTGAATTTTTCATATATGCATGCTGATCACTGCAGTCTCAAAACAAATCAGAAATGTGGAATGGGGTGAGATGCACTTTAGAAAAAATTTCGGAGCCACCTTATCGATTTCTGACGTGCCGATGATCAATGATAACTCGAAAAAGGGGCAAAATATTGGTTTTGAATTTTTCGTGTATGCATACTGATCACTGCTTTTTCCAAACAGATCAGAAATGTGGAATGGGGTGAGATGGTCTTTAGAAAAAAATTTCGGAGCCACCCAATCGATTTCTGACGTGCCGATGATCAACGGTAATTCGAAAAAGGGGCGAAATATTGGTTTTGAATTTTTCATATATGCATGCTGATCACTGCTTTCTCCAAACAGATCAGAAATGTGATATGGGGTGAGATGCACTTTAGAAAAAAATTTAGGAGCCACCCAATCGATTTCTGACATGCCGATGATCAACGGTAACTCTAAAAAGGGCGAAATATTGTTTTTGAATTTTTCATATATGCATGCTGATCACTGCTTTCACCAACTGATCAGAAATGTGGAATGGGGTGAGATGCACTTTAGAACAAAATTTCAGAGCCACCCAATTGATTTCTGACGTGCCGATGATCAACGGTAACTTGAAAAAGGGACGAAATATTGGTTTTGAATTTTTCATATGTGCATGCTGATCACTGCTTTCTCCAAACAGATCAGAAATGTGGAATGGGGTGAGATGCACTTTAGAAAAAAATTTCGGAGCCACCCAATCGATTTTTGACTTGCAAATGATCAATGTTAACTCATAAAAGGGGGGAAATATTGGTTTTGAATTTTTCATATATGCATGCTGATCACTGCAGTCTCAAAACAAATTATAAATGTGCAATGGGGTGAGATGCACTATAGAAAAAAAATTTGGAGCCACCCAATCAATTTCTGACGTGCCGATGATCAACGGTAACTCGAAAAAGGGGCGAAATATTGGTTTTGAATTTTTCATATATGCATACTGATCACTGCTTTCTCCAAACAGATCAGAAATGTGGAATGGGGTGAGATGCACTTTAGAACAAAATTTTGGAGCCACCTAATCGATTTTTGACTTGCAAATGATCAACGTTAACTCGAAAAAGGTTATGAAATATTGGTTTTGATTTTTTCATATATGCATGCTGATCACTGCAGTCTCAAAACAAATCAGAAATGTGGAATGGGGTGAGATGCACTTTAGAACAAAATTTCGGAGCCACCCAATCGATTTCTGACGTGCCGATGATCAACGGTAAATTAAAAAAGGGGGGAAATATTGGTTTTGAATTTTTCATATATGCATACTGATCACTGATTTCTCCAAACAGATCAGAAATGTGGAATGGGGTGAGATGCACTTTACAAAAAAATTTCGGAGCCACCCAATCGATTTCTGACGTGCCGATGATCAACGGTAACTCAAAAAAGGAGCGAAATATTGGTTTTGAATTTTTCATATATGCATACTGATCACTGATTTCTCCAAACAGATCAGAAATTTGGAATGGGGTGAGATGCACTTAAGAAAAAAATTTCGGAGCCACCCAATCGATTTCTGACGTGCCGGTGATCAACGGTAAATTGAAAAAGGGGCGAAATATTGGTTTTGAATTTTTCATATATGCATACTGATCACTGCTTTCTCCAAAAGATCAGAAATTTGGAATGGGGTGAGATGCACTTTAGAAAAAAATTTCGGTAACTCGAAAAAGAAATATTGGTTTTGAATTTTTCTTATGTGCATGCTGATCACTGCTTTCTCCAAACAGATCAGAAATGTGGAATGGGGTGAGATGCACTTTAGAAAAAAATTTCGGAGCCACCCAATCGATTTTTGACTTGCAAATGATCAATGTTAACTCGAAAAAGCTGTGAAATATTGGTTTTGAATTTTTCATATATGCATGCTGATCACTGCAGTCTCAAAACAAATTATAAATGTGCAATGGTGTGAGATGCACTATAGAAAAAAATTTCGAGCCACCCAATCGATTTCTGACGTGCCGATGATCAACGGTAACTCTAAAAAGGGCGAAATATTGTTTTTGAATTTTTCATATATGCATGCTGATCACTGCTTTCACCAAACAGATCAGAAATATGGAATGGGGTGAGATGCACTTTAGAACAAAATTTCGGAGCCACCCAATCGATTTCTGACGTGCAGATGATCAACGTTAACTCGAAAAAGGGCGTAATATTGGTTTTAAATTTTTCATATATGCATACTGATCACTGCTTTCTCCAAACAGATCAGAAATGTGATATGGGGTGAGATGCACTTTAGAAAAAAAATTCGGAGATACCCAATCGATTTATGACGTTCCGATGATCAACGGTAATTCTAAAAAGGGGCGAAATATTGGTTTTGAATTTTTCATATATGCATACTGATCACTGCTTTCTCCAAACAGATCAGAAATGTGGAATGGGGTGAGATGCACTTTAGAAAAAGATTTCGGAGCCACCCAATCGATTTCTGAAATGCCGATGAGCAACGTCAACTCGAAAAAGGGCGTAATATTGGTTTTGAATTTACATATATGCATACTGATCACTGCTTTCTCCAAACAGATCAGAAATGTGGAATGGGGTGAGATGGTCTTTAGAAAAAAATTTCGGAGCCACCCAATCGATTTCTGATGTGCCGATGATCGATGGTAATTCGAAAAAGGGGCGAAATATTGGTTTTAAATTTTTCATATATGCAGTGATCAGCATGCATATATGAAAAATTCAAAACCAATATTACGCCCTTTTTCGAGTTAACATTGATCATCTGCACGTCAGAAATCGATTGGGTGGCTCCGAAATTTTGTTCTAAAGTGCATCTCACCCCATTCCACATTTCTGATCTGTTTGGTGAAAGCAGTGATCAGCATGCATATATGAAAAATTCAAAAACAATATTTCGCCCTTTTTAGAGTTACCGTTGATCATCGGCACGTCAGAAATCGATTGGGTGGCTCCGAAATTTTTTTCTAAATTGCATCTCACCCCATATCACATTTCTGATCTGTTTGGAGAAAGCAGTGATCAGCATGCATATATGAAAAATTCAAAACCAATATTTCGCCTCTTTTTCGAATTACCGTTGATCATCGGCACGTCAGAAATCGACTGGGTGGCTCGGAAATTTTTTTCTAAAGACCATCTCACCCCATTCCACATTTCTGATCTGTTTGGAGAAAGCAGTGATCAGTATGCATATTTGTAAATTCAAAACCAATATTACGCCCTTTTTCGAGTTAACGTTGATCATCGGCATTTCAGAAATCGATTGGGTGGCTCCGAAATCTTTTTCTAAAGTGCATCTCACCCCATTCCACATTTCTGATCTGTTTGGAAAAAGCAGTGATCAGTATGCATACACGAAAAATTCAAAACCAATATTTTGCCCCTTTTTCGAGTTACCGTTGATCATCGAAACGTCAGAAATCGATTGGGTGGCTCCGAAATTTTTTCTAAAGTGCATCTCACCCCATTCCAAATTTCTGATCTGTTTGGAGAAAGCAATGATCAGTATGCATATATGAAAAATTCAAAACCATTATTTCGCCCCTTTTTGGAGTTACCGTTGATCATCGGAACGTCAGAAATCGATTGGGTATCTCCGATTTTTTTTCTAAAGTGCATCTCACCCCATATCACATTTCTGATCTGTTTGGAGAAAGCAGTGATCAGTATGCATATATGAAAAATTCAAAACCATTATTTCGCCCCTTTTTCGAGTTATCATTGATCATCGGCACGTCAGAAATCGATTGGGTGGCTCCGAAATTTTGTTCTAAAGTGCATCTCACCCCATTCCACATTTCTGATCTGTTTGGAGAAAGCAGTGATCAGTATGCATATATGAAAAATTCAAAACCAATATTTCGCCCCTTTTTCGAGTTACCGTTGATCATCGGCACGTCAGAAATCAATTGGGTGGCTCCGAAATTTTTTTCTAAAGTGCATCTCACCCCATTCCACATTTCTGATCTGTTTAGTGAAAGCAGTGATCAGCATGCATATATGAAAAATTCAAAACCAATATTTCGCCCCTTTTTCGAGTTACCGTTGATCATCGGAACGTCAGAAATCGATTGGGTATCTCCGATTTTTTTTTCTAAAGTGCATCTCACCCCATTCCACATTTCTGATCTGTTTGGAGAAAGCAGTGATCAGCATGCATATATGAAAAATTCAAAACCAATATTTCGCCCCTTTTTCGAATTACCGTTGATCATCGGCACGTCAGAAATCGATTGGGTGGCTCCGTAATTTTTTTCTAAAGTGCATCTCACCCCATATCACATTTCTGATCTGTTTGGAGAAAGCAGTGATCAGTATGCATATATGAAAAATTCAAAACCAATATTTTGCCCCTTTTTCGAGTTATCATTGATCATCGGCACGTCAGAAATCGATTAGGTGGCTCCGAAATTTTTTCTAAAGTGCATCTCACCCCATTCCACATTTCTGATTTGTTTTGAGACTGCAGTGATCAGCATGCATATATGAAAAATTCAAAACCAATATTTCACCCCTTTTTCGAGTTAACATTGATCATTTGCAAGTCAAAAATTGATTGGGTGGCTCCGAAATTTTGTTCTAAAGTGCATCTCACCCCATACCACATTTCTGATCTGTTTGTAGAAAGCATTGATCAGTATGCATATATGAAAAATTTAAAACCGATATTTCGCCCCTTTTTCGAGTTACCGTTGATCATCGGCACTTCAGAAATCGATTGGGTGGCTCCGAAATTTTTTTCTAAAGTGCATCTCACCCCATTCCACATTTCTGATCTGTTTGGAGAAAGCAGTGATCAGCATGCACATATGAAAAATTCAAAACCAATATTTCGCCCCTTTTTCGAGTTACCGTTGATCATCGGCACGTCAGAAATCAATTGGGTGGCTCCGAAATTTTTTTCTAAAGTGCATCTCACCCCATTCCACATTTCTGATCTGTTGGTGAAAGCAGTGATCAGCATGCATATATGAAAAATTCAAAACCAATATTTCGCCCCTTTTTCGAGTTACCGTTGATCATCGGAACGTCAGAAATCGATTGGGTATCTCCGAATTTTTTTTCTAAAGTGCATCTCACCCCATTCCACATTTCTGATCTGTTTGGAGAAAGCAGTGATCAGCATGCACATATGAAAAATTCAAAACCAATATTACGCCCTTTTTCGAGTTAACGTTGATCATCTGCACGTCAGAAATCGATTGGGTGGCTCCGAAATTTTGTTCTAAAGTTCATCTCACCCCATTCCACATTTCTGATCTGTTTGGTGAAAGCAGTGATCAGCATGCATATATGAAAAATTCAAAAACAATATTTCGCCCTTTTTAGAGTTACCGTTGATCATCGGCACGTCAGAAATCGATTGGGTGGCTCCGAAATTTTTTTCTAAAGTGCATCTCACCCCATATCACATTTCTGATCTGTTTGGAGAAAGCAGTGATCAGTATGCATATATGAAAAATTCAAAACCATTATTTCGCCCCTTTTTCGAGTTATCATTGATCATCGGCACGTCAGAAATCGATTAGGTGGCTCCGAAATTTTGTTCTAAAGTGCATCTCACCCCATTCCACATTTCTGATCTGTTTGGAGAAAGCAGTGATCAATATGCATATATGAAAAATTCAAAACCAATATTTCCCCCCTTTTTCGAGTTACCGTTGATCATCGGCACGTCAGAAATCGATTGGGTGGCTCCAAATTTTTTTTCTATAGTGCATCTCACCCCATTGCACATTTATAATTTGTTTTGAGACTGCAGTGATCGGCATGCATATATGAAAAATTCAAAACCAATATTTCACCCCTTTTTCGAGTTAACATTGATCATTTCCAAGTCAAAAATTGATTGGGTGGCTCCGAAATTTTGTTCTAAAGTGCATCTCACCCCATATCACATTTCTGATCTGTTTGGAGAAAGCAGTGATCAGCATGCATATATGAAAAATTCAAAACCAATATTTCGCCTCTTTTTCGAATTACCGTTGATCATCGGCACGTCAGAAATCGACTGGGTGGCTCCGAAATTTTTTTCTAAAGACCATCTCACCCCATTCCACATTTCTGATCTGTTTGGACAAAGCAGTGATCAGTATGCATATATGTAAATTCAAAACCAATATTACGCCCTTTTTCGAGTTAACGTTGATCATCGGCATTTCAGAAATCGATTGGGTGGCTCCGAAATCTTTTTCTAAAGTGCATCTCACCCCATTCCAAATTTCTGATCTGTTTGGAGAAAGCAATGATCAGTATGCATATATGAAAAATTCAAAACCATTATTTCGCCCCTTTTTGGAGTTATCATTGATCATCGGCACGTCAGAAATCGATTAGGTGGCTCCGAAATTTTTTCTAAAGTGCATCTCACCCCATTCCACATTTCTGATTTGTTTTGAGACTGCAGTGATCAGCATGCATATATGAAAAATTCAAAACCAATATTTCACCCCTTTTTCGATTTAACGTTGATCATTTGCAAGTCAAAAATCGATTAGGTGGCTCCAAAATTTTGTTCTAACGTGCATCTCACCCCATTCCACATTTCTGATCTGTTTGGAGAAAACAGTGATCAGTATGCATATATGAAAAATTCAAAACCAATATTTCGCCCTTTTTCGAGTTACCGTTGATCATCGGAACGTCAGAAATCGATTGGGTATCTCCGAATTTTTTTTCTAAAGTGCATCTCACCCCATATCACATTTCTGATCTGTTTGGAGAAAGCAGTGATCAGTATGCATATATGAAAAATTCAAAACCATTATTTCGCCCCTTTTTCGAGTTATCATTGATCATCGGCACTTCAGAAATCGATTGGGTGGCTCCGAAATTTTTTTCTAAAGTGCATCTCACCCCATTCCACATTTCTGATCTGTTGGTGAAAGCAGTGATCAGCATGCATATATGAAAAATTCAAAACCAATATTTCGCCCCTTTTTCGAGTTACCGTTGATCATCGGAACGTCAGAAATCGATTGGGTATCTCCGAATTTTTTTTCTAAAGTGCATCTCACCCCATTCCACATTTCTGATCTGTTTGGAGAAAGCAGTGATCAGAATGCATATATGAAAAATTCAAAACCAATATTACGCCCTTTTTCGAGTTAACGTTGATCATCTGCACGTCAGAAATCGATTGGGTGGCTCCGAAATTTTGTTCTAAAGTTCATCTCACCCCATTCCACATTTCTGATCTGTTTGGTGAAAGCAGTGATCAGCATGCATATATGAAAAATTCAAAAACAATATTTCGCCCTTTTTAGAGTTACCGTTGATCATCGGCACGTCAGAAATCGATTGGGTGGCTCCGAAATTTTTTTCTAAAGTGCATCTCACCCCATATCACATTTCTGATCTGTTTGGAGAAAGCAGTGATCAGTATGCATATATGAAAAATTCAAAACCATTATTTCGCCCCTTTTTCGAGTTATCATTGATCATCGGCACGTCAGAAATCGATTAGGTGGCTCCGAAATTTTGTTCTAAAGTGCATCTCACCCCATTCCACATTTCTGATCTGTTTGGAGAAAGCAGTGATCAATATGCATATATGAAAAATTCAAAACCAATATTTCCCCCCTTTTTCGAGTTACCGTTGATCATCGGCACGTCAGAAATCGATTGGGTGGCTCCAAATTTTTTTTCTATAGTGCATCTCACCCCATTGCACATTTATAATTTGTTTTGAGACTGCAGTGATCGGCATGCATATATGAAAAATTCAAAACCAATATTTCACCCCTTTTTCGAGTTAACATTGATCATTTGCAAGTCAAAAATTGATTGGGTGGCTCCGAAATTTTGTTCTAAAGTGCATCTCACCCCATATCACATTTCTGATCTGTTTGGAGAAAGCAGTGATCAGTATGCATATATGAAAAATTCAAAACCATTATTTCGCCCCTTTTTCGAGTTATCATTGATCATCGGCACGTCAGAAATCGATTAGGTGGCTCCGAAATTTTGTTCTAAAGTGCATCTCACACCATTGCACATTTATAATTTGTTTTGAGACTGCAGTGATCGGCATGCATATATGAAAAATTCAAAACCAATATTTCACCCCTTTTTCGAGTTAACATTGATCATTTGCAAGTCAAAAATTGATTGGGTGGCTCCGAAATTTTGTTCTAAAGTGCATCTCACCCCATATCACATTTCTGATCTGTTTGGAGAAAGCAGTGATCAGCATGCATATATGAAAAATTCAAAACCAATATTTCGCCTCTTTTTCGAATTACCGTTGATCATCGGCACGTCAGAAATCGACTGGGTGGCTCCGAAATTTTTTTCTAAAGACCATCTCACCCCATTCCACATTTCTGATCTGTTTGGAGAAAGCAGTGATCAGTATGCATATATGTAAATTCAAAACCAATATTACGCCCTTTTTCGAGTTAACGTTGATCATCGGCATTTCAGAAATCGATTGGGTGGCTCCGAAATCTTTTTCTAAAGTGCATCTCACCCCATTCCACATTTCTGATCTGTTTGGAAAAAGCAGTGATCAGTATGCATACACGAAAAATTCAAAACCAATATTTTGCCCCTTTTTCGAGTTACCGTTGATCATCGAAACGTCAGAAATCGATTGGGTGGCTCCGAAATTTTTTCTAAAGTGCATCTCACCCCATTCCAAATTTCTGATCTGTTTGGAGAAAGCAATGATCAGTATGCATATATGAAAAATTCAAAACCATTATTTCGCCCCTTTTTGGAGTTATCATTGATCATCGGCACGTCAGAAATCGATTAGGTGGCTCCGAAATTTTTTCTAAAGTGCATCTCACCCCATTCCACATTTCTGATTTGTTTTGAGACTGCAGTGATCAGCATGCATATATGAAAAATTCAAAACCAATATTTCACCCCTTTTTCGAGTTAACGTTGATCATTTGCAAGTCAAAAATCGATTAGGTGGCTCCAAAATTTTGTTCTAAAGTGCATCTCACCCCATTCCACATTTCTGATCTGTTTGGAGAAAGCAGTGATCAGTATGCATATATGAAAAATTCAAAACCAATATTTCGCACTTTTTAGAGTTACCGTTGATCAACGGAACGTCAGAAATCGATTGGGTATCTCCGAATTTTTTTTCTAAAGTGCATCTCACCCCATATCACATTTCAGATCTGTTTGGAGAAAGCAGTGATCAGTATGCATATATGAAAAATTCAAAACCATTATTTCGCCCCTTTTTCGAGTTATCATTGATCATCGGCACGTCAGAAATCGATTGGGTGGCTCCGAAATTTTGTTCTAAAGTGCATCTCACCCCATTCCACATTTCTGATCTGTTTGGAGAAAGCAGTGATCAGTATGCATATATGAAAAATTCAAAACCAATATTTCCCCCCTTTTTCGAGTTACCGTTGATCATCGGCACTTCAGAAATCGATTGGGTGGCTCCGAAATTTTTTTCTAAAGTGCATCTCACCCCATTCCACATTTCTGATCTGTTGGTGAAAGCAGTGATCAGCATGCATATATGAAAAATTCAAAACCAATATTTCGCCCCTTTTTCGAGTTACCGTTGATCATCGGAACGTCAGAAATCGATTGGGCATCTCCGAATTTTTTTCCTAAAGTGCATCTCACCCCATTCCACATTTCTGATCTGTTTGGAGAAAGCAGTGATCAGCATGCATATATGAAAAATTCAAAACCAATATTACGCCCTTTTTCGAGTTAACGTTGATCATCTGCACGTCAGAAATCGATTGGGTGGCTCCGAAATTTTGTTCTAAAGTTCATCTCACCCCATTCCACATTTCTGATCTGTTTGGTGAAAGCAGTGATCAGCATGCATATATGAAAAATTCAAAAACAATATTTCGCCCTTTTTAGAGTTACCGTTGATCATCGGCACGTCAGAAATCGATTGGGTGGCTCCAAATTTTTTTTCTATAGTGCATCTCACCCCATTGCACATTTATAATTTGTTTTGAGACTGCAGTGATCGGCATGCATATATGAAAAATTCAAAACCAATATTTCACCCCTTTTTCGAGTTAACATTGATCATTTCCAAGTCAAAAATTGATTGGGTGGCTCCGAAATTTTGTTCTAAAGTGCATCTCACCCCATATCACATTTCTGATCTGTTTGGAGAAAGCAGTGATCAGTATGCATATATGAAAAATTCAAAACCATTATTTCGCCCCTTTTTCGAGTTATCATTGATCATCGGCACGTCAGAAATCGATTAGGTGGCTCCGAAATTTTGTTCTAAAGTGCATCTCACCCCATTCCACATTTCTGATCTGTTTGGAGAAAGCAGTGATCAGTATGCATATATGAAAAATTCAAAACCAATATTTCCCCCCTTTTTCGAGTTACCGTTGATCATCGGCACGTCAGAAATCGATTGGGTGGCTCCAAATTTTTTTTCTATAGTGCATCTCACCCCATTGCACATTTATAATTTGTTTTGAGACTGCAGTGATTGGCATGCATATATGAAAAATTCAAAACCAATATTTCACCCCTTTTTCGAGTTAACATTGATCATTTGCAAGTCAAAAATTGATTGGGTGGCTCCGAAATTTTGTTCTAAAGTGCATCTCACCCCATACCACATTTCTGATCTGTTTGTAGAAAGCATTGATCAGTATGCATATATGAAAAATTTAAAACCGATATTTCGCCCCTTTTTCGAGTTACCGTTGATCATCGGCACGTCAGAAATCAATTGGGTGGCTCCAAAATTTTTTTCTAAAGTGCATCTCACCCCATTCCACATTTCTGATCTGTTGGTGAAAGCAGTGATCAGCATGCATATATGAAAAATTCAAAACCAATATTTCGCCCCTTTTTCGAGTTACCGTTGATCATCGGAACGTCAGAAATCGATTGGGTATCTCCGGATTTTTTTTCTAAAGTGCATCTCACCCCATTCCACATTTCTGATTTGTTTTGAGACTGCAGTGATCAGCATGCATATATGAAAAATTCAAAACCAATATTTCAACCCTTTTTCGAGTTAACGTTGATCATCGGCACGTCAGAAATCGATTGGGTGGCTCCAAATTTTTTTTCTATAGTGCATCTCACCCCATTGCACATTTATAATTTGTTTTGAGACTGCAGTGATCAGCATGCATATATGAAAAATTCAAAACCAATATTTCCCCCCTTTTATGAGTTAACATTGATCATTTGCAAGTCAAAAATCGATTGGGTGGCTCTGAAATTTTGTTCTAAAGTGCATCTCACCCCATTCCACATTTCTGATCTGTTTGGAGAAAGCAGTGATCAGCATGCACATATGAAAAATTCAAAACCAATATTTCGCCCCTTTTTCGAGTTACCGTTGATCATCGGCACGTCAGAAATCAATTGGGTGGCTCCGAAATTTTTTTTCTAAAGTGCATCTCACCCCATTCCACATTTCTGATCAGTTGGTGAAAGCAGTGATCAGCATGCATATATGAAAAATTCAAAACCAATATTTCGCCCCTTTTTCGAGTTACCGTTGATCATCGGAATGTCAGAAATCGATTGGGTATCTCCGAATTTTTTTTCTAAAGTGCATCTCACCCCATTCCACATTTCTGATCTGTTTGGAGAAAGCAGTGATCAGCATGCATATATGAAAAATTCAAAACCAATATTACGCCCTTTTTCGAGTTAACATTGATCATCTGCACGTCAGAAATCGATTGGGTGGCTCCGAAATGTTGTTCTAAAGTGCATCTCACCCCATTCCACATTTCTGATCTGTTTGGTGAAAGCAGTGATCAGCATGCATATATGAAAAATTCAAAAACAATATTTCGCCCTTTCTAGAGTTACCGTTGATCATCAGCACGTCAGAAATCGATTGGGTGGCTCCGAAATTTTGTTCTAAAGTGCATCTCACCCCATATCACATTTCTGATCTGTTTGGAGAAAGCAGTGATCAGCATGCATATATGTAAATTCAAAACCAATATTACGCCCTTTTTCGAGTTAACGTTGATCATCGGCATTTCAGAAATCGATTGGGTGTCTCCGAAATCTTTTTCTAAAGTGCATCTCACCCCATTCCACATTTCTGATCTGTTTGGAAAAAGCAGTGATCAGTATGCATACACGAAAAATTCAAAACCAATATTTTGCCCCTTTTTCGAGTTACCGTTGATCATCGAAACGTCAGAAATCGATTGGGTGGCTCCGAAATTTTTTCTAAATTGCATCTCACCCCATTCCAAATTTCTGATCTGTTTGGAGAAAGCAATGATCAGTATGCATATATGAAAAATTCAAAACCATTATTTCGCCCCTTTTTGGAGTTATCATTGATCATCGGCACGTCAGAAATCGATTAGGTGGCTCCGAAATTTTTTCTAAAGTGCATCTCACCCCCTTCCACATTTCTGATTTGTTTTGAGACTGCAGTGATCAGCATGCATATATAAAAAATTCAAAACCAATATTTCACCCCTTTTTCGAGTTAACGTTGATCATCGGCATGTCAGAAATCGATTGGGTGGCTCCGAAATTTTTTTCTAAAGTGCATCTCACCCCATTCCAAATTTCTGATCTGTTTGGAGAAATCAGTGATCAGTATGCATATATGAAAAATTCAAAACCAATATTTCGCTCCTTTTTTGAGTTACCGTTGATCATCGGCACGTCAGAAATCGATTGGGTGGCTCCGAAATTTTTTTCTAAAGTGCATCTCACCCCATTCCACATTTCTGATCTTATTGGAGAAATCAGTGATCAGTATGCATATATGAAAAACTCAAAACCAATATTTCCCCCCTTTTTCAATTTACCGTTGATCATCGGCACGTCAGAAATCGATTGGGTGGCTCCGAAATTTTGTTCTAAAGTGCATCTCACCCCATTCCACATTTCTGATTTGTTTTGAGACTGCAGTGATCAGCATGCATATATGAAAAATTCAAAACCAATATTTCACCCCTTTTTCGAGTTAACGTTGATCATTTGCAAGTCAAAAATCGATTAGGTGGCTCCAAAATTTTGTTCTAAAGTGCATCTCACCCCATTCCACATTTCTGATCTGTTTGGAGAAAGCAGTGATCAGTATGCATATATGAAAAATTCAAAACCAATATTTCCTTCCTTTTTCGAGTTACCGTTGATCATCGGCACGTCAGAAATCGATTGGGTGGCTCCAAATTTTTTTTCTATAGTGCATCTCACCCCATTGCACATTTATAATTTGTTTTGAGACTGCAGTGATCAGCATGCATATATGAAAAATTCAAAACCAATATTTCCCCCCTTTTATGAGTTAACATTGATCATTTGCAAGTCAAAAATCGATTGGGTGGCTCTGAAATTTTGTTCTAAAGTGCATCTCACCCCATTCAACATTTCTGATCTGTTTGGAGAAAGCAGTGATCAGCATGCACATATGAAAAATTCAAAACCAATATTTCGCCCCTTTTTCGAGTTACCGTTGATCATCGGCACGTCAGAAATCAATTGGGTGGCTCCGAAATTTTTTTCTAAAGTGCATCTCACCCCATTCCACATTTCTGATCAGTTGGTGAAAGCAGTGATCAGCATGCATATATGAAAAATTCAAAACCAATATTTCGCCCCTTTTTCGAGTTACCGTTGATCATCGGAACGTCAGAAATCGATTGGGTATCTCCGAATTTTTTTTCTAAAGTGCATCTCACCCCATTCCACATTTCTGATCTGTTTGGAGAAAGCAGTGATCAGCATGCATATATGAAAAATTAAAAAACAATATTTCGCCCTTTTTAGAGTTACCGTTGATCATCGGCACGTCAGAAATCGATTGGGTGGCTCCGAAATTTTGTTCTAAAGTGCATCTCACCCCATATCACATTTCTGATCTGTTTGGAGAAAGCAGTGATCAGCATGCATATATGAAAAATTCAAAACCAATATTTCGCCCCTTTTTCGAATTACCGTTGATCATCGGCACGTCAGAAATCCATTGGGTGGCTCCGAAATTTTTTTCTAAAGACCATCTCACCCCATTCCACATTTCTGATCTGTTTGGAGAAAGCAGTGATCAGTATGCATATATGTAAATTCAAAACCAATATTACGCCCTTTTTCGAGTTAACGTTGATCATCGGCATTTCAGAAATCGATTGGGTGGCTCCGAAATCTTTTTCTAAAGTGCATCTCATCCCATTCCACATTTCTGATTTGTTTTGAGACTGCAGTGATCAGCATGCATATATGAAAAATTCAAAACCAATATTTCCCCCCTTTTTCAATTTACCGTTGATCATCGGCAGGTCAGAAATCGATTGGGTGGCTCCGAAATTTTGTTCTAAAGTGCATCTCACCCCATTCCACATTTCTGATCTGTTTGGAGAAAGCAGTGATCAGTATGCATATATGAAAAATTCAAAACCAATATTTCCCCCCTTTTTCGAGTTACCGTTGATCATCGGCACGTCAGAAATCGATTGGGTGGCTCCAAATTTTTTTTGTATAGTGCATCTCACCCCATTGCACATTTATAATTTGTTTTGAGACTGCAGTGATCAGCATGCATATATGAAAAATTCAAAACCAATATTTCACCCCTTTTTAGAGTTACCGTTGATCATCGGCACGTCAGAAATCGATTGGGTGGCTCCGAAATTTTTTTCTAAAGTGCATCTCACCCCATATCACATTTCTGATCTGTTTGGTGAAAGCAGTGATCAGCATGCATATATGAAAAATTCAAAAACAATATTTCGCCCCTTTTTAGAGTTACCGTTGATCATCGGCACGTCAGAAATCGATTGGGTGGCTCCGAAATTTTTTTCTAAAGTGCATCTCACCCCATATCACATTTCTGATCTGTTTGGAGAAAGCAGTGATCAGTATGCATATATGAAAAATTCAAAACCATTATTTCGCCCCTTTTTCGAGTTATCATTGATCATCGGCACGTCAGAAATCGATTAGGTGGCTCCGAAATTTTGTTCTAAAGTGCATCTCACCCCATTCCACATTTCTGATCTGTTTGGAGAAAGCAGTGATCAGCATGCACATATGAAAAATTCAAAACCAATATTTCGCCCCTTTTTCGAGTTACCGTTGATCATCGGCACGTCAGAAATCAATTGGGTGGCTCCGAAATTTTTTTTCTAAAGACCATCTCACCCCATTCCACATTTCTGATCTGTTGGTGAAAGCAGTGATCAGCATGCATATATGAAAAATTCAAAACCAATATTTCGCCCCTTTTTCGAGTTACCGTTGATCATCGGCACGTCAGAAATCGATTGGGTATCTCCGAATTTTTTTTCTAAAGTGCATCTCTCCCCATTCCACATTTCTGATCTGTTTGGAGAAAGCAGTGATCAGCATGCATATATGAAAAATTCAAAACCAATATTACGCCCTTTTTCGAGTTAACGTTGATCATCTGCACGTCAGAAATCGATTGGGTGGCTCCGAAATTTTGTTCTAAAGTGCATCTCACCCCATTCCACATTTCTGATCTGTTTGGTGAAAGCAGTGATCAGCATGCATATATGAAAAATTCAAAAACAATATTTCGCCCTTTTTAGAGTTACCGTTGATCATCGGCACGTCAGAAATCGATTGGGTGGCTCCAAATTTTTTTTCTAAAGTGCATCTCACCCCATTGCACATTTATAATTTGTTTTGAGACTGCAGTGATCAGCATGCATATATGAAAAATTCAAAACGAATATTTCACCCCTTTTTCGAGTTAACATTGATCATTTGCAAGTCAAAAATCGATTGGGTGGCTCCGAAATTTTTTTCTAAAGTGCATCTCACCCCATTCCACATTCCTGATCTGTTTGGAGAAAGCAGTGATCAGCATGCACATATGAAAAATTCAAAACCAATATTTCGCCCCTTTTTCGAGTTACCGTTGATCATCGGCACGTCAGAAATCAATCGGGTGGCTCCTAAATTTTTTTCTAAAGACCATCTCACCCCATTCCACATTTCTGATCTGTTTGGAGAAAGCAGTGATCAGTATGCATATATGTAAATTCAAAACCAATATTACGCCCTTTTTCGAGTTAACGTTGATCATCGACACATCAGAAATCGATTGGGTGGCTCCAAATTTTTTTTGTATAGTGCATCTCACCCCATTGCACATTTATAATTTGTTTTGAGACTGCAGTGATCAGCATGCATATATGAAAAATTCAAAACCAATATTTCACCCCTTTTTAGAGTTACCGTTGATCATCGGCACGTCAGAAATCGATTGGGTGGCTCCGAAATTTTTTTCTAAAGTGCATCTCACCCCATATCACATTTCTGATCTGTTTGGTGAAAGCAGTGATCAGCATGCATATATGAAAAATTCAAAAACAATATTTCGCCCTTTTTAGAGTTACCGTTGATCATCGGCACGTCAGAAATCAATTGGGTGGCTCCGAAATTTTTTTCTAAAGTGCATCTCACCCCATTCAACATTTCTGATCTGTTTGGAGAAAGCAGTGATCAGCATGCACATATGAAAAATTCAAAACCAATATTTCGCCCCTTTTTCGAGTTACCGTTGATCATCGGCACGTCAGAAATCAATTGGGTGGCTCCGAAATTTTTTTCTAAAGTGCATCTCACCCCATTCCACATTTCTGATCAGTTGGTGAAAGCAGTGATCAGCATGCATATATGAAAAATTCAAAACCAATATTTCGCCCCTTTTTCGAGTTACCGTTGATCATCGGAACGTCAGAAATCGATTGGGTATCTCCGAATTTTTTTTCTAAAGTGCATCTCACCCCATTCCACATTTCTGATCTGTTTGGAGAAAGCAGTGATCAGCATGCATATATGAAAAATTCAAAAACAATATTTCGCCCTTTTTAGAGTTACCGTTGATCATCGGCACGTCAGAAATCGATTGGGTGGCTCCGAAATTTTGTTCTAAAGTGCATCTCACCCCATATCACATTTCTGATCTGTTTGGAGAAAGCAGTGATCAGCATGCATATATGAAAAATTCAAAACCAATATTTCGCCCCTTTTTCGAATTACCGTTGATCATCGGCACGTCAGAAATCCATTGGGTGGCTCCGAAATTTTTTTCTAAAGACCATCTCACCCCATTCCACATTTCTGATCTGTTTGGAGAAAGCAGTGATCAGTATGCATATATGTAAATTCAAAACCAATATTACGCCCTTTTTCGAGTTAACGTTGATCATCGGCATTTCAGAAATCGATTGGGTGGCTCCGAAATCTTTTTCTAAAGTGCATCTCATCCCATTCCCCATTTCTGATTTGTTTTGAGACTGCAGTGATCAGCATGCATATATGAAAAATTCAAAACCAATATTTCCCCCCTTTTTCAATTTACCGTTGATCATCGGCAGGTCAGAAATCGATTGGGTGGCTCCGAAATTTTGTTCTAAAGTGCATCTCACCCCATTCCACATTTCTGATCTGTTTGGAGAAAGCAGTGATCAGTATGCATATATGAAAAATTCAAAACCAATATTTCCCCCCTTTTTCGAGTTACCGTTGATCATCGGCACGTCAGAAATCGATTGGGTGGCTCCAAATTTTTTTTGTATAGTGCATCTCACCCCATTGCACATTTATAATTTGTTTTGAGACTGCAGTGATCAGCATGCATATATGAAAAATTCAAAACCAATATTTCACCCCTTTTTAGAGTTACCGTTGATCATCGGCACGTCAGAAATCGATTGGGTGGCTCCGAAATTTTTTTCTAAAGTGCATCTCACCCCATATCACATTTCTGATCTGTTTGGTGAAAGCAGTGATCAGCATGCATATATGAAAAATTCAAAAACAATATTTCGCCCCTTTTTAGAGTTACCGTTGATCATCGGCACGTCAGAAATCGATTGGGTGGCTCCGAAATTTTTTTCTAAAGTGCATCTCACCCCATATCACATTTCTGATCTGTTTGGAGAAAGCAGTGATCAGTATGCATATATGAAAAATTCAAAACCATTATTTCGCCCCTTTTTCGAGTTATCATTGATCATCGGCACGTCAGAAATCGATTAGGTGGCTCCGAAATTTTGTTCTAAAGTGCATCTCACCCCATTCCACATTTCTGATCTGTTTGGAGAAAGCAGTGATCAGCATGCACATATGAAAAATTCAAAACCAATATTTCGCCCCTTTTTCGAGTTACCGTTGATCATCGGCACGTCAGAAATCAATTGGGTGGCTCCGAAATTTTTTTTCTAAAGACCATCTCACCCCATTCCACATTTCTGATCTGTTTGGAGAAAGCAGTGATCAGTATGCATATATGTAAATTCAAAACCAATATTACGCCCTTTTTCGAGTTAACGTTGATCATCGGCACATCAGAAATCGATTGGGTGGCTCCGAAATTTTGTTCTAAAGTGCATCTCACCCCATTCCACATTTCTGATCTGTTTGGTGAAAGCAGTGATCAGCATGCATATATGAAAAATTCAAAACCAATATTACGCCCTTTTTAGAGTTACCGTTGATCATCGGCACGTCAGAAATCGATTGGGTGGCTCCGAAATTTTGTTCTAAAGTGCATCTCACCCCATTCCACATTTCTGATCTGTTTGGTGAAAGCAGTGATCAGCATGCATATATGAAAAATTCAAAACCAATATTTCGCCCTTTTTAGAGTTACCGTTGATCATCGGCACGTCAGAAATCGATTGGGTAGCTCCGAAATTTTGTTCTAAAGTGCATCTCACCCCATTCCACATTTCTGATCTGTTTGGAGAAAGCAGTGATCAGCATGCATATATGAAAAATTCAAAACCAATATTACGCCCTTTTTCGAGTTAACGTTGATCATCTGCACGTCAGAAATCGATTGGGTGGCTCCGAAATTTTTTCTAAAGTGCATCTCACCCCATTCCACATTTCTGATCTGTTGGTGAAAGCAGTGATCAGCATGCATATATGAAAAATTTAAAACCGATATTTCGCCCCTTTTTCGAGTTACCGTTGATCATCGGCACGTCAGAAATCGATTGGGTATCTCCGAATTTTTTTTCTAAAGTGCATCTCTCCCCATTCCACATTTCTGATCTGTTTGGAGAAAGCAGTGATCAGCATGCATATATGAAAAATTCAAAACCAATATTACGCCCTTTTTCGAGTTAACGTTGATCATCTGCACGTCAGAAATCGATTGGGTGGCTCCGAAATTTTGTTCTAAAGTGCATCTCACCCCATTCCACATTTCTGATCTGTTTGGTGAAAGCAGTGATCAGCATGCATATATGAAAAATTCAAAAACAATATTTCGCCCTTTTTAGAGTTACCGTTGATCATCGGCACGTCAGAAATCGATTGGGTGGCTCCAAATTTTTTTTCTAAAGTGCATCTCACCCCATTGCACATTTATAATTTGTTTTGAGACTGCAGTGATCAGCATGCATATATGAAAAATTCAAATCGAATATTTCACCCCTTTTTCGAGTTAACATTGATCATTTGCAAGTCAAAAATCGATTGGGTGGCTCCGAAATTTTTTTCTAAAGTGCATCTCACCCCATTCCACATTCCTGATCTGTTTGGAGAAAGCAGTGATCAGCATGCACATATGAAAAATTCAAAACCAATATTTCGCCCCTTTTTCGAGTTACCGTTGATCATCGGCACGTCAGAAATCAATCGGGTGGCTCCGAAATTTTTTTCTAAGGACCATCTCACCCCATTCCACATTTCTGATCTGTTTGGAGAAAGCAGTGATCAGTATGCATATATGTAAATTCAAAACCAATATTACGCCCTTTTTCGAGTTAACGTTGATCATCGGCACATCAGAAATCGATTGGGTGGCTCCAAATTTTTTTTGTATAGTGCATCTCACCCCATTGCACATTTATAATTTGTTTTGAGACTGCAGTGATCAGCATGCATATATGAAAAATTCAAAACCAATATTTCACCCCTTTTTCGAGTTACCGTTGATCATCGGCACGTCAGAAATCGATTGGGTGGCTCCGAAATTTTTTTCTAAAGTGCATCTCACCCCATATCACATTTCTGATCTGTTTGGTGAAAGCAGTGATCAGCATGCATATATGAAAAATTCAAAAACAATATTTCGCCCTTTTTCGAGTTACCGTTGATCATCGGCACGTCAGAAATCGATTGGGTGGCTCCGAAATTTTTTTCTAAAGTGCATCTCACCCCATATCACATTTCTGATCTGTTTGGAGAAAGCAGTGATCAGTATGCATATATTAAAAATTCAAAACCAATATTTCCCCCCTTTTTCGAGTTACCGTTGATCATCGGCACGTCAGAAATCAATTGGGTAGCTCCGAAATTTTGTTCTAAAGTGCATCTCACCCCATTCGACATTTCTGATCTGTTTGGAGAAAGCAGTGATCAGCATGCATATATGAAAAATTCAAAACCAATATTACGCCCTTTTTCGAGTTAACGTTGATCATCTGCACGTCAGAAATCGATTGGGTGGCTCCGAAATTTTTTTCTAAAGTGCATCTCACCCCATTCCACATTTCTGATCTGTTTGGTGAAAGCAGTGATCAGCATGCATATATGAAAAATTCAAAAACAATATTTCGCCCTTTTTAGAGTTACCGTTGATCATCGGCACGTCAGAAATCGATTGGGTGGCTCCGAAATTTTTTTCTAAAGTGCATCTCACCCCATATCACATTTCTGATCTGTTTGGAGAAAGCAGTGATCAGTATGCATATATGAAAAATTCAAAACCAATATTTCCCCCCTTTTTTGAGTTACCGTTGATCATCGGCACGTCAGAAATCGATTGGGTGGCTCCAAATTTTTTTTCTATAGTGCATCTCACCCCATTGCACATTTATAATTTGTTTTGAGACTGCAGTGATCAGCATGCATATATGAAAAATTCAAAACCAATATTTCACCCCTTTTTCGAGTTAACATTGATCATTTGCAAGTCAAAAATTGATTGGGTGGCTCCGTAATTTTGTTCTAAAGTGCATCTCACCCCATACCACATTTCTGATCTGTTTGTAGAAAGCATTGATCAGTATGCATATATGAAAAATTTAAAACCGATATTTCGCCCCTTTTTCGAGTTACCGTTGATCATCGGCACTTCAGAAATCGATTGGGTGGCTCCGAAACTTTTTTATAAAGTGCATCTCACCCCACTCCACATTTCTGATCTGTTTGGAGAAAGCAGTGATCAGCATGCACATATGAAAAATTCAAAACCAATATTTCGCCCCTTTTTCGAGTTACCGTTGATCATCGGCACGTCAGAAATCGATTAGGTGGCTCCGAAATTTTGTTCTAAAGTGCATCTCACCCCATTCCACATTTCTGATCTGTTTGGAGAAAGCAGTGATCAGTATGCATATATGTAAATTCAAAACCAATATTACGCCCTTTTTCGAGTTAACGTTGATCATCGGCACATCAGAAATCGATTGGGTGGCTCCGAAATTTTGTTATAAAGTGCATCTCACCCAATTCCACATTTCTGATCTGTTTGGTGAAAGCAGTGATCAGCATGCATATATGAAAAATTCAAAACCAATATTTCGCCCTTTTTAGAGTTACCGTTGATCATCGGCACGTCAGAAATCGATTGGGTAGCTCCGAAATTTTGTTCTAAAGTGCATCTCACCCCATTCCACATTTCTGATCTGTTTGGAGAAAGCAGTGATCAGCATGCATATATGAAAAATTCAAAACCAATATTACGCCCTTTTTCGAGTTAACGTTGATCATCGGCACGTCAGAAATCGATTGGGTGGCTCCGAAATTTTTTTCTAAAGTGCATCTCACCCCATATCACATTTCTGATCTGTTTGGAGAAAGCAGTGATCAGTATGCATATATGAAAAATTCAAAACCAATATTTCCCCCCTTTTTCGAGTTACCGTTGATCATCGGCACGTCAGAAATCGATTGGGTGGCTCCAAATTTTTTTTCTATAGTGCATCTCACCCCATTGCACATTTATAATTTGTTTTGAGACTGCAGTGATCAGCATGCATATATGAAAAATTCAAAACCAATATTTCACCCCTTTTTCGAGTTAAATTTGATCATTTGCAAGTCAAAAATTGATTGGGTGGCTCCGAAATTTTGTTCTAAAGTGCATCTCACCCCATACCACATTTCTGATCTGTTTGTAGAAAGCATTGATCAGTATGCATATATGAAAAATTTAAAACCGATATTTCGCCCCTTTTTCGAGTTACCGTTGATCATCGGCACTTCAGAAATCGATTGGGTGGCTCCGAAATTTTTTTCTAAAGTGCATCTCACCCCATTCCACATTTCTGATCTGTTTGGAGAAAGCAGTGATCAGCATGCACATATGAAAAATTCAAAACCAATATTTCGCCCCTTTTTCGAGTTACCGTTGATCATCGGCACGTCAGAAATCAATTGGGTGGCTCCGAAATTTTTTTCTAAAGTGCATCTCACCCCATTCCACATTTCTGATCTGTTGGTGAAAGCAGTGATCAGCATGCATATATGAAAAATTCAAAACCAATATTTCGCCCCTTTTTCGAGTTACCGTTGATCATCGGAACGTCAGAAATCGATTGGGTATCTCCGAATTTTTTTTCTAAAGTGCATCTCTCCCCATTCCACATTTCTGATCTGTTTGGAGAAAGCAGTGATCAGCATGCATATATGAAAAATTCAAAACCAATATTACGCCCTTTTTCGAGTTAACGTTGATCATCTGCACGTCAGAAATCGATTGGGTGGCTCCGAAATTTTGTTCTAAAGTGCATCTCACCCCATTCCACATTTCTGATCTGTTTGGTGAAAGCAGTGATCAGCATGCATATATGAAAAATTCAAAAACAATATTTCGCCCTTTTTAGAGTTACCGTTGATCATCGGCACGTCAGAAATCGATTGGGTGGCTCCAAATTTTTTTTCTATAGTGCATCTCACCACATTGCACATTTATAATTTGTTTTGAGACTGCAGTGATCAGCATACATATATGCAAAATTAAAAACCAATATTTCACCCCTTTTTAGAGTTACCGTTGATCATCGGCACGTCAGAAATCGATTGGGTGGCTCCGAAATTTTTTTCTAAAGTGCATCTCACCCCATATCACATTTCTGATCTGTTTGGTGAAAGCAGTGATCAGCATGCATATATGAAAAATTCAAAAACAATATTTCGCCCTTTTTAGAGTTACCGTTGATCATCGGCACGTCAGAAATCGATTGGGTGGCTCCGAAATTTTTTTCTAAAGTGCATCTCACCCCATATCACATTTCTGATCTGTTTGGAGAAAGCAGTGATCAGTATGCATATATGAAAAATTCAAAACCATTATTTCGCCCCTTTTTCGAGTTATCATTGATTATCGGCACGTCAGAAATCGATTAGGTGGCTCCGAAATTTTGTTCTAAAGTGCATCTCACCCCATTCCACATTTCTGATCTGTTTGGAGAAAGCAGTGATCCGCATGCACATATGAAAAATTCAAAACCAATATTTCGCCCCTTTTTCGAGTTACCGCTGATCATCGGCACGTCAGAAATCAATTGGGTGGCTCCGAAATTTTTTTTCTAAAGACCATCTCACCCCATTCCACATTTCTGATCTGTTTGGAGAAAGCAGTGATCAGTATGCATATATGTAAATTCAAAACCAATATTACGCCCTTTTTCGAGTTAACGTTGATCATCGGCACATCAGAAATCGATTGGGTGGCTCCGAAATTTTGTTCTAAAGTGCATCTCACCCCATTCAACATTTCTGAACTGTTTGGTGAAAGCAGTGATCAGCATGCATATATGAAAAATTCAAAACCAATATTTCGCCCTTTTTAGAGTTACCGTTGATCATCGGCACGTCAGAAATCGATTGGGTAGCTCCGAAATTTTGTTCTAAAGTGCATCTCACCCCATTCCACATTTCTGATCTGTTTGGAGAAAGCAGTGATCAGCATGCATATATGAAAAATTCAAAACCAATATTACGCCCTTTTTCGAGTTAACGTTGATCATCTGCACGTCAGAAATCGATTGGGTGGCTCCGAAATTTTTTTCTAAAGTGCATCTCACCCCATTCCACATTTCTGATCTGTTTGGTGAAAGCAGTGATCAGCATGCATATATGAAAAATTCAAAAACAATATTTCGCCCTTTTTAGAGTTACCGTTGATCATCGGCACGTCAGAAATCGATTGGGTGGCTCCGAAATTTTTTTCTAAAGTGCATCTCACCCCATATCACATTTCTGATCTGTTTGGAGAAAGCAGTGATCAGTATGCATATATGAAAAATTCAAAACCAATATTTCCCCCCTTTTTTGAGTTACCGTTGATCATCGGCACGTCAGAAATCGATTGGGTGGCTCCAAATTTTTTTTCTATAGTGCATCTCACCCCATTGCACATTTATAATTTGTTTTGAGACTGCAGTGATCAGCATGCATATATGAAAAATTCAAAACCAATATTTCACCCCTTTTTCGAGTTAACATTGATCATTTGCAAGTCAAAAATTGATTGGGTGGCTCTGAAATTTTGTTCTAAAGTGCATCTCACCCCATACCACATTTCTGATCTGTTTGTAGAAAGCATTGATCAGTATGCATATATGAAAAATTTAAAACCGATATTTCGCCCCTTTTTCGAGTTACCGTTGATCATCGGCACTTCAGAAATCGATTGGGTGGCTCCGAAACTTTTTTATAAAGTGCATCTCACCCCACTCCACATTTCTGATCTGTTTGGAGAAAGCAGTGATCAGTATGCATATATGTAAATTCAAAACCAATATTACGCCCTTTTTCGAGTTAACGTTGATCATCAGCACATCAGAAATCAATTGGGTGGCTCCGAAATTTTTTTCTAAAGTGTATCTCACCCCATTCCACATTTCTGATCTGTTTGGAGAAAGCAGTGATCAGCATGCATATATGAAAAATTCAAAACCAATATTTCGCCCCTTTTTCGAGTTACCGTTGATCATCGGCACGTCAGAAATCGATTGGGTAGCTCAGAAATTTTTTTCTAAAGTGCATCTCACCCCATATCACATTTCTGATCTGTTTGGAGAAAGCAGTGATCAGCATGCATATATGAAAAATTCAAAACCAATATTTCGCCCCTTTTTCGAATTACCGTTGATCATCGACACGTCAGAAATCGATTGGGTGGCTCCGAAATTTTTTTCTAAAGACCATCTCACCCCATTCCACATTTCTGATCTGTTTGGAGAAAGCAGTGATCAGTATGCATATATGTAAATTCAAAACCAATATTACGCCCTTTTTCGAGTTAACGTTGATCATCGGCATTTCAGAAATCGATTGGGTGGCTCCGAAATTTTTTCTAAAGTGCATCTCACCCAATTCCAAATTTCTGATCTGTTTGGAGAAATCAGTGATCAGTATGCATATATGAAAAATTCAAAACCAATATTTCGCCCCTTTTTCAATTTACCGTTGATCATCGGCACGTCAGAAATCGATTGGGTGGCTCCGAAATCTTTTTCTAAAGTGCATCTCACCCCATTCCAAATTTCTGATCTGTTTGGAGAAAGCAATGATCAGTATGCATATATGAAAAATTCAAAACCATTATTTCGCCCCTTTTTCGAGTTATCTTTGATCATCGGCACGTCAGAAATCAATTAGGTGGCTCCGAAATTTTGTTCTAAAGTGCATCTCACCCCATTCCATATTTCTTATCTGTTTGGAGTCTGCAGTGATCAGTATGCATATATGAAAAATTCAAAACCAATATTTCGCCCCTTTTTCGAGTTACCGTTGATCATCGGCATGTCAGAAATCAATTGGGTGGCTCCGAAATTTTTTTCTAAAGTGCATCTCACCCCATTCCACATTTCTGATCTGTTTGGTGAAAGCAGTGATCAGCATGCATATATGAAAAATTCAAAACCAATATTTCCCCCCTTTTTCGAGTTACCGTTGATCATCGGCACGTCAGAAATCAATTGGGTAGCTCCGAAATTTTGTTCTAAAGTGCATCTCACCCCATTCCACATTTCTGATCTGTTTGGAGAAAGCAGTGATCAGCATGCATATATGAAAAATTCAAAACCAATATTACGCCCTTTTTCGAGTTAACGTTGATCATCTGCACGTCAGAAATCGATTGGGTGGCTCCGAAATTTTTTTCTAAAGTGCATCTCACCCCATTCCACATTTCTGATCTGTTTGGTGAAAGCAGTGATCAGCATGCATATATGAAAAATTCAAAAACAATATTTCGCCCTTTTTAGAGTTACCGTTGATCATCGGCACGTCAGAAATCGATTGGGTGGCTCCGAAATTTTTTTCTAAAGTGCATCTCACCCCATATCACATTTCTGATCTGTTTGGAGAAAGCAGTGATCAGTATGCATATATGAAAAATTCAAAACCAATATTTCCCCCCTTTTTTGAGTTACCGTTGATCATCGGCACGTCAGAAATCGATTGGGTGGCTCCAAATTTTTTTTCTATAGTGCATCTCACCCCATTGCACATTTATAATTTGTTTTGAGACTGCAGTGATCAGCATGCATATATGAAAAATTCAAAACCAATATTTCACCCCTTTTTCGAGTTAACATTGATCATTTGCAAGTCAAAAATTGATTGGGTGGCTCCGTAATTTTGTTCTAAAGTGCATCTCACCCCATACCACATTTCTGATCTGTTTGTAGAAAGCATTGATCAGTATGCATATATGAAAAATTTAAAACCGATATTTCGCCCCTTTTTCGAGTTACCGTTGATCATCGGCACTTCAGAAATCGATTGGGTGGCTCCGAAACTTTTTTATAAAGTGCATCTCACCCCACTCCACATTTCTGATCTGTTTGGAGAAAGCAGTGATCAGCATGCACATATGAAAAATTCAAAACCAATATTTCGCCCCTTTTTCGAGTTACCGTTGATCATCGGCACGTCAGAAATCAATTGGTTGGCTCCGAAATTTTTTTCTAAAGTGCATCTCACCCCATTCCACATTTCTGATCTGTTGGTGAAAGCAGTGATCAGCATGCATATAAGAAAAATTCAAAACCAATATTTCGCCCCTTTTTCGAGTTACCGTTGATCATCGGAACGTCAGAAATCGATTGGGTATCTCCGAATTTTTTTTCTAAAGTGCATCTCTCCCCATTCCACATTTCTGATCTGTTTGGAGAAAGCAGTGATCAGCATGCATATATGAAAAATTCAAAACCAATATTACGCCCTTTTTCGAGTTAACGTTGATCATCTGCACGTCAGAAATCGATTGGGTGGCTCCGAAATTTTGTTCTAAAGTGCATCTCACCCCATTCCACATTTCTGATCTGTTTGGTGAAAGCAGTGATCAGCATGCATATATGAAAAATTCAAAAACAATATTTCGCCCTTTTTAGAGTTACCGTTGATCATCGGCACGTCAGAAATCGATTGGGTGGCTCCAAATTTTTTTTCTATAGTGCATCTCACCCCATTGCACATTTATAATTTGTTTTGAGACTGCAGTGATCAGCATGCATATATGAAAAATTCAAAACCAATATTTCACCCCTTTTTCGAGTTAACATTGATCATTTGCAAGTCAAAAATCGATTGGGTGGCTCCGAAATTTTTTTCTAAAGTGCATCTCACCCCATTCCACATTCCTGATCTGTTTGGAGAAAGCAGTGATCAGCATGCACATATGAAAAATTCAAAACCAATATTTCGCCCCTTTTTCGAGTTACCGTTGATCATCGGCACGTCAGAAATCAATTGGGTGGCTCCGAAATTTTTTTCTAAAGACCATCTCACCCCATTCCACATTTCTGATCTGTTTGGAGAAAGCAGTGATCAATATGCATATATGTAAATTCAAAACCAATATTACGCCCTTTTTCGAGTTAACGTTGATCATCGGCACATCAGAAATCGATTGGGTGGCTCCGAAATTTTGTTCTAAAGTGCATCTCAACCCATTCCACATTTCTGATCTGTTTGGTGAAAGCAGTGATCAGCATGCATATATGAAAAATTCAAAACCAATATTACGCCCTTTTTCGAGTTAACGTTGATCATCTGCACGTCAGAAATCGATTGGGTGGCTCCGAAATTTTTTTCTAAAGTGCATCTCACCCCATTCCACATTTCTGATCTGTTTGGTGAAAGCAGTGATCAGTATGCATATATGAAAAATTCAAAACCAATATTTCGCCCCTTTTTCGAGTTACCGTTGATCATCGAAACGTCAGAAATCTATTGGGTGGCTCCGAAATTTTTTCTAAAGTGCATCTCACCCCATACCAAATTTCTGATCTGTTTGGAGAAAGCAGTGATCAGTATGCATATATGTAAATTCAAAACCAATATTACGCCCTTTTTCGAGTTAACGTTGATCATCAGCACATCAGAAATCAATTGGGTGGCTCCGAAATTTTTTTCTAAAGTGTATCTCACCCCATTCCACATTTCTGATCTGTTTGGAGAAAGCAGTGATCAGCATGCATATATGAAAAATTCAAAACCAATATTTCGCCCCTTTTTCGAGTTACCGTTGATCATCGGCACGTCAGAAATCGATTGGGTAGCTCAGAAATTTTTTTCTAAAGTGCATCTCACCCCATATCACATTTCTGATCTGTTTGGAGAAAGCAGTGATCAGCATGCATATATGAAAAATTCAAAACCAATATTTCGCCCCTTTTTCGAATTACCGTTGATCATCGACACGTCAGAAATCGATTGGGTGGCTCCGAAATTTTTTTCTAAAGACCATCTCACCCCATTCCACATTTCTGATCTGTTTGGAGAAAGCAGTGATCAGTATGCATATATGTAAAATCAAAACCAATATTACGCCCTTTTTCGAGTTAACGTTGATCATCGGCATTTCAGAAATCGATTGGGTGGCTCCGAAATTTTTTCTAAAGTGCATCTCACCCAATTCCAAATTTCTGATCTGTTTGGAGAAATCAGTGATCAGTATGCATATATGAAAAATTCAAAACCAATATTTCGCCCCTTTTTCAATTTACCGTTGATCATCGGCACGTCAGAAATCGATTGGGTGGCTCCGAAATCTTTTTCTAAAGTGCATCTCACCCCATTCCAAATTTCTGATCTGTTTGGAGAAAGCAATGATCAGTATGCATATATGAAAAATTCAAAACCATCATTTCGCCCCTTTTTCGAGTTATCTTTGATCATCGGCACGTCAGAAATCAATTAGGTGGCTCCGAAATTTTGTTCTAAAGTGCATCTCACCCCATTCCATATTTCTTATCTGTTTGGAGTCTGCAGTGATCAGTATGCATATATGAAAAATTCAAAACCAATATTTCGCCCCTTTTTCGAGTTACCGTTGATCATCGGCATGTCAGAAATCAATTGGGTGGCTCCGAAATTTTTTTCTAAAGTGCATCTCACCCCATTCCACATTTCTGATCTGTTTGGTGAAAGCAGTGATCAGCATGCATATATGAAAAATTCAAAACCAATATTTCCCCCCTTTTTCGAGTTACCGTTGATCATCGGCACGTCAGAAATCAATTGGGTAGCTCCGAAATTTTGTTCTAAAGTGCATCTCACCCCATTCCACATTTCTGATCTGTTTGGAGAAAGCAGTGATCAGCATGCATATATGAAAAATTCAAAACCAATATTACGCCCTTTTTCGAGTTAACGTTGATCATCTGCACGTCAGAAATCGATTGGGTGGCTCCGAAATTTTTTTCTAAAGTGCATCTCACCCCATTCCACATTTCTGATCTGTTTGGTGAAAGCAGTGATCAGCATGCATATATGAAAAATTCAAAAACAATATTTCGCCCTTTTTAGAGTTACCGTTGATCATCGGCACGTCAGAAATCGATTGGGTGGCTCCGAAATTTTTTTCTAAAGTGCATCTCACCCCATATCACATTTCTGATCTGTTTGGAGAAAGCAGTGATCAGTATGCATATATGAAAAATTCAAAACCAATATTTCCCCCCTTTTTTGAGTTACCGTTGATCATCGGCACGTCAGAAATCGATTGGGTGGCTCCAAATTTTTTTTCTATAGTGCATCTCACCCCATTGCACATTTATAATTTGTTTTGAGACTGCAGTGATCAGCATGCATATATGAAAAATTCAAAACCAATATTTCACCCCTTTTTCGAGTTAACATTGATCATTTGCAAGTCAAAAATTGATTGGGTGGCTCCGTAATTTTGTTCTAAAGTGCATCTCACCCCATACCACATTTCTGATCTGTTTGTAGAAAGCATTGATCAGTATGCATATATGAAAAATTTAAAACCGATATTTCGCCCCTTTTTCGAGTTACCGTTGATCATCGGCACTTCAGAAATCGATTGGGTGGCTCCGAAACTTTTTTATAAAGTGCATCTCACCCCACTCCACATTTCTGATCTGTTTGGAGAAAGCAGTGATCAGCATGCACATATGAAAAATTCAAAACCAATATTTCGCCCCTTTTTCGAGTTACCGTTGATCATCGGCACGTCAGAAATCAATTGGTTGGCTCCGAAATTTTTTTCTAAAGTGCATCTCACCCCATTCCACATTTCTGATCTGTTGGTGAAAGCAGTGATCAGCATGCATATAAGAAAAATTCAAAACCAATATTTCGCCCCTTTTTCGAGTTACCGTTGATCATCGGAACGTCAGAAATCGATTGGGTATCTCCGAATTTTTTTTCTAAAGTGCATCTCTCCCCATTCCACATTTCTGATCTGTTTGGAGAAAGCAGTGATCAGCATGCATATATGAAAAATTCAAAACCAATATTACGCCCTTTTTCGAGTTAACGTTGATCATCTGCACGTCAGAAATCGATTGGGTGGCTCCGAAATTTTGTTCTAAAGTGCATCTCACCCCATTCCACATTTCTGATCTGTTTGGTGAAAGCAGTGATCAGCATGCATATATGAAAAATTCAAAAACAATATTTCGCCCTTTTTAGAGTTACCGTTGATCATCGGCACGTCAGAAATCGATTGGGTGGCTCCAAATTTTTTTTCTATAGTGCATCTCACCCCATTGCACATTTATAATTTGTTTTGAGACTGCAGTGATCAGCATGCATATATGAAAAATTCAAAACCAATATTTCACCCCTTTTTCGAGTTAACATTGATCATTTGCAAGTCAAAAATCGATTGGGTGGCTCCGAAATTTTTTTCTAAAGTGCATCTCACCCCATTCCACATTCCTGATCTGTTTGGAGAAAGCAGTGATCAGCATGCACATATGAAAAATTCAAAACCAATATTTCGCCCCTTTTTCGAGTTACCGTTGATCATCGGCACGTCAGAAATCAATTGGGTGGCTCCGAAATTTTTTTCTAAAGACCATCTCACCCCATTCCACATTTCTGATCTGTTTGGAGAAAGCAGTGATCAATATGCATATATGTAAATTCAAAACCAATATTACGCCCTTTTTCGAGTTAACGTTGATCATCGGCACATCAGAAATCGATTGGGTGGCTCCGAAATTTTGTTCTAAAGTGCATCTCAACCCATTCCACATTTCTGATCTGTTTGGTGAAAGCAGTGATCAGCATGCATATATGAAAAATTCAAAACCAATATTACGCCCTTTTTCGAGTTAACGTTGATCATCTGCACGTCAGAAATCGATTGGGTGGCTCCGAAATTTTTTTCTAAAGTGCATCTCACCCCATTCCACATTTCTGATCTGTTTGGTGAAAGCAGTGATCAGTATGCATATATGAAAAATTCAAAACCAATATTTCGCCCCTTTTTCGAGTTACCGTTGATCATCGAAACGTCAGAAATCTATTGGGTGGCTCCGAAATTTTTTCTAAAGTGCATCTCACCCCATACCAAATTTCTGATCTGTTTGGAGAAAGCAGTGATCAGTATGCATATATGTAAATTCAAAACCAATATTACGCCCTTTTTCGAGTTAACGTTGATCATCAGCACATCAGAAATCAATTGGGTGGCTCCGAAATTTTTTTCTAAAGTGTATCTCACCCCATTCCACATTTCTGATCTGTTTGGAGAAAGCAGTGATCAGCATGCATATATGAAAAATTCAAAACCAATATTTCGCCCCTTTTTCGAGTTACCGTTGATCATCGGCACGTCAGAAATCGATTGGGTAGCTCAGAAATTTTTTTCTAAAGTGCATCTCACCCCATATCACATTTCTGATCTGTTTGGAGAAAGCAGTGATCAGCATGCATATATGAAAAATTCAAAACCAATATTTCGCCCCTTTTTCGAATTACCGTTGATCATCGACACGTCAGAAATCGATTGGGTGGCTCCGAAATTTTTTTCTAAAGACCATCTCACCCCATTCCACATTTCTGATCTGTTTGGAGAAAGCAGTGATCAGTATGCATATATGTAAAATCAAAACCAATATTACGCCCTTTTTCGAGTTAACGTTGATCATCGGCATTTCAGAAATCGATTGGGTGGCTCCGAAATTTTTTCTAAAGTGCATCTCACCCAATTCCAAATTTCTGATCTGTTTGGAGAAATCAGTGATCAGTATGCATATATGAAAAATTCAAAACCAATATTTCGCCCCTTTTTCAATTTACCGTTGATCATCGGCACGTCAGAAATCGATTGGGTGGCTCCGAAATCTTTTTCTAAAGTGCATCTCACCCCATTCCAAATTTCTGATCTGTTTGGAGAAAGCAATGATCAGTATGCATATATGAAAAATTCAAAACCATTATTTCGCCCCTTTTTCGAGTTATCATTGATCATCGGCACGTCAGAAATCAATTAGGTGGCTCCGAAATTTTGTTCTAAAGTGCATCTCACCCCATTCCATATTTCTTATCTGTTTGGAGTCTGCAGTGATCAGTATGCATATATGAAAAATTCAAAACCAATATTTCGCCCCTTTTTCGAGTTACCGTTGATCATCGGCACGTCAGAAATCAATTGGGTGGCTCCGAAATTTTTTTCTAAAGTGCATCTCACCCCATTCCACATTTCTGATCTGTTTGGTGAAAGCAGTGATCAGCATGCATATATGAAAAATTCAAAACCAATATTTCCCCCCTTTTTCGAGTTACCGTTGATCATCGGCACGTCAGAAATCAATTGGGTAGCTCCGAAATTTTTTTCTAAAGTGCATCTCACCCCATTCCACATTTCTGATCTGTTTGGAGAAAGCAGTGATCAGCATGCATATATGAAAAATTCAAAACCAATATTACGCCCTTTTTCGAGTTAACGTTGATCATCTGCACGTCAGAAATCGATTGGGTGGCTCCGAAATTTTGTTCTAAAGTGCATCTCACCCCATTCCACATTTCTGATCTGTTTGGAGAAAGCAGTGATCAGCATGCACATATGAAAAATTCAAAACCAATATTTCGCCCCTTTTTCGAGTTACCGTTGATCATCGGCACGTCAGAAAACCATTGGGTGGCTCCGAAATTTTGTTCTAAAGTGCATCTCACCCCATTCCACATTTCTGATCTGTTTGGAGAAAGCAGTGATCAGCATGCATATATGAAAAATTCAAAACCAATATTACGCCCTTTTTCGAGTTAACGTTGATCATCTGCACGTCAGAAATCGATTGGGTGGCTCCGAAATTTTTTTCTAAAGTGCATCTCACCCCATTCCACATTTCTGATCTGTTTGGTGAAAGCAGTGATCAGCATGCATATATGAAAAATTCAAAAACAATATTTCGCCCTTTTTAGAGTTACCGTTGATCATCGGCACGTCAGAAATCGATTGGGTGGCTCCGAAATTTTTTTCTAAAGTGCATCTCACCCCATATCACATTTCTGATCTGTTTGGAGAAAGCAGTGATCAGTATGCATATATGAAAAATTCAAAACCAATATTTCCCCCCTTTTTTGAGTTACCGTTGATCATCGGCACGTCAGAAATCGATTGGGTGGCTCCAAATTTTTTTTCTATAGTGCATCTCACCCCATTGCACATTTATAATTTGTTTTGAGACTGCAGTGATCAGCATGCATATATGAAAAATTCAAAACCAATATTTCACCCCTTTTTCGAGTTAACATTGATCATTTGCAAGTCAAAAATTGATTGGGTGGCTCCGTAATTTTGTTCTAAAGTGCATCTCACCCCATACCACATTTCTGATCTGTTTGTAGAAAGCATTGATCAGTATGCATATATGAAAAATTTAAAACCGATATTTCGCCCCTTTTTCGAGTTACCGTTGATCATCGGCACTTCAGAAATCGATTGGGTGGCTCCGAAACTTTTTTATAAAGTGCATCTCACCCCACTCCACATTTCTGATCTGTTTGGAGAAAGCAGTGATCAGCATGCACATATGAAAAATTCAAAACCAATATTTCGCCCCTTTTTCGAGTTACCGTTGATCATCGGCACGTCAGAAATCAATTGGGTGGCTCCGAAATTTTTTTCTAAAGTGCATCTCACCCCATTCCACATTTCTGATCTGTTGGTGAAAGCAGTGATCAGCATGCATATATGAAAAATTCAAAACCAATATTTCGCCCCTTTTTCGAGTTACCGTTGATCATCGGAACGTCAGAAATCGATTGGGTATCTCCGAATTTTTTTTCTAAAGTGCATCTCTCCCCATTCCACATTTCTGATCTGTTTGGAGAAAGCAGTGATCAGCATGCATATATGAAAAATTCAAAACCAATATTACGCCCTTTTTCGAGTTAACGTTGATCATCTGCACGTCAGAAATCGATTGGGTGGCTCCGAAATTTTGTTCTAAAGTGCATCTCACCCCATTCCACATTTCTGATCTGTTTGGTGAAAGCAGTGATCAGCATGCATATATGAAAAATTCAAAAACAATATTTCGCCCTTTTTAGAGTTACCGTTGATCATCGGCACGTCAGAAATCGATTGGGTGGCTCCAAATTTTTTTTCTATAGTGCATCTCACCCCATTGCACATTTATAATTTGTTTTAAGACTGCAGTGATCAGCATGCATATATGAAAAATTCAAAACCAATATTTCACCCCTTTTTCGAGTTAACATTGATCATTTGCAAGTCAAAAATCGATTGGGTGGCTCCGAAATTTTTTTCTAAAGTGCATCTCACCCCATTCCACATTCCTGATCTGTTTGGAGAAAGCAGTGATCAGCATGCACATATGAAAAATTCAAAACCAATATTTCGCCCCTTTTTCGAGTTACCGTTGATCATCGGCACGTCAGAAATCAATTGGGTGGCTCCGAAATTTTTTTCTAAAGACCATCTCACCCCATTCCACATTTCTGATCTGTTTGGAGAAAGCAGTGATCAGTATGCATATATGTAAATTCAAAACCAATATTACGCCCTTTTTCGAGTTAACGTTGATCATCGGCACATCAGAAATCGATTGGGTGGCTCCGAAATTTTGTTCTAAAGTGCATCTCAACCCATTCCACATTTCTGATCTGTTTGGTGAAAGCAGTGATCAGCATGCATATATGAAAAATTCAAAACCAATATTACGCCCTTTTTCGAGTTAACGTTGATCATCTGCACGTCAGAAATCGATTGGGTGGCTCCGAAATTTTTTTCTAAAGTGCATCTCACCCCATTCCACATTTCTGATCTGTTTGGTGAAAGCAGTGATCAGTATGCATATATGAAAAATTCAAAACCAATATTTCGCCCCTTTTTCGAGTTACCGTTGATCATCGAAACGTCAGAAATCTATTGGGTGGCTCCGAAATTTTTTCTAAAGTGCATCTCACCCCATACCAAATTTCTGATCTGTTTGGAGAAAGCAGTGATCAGTATGCATATATGTAAATTCAAAACCAATATTACGCCCTTTTTCGAGTTAACGTTGATCATCAGCACATCAGAAATCAATTGGGTGGCTCCGAAATTTTTTTCTAAAGTGTATCTCACCCCATTCCACATTTCTGATCTGTTTGGAGAAAGCAGTGATCAGCATGCATATATGAAAAATTCAAAACCAATATTTCGCCCCTTTTTCGAGTTACCGTTGATCATCGGCACGTCAGAAATCGATTGGGTAGCTCAGAAATTTTTTTCTAAAGTGCATCTCACCCCATATCACATTTCTGATCTGTTTGGAGAAAGCAGTGATCAGCATGCATATATGAAAAATTCAAAACCAATATTTCGCCCCTTTTTCGAATTACCGTTGATCATCGACACGTCAGAAATCGATTGGGTGGCTCCGAAATTTTTTTCTAAAGACCATCTCACCCCATTCCACATTTCTGATCTGTTTGGAGAAAGCAGTGATCAGTATGCATATATGTAAAATCAAAACCAATATTACGCCCTTTTTCGAGTTAACGTTGATCATCGGCATTTCAGAAATCGATTGGGTGGCTCCGAAATTTTTTCTAAAGTGCATCTCACCCAATTCCAAATTTCTGATCTGTTTGGAGAAATCAGTGATCAGTATGCATATATGAAAAATTCAAAACCAATATTTCGCCCCTTTTTCAATTTACCGTTGATCATCGGCACGTCAGAAATCGATTGGGTGGCTCCGAAATCTTTTTCTAAAGTGCATCTCACCCCATTCCAAATTTCTGATCTGTTTGGAGAAAGCAATGATCAGTATGCATATATGAAAAATTCAAAACCATTATTTCGCCCCTTTTTCGAGTTATCATTGATCATCGGCACGTCAGAAATCAATTAGGTGGCTCCGAAATTTTGTTCTAAAGTGCATCTCACCCCATTCCATATTTCTTATCTGTTTGGAGTCTGCAGTGATCAGTATGCATATATGAAAAATTCAAAACCAATATTTCGCCCCTTTTTCGAGTTACCGTTGATCATCGGCACGTCAGAAATCAATTGGGTGGCTCCGAAATTTTTTTCTAAAGTGCATCTCACCCCATTCCACATTTCTGATCTGTTTGGTGAAAGCAGTGATCAGCATGCATATATGAAAAATTCAAAACCAATATTTCCCCCCTTTTTCGAGTTACCGTTGATCATCGGCACGTCAGAAATCAATTGGGTAGCTCCGAAATTTTTTTCTAAAGTGCATCTCACCCCATTCCACATTTCTGATCTGTTTGGAGAAAGCAGTGATCAGCATGCATATATGAAAAATTCAAAACCAATATTACGCCCTTTTTCGAGTTAACGTTGATCATCTGCACGTCAGAAATCGATTGGGTGGCTCCGAAATTTTGTTCTAAAGTGCATCTCACCCCATTCCACATTTCTGATCTGTTTGGAGAAAGCAGTGATCAGCATGCACATATGAAAAATTCAAAACCAATATTTCGCCCCTTTTTCGAGTTACCGTTGATCATCGGCACGTCAGAAAACCATTGGGTGGCTCCGAAATTTTGTTCTAAAGTGCATCTCACCCCATTCCACATTTCTGATCTGTTTGGAGAAAGCAGTGATCAGCATGCATATATGAAAAATTCAAAACCAATATTACGCCCTTTTTCGAGTTAACGTTGATCATCTGCACGTCAGAAATCGATTGGGTGGCTCCGAAATTTTTTTCTAAAGTGCATCTCACCCCATTCCACATTTCTGATCTGTTTGGTGAAAGCAGTGATCAGCATGCATATATGAAAAATTCAAAAACAATATTTCGCCCTTTTTAGAGTTACCGTTGATCATCGGCACGTCAGAAATCGATTGGGTGGCTCCGAAATTTTTTTCTAAAGTGCATCTCACCCCATATCACATTTCTGATCTGTTTGGAGAAAGCAGTGATCAGTATGCATATATGAAATATTCAAAACCAATATTTCCCCCCTTTTTTGAGTTACCGTTGATCATCGGCACGTCAGAAATCGATTGGGTGGCTCCAAATTTTTTTTCTATAGTGCATCTCACCCCATTGCACATTTATAATTTGTTTTGAGACTGCAGTGATCAGCATGCATATATGAAAAATTCAAAACCAATATTTCACCCCTTTTTCGAGTTAACATTGATCATTTGCAAGTCAAAAATTGATTGGGTGGCTCCGTAATTTTGTTCTAAAGTGCATCTCACCCCATACCACATTTCTGATCTGTTTGTAGAAAGCATTGATCAGTATGCATATATGAAAAATTTAAAACCGATATTTCGCCCCTTTTTCGAGTTACCGTTGATCATCGGCACTTCAGAAATCGATTGGGTGGCTCCGAAACTTTTTTATAAAGTGCATCTCACCCCACTCCACATTTCTGATCTGTTTGGAGAAAGCAGTGATCAGCATGCACATATGAAAAATTCAAAACCAATATTTCGCCCCTTTTTCGAGTTACCGTTGATCATCGGCACGTCAGAAATCAATTGGGTGGCTCCGAAATTTTTTTCTAAAGTGCATCTCACCCCATTCCACATTTCTGATCTGTTGGTGAAAGCAGTGATCAGCATGCATATATGAAAAATTCAAAACCAATATTTCGCCCCTTTTTCGAGTTACCGTTGATCATCGGAACGTCAGAAATCGATTGGGTATCTCCGAATTTTTTTTCTAAAGTGCATCTCTCCCCATTCCACATTTCTGATCTGTTTGGAGAAAGCAGTGATCAGCATGCATATATGAAAAATTCAAAACCAATATTACGCCCTTTTTCGAGTTAACGTTGATCATCTGCACGTCAGAAATCGATTGGGTGGCTCCGAAATTTTGTTCTAAAGTGCATCTCACCCCATTCCACATTTCTGATCTGTTTGGTGAAAGCAGTGATCAGCATGCATATATGAAAAATTCAAAAACAATATTTCACCCTTTTTAGAGTTACCGTTGATCATCGGCACGTCAGAAATCGATTGGGTGGCTCCAAATTTTTTTTCTATAGTGCATCTCACCCCATTGCACATTTATAATTTGTTTTGAGACTGCAGTGATCAGCATGCATATATGAAAAATTCAAAACCAATATTTCACCCCTTTTTCGAGATAACATTGATCATTTGCAAGTCAAAAATCGATTGGGTGGCTCCGAAATTTTTTTCTAAAGTGCATCTCACCCCATTCCACATTCCTGATCTGTTTGGAGAAAGCAGTGATCAGCATGCACATATGAAAAATTCAAAACCAATATTTCGCCCCTTTTTCGAGTTACCGTTGATCATCGGCACGTCAGAAATCAATTGGGTGGCTCCGAAATTTTTTTCTAAAGACCATCTCACCCCATTCCACATTTCTGATCTGTTTGGAGAAAGCAGTGATCAATATGCATATATGTAAATTCAAAACCAATATTACGCCCTTTTTCGAGTTAACGTTGATCATCGGCACATCAGAAATCGATTGGGTGGCTCCGAAATTTTGTTCTAAAGTGCATCTCAACCCATTCCACATTTCTGATCTGTTTGGTGAAAGCAGTGATCAGCATGCATATATGAAAAATTCAAAACCAATATTTCGCCCTTTTTAGAGTTACCGTTGATCATCGGCACGTCAGAAATCGATTTGGTAGCTCCGAAATTTTTTTCTAAAGTGCATCTCACCCCATTCCAAATTTCTGATCTGTTTGGAGAAAGCAGTGATCAGCATGGACATATGAAAAATTCAAAACCAATATTACGCCCTTTTTCGAGTTAACGTTGATCATCTGCACGTCAGAAATCGATTGGGTGGCTCCGAAATTTTTTTCTAAAGTGCATCTCACCCCATTCCACATTTCTGATCTGTTTGGTGAAAGCAGTGATCAGTATGCATATATGAAAAATTCAAAACCAATATTTCGCCCCTTTTTCGAGTTACCGTTGATCATCGAAACGTCAGAAATCTATTGGGTGGCTCCGAAATTTTTTCTAAAGTGCATCTCACCCCATACCAAATTTCTGATCTGTTTGGAGAAAGCAGTGATCAGTATGCATATATGTAAATTCAAAACCAATATTACGCCCTTTTTCGAGTTAACGTTGATCATCAGCACATCAGAAATCAATTGGGTGGCTCCGAAATTTTTTTCTAAAGTGTATCTCACCCCATTCCACATTTCTGATCTGTTTGGAGAAAGCAGTGATCAGCATGCATATATGAAAAATTCAAAACCAATATTTCGCCCCTTTTTCGAGTTACCGTTGATCATCGGCACGTCAGAAATCGATTGGGTAGCTCAGAAATTTTTTTCTAAAGTGCATCTCACCCCATATCACATTTCTGATCTGTTTGGAGAAAGCAGTGATCAGCATGCATATATGAAAAATTCAAAACCAATATTTCGCCCCTTTTTCGAATTACCGTTGATCATCGACACGTCAGAAATCGATTGGGTGGCTCCGAAATTTTTTTCTAAAGACCATCTCACCCCATTCCACATTTCTGATCTGTTTGGAGAAAGCAGTGATCAGTATGCATATATGTAAAATCAAAACCAATATTACGCCCTTTTTCGAGTTAACGTTGATCATCGGCATTTCAGAAATCGATTGGGTGGCTCCGAAATTTTTTCTAAAGTGCATCTCACCCAATTCCAAATTTCTGATCTGTTTGGAGAAATCAGTGATCAGTATGCATATATGAAAAATTCAAAACCAATATTTCGCCCCTTTTTCAATTTACCGTTGATCATCGGCACGTCAGAAATCGATTGGGTGGCTCCGAAATCTTTTTCTAAAGTGCATCTCACCCCATTCCAAATTTCTGATCTGTTTGGAGAAAGCAATGATCAGTATGCATATATGAAAAATTCAAAACCATTATTTCGCCCCTTTTTCGAGTTATCATTGATCATCGGCACGTCAGAAATCAATTAGGTGGCTCCGAAATTTTGTTCTAAAGTGCATCTCACCCCATTCCATATTTCTTATCTGTTTGGAGTCTGCAGTGATCAGTATGCATATATGAAAAATTCAAAACCAATATTTCGCCCCTTTTTCGAGTTACCGTTGATCATCGGCACGTCAGAAATCAATTGGGTGGCTCCGAAATTTTTTTCTAAAGTGCATCTCACCCCATTCCACATTTCTGATCTGTTTGGTGAAAGCAGTGATCAGCATGCATATATGAAAAATTCAAAACCAATATTTCCCCCCTTTTTCGAGTTACCGTTGATCATCGGCACGTCAGAAATCAATTGGGTAGCTCCGAAATTTTTTTCTAAAGTGCATCTCACCCCATTCCACATTTCTGATCTGTTTGGAGAAAGCAGTGATCAGCATGCATATATGAAAAATTCAAAACCAATATTACGCCCTTTTTCGAGTTAACGTTGATCATCTGCACGTCAGAAATCGATTGGGTGGCTCCGAAATTTTGTTCTAAAGTGCATCTCACCCCATTCCACATTTCTGATCTGTTTGGAGAAAGCAGTGATCAGTATGCATATATGAAAAATTCAAAACCAATATTTCACCCCTTTTTCGAGTTAACTTTGATCATTTGCAAGTCAAAAATCGATTAGGTGGCTCCAAAATTTTGTTCTAAAGTGCATCTCACCCCATTCCACATTTCTGATCTGTTTGGAGAAAGCAGTGATCAGTATGCATATATGAAAAATTTAAAACCGATATTTCGCCCCTTTTTCGAGTTACCGTTGATCATCTGCACGTCAGAAATCGATTGGGTGGCTCCGAAATTTTTTTCTAAAGTGCATCTCACCCCATTCCACATTTCTGATCTGTTTGGTGAAAGCAGTGATCAGCATGCATATATGAAAAATTCAAAACCAATATTTCGCCCCTTTTTCGAGTTACCGTTGATCATCGGCACGTCAGAAATCAATTGGGTGGCTCCGAAATTTTTTTCTAAAGTGCATCTCACCCCATTCCACATTTCTGATCTGTTTGGTGAAAGCAGTGATCAGCATGCATATATGAAAAATTCAAAAACAATATTTCGCCCTTTTTAGAGTTACCGTTGATCATCGGCACGTCAGAAATCGATTGGGTGGCTCCAAATTTTTTTTCTATAGTGCATCTCACCCCATTGCACATTTATAATTTGTTTTGAGACTGCAGTGATCAGCATGCATATATGAAAAATTCAAAACCAATATTTCACCCCTTTTTCGAGTTAACATTGATCATTTGCAAGTCAAAAATTGATTGGGTGGCTCCGAAATTTTGTTCTAAAGTGCATCTCACCCCATACCACATTTCTGATCTGTTTGTAGAAAGCATTGATCAGTATGCATATATGAAAAATTTAAAACCGATATTTCGCCCCTTTTTCGAGTTACCGTTGATCATCGGCACTTCAGAAATCGATTGGGTGGCTCCGAAATTTTTTTCTAAAGTTCATCTCACCCCATTCCACATATCTGATCTGTTTGGAGAAAGCAGTGATCAGCATGCACATATGAAAAATTCAAAACCAATATTTCGCCCCTTTTTCGAGTTACCGTTGATCATCGGCACGTCAGAAATCAATTGGGTGGCTCCGAAATTTTTTTCTAAAGTGCATCTCACCCCATTCCACATTTCTGATCTGTTTGGTGAAAGCAGTGATCAGCATGCATATATGAAAAATTCAAAACCAATATTTCGCCCTTTTTAGAGTTACCGTTGATCATCGGCACGTCAGAAATCGATTGGGTAGCTCCAAAATTTTTTTCTAAAGTGCATCTCACCCCATTCCACATTTCTGATCTGTTTGGAGAAAGCAGTGATCAGCATGCATATATGAAAAATTCAAAACCAATATTACGCCCTTTTTCGAGTTACCGTTGACCATCGGCACTTCAGAAATCGATTGGGTGGCTCCGAAATTTTCTTCTAAAGTGCATCTCACCCCATTCCACATTTCTGATTTGTTTTGAGACTGCAGTGATCAGCATGCATATATGAAAAATTCAAAACCAATATTTCACCCCTTTTTCGAGTTAACTTTGATCATTTGCAAGTCAAAAATCGATTAGGTGGCTCCAAAATTTTGTTCTAAAGTGCATCTCACCCCATTCCACATTTCTGATCTGTTTGGAGAAAGCAGTGATCAGTATGCATATATGAAAAATTTAAAACCGATATTTCGCCCCTTTTTCGAGTTACCGTTGATCATCTGCACGTCAGAAATTGATTGGGTGGCTCCGAAATTTTGTTCTAAAGTGCATTTCACCCCATTCCACATTTCTGATCTGTTTGGTGAAAGCAGTGATCAGCATGCATATATGAAAAATTCAAAACCAATATTTCGCCCCTTTTTCGATTTACCGTTGATCATCGGCACTTCAGAAATCAATTGGGTGGCTCCGAAATTTTTTTCTAAAGTGCATCTCACCCCATTCCACATTTCTGATCTGTTTGGTGAAAGCAGTGATCAGCATGCATATATGAAAAATTCAAAACCAATATTTCGCCCCTTTTTCGAGTTACAGTTGATCATCGGAACGTCAGAAATCGATTGGTAACTCCGAAATTTTGTTCTAAAGTGCATCTCACCCCATTCCACATTTCTGATCTGTTTGGAGAAAGCAGTGATCAGCATGCATATATGAAAAATTCAAAACCAATATTTCGCCCCTTTTTCGAGTTACCGTTGATCATCGGCACGTCAGAAATCGATTGGGTAGCTCAGAAATTTTTTTCTAAAGTGCATCTCACCCCATATCACATTTCTGATCTGTTTGGAGAAAGCAGTGATCAGCATGCATATATGAAAAATTCAAAACCAATATTTCGCCCCTTTTTCGAATTACCGTTGATCATCGACACGTCAGAAATCGATTGGGTGGCTCCGAAATTTTTTTCTAAAGACCATCTCACCCCATTCCACATTTCTGATCTGTTTGGAGAAAGCAGTGATCAGTATGCATATATGTAAAATCAAAACCAATATTACGCCCTTTTTCGAGTTAACGTTGATCATCGGCATTTCAGAAATCGATTGGGTGGCTCCGAAATTTTTTCTAAAGTGCATCTCACCCAATTCCAAATTTCTGATCTGTTTGGAGAAATCAGTGATCAGTATGCATATATGAAAAATTCAAAACCAATATTTCGCCCCTTTTTCAATTTACCGTTGATCATCGGCACGTCAGAAATCGATTGGGTGGCTCCGAAATCTTTTTCTAAAGTGCATCTCACCCCATTCCAAATTTCTGATCTGTTTGGAGAAAGCAATGATCAGTATGCATATATGAAAAATTCAAAACCATTATTTCGCCCCTTTTTCGAGTTATCATTGATCATCGGCACGTCAGAAATCAATTAGGTGGCTCCGAAATTTTGTTCTAAAGTGCATCTCACCCCATTCCATATTTCTTATCTGTTTGGAGTCTGCAGTGATCAGTATGCATATATGAAAAATTCAAAACCAATATTTCGCCCCTTTTTCGAGTTACCGTTGATCATCGGCACGTCAGAAATCAATTGGGTGGCTCCGAAATTTTTTTCTAAAGTGCATCTCACCCCATTCCACATTTCTGATCTGTTTGGTGAAAGCAGTGATCAGCATGCATATATGAAAAATTCAAAACCAATATTTCCCCCCTTTTTCGAGTTACCGTTGATCATCGGCACGTCAGAAATCAATTGGGTAGCTCCGAAATTTTTTTCTAAAGTGCATCTCACCCCATTCCACATTTCTGATCTGTTTGGAGAAAGCAGTGATCAGCATGCATATATGAAAAATTCAAAACCAATATTACGCCCTTTTTCGAGTTAACGTTGATCATCTGCACGTCAGAAATCGATTGGGTGGCTCCGAAATTTTGTTCTAAAGTGCATCTCACCCCATTCCACATTTCTGATCTGTTTGGAGAAAGCAGTGATCAGTATGCATATATGAAAAATTCAAAACCAATATTTCACCCCTTTTTCGAGTTAACTTTGATCATTTGCAAGTCAAAAATCGATTAGGTGGCTCCGAAATTTGTTCTAAAGTGCATCTCACCCCATTCCACATTTCTGATCTGTTTGGAGAAAGCAGTGATCAGTATGCATATATGAAAAATTTAAAACCGATATTTCGCCCCTTTTTCGAGTTACCGTTGATCATCTGCACGTCAGAAATCGATTGGGTGGCTCCGAAATTTTTTTCTAAAGTGCATCTCACCCCATTCCACATTTCTGATCTGTTTGGTGAAAGCAGTGATCAGCATGCATATATGAAAAATTCAAAACCAATATTTCGCCCCTTTTTCGAGTTACCGTTGATCATCGGCACGTCAGAAATCAATTGGGTGGCTCCGAAATTTTTTTCTAAAGTGCATCTCACCCCATTCCACATTTCTGATCTGTTTGGTGAAAGCAGTGATCAGCATGCATATATGAAAAATTCAAAAACAATATTTCGCCCTTTTTAGAGTTACCGTTGATCATCGGCACGTCAGAAATCGATTGGGTGGCTCCAAATTTTTTTTCTATAGTGCATCTCACCCCATTGCACATTTATAATTTGTTTTGAGACTGCAGTGATCAGCATGCATATATGAAAAATTCAAAACCAATATTTCACCCCTTTTTCGAGTTAACTTTGATCATTTGCAAGTCAAAAATCGATTAGGTGGCTCCAAAATTTTGTTCTAAAGTGCATCTCACCCCATTCCACATTTCTGATCTGTTTGGAGAAAGCAGTGATCAGTATGCATATATGAAAAATTTAAAACCGATATTTCGCCCCTTTTTCGAGTTACCGTTGATCATCTGCACGTCAGAAATTGATTGGGTGGCTCCGAAATTTTGTTCTAAAGTGCATTTCACCCCATTCCACATTTCTGATCTGTTTGGTGAAAGCAGTGATCAGCATGCATATATGAAAAATTCAAAACCAATATTTCGCCCCTTTTTCGAGTTACCGTTGATCATCGGCACGTCAGAAATCAATTGGGTGGCTCCGAAATTTTTTTCTAAAGTGCATCTCACCCCATTCCACATTTCTGATCTGTTTGGTGAAAGCAGTGATCAGCATGCATATATGAAAAATTCAAAACCAATATTTCGCCCCTTTTTCGAGTTACAGTTGATCATCGGAACGTCAGAAATCGATTGGTAACTCCGAAATTTTGTTCTAAAGTGCATCTCACCCCATTCCACATTTCTGATCTGTTTGGAGAAAGCAGTGATCAGTATGCATATATGTAAATTCAAAACCAATATTACGCCTTTTTTCGAGTTAACGTTGATCATCTGCACGTCAGAAATCGATTGGGTGGCTCCGAAATTTTGTTCTAAAGTGCATCTCACCCCATTCCACATTTCTGATCTGTTTGGAGAAAGCAGTGATCAGTATGCATATATGAAAAATTCAAAACCAATATTTCCCCCCTTTTTCGAGTTACCGTTGATCATCGGCACGTCAGAAATCGATTGGGTGGCTCCAAATTTTTTTTCTATAGTGCATCTCACCCCATTCCACATTTCTGATCTGTTTGGAGAAAGCAGTGATCAGTATGCATATATGAAAAATTTAAAACCGATATTTCGCCCCTTTTTCGAGTTACCGTTGATCATCTGCACGTCAGAAATCGTTTGGGTGGCTCCGAAATTTTGTTCTAAAGTGCATCTCACCCCATTCCACATTTCTGATCTGTTTGGTGAAAGCAGTGATCAGCATGCATATATGAAAAATTCAAAACCAATATTTCGCCCTTTTTCGAGTTACCGTTGATCATCGGCACGTCAGAAATCAATTGGGTGGTTCCGAAATTTTTTTCTAAAGTGCATCTCACCCCATTCCACATTTCTGATCTGTTTGGTGAAAGCAGTGATCAGCATGCATATATGAAAAATTCAAAACCAATATTTCGCCCCTTTTTCGAGTTACCGTTGATCATCGGCACGTCAGAAATCAATTGGGTGGCTCCGAAATTTTTTTCTAAAGTGCATCTCACCCCATTCCACATTTCTGATCTGTTTGGTGAAAGCAGTGATCAGCATGCATATATGAAAAATTCAAAACCAATATTTCGCTCCTTTTTCGAGTTACCGTTGATCATCGTAACGTCAGAAATCGATTGGGTATCTCCGAATTTTTTTTCTAAAGTGCATCTCACCCCATTCCACATTTCTGATCTGTTTGGAGAAAGCAGTGATCAGTATGCATATATGTAAATTCAAAACCAATATTACGCCTTTTTTCGAGTTAACGTTGATCATCTGCACGTCAGAAATCGATTGGGTGGCTCCGAAATTTTGTTCTAAAGTGCATCTCACCCCATTCCACATTTCTGATCTGTTTGGAGAAAGCAGTGATCAGTATGCATATATGAAAAATTCAAAACCAATATTTCCCCCCTTTTTCGAGTTACCGTTGATCATCGGCACGTCAGAAATCGATTGGGTGGCTCCAAATTTTTTTTCTATAGTGCATCTCACCCCATTGCACATTTATAATTTGTTTTGAGACTGCAGTGATCAGCATGCATATATGAAAAATTCAAAACCAATATTTCACCCCTTTTTCGAGTTAACACTGATCATTTGCAAGTCAAAAATTGATTGGGTGGCTCCGAAATTTTGTTCTAAAGTGCATCTCACCCCATACCACATTTCTGATCTGTTTGTAGAAAGCAGTGATCAGTATGCATATATGAAAAATTTAAAACCGATATTTCGCCCCTTTTTCGAGTTACCGTTGATCATCTGCACGTCAGAAATCGATTGGGTAGCTCCGAAATTTTTTTCTAAAGTGCATCTCACCCCATTCCACATTTCTGATCTGTTTGGAGAAAGCAGTGATCAGCATGCATATATGAAAAATTCAAAACCAATATTACGCCCTTTTTCAAGTTAACGTTGATCATCTGCACGTCAGAAATCGATTGGGTGGCTCCGAAATTTTGTTCTAAAGTGCATCTCACCCCATTCCACATTTCTGATCTGTTTGGTGAAAGCAGTGATCAGCATGCATATATGAAAAATTCAAAAACAATATTTCGCCCTTTTTAGAGTAACCGTTGATCATCAGCACGTCAGAAATCGATTGGGTGGCTCCAAATTTTTTTTCTATAGTGCATCTCACCCCATTGCACATTTATAATTTGTTTTGAGACTGCAGTGATCAGCATGCATATATGAAAAATTCAAAACCAATATTTCACCCCTTTTTCGAGTTAACATTGATCATTTGCGAGTCAAAAATTGATTGGGTGGCTCCGAAATTTTGTTCTAAAGTGCATCTCACCCCATACCACATTTCTGATCTGTTTGTAGAAAGCATTGATCAGTATGCATATATGAAAAATTTAAAACCGATATTTCGCCCCTTTTTCGAGTTACCGTTGATCATCGGCACTTCAGAAATCGATTGGGTGGCTCCGAAATTTTTTTCTAAAGTGCATCTCACCCCATTCCACATTTCTGATCTGTTTGGAGAAAGCAGTGATCAGCATGCATATATGAAAAATTCAAAACCAATATTTCACCCCTTTTTCGAGTTAACATTGATCATTTGCAAGTCAAAAATCGATTGGGTGGCTCCGAAATTTTTGTGAAAGCAGTGATCAGCATGCATATATGAAAAATTCAAAACCAATATTTCGCCCTTTTTAGAGTTACCGTTGATCATCGGCACGTCAGAAATCGATTGGGTAGCTCCGAAATTTTTTTCTAAAGTGTATCTCACCCCATTCCACATTTCTGATCTGTTTGGAGAAAGCAGTGATCAGCATGCATATATGAAAAATTCAAAACCAATATTTCGCCCCTTTTTCGAATTACCGTTGATCATCGGCACGTCAGAAATCGATTGGGTGGCTCCGAAATTTTTTTCTAAAGACCATCTCACCCCATTCCATATTTCTGATCTGTTTGGAGAAAGCAGTGATCAGTATGCATATATGTAAATTCAAAACCAATATTACGCCCTTTTTCGAGTTAACGTTGATCATCGGCATTTCAGAAATCGATTGGGTGGCTCCGAAATTTTTTCTAAAGTGCATCTCACCCAATTCCAAATTTCTGATCTGTTTGGAGAAATCAGTGATCAGTATGCATATATGAAAAATTCAAAACCAATATTTCGCCCCTTTTTCAATTTACCGTTGATCATCGGCACGTCAGAAATCGATTGGGTGGCTCCGAAATCTTTTTCTAAAGTGCATCTCACCCCATTCCAAATTTCTGATCTGTTTGGAGAAAGCAATGATCAGTATGCATATATGAAAAATTCAAAACCATTATTTCGCCCCTTTTTCGAGTTATCATTGATCATCGGCACGTCAGAAATCAATTAGGTGGCTCCGAAATTTTGTTCTAAAGTGCATCTCACCCCATTCCATATTTCTTATCTGTTTGGAGTCTGCAGTGATCAGTATGCATATATGAAAAATTCAAAACCAATATTTCGCCCCTTTTTCGAGTTACCGTTGATCATCGGCACGTCAGAAATCAATTGGGTGGCTCCGAAATTTTTTTCTAAAGTGCATCTCACCCCATTCCACATTTCTGATCTGTTTGATGAAAGCAGTGATCAGCATGCATATATGAAAAATTCAAAACCAATATTTCGCCCCTTTTTCGAGTAACCGTTGATCATCGGAACGTCAAAAATCGATTGGGTATCTCCGAAATTTTTTTCTAAAGTGCATCTCACCCCATTCCACATTTCTGATCTGTTTGGAGAAAGCAGTGATCAGTATGCATATATGTAAATTCAAAACCAATATTACGCCTTTTTTCGAGTTAACGTTGATCATCGGCACGTCAGAAATCGATTGGGTGGCTCCGAAATTTTGTTCTAAAGTGCATCTCACCCCATTCCACATTTCTGATTTGTTTGTTGAAAGCAGTGATCAGCATGCATATATGAAAAATTCAAAACAAATATTTCCCCCCTTTTTCGAGTTACCGTTGATCATCGGCACGTCAGAAATCGATTGGGTAGCTCCGAAATTTTTTTCTAAAGTGCATCTCACCCCATTCCACATTTCTGATCTGTTTGGAGAAAGCAGTGATCAGCATGCATATATGAAAAATTCAAAACCAATATTACGCCCTTTTTCGAGTTAACGTTGATCATCTGCACGTCAGAAATCGATTGGGTGGCTCCGAAATTTTGTTCTAAAGTGAATCTCACCCCATATCACATTTCTGATCTGTTTGGAGAAATCAGTGATCAGTATGCATATATGAAAAATACAAAACCAATATTTCGCCCCTTTTTCAATTTACCGTTGATCATCGGCACGTCAGAAATCGATTGGGTGGCTCCGAAATTTTGTTCTAAAGTGCATCTCACCCCATTCCACATTTCTGATTTGTTTTGAGACTGCAGTGATCAGCATGCATATATGAAAAATTCAAAACCAATATTACGCCCTTTTTCGAGTTAACGTTGATCATCTGCACGTCAGAAATCGTTTGGGTGGCTCCGAAATTTTGTTCTAAAGTGCATCTCACCCCATTCCACATTTCTGATCTGTTTGGTGAAAGCAGTGATCAGCATGCATATATGAAAAATTCAAAACCAATATTTCGCCCTTTTTAGAGTTACCGTTGATCATCGGCACGTCAGAAATCGATTGGGTAGCTCCGAAATTTTTTTCTAAAGTGCATCTCACCCCATTCCACATTTCTGATCTGTTTGGAGAAAGCAGTGATCAGCATGCATATATGAAAAATTCAAAACCAATATTACGCCCTTTTTAGAGTTACCGTTGACCATCGGCACGTCAGAAATCGATTGGGTGGCTCCGAAATTTTGTTCTAAAGTGCATCTCACCCCATTCCACATTTTTGATTTGTTTTGAGACTGCAGTGATCAGCATGCATATATGAAAAATTCAAAACCAATATTTCACCCCTTTTTCGAGTTAACTTTGATCATTTGCAAGTCAAAAATCGATTAGGTGGCTCCAAAATTTTGTTCTAAAGTTCATCTCACCCCATTCCACATTTCTGATCTGTTTGGAGAAAGCAGTGATCAGTATGCATATATGAAAAATTTAAAACCGATATTTCGCCCCTTTTTCGAGTTACCGTTGATCATCTGCACGTCAGAAATCGTTTGGGTGGCTCCGAAATTTTGTTCTAAAGTGCATCTCACCCCATTCAACATTTCTGATCTGTTTGGTGAAAGCAGTGATCAGCATGCATATATGAAAAATTCAAAACCAATATTTCGCCCTTTTTAGATTTACCGTTGATCATCGGCACGTCAGAAATCGATTGGGTGGCTCCGAAATTTTTTTCTAAAGTGCATCTCACTCCATATCACATTTCTGATCTCTTTGGAGAAAGCAGTGATCAGCATGCATATATAAAAAATTCAAAACCAATTTTTCGGCCCTTTTTCGAGTTACCGTTGATCATCGGCACGTCAGAAATCAATTGGGTGGTTCCAAAATTTTTTTCTAAAGTGCATCTCACCCCATTCCACATTTCTGATCTGTTTGGTGAAAGCAGTGATCAGCATGCATATATGAAAAATTCAAAACCAATATTTCGCCCCTTTTTCGAGTTACCGTTGATCATCGGCACGTCAGAAATCAATTGGGTGGCTCCGAAATTTTTTTCTAAAGTGCATCTCACCCCATTCCACATTTCTGATCTGTTTGGTGAAAGCAGTGATCAGCATGCATATATGAAAAATTCAAAACCAATATTACACCCTTTTTCGAGTTAACGTTGATCATCTGCACGTCAGAAATCGATTGGGTGGCTCCGAATTTTTTTTTATTAAGTGCATCTCACCCCATTCCACATTTCTAATCTGTTTGGAGAAAGCAGTGATCAGTATGCATATATGAAAAATTCAAAACCAATATTTCGCCCTTTTTCGAGTTAACGTTGATCATCGGCACGTCAGAAATCGATTGGGTGGCTCCGAAATTTTGTTCTAAAGTGCATCTCACCCCATTCCACATTTCTGATTTGTTTTGAGACTGCAGTGATCAGCATGCATATATGAAAAATTCAAAACCAATATTTCCCCCCTTTTTCGAGTTACCGTTGATCATCGGCACGTCAGAAATCGATTGGGTGGCTCCGAAATTTTGTTCTAAAGTGCATCTCACCCCATTCCACATTTCTGATTTGTTTTGAGACTGCAGTGATCAGCATGCATATATGAAAAATTCAAAACCAATATTTCCCCCCTTTTTCGAGTTAACATTGATCATTTGCAAGTCAAAAATCAATTGGGTGGCTCCGAAATTTTGTTCTAAAGTGCATCTCACCCCACACCATATTTCTGATCTGTTTGGAGAAAGCAGTGATCAGTATGCATATATGAAAAATTTAAAACCGATATTTCGGCCCTTTTTCGAGTTACCGTTGATCATCGGCACTTCAGAAATCGATTGGGTGGCTCCAAAATTTTGTTCTAAAGTGCATCTCACCCCATTCCACATTTCTGATCTGTTTGGAGAAAGCAGTGATCAGTATGCATATATGAAAAATTCAAAACCAATATTTCGCCCCTTTTTTGAGTTACCGTTGATCATCGGCATTTCAGAAATCGATAGGGTAGCTCCGAAATATTTTTCTAAAGTGCATCTCACCCCATTTCACATTTCTGATCTGTTTGGAGAAAGCAGTGATCAGCATGCATATATGAAAAATTCAAAACCAATATTTCGCCCTTTTTCGAGTTACCGTTGATCATCGGCACGTCAGAAATCGATTGGGTGGCTCCAAAATTTTTTTCTAAAGTGCATCTCACCCCATTCCACATTTCTGATCTGTTTTGAGAAAGCAGTGATCAGCATGCATATATGAAAAATTCAAAACCAATATTACGCCCTTTTTCGAGTTACCGTTGATCATCGGCACGTCAGAAATCGATAGGGTGGCTCCGAAATTTTCTTCTAAAGTGCATCTCACCCCATTCCAAATTTCTGATCTGTTTGGATAAAGCAGTGATCAGTATGCATATATGAAAAATTCAAAACCAATATTTTGCTCCTTTTTCGAGTTACAGTTGATCATCGGCACGTCAGAAATTGAATTGGTGGCTCCGAAATTTTTTTCTAAAGTGCATCTCACCCCATTCCACATTTCTGATCTGTTTGGAGAAAGCAGTGATCAGTATGCATATATGAAAAATTCAAAACCAATATTTCCCCCCTTTTTCGAGTTACCGTTGATCATCGGCACGTCAGAAATCGATTGGGTGGCTCCGAAATTTTTTTCTAAAGTGCATCTCACCCCATTCCACATTTCTGATCTGTTTGGAGAAAGCAGTGATCAGTATGCATATATGAAAAATTCAAAACCAATATTTCGCCCCTTTTTCAATTTACCGTTGATCATCGGCACGTCAGAAATCGATTGGGTGGCTCTGAAATTTTGTTCTAAAGTGCATCTCACCCCATTCCACATTTCTGATTTGTTTTGAGACTGCAGTGATCAGCATGCATATATCAAAAATTCAAAACCAATATTTCGCCCCTTTTTCAATTTACCGTTGATCATCGGCACGTCAGAAATCGATTGGGTGGCTCCGAAATTTTGTTCTAAAGTGCATCTCACCCCATTCCACATTTCTGATCTGTTTGGAGAAAGCAGTGATCAGTATGCATATATGAAAAATTCAAAACCAATATTTCCCCCCTTTTTTGAGTTACCGTTGATCATCGGCACGTCAGAAATCGATTGGTTGGCTCCAAATTTTTTTTCTATAGTGCATCTCACCCCATTCCACATTTCTGATCTGTTTGGAGAAAGCAGTGATCAGCATGCATATATGAAAAATTCAAAACCAATATTACGCCCTTTTTAGAGTTACCGTTGACCATCGGCACGTCAGAAATCGATTGGGTGGCTCCGAAATTTTGTTCTAAAGTGCATCTCACCCCATTCCACATTTCTGATTTGTTTTGAGACTGCAGTGATCAGCATGCATATATGAAAAATTCAAAACCAATATTTCACCCCTTTTTCGAGTTAACTTTGATCATTTGCAAGTCAAAAATCGATTAGGTGGCTCCAAAATTTTGTTCTAAAGTTCATCTCACCCCATTCCACATTTCTGATCTGTTTGGAGAAAGCAGTGATCAGTATGCATATATGAAAAATTTAAAACCGATATTTCGCCCCTTTTTCGAGTTACCGTTGATCATCTGCATGTCAGAAATCGTTTGGGTGGCTCCGAAATTTTGTTCTAAAGTGCATCTCACCCCATTCAACATTTCTGATCTGTTTGGTGAAAGCAGTGATCAGCATGCATATATGAAAAATTCAAAACCAATATTTCGCCCTTTTTAGATTTACCGTTGATCATCGGCACGTCAGAAATCGATTGGGTGGCTCCGAAATTTTTTTCTAAAGTGCATCTCACTCCATATCACATTTCTGATCTCTTTGGAGAAAGCAGTGATCAGCATGCATATATAAAAAATTCAAAACCAATTTTTCGGCCCTTTTTCGAGTTACCGTTGATCATCGGCACGTCAGAAATCAATTGGGTGGTTCCAAAATTTTTTTCTAAAGTGCATCTCACCCCATTCCACATTTCTGATCTGTTTGGTGAAAGCAGTGATCAGCATGCATATATGAAAAATTCAAAACCAATATTTCGCCCCTTTTTCGAGTTACCGTTGATCATCGGCACGTCAGAAATCAATTGGGTGGCTCCGAAATTTTTTTCTAAAGTGCATCTCACCCCATTCCACATTTCTGATCTGTTTGGTGAAAGCAGTGATCAGCATGCATATATGAAAAATTCAAAACCAATATTACGCCCTTTTTCGAGTTAACGTTGATCATCTGCACGTCAGAAATCGATTGGGTGGCTCCGAATTTTTTTTTATTAAGTGCATCTCACCCCATTCCACATTTCTAATCTGTTTGGAGAAAGCAGTGATCAGTATGCATATATGAAAAATTCAAAACCAATATTTCGCCCTTTTTCGAGTTAACGTTGATCATCGGCACGTCAGAAATCGATTGGGTGGCTCCGAAATTTTTTTCTAAAGTGCATCTCACCCCATTCCAAATTTCTGATCTGTTTGGAGAAAGCAGTGATCAGTATGCATATATGAAAAATTCAAAACCAATATTTCGCTCCTTTTTCGAGTTACTGTTGATCATCGGCACGTCAGAAATCGATTGGGTGGCTCCGAAATTTTGTTCTAAAGTGCATCTCACCCCATTCCACATTTCTGATTTGTTTTGAGACTGCAGTGATCAGCATGCATATATGAAAAATTCAAAACCAATATTTCCCCCCTTTTTCGAGTTACCGTTGATCATCGGCACGTCAGAAATCGATTGGGTGGCTCCGAAATTTTGTTCTAAAGTGCATCTCACCCCATTCCACATTTCTGATTTGTTTTGAGACTGCAGTGATCAGCATGCATATATGAAAAATTCAAAACCAATATTTCCCCCCTTTTTCGAGTTAACATTGATCATTTGCAAGTCAAAAATCAATTGGGTGGCTCCGAAATTTTGTTCTAAAGTGCATCTCACCCCACACCATATTTCTGATCTGTTTGGAGAAAGCAGTGATCAGTATGCATATATGAAAAATTTAAAACCGATATTTCGGCCCTTTTTCGAGTTACCGTTGATCATCGGCACTTCAGAAATCGATTGGGTGGCTCCAAAATTTTGTTCTAAAGTGCATCTCACCCCATTCCACATTTCTGATCTGTTTGGAGAAAGCAGTGATCAGTATGCATATATGAAAAATTCAAAACCAATATTTCGCCCCTTTTTTGAGTTACCGTTGATCATCGGCATTTCAGAAATCGATTGGGTAGCTCCGAAATATTTTTCTAAAGTGCATCTCACCCCATTTCACATTTCTGATCTGTTTGGAGAAAGCAGTGATCAGCATGCATATATGAAAAATTCAAAACCAATATTTCGCCCTTTTTCGAGTTACCGTTGATCATCGGCACGTCAGAAATCGATTGGGTGGCTCCAAAATTTTTTTCTAAAGTGCATCTCACCCCATTCCACATTTCTGATCTGTTTTGAGAAAGCAGTGATCAGCATGCATATATGAAAAATTCAAAACCAATATTACGCCCTTTTTCGAGTTACCGTTGATCATCGGCACGTCAGAAATCGATAGGGTGGCTCCGAAATTTTCTTCTAAAGTGCATCTCACCCCATTCCAAATTTCTGATCTGTTTGGATAAAGCAGTGATCAGTATGCATATATGAAAAATTCAAAACCAATATTTTGCTCCTTTTTCGAGTTACAGTTGATCATCGGCACGTCAGAAATTGAATTGGTGGCTCCGAAATTTTTTTCTAAAGTGCATCTCACCCCATTCCACATTTCTGATCTGTTTGGAGAAAGCAGTGATCAGTATGCATATATGAAAAATTCAAAACCAATATTTCCCCCCTTTTTCGAGTTACCGTTGATCATCGGCACGTCAGAAATCGATTGGGTGGCTCCGAAATTTTTTTCTAAAGTGCATCTCACCCCATTCCACATTTCTGATCTGTTTGGAGAAAGCAGTGATCAGTATGCATATATGAAAAATTCAAAACCAATATTTCGCCCCTTTTTCAATTTACCGTTGATCATCGGCACGTCAGAAATCGATTGGGTGGCTCTGAAATTTTGTTCTAAAGTGCATCTCACCCCATTCCACATTTCTGATTTGTTTTGAGACTGCAGTGATCAGCATGCATATATCAAAAATTCAAAACCAATATTTCGCCCCTTTTTCAATTTACCGTTGATCATCGGCACGTCAGAAATCGATTGGGTGGCTCCGAAATTTTGTTCTAAAGTGCATCTCACCCCATTCCACATTTCTGATCTGTTTGGAGAAAGCAGTGATCAGTATGCATATATGAAAAATTCAAAACCAATATTTCCCCCCTTTTTTGAGTTACCGTTGATCATCGGCACGTCAGAAATCGATTGGTTGGCTCCAAATTTTTTTTCTATAGTGCATCTCACCCCATTGCACATTTATAATTTGTTTGGAGAAAGCAGTGATCAGTATGCATATATGAAAAATTCAAAACCAATATTTCCCCCCTTTTTCGAGTTACCGTTGATCATCGGCACGTCAGAAATCGATTGGGTGGCTCCGAAATTTTGTTCTAAAGTGCATCTCACCCCATTCCACATTTCTGATCTGTTTGGAGAAATCAGTGATCAGTATGCATATATGAAAAATTCAAAACCAATATTTCGCCCCTTTTTCAATTTACCGTTGATCATCGGCACGTCAGAAATCGATTGGGTGGCTCTGAAATTTTGTTCTAAAGTGCATCTCACCCCATTCCACATTTCTGATTTGTTTTGAGTCTGCAGTGATCAGTATGCATATATGAAAAATTCAAAACCAATATTTCGCCCCTTTTTCGAGTTAACGTTGATCATTTGCAAGTCAAAAATCGATTAGGTGGCTCCGAAATTTTGTTCTAAAGTGCATCTCACCCCATTCCACATTTCTGATCTGTTTGGAGAAAGCAGTGATCAGAATGCATATATGAAAAATTCAAAACCAATATTACGCCCTTTTTCGAGTTAACGTTGATCATCTGCACGTCAGAAATCGTTTGGGTGGCTCCGAAATTTTGTTCTAAAGTGCATCTCACCCCATTCCACATTTCTGATCTGTTTGGTGAAAGCAGTGATCAGCATGCATATATGAAAAATTCAAAACCAATATTTCGCCCTTTTTAGAGTTACCGTTGATCATCGGCACGTCAGAAATCGATTGGGTAGCTCCGAAATTTTTTTCTAAAGTGCATCTCACCCCATTCCACATTTCTGATCTGTTTGGAGAAAGCAGTGATCAGCATGCATATATGAAAAATTCAAAACCAATATTACGCCCTTTTTAGAGTTACCGTTGACCATCGGCACGTCAGAAATCGATTGGGTGGCTCCGAAATTTTGTTCTAAAGTGCATCTCACCCCATTCCACATTTCTGATTTGTTTTGAGACTGCAGTGATCAGCATGCATATATGAAAAATTCAAAACCAATATTTCACCCCTTTTTCGAGTTAACTTTGATCATTTGCAAGTCAAAAATCGATTAGGTGGCTCCAAAATTTTGTTCTAAAGTGCATCTCACCCCATTCCACATTTCTGATTTGTTTTGAGACTGCAGTGATCAGCATGCATATATGAAAAATTCAAAACCAATATTTCACCCCTTTTTCGAGTTAACTTTGATCATTTGCAAGTCAAAAATCGATTAGGTGGCTCCAAAATTTTGTTCTAAAGTGCATCTCACCCCATTCCACATTTCTGATCTGTTTGGAGAAAGCAGTGATCAGTATGCATATATGAAAAATTTAAAACCGATATTTCGCCCCTTTTTCGAGTTACCGTTGATCATCTGCACGTCAGAAATCGTTTGGGTGGCTCCGAAATTTTGTTCTAAAGTGCATCTCACCCCATTCAACATTTCTGATCTGTTTGGTGAAAGCAGTGATCAGCATGCATATATGAAAAATTCAAAACCAATATTTCGCCCTTTTTAGAGTTACCGTTGATCATCGGCACGTCAGAAATCGATTGGGTGGCTCCGAAATTTTTTTCTAAAGTGCATCTCACTCCATATCACATTTCTGATCTCTTTGGAGAAAGCAGTGATCAGCATGCATATATAAAAAATTCAAAACCAATTTTTCGGCCCTTTTTCGAGTTACCGTTGATCATCGGCACGTCAGAAATCAATTGGGTGGTTCCGAAATTTTTTTCTAAAGTGCATCTCACCCCATTCCACATTTCTGATCTGTTTGGTGAAAGCAGTGATCAGCATGCATATATGAAAAATTCAAAACCAATATTTCGCCCCTTTTTCGAGTTACCGTTGATCATCGGCACGTCAGAAATCAATTGGGTGGCTCCGAAATTTTTTTCTAAAGTGCATCTCACCCCATTCCACATTTCTGATCTGTTTGGTGAAAGCAGTGATCAGCATGCATATATGAAAAATTCAAAACCAATATTACGCCCTTTTTCGAGTTAACGTTGATCATCTGCACGTCAGAAATCGATTGGGTGGCTCCGAATTTTTTTTTATTAAGTGCATCTCACCCCATTCCACATTTCTAATCTGTTTGGAGAAAGCAGTGATCAGTATGCATATATGAAAAATTCAAAACCAATATTTCGCCCTTTTTCGAGTTAACGTTGATCATCGGCACGTCAGAAATCGATTGGGTGGCTCCGAAATTTTTTTCTAAAGTGCATCTCACCCCATTCCAAATTTCTGATCTGTTTGGAGAAAGCAGTGATCAGTATGCATATATGAAAAATTCAAAACCAATATTTCGCTCCTTTTTCGAGTTACCGTTGATCATCGGCACGTCAGAAATCGATTGGGTGGCTCCGAAATTTTGTTCTAAAGTGCATCTCACCCCATTCCACATTTCTGATTTGTTTTGAGACTGCAGTGATCAGCATGCATATATGAAAAATTCAAAACCAATATTTCACCCCTTTTTCGAGTTAAAGTTGATCATTTGCAAGTCAAAAATCGATTAGGTGGCTCCAAAATTTTGTTCTAAAGTGCATCTCACCCCATTCCACATTTCTGATCTGTTTGGAGAAAGCAGTGATCAGTATGCATATATGAAAAATTTAAAACCGATATTTCGCCCCTTTTTCGAGTTACCGTTGATCATCTGCACGTCAGAAATCGTTTGGGTGGCTCCGAAATTTTGTTCTAAAGTGCATCTCACCCCATTCAACATTTCTGATCTGTTTGGTGAAAGCAGTGATCAGCATGCATATATGAAAAATTCAAAACCAATATTTCGCCCTTTTTAGAGTTACCGTTGATCATCGGCACGTCAGAAATCGATTGGGTGGCTCCGAAATTTTTTTCTAAAGTGCATCTCACTCCATATCACATTTCTGATCTCTTTGGAGAAAGCAGTGATCAGCATGCATATATAAAAAATTCAAAACCAATTTTTCGGCCCTTTTTCGAGTTACCGTTGATCATCGGCACGTCAGAAATCAATTGGGTGGTTCCGAAATTTTTTTCTAAAGTGCATCTCACCCCATTCCACATTTCTGATCTGTTTGGTGAAAGCAGTGATCAGCATGCATATATGAAAAATTCAAAACCAATATTTCGCCCCTTTTTCGAGTTACCGTTGATCATCGGCACGTCAGAAATCAATTGGGTGGCTCCGAAATTTTTTTCTAAAGTGCATCTCACCCCATTCCACATTTCTGATCTGTTTGGTGAAAGCAGTGATCAGCATGCATATATGAAAAATTCAAAACCAATATTACGCCCTTTTTCGAGTTAACGTTGATCATCTGCACGTCAGAAATCGATTGGGTGGCTCCGAATTTTTTTTTATTAAGTGCATCTCACCCCATTCCACATTTCTAATCTGTTTGGAGAAAGCAGTGATCAGTATGCATATATGAAAAATTCAAAACCAATATTTCGCCCTTTTTCGAGTTAACGTTGATCATCGGCACGTCAGAAATCGATTGGGTGGCTCCGAAATTTTTTTCTAAAGTGCATCTCACCCCATTCCAAATTTCTGATCTGTTTGGAGAAAGCAGTGATCAGTATGCATATATGAAAAATTCAAAACCAATATTTCGCTCCTTTTTCGAGTTACCGTTGATCATCGGCACGTCAGAAATCGATTGGGTGGCTCCGAAATTTTGTTCTAAAGTGCATCTCACCCCATTCCACATTTCTGATTTGTTTTGAGACTGCAGTGATCAGCATGCATATATGAAAAATTCAAAACCAATATTTCACCCCTTTTTCGAGTTAAAGTTGATCATTTGCAAGTCAAAAATCGATTAGGTGGCTCCAAAATTTTGTTCTAAAGTGCATCTCACCCCATTCCACATTTCTGATCTGTTTGGAGAAAGCAGTGATCAGCATGCATATATGAAAAATTCAAAACCAATATTTCCCCCATTTTTCGAGTTACCGTTGATCATCGGCACGTCAGAAATCGATTGGGTGGCTCCGAAATTTTGTTCTAAAGTGCATCTCACCCCATTCCACATTTATAATTTGTTTTGAGACTGCAGTGATCAGCATGCATATATGAAAAATTCAAAACCAATGTTTCGTCCCTATTTCGAGTTAACATTGATCATTTGCAAGTCAAAAATCAATTGGGTGGCTCCGAAATTTTGTTCTAAAGTGCATCTCACCCCACACCATATTTCTGATCTGTTTGGAGAAAGCAGTGATCAGTATGCATATATGAAAAATTTAAAACCGATATTTCGGCCCTTTTTCGAGTTACCGTTGATCATCGGCACTTCAGAAATCGATTGGGTGGCTCCGAAATTTTGTTCTAAAGTGCATCTCACCCCATTCCACATTTCTGATCTGTTTGGAGAAAGCAGTGATCAGTATGCATATATGAAAAATTCAAAACCAATATTTCGCCCCTTTTTTGAGTTACCGTTGATCATCGGCATTTCAGAAATCGATTGGGTAGCTCCGAAATATTTTTCTAAAGTGCATCTCACCCCATTCCACATTTCTGATCTGTTTGGAGAAAGCAGTGATCAGCATGCATATATGAAAAATTCAAAACCAATATTTCGCCCTTTTTCGAGTTACCGTTGATCATCGGCACGTCAGAAATCGATTGGGTGGCTCCAAAATTTTTTTCTAAAGTGCATCTCACCCCATTCCACATTTCTGATCTGTTTTGAGAAAGCAGTGATCAGCATGCATATATGAAAAATTCAAAACCAATATTACGCCCTTTTTCGAGTTACCGTTGATCATCGGCACGTCAGAAATCGATTGGGTGGCTCCGAAATTTTCTTCTAAAGTGCATCTCACCCCATTCCAAATTTCTGATCTGTTTGGATAAAGCAGTGATCAGTATGCATATATGAAAAATTCAAAACCAATATTTTGCTCCTTTTTCGAGTTACCGTTGATCATCGGCACGTCAGAAATTGAATTGGTGGCTCCGAAATTTTTTTCTAAAGTGCATCTCACCCCATTCCACATTTCTGATCTGTTTGGAGAAAGCAGTGATCAGTATGCATATATGAAAAATTCAAAACCAATATTTCCCCCCTTTTTCGAGTTACCGTTGATCATCGGCACGTCAGAAATCGATTGGGTGGCTCCGAAATTTTGTTCTAAAGTGCATCTCACCCCATTCCACATTTCTGATCTGTTTGGAGAAAGCAGTGATCAGTATGCATATATGAAAAATTCAAAACCAATATTTCGCCCCTTTTTCAATTTACCGTTGATCATCGGCACGTCAGAAATCGATTGGGTGGCTCTGAAATTTTGTTCTAAAGTGCATCTCACCCTATTCCACATTTCTGATTTGTTTTGAGACTGCAGTGATCAGCATGCATATATGAAAAATTCAAAACCAATATTTCGCCCCTTTTTCAATTTACCGTTGATCATCGGCACGTCAGAAATCGATTGGGTGGCTCCGAAATTTTGTTCTAAAGTGCATCTCACCCCATTCCACATTTCTGATCTGTTTGGAGAAAGCAGTGATCAGTATGCATATATGAAAAATTCAAAACCAATATTTCCCCCCTTTTTTGAGTTACCGTTGATCATCGGCACGTCAGAAATCGATTGGTTGGCTCCAAATTTTTTTTCTATAGTGCATCTCACCCCATTGCACATTTATAATTTGTTTGGAGAAAGCAGTGATCAGTATGCATATATGAAAAATTCAAAACCAATATTTCCCCCCTTTTTCGAGTTACCGTTGATCATCGGCACGTCAGAAATCGATTGGGTGGCTCCGAAATTTTATTCTAAAGTGCATCTCACCCCATTCCACATTTCTGATCTGTTTGGAGAAATCAGTGATCAGTATGCATATATGAAAAATTCAAAACCAATATTTCGCCCCTTTTTCAATTTACCGTTGATCATCGGCACGTCAGAAATCGATTGGGTGGCTCTGAAATTTTGTTCTAAAGTGCATCTCACCCCATTCCACATTTCTGATTTGTTTTGAGTCTGCAGTGATCAGTATGCATATATGAAAAATTCAAAACCAATATTTCACCCCTTTTTCGAGTTAACGTTGATCATCTGCACATCAGAAATCGATTGGGTGGCTCCGAATTTTTTTTCTAAAGTGCATCTCACCCCATTCCACATTTCTGATCTGTTTGGAGAAAGCAGTGATCAGCATGCATATATGAAAAATTCAAAACCAATATTACGCCCTTTTTCGAGTTAACGTTGATCATCTGCACATCAGAAATCGATTGGGTGGCTCCGAAATTTTTTTCTAAAGTGCATCTCACCCCATTCCACATTTCTGATCTGTTTGGAGAAAGCAGTGATCAGTATGCATATATGAAAAATTCAAAACCAATATTTCGCCCTTTTTCGAGATACCGTTGATCATCAGCACGTCAGAAATCAATTGGGTGGCTCCGAAATTTTTTTTAAGTACATCTCACCCCATTCCACATTTCTGATCTCTTTGGAGAAAGCAGTGATCAGTATGCATATATGAAAAATTCATACCAATATTTCGCCTCTTTTTCGAGTTACAGTTGATCATCAGCACGTCAGAAATCGATTGGTTGGCTCCAAATTTTTTTTCTATAGTGCATCTCACCCCATTGCACATTTATAATTTGTTTGGAGAAAGCAGTGATCAGTATGCATATATGAAAAATTCAAAACCAATATTTCCCCCCTTTTTCGAGTTACCGTTGATCATCGGCACGTCAGAAATCGATTGGGTGGCTCCGAAATTTTGTTCTAAAGTGCATCTCACCCCATTCCACATTTCTGATCTGTTTGGAGAAATCAGTGATCAGTATGCATATATGAAAAATTCAAAACCAATATTTCGCCCCTTTTTCAATTTACCGTTGATCATCGGCACGTCAGAAATCGATTGGGTGGCTCTGAAATTTTGTTCTAAAGTGCATCTCACCCCATTTCACATTTCTGATTTGTTTTGAGTCTGCAGTGATCAGTATGCATATATGAAAAATTCAAAACCAATATTTCGCCCCTTTTTCGAGTTAACGTTGATCATCTGCACATCAGAAATCGATTGGGTGGCTCCGAAATTTTTTTCTAAAGTGCATCTCACCCCATTCCACATTTCTGATCTGTTTGGAGAAAGCAGTGATCAGCATGCATATATGAAAAATTCAAAACCAATATTACGCCCTTTTTCGAGTTAACGTTGATCATCTGCACATCAGAAATCGATTGGGTGGCTCCGAAATTTTTTTCTAAAGTGCATCTCACCCCATTCCACATTTCTGATCTGTTTGGAGAAAGCAGTGATCAGTATGCATATATGAAAAATTCAAAACCAATATTTCGCCCTTTTTCGAGATACCGTTGATCATCAGCACGTCAGAAATCAATTGGGTGGCTCCGAAATTTTTTTTAAGTACATCTCACCCCATTCCACATTTCTGATCTGTTGGAGAAAGCAGTGATCAGTATGCATATATGTAAATTTCAAAACCAATATTTCGCCCTTTTTTGAGTTACCGTTTATCATCGGCACGTCAGAAATCGATTTGGTGGCTCCGAAATTTTTTCTGAAGTGCATCTCACCCCATTCCACATTTCTGATCTGTTTGGAGACTGCAGTGATCAGCATGCATATATGTAAATTACAAAACCAATATTTCGCCCTTTTTCGAGTTAACGTTGCTCATCGGCACGTCAGAAATCGATTGGGTGGCTCTGAAATTTTGTTCTAAAGTGCATCTCACCCCATTCCACATTTCTGATTTGTTTTGAGTCTGCAGTGATCAGTATGCATATATGAAAAATTCAAAACCAATATTTCACCCCTTTTTCGAGTTAACGTTGATCATCTGCACATCAGAAATCGATTGGGTGGCTCCGAATTTTTTTTCTAAAGTGCATCTCACCCCATTCCACATTTCTGATCTGTTTGGAGAAAGCAGTGATCAGCATGCATATATGAAAAATTCAAAACCAATATTACGCCCTTTTTCGAGTTAACGTTGATCATCTGCACATCAGAAATCGATTGGGTGGGTCCGAAATTTTTTTTCTAAAGTGCATCTCACCCCATTCCACATTTCTGATCTGTTTGGAGAAAGCAGTGATCAGTATGCATATATGAAAAATTCAAAACCAATATTTCGCCCTTTTTCGAGATACCGTTGATCATCAGCACGTCAGAAATCAATTGGGTGGCTCCGAAATTTTTTTTAAGTACATCTCACCCCATTCCACATTTCTGATCTCTTTGGAGAAAGCAGTGATCAGTATGCATATATGAAAAATTCATACCAATATTTCGCCTCTTTTTCGAGTTACAGTTGATCATCAGCACGTCAGAAATCGATTGGTTGGCTCCAAATTTTTTTTCTATAGTGCATCTCACCCCATTGCACATTTATAATTTGTTTGGAGAAAGCAGTGATCAGTATGCATATATGAAAAATTCAAAACCAATATTTCCCCCCTTTTTCGAGTTACCGTTGATCATCGGCACGTCAGAAATCGATTGGGTGGCTCCGAAATTTTGTTCTAAAGTGCATCTCACCCCATTCCACATTTCTGATCTGTTTGGAGAAATCAGTGATCAGTATGCATATATGAAAAATTCAAAACCAATATTTCGCCCCTTTTTCAATTTACCGTTGATCATCGGCACGTCAGAAATCGATTGGGTGGCTCTGAAATTTTGTTCTAAAGTGCATCTCACCCCATTTCACATTTCTGATTTGTTTTGAGTCTGCAGTGATCAGTATGCATATATGAAAAATTCAAAACCAATATTTCGCCCCTTTTTCGAGTTAACGTTGATCATCTGCACATCAGAAATCGATTGGGTGGCTCCGAAATTTTTTTCTAAAGTGCATCTCACCCCATTCCACATTTCTGATCTGTTTGGAGAAAGCAGTGATCAGCATGCATATATGAAAAATTCAAAACCAATATTACGCCCTTTTTCGAGTTAACGTTGATCATCTGCACATCAGAAATCGATTGGGTGGCTCCGCAATTTTTTTCTAAAGTGCATCTCACCCCATTCCACATTTCTGATCTGTTTGGAGAAAGCAGTGATCAGTATGCATATATGAAAAATTCAAAACCAATATTTCGCCCTTTTTTGAGTTACCGTTTATCATCGGCACGTCAGAAATCGATTTGGTGGCTCCGAAATTTTTTCTGAAGTGCATCTCACCCCATTCCACATTTCTGATCTGTTTGGAGACTGCAGTGATCAGCATGCATATATGTAAATTACAAAACCAATATTTCGCCCTTTTTCGAGTTAACGTTGCTCATCGGCACGTCAGAAATCGATTGGGTGGCTCCGGGCCAAAAATTCTGAAAACGGCCTGCCAGGAGAAATTTTCCACACTCCATTTACGGCATCCGAAAAGTGGTCAAAATTCCAAAATGAAGATTTTTCGGCCCAAAAAAACGCGATTTTGATGATTTTTGGGGAAATGAAGGCCAAAAATTTCGAAAACGGCCTGCCACGAGAAATTTTCCACACTCCATGTTTGGCATCCGAAAAGTGGTCACAATTCCAAAATGAAGATTTTTCTGCCCAAAAAAACACGTTTTTGATGATTTTCGGGGAAATGAAGGCCAAAAATTCCGAAAACGGCCTGCCACGAGAAATTTTCCACACTCCATTTACAGCATCCAAAAAGTGGTCAAAATTCCAAAATGAAGATTTTTCAGCCAAAAAAAACGCGTTTTTGATAGGGCATCACATCGTTGGATTTCATCGATATGGTACGATACGTATCGATGATTTATCAATATTCGATACATATCGATATTACTGGACCAAAATAGAAGGCATGAAAACTGTCCACGTACAAGCTCTCCCAACGGCGATAAACTTCATATCTTTGGGTTAAAATATGCACAGAAATATTCTACGGCGTGTCAACAGTAGTCCGCCTCAAATTGATAAGTGTAGACCTATACCTTGCTCAAATCGTAGAAAATGTGAATTTAACAAATGTGCATACGCAACGCGAGTTCATCATTTCGAAAACCGGAAGTGACGGGGAGAAGCTCTTAATTTTGGCACGAAAATGATTGGAGAGCTGCTACAACGTGTTCATTACCATTGAAATATTAATATATTGCGCAATGATGGATCCCTTAGTCTTCGTATTTACATTTTAAAGATTCAAAAATGTATCGATGCGTAAAATATCGAGGCAAAAACCTGTCTTTTTATGATGATATGAGGGCCCAATTCAATACAAATAATATATCGAAGCTTCAGGATGACAATACCGGTTATCATATCGATGTCTGTATACCGGTATCTCGATAATATCACGTACCGGTGTGATACCCTAGTTTTTGATGATTTTCGGGGAAATGAAGGCCAAAAATTCTGAAAACGGCCTGCCAGGAGAAATTTTCCACACTCCATTTACGGCATCCGAAAAGTGGTCAAAATTCCAAAATGAAGATTTTTTGGCCAAAAAAAATGCGTTTTTGATGATTTTCGGGGAAATGAAGGCCAAAAATTCTGAAAACGGCCTGCCTCGAGAAATTTTCCACACTCCATTTACGGCATCCGAAAAGTGGTAAAAATTCCAAAATGAAGATTTTTCGGCCCAAAGAAACGCGTTTTTGATGATTTTCGGGGAAATGAAGTCCAAAAAATCCAAAAACGGCCTGACAGGAGAAATTTTCCGAACTCCATTTACAGCATCCGAAAGGTGGTCAAAATTCCAAAATGAAGATTTTTCGGCAAAAAAAAACGCGTTTTTGATGATTTTCGGGCAAATGAAGGCCAAAAATTCTGAAAACGGCCTGCCACGAGAAATTTTCCACACTCCATTTACGGCATCCGAAAAGTGGTCAAAATTCCAAAATGAAGATTTTTCGGCCCAAAGAAACGCGTTTTTGATGATTTTCGGGGAAATGAAGTCCAAACATTCCAAAAACGGCCTGCCACGAGAAATTTTCCACACTCCATTTACGGCATCCGAAAAGTGGTCAAAATTCCAAAATGAAGATTTTTCGGCCAAAAAAACGCGTTTTTGATGATTTTTGGGGAAATGAAGGCCAAAAATTTCGAAAACGGCCTGCCACGAGAAATTTTCCACACTCCATGTTTGGCATCTGAAAAGTGGTCACAATTCCAAAATGAAGATTTTTCTGCCCAAAAAAACACGTTTTTGATGATTTTCGGGGAAATGAAGGCCAAAAATTCCGAAAACGGCCTGCCACTAGAAATTTTCCATACTCCATTTACGGCATCCGAAAAGTGGTCAAAATTCCAAAATGAAGATTTTTCGGCCAAAAAAAATGCGTTTTTGATGATTTTCGGGGAAATGAAGGCCAAAAATTCCGAAAACGGCCTGCCACGAGAAATTTTCCACACTCCATTTACAGCATCCAAAAAGTGGTCAAAATTCCAAAATGAAGATTTTTCTGCCAAAAAAAAACGCGTTTTTGATGATTTTCGGGGAAATGAAGGCCAAAAATTCTGAAAACGGCCTGCCAGGAGAAATTTTCCACACTCCATTTACGGCATCCGAAAAGTGGTCAAAATTCCAAAATGAAGATTTTTTGGCCCAAAAAAACGCGTTTTTGATGATTTTCGGGCAATTGAAGGCCAAAAATTCTGAAAACGGCCTGCCACGAAGAAATTTTCCACACTCCATGTACGGCATCAGAAAAGTGGTCAAAATTCCAAAATGAAGAATTTTTCGGTCAAAAATAAGCGTTTTTGATGATTTTTGGGTAAATGAAGGCCAAAAATTCCGAAAATGGCCTGCCACGATTAATTTTCCACACTCCATGTACGGCATCGGAAAAGTGGTCAAAATTCCAAAATGAATATTTTTCGGCCAAAAAAAACGCGTTTTTGATGATTTTCGGGGAAATGAAGGCCAAAAATTCTGAAAACGGCCTGCCACGAGAAATTTTCCACACTCCATTTACAGCATCCGAAAAGTGGTCAAAATTCCAAAATGACGATTTTTCGGCCCAAAAAAACGCGTTTTTGATGATTTTCGGGGAAATGAAGGCCAAAAATTCTGAAAACGGCCTGCCACGAGAAATTTTCCACACTCCATTTACGGCATCCGAAAAGTGGTCAAAATTCCAAAATGAAGATTTTACGGCCAAAAAAAACGCTTTATTGATGATTTTCGGGGAAATGAAGTCCAAAAATTCCAAAAAAGGCCTGACACGAGAAATTTTCCACACTCCATGTACGGCATCCGAAAAAACATCAAAATTCCAAAATGAAGATTTTTTGGCCAAAAAGAACACGTTTTAGATTATTTTCGGGGAAATGAAGGCCAAAAATTCTGAAAACGGCCTGCCACGAGAAATTTTCCACACTCCATGTACGGCATCGGAAAAGTAGTCAAAATTCCAAAATGAAGAATTTTCCGGCCAAAAAAAAGCATTTTTGATGATTTTCGGGAAAATGAAGGCCAAAAATTCCGAAAACGGCCTGCCACGAGTAATTTTCCACACTCCATGTACGGCATCCGAAAAGTGGTCAAAATTCCAAAATGAAGATTTTTAGGCCAAAAATAACGTGTTTTTGATGATTTTCGGGAAAACGAAGGCCAAAAATTCTGAAAACGGCCTGCCATGAGAAATTTTCCACACTCCATGTACGGCATCGGAAAAGTGGTCAAAATTCCAAAATGAAGATTTTTTGGCCAAAAAGAACACGTTTTAGATTATTTTCGGGGAAACGAAGGCCAAAAATTCTGAAAACGGCATGCCACGAGAAATTTTCCACACTTCATGTACGGCATCAGAAAAGTAGTCAAAATTCCAAAATGAAGAATTTTTCGGCCAAAAAAAGCGTTTTTGATGATTTTTGGGAAAATGAAGGCCAAAAATTCCGAAAACGGTCTGCCACGAGTAATTTTCCACACTCCATGTACGGCATCGGAAAGGTGGTCAAAATTCCAAAATGAAGATTTTAAGGCCAAAAAGAACACGTTTTTGATGATTTTCGGGGAAATGAAGGCCAAAAATTCTGAAAACGGCCTGCCACGAGTAATTTTCCACACTCCATGTACGGCATCGGAAAAGTGGTCAAAATTCCAAAATGAAGAATTTTTCAGCCAAAAATAAGCGTTTTTGATGATTTTTGGGAAAATGAAGGCCAAAAATTCCGAAAACGGCCTGCCAAGAGTAATTTTCCACACTCCATGTACGGCATCGGAAAAAACATCAAAATTCCAAAATGAAGATTTTTTGGCCAAAAAGAACACGTTTTTGATGATTTTCGGGGAAATGAAGGCCAAAAATTCTGAAAACGGCCTGCCACGAGAAATTTTCCACACTCCATGTACGGCATCGGAAAGGTGGTCAAAATTCCAAAATGAAGATTTTAAGGCCAAAAAGAACACGTTTTTGATGATTTTCGGGGAAATGAAGGCCAAAAATTCTGAAAACGGCCTGCCACGAGAAATTTTCCACACTCCATTTACGGCATCCGAAAAGTGGTCAAAATTCCAAAATGAAGATTTTACGGCCAAAAAAAAACGCTTTATTGATGATTTTCGGGGAAATGAAGTCCAAAAATTCCAAAAAAGGCCTGACACGAGAAATTTTCCACACTCCATGTACGGCATCCGAAAAAACATCAAAATTCCAAAATGAAGATTTTTTGGCCAAAAAGAACACGTTTTAGATTATTTTCGGGGAAATGAAGGCCAAAAATTCTGAAAACGGCCTGCCACGAGAAATTTTCCACACTCCATGTACGGCATCGGAAAAGTAGTCAAAATTCCAAAATGAAGAATTTTCCGGCCAAAAAAAAGCATTTTTGATGATTTTCGGGAAAATGAAGGCCAAAAATTCCGAAAACGGCCTGCCACGAGTAATTTTCCACACTCCATGTACGGCATCCGAAAAGTGGTCAAAATTCCAAAATGAAGATTTTTAGGCCAAAAATAACGTGTTTTTGATGATTTTCGGGAAAACGAAGGCCAAAAATTCTGAAAACGGCCTGCCATGAGAAATTTTCCACACTCCATGTACGGCATCGGAAAAGTGGTCAAAATTCCAAAATGAAGATTTTTTGGCCAAAAAGAACACGTTTTAGATTATTTTCGGGGAAACGAAGGCCAAAAATTCTGAAAACGGCATGCCACGAGAAATTTTCCACACTTCATGTACGGCATCAGAAAAGTAGTCAAAATTCCAAAATGAAGAATTTTTCGGCCAAAAAAAGCGTTTTTGATGATTTTTGGGAAAATGAAGGCCAAAAATTCCGAAAACGGTCTGCCACGAGTAATTTTCCACACTCCATGTACGGCATCGGAAAGGTGGTCAAAATTCCAAAATGAAGATTTTAAGGCCAAAAAGAACACGTTTTTGATGATTTTCGGGGAAATGAAGGCCAAAAATTCTGAAAACGGCCTGCCACGAGTAATTTTCCACACTCCATGTACGGCATCGGAAAAGTGGTCAAAATTCCAAAATGAAGAATTTTTCAGCCAAAAATAAGCGTTTTTGATGATTTTTGGGAAAATGAAGGCCAAAAATTCCGAAAACGGCCTGCCAAGAGTAATTTTCCACACTCCATGTACGGCATCGGAAAAAACATCAAAATTCCAAAATGAAGATTTTTTGGCCAAAAAGAACACGTTTTAGATTATTTTCGGGGAAATGAAGGCCAAAAATTCTGAAAACGGCCTGCCACGAGAAATTTTCCACACTCCATGTACGGCATCGGAAAAGTAGTCAAAATTCCAAAATGAAGAATTTTCCGGCCAAAAAAAAGCATTTTTGATGATTTTCGGGAAAATGAAGGCCAAAAATTCCCAAAACGGCCTGCCACGAGTAATTTTCCACACTCCATGTACAGCATCCGAAAAGGGGTCAAAATTCCAAAATGAAGATTTTTAGGCCAAAAATAACGTGTTTTTGATGATTTTCGGGAAAACGAAGGCCAAAAATTCTGAAAACGGCCTGCCATGAGAAATTTTCCACACTCCATGTACGGCATCGGAAAAGTGGTCAAAATTCCAAAATGAAGATTTTTTGGCCAAAAAGAACACGTTTTAGATTATTTTCGGGGAAACGAAGGCCAAAAATTCTGAAAACGGCATGCCACGAGAAATTTTCCACACTTCATGTACGGCATCAGAAAAGTAGTCAAAATTCCAAAATGAAGAATTTTTCGGCCAAAAAAAGCGTTTTTGATGATTTTTGGGAAAATGAAGGCCAAAAATTCCGAAAACGGTCTGCCACGAGTAATTTTCCACACTCCATGTACGGCATCGGAAAGGTGGTCAAAATTCCAAAATGAAGATTTTAAGGCCAAAAAGAACACGTTTTTGATGATTTTCGGGGAAATGAAGGCCAAAAATTCTGAAAACGGCCTGCCACGAGTAATTTTCCACACTCCATGTACGGCATCGGAAAAGTGGTCAAAATTCCAAAATGAAGAATTTTTCAGCCAAAAATAAGCGTTTTTGATGATTTTTGGGAAAATGAAGGCCAAAAATTCCGAAAACGGCCTGCCACGAGTAATTTTCCACACTCCATGTACGGCATCGGAAAGGTGATCAAAATTCCAAAATGAAGATTTTTCGGCCAAAAAGAACGCGTTTTTGATGATTTTCGGGGAAATGAAGGCCAAAAATTCCGAAAACGGCCTGCCACGAGTAATTTTCCACACTCCATGTATGGTATCGGAAAAGTGGTCAAAATTCCAAAATGAAGATTTTTAGGCCAAAAAGAACGCGTTTTTAACGATTTTCGGGGAAATGAAGGCCAAAAATTCTGAAAACGGCCTGCCACGAGAAATTTTCCACACTCCTTCGGAACATGTTTTTGATTATTTTCGGGGAAATGAAGGCCAAAAAATCTGAAAATGGCCTGCTACAAGAAATTTTCCACACTCCATGTACGGCATCGGAAAGGTGATCAAAATTCCAAAATGAAGATTTTTCGGCCAAAAAGAACGCGTTTTTGACGATTTTCGGGGAAATGAAGGCCAAAAATTCCGAAAACGGCCTGCCACGAGTAATTTTCCACACTCCATGTATGGTATCGGAAAAGTGGTCAAAATTCCAAAATGAAGATTTTTAGGCCAAAAAGAACGCGTTTTTAATGATTTTCGGGGAAATGAAGGCCAAAAATTCTGAAAACGGCCTGCCACGAGAAATTTTCCACACTCCTTCGGAACATGTTTTTGATTATTTTCGGGGAAATGAAGGCCAAAAAATCTGAAAACGGCCTGCTACAAGAAATTTTCCACACTCCATGTACGGCATGGTAAAAATTCCAAAATGAAGATTTTTCTGCCAAAAAGAACATGTTTTTGATGATTTTCAGGGAAATGAAGGCCAAAAATTCCGAAAACGGCCTACCACGAGAAATTTTCCACACTTCATGTACAGCATCGGAAAAGTGGTCAAAATTCCAAAATGAAGATTTTTCGGTTATTTTTGTCCAAAATAAACAAAAAAAAATTTGGGTTGAAAAAAGTCAAATCTGATGAGAGCCAACCTCTCCCATATCTCAATTCTGACCATAGTTATGATGTCGAACCCCCCCCCCCAAATTTTTGTTTTCACCATGATGTCAATAACTTATTTTTTACCAAAATGAAAAGAAAAAAATTTCGGGTCGAAAAAGTCAAATCTGACGAGGGCCAACCTCTCCAATATCTCAATTCTGACAACTGTCATGATGTCAAACCCCCAAAAACTTATTTTTTCACCAAAAGTGTCAATAACTTATTTTTGACCAAAATGAAAAGAAAGAAACTCCGGGTTGAAAAAAGTCAAATCTGATGAGAGCCAACCTCTTCCATATCTCAATTCTAACCAGTCATGATGTCGAACCCCCCCAAATTTTTTTTTCACCATGATGTCGAACCGAAACAATTTTTTTTTTCACCAAATGTGCCAAAAGGTTATTTTTGTTCAAAATATACAAAAAAAAACTTCTGACCACAGTTATGATGTTTAACCCCCCCCCCCCCCCAAATATTTTTTTTCACCATGATGTCAATAACTTATTTTTGACCAAAATGAAAAGAAAAAAATTTTGGGTCGAAAAAAGTCATAACTGATGAGAGCCAACCGCTCCAATATCTCAACTCTGACCACAGTCATGATGTCGTCCCCCCAAAAAATATTTTTTCACCAAAAGTGTCAAAAACTAATTTTTATCCAAAATGAACAGAAAAAAATTTTGGGTCGAAAAAAGTCAAATCTAGCGAGAGCGAACCTCTCTGATATCCCAATTCTGACCCCAATTTTTTTTTCACCATGATGACGAACCCCCCGAAAAAAGTCATAACTGATGAGAGCCAACCGCTCCAATATCTCAACTCTGACCACAGTCATGATGTCGTTCCCCCCAAAAAATATTTTTTCACCAAAAGTGTCAAAAACTTATTTTTTATCCAAAATGAACAGAAAAAAATTTCGGGTCTAAAAAAGTCAAATTTTACGAGAGCCAACCTCTCCAATATCTCAATTCTGACCAGTCATGATGTCGAACCCCCCAAAAAAATTTTTTTACCAAAAGTGTCAAAAACTAATTTTTTGTTCAAAATGAACATAAAAAAATTTTGGGTCGAAAAAAGTCAAATCTTACAATAGCCAACCTCTCCTTTATGTCCATTCTGACCACTGTCATTATTGCGAACCCCCCTCCCCCCCAAATTTTTTTTCACCAAAAGTGTCAAAAACTTATTTTTTGTCCAAAATGAACAGAAAAAAATTTCGGGTCGAAAAATGTCAAATCTTACGAGAGCCAACCTCTCCGATATCTCAATTCTGACCACAATCATGATGAAAAACCCCCCCAATTTTTTTTTTCACCATGATGGCGAATCCCCAAATTTTTTTTTTCACCAAAAGTGTTTAAAACTTTTTTTTAATCCAAAATGAACAGAAAAAAATTTCGGGTCGAAAAAAGTCGAATCTGACGAGAGCCAACCATATCTTTTTATCCAAAATGAACAGAAAAAAATTTCGGGTCTAAAAAAGTCATGCAAGATGCAAGATGGCAGTGTTTTGATCTAGCTCCGTATTTTGTTGGGTTTTCTAGCAATTTACGGTACTCTAACGCATCAAAAACACTCCAGAATACAAACTCACCTGTTCCAGCACACCTCTACCTAGAGTCTACGCATTTTTGAAGACTCTTGTAAACAATTGCAGTGTAAAATCTGATCTGTAACGAGGGCTGGTATTTGATTCGCTTTACACGAAGCGCAGCGCTCGTCACACAGATCTTATTATACTCGTGGCGAGTGTTTACAAACTCCTCTCTCTCTCAAAAAATAAGCTTGGAATCACCTCCTTACTTAAAGGTTCCTAATCACCTAGGCAACCGTGTCTAATCACCTAGACAAAATATCCTAAACTGTCCAAGAACCTGGACAAAGCTTTGACCCAAACCAGGGACAAAACGCTATCTCTTCCCGCCTCATACAGATACGCCGAATCACCTCGGCACCATAGCTGAGCCTTCGCTCGCTCTTTTCTAAACATTCTGTACAAACTGAGGTAAAGAAATTAATAAATTGTCATAAGTTTCAATATTTTTTATTGGAATTGAAAGGCATTTGTTTAATCTCGAGCAGCCATTGACCGCTCGCTCACCCCAGCTATTTACGCAGTTATAAATAGTACATACACAGAATTTCCTACAACGGAAACAATTTTTCAAAATATTAAGCAAGCGACTCACCGGTTGGCAGGCTCTGACGTCTGACTAATCCGATCATCCAAGCGCTTAATATTCCACAACAATCAATTTCAAGATGGCTCGTTCTACCCTTGACCTGTTCTCACCATCTTTTCTTAGAAACTTACTGTATCCACTCAGTAATGCTACAAATTCACGCCATCCTCGTGGTAGCACACAACAAAGAGTTTCACGGAAATACCCGAACCAGCGTTTCCGGTTCCACGAAAACAGACGAGCGACCACCAATCGCTACCACTGTCTTTCAGATCCGGAAACACCCGAATCACATCAGCTCGTGGAAACACGTGGTCCGAATGTAAACGTAAACAATGTCAATACACAGTCGTCCACTGTTTTGACCAATCAGGTCTCAGAGCCGGCTCCAACTACACGTGCTCGCTCTGCTCCACGTGGTCGGCCTCGGAATGTAAACAAACAGCATTCTCGTATTAAAAATCCTAATAGAAACGTGAAGAAAACTTTAAATATTGGGTGTTGTAATGTACAGAGCATATCTAGCAAGATCCTGCCAGTAAAAGATTATTTTATTGAGCATGACCTTGATGCCCTGTTCATGACTGAGACCTGGATGCATGACTCAAATTCTGACAAAGTCAAAAGTGAACTTAAAGAAGGATCACTTGAATTTGAGTCCTTTCCTAGAATTGGTCGTACAGGGGGAGGATTAGGGATTTTATACAAATCTGAACTCCCCTTCATAACCAATAGGGCCAACCAACCAGTAGTCACCACCATGGAGCTCATGGAGTCATCCATCACATTGAAGGGAAAAAAGGTAACATTTGTGGTGATATACAGACCTGAACCATCTGATCGAAATAGATATACCTACTCTGAGTTCTATGATGAGTTCACCCAATTGGTTGCACATTATGGTTCGTTTAGTCATGAGGTCATCTTCCTTGGTGACTACAACTTCCATGTTAACTTGCCCTTAAAGCCGGACGTCATTAAATTTAATGACATCCTATCTACCTTTGATCTAACACAATGGGTTCAAGAACCAACCCATAGGTTAGGGAACACCCTTGATCTAATCATGACCTTTAGGGGAAATAAGCTCATAAAGACTCACCTGGTAGATGAATACCTATCTGATCATAAAATGATTAAGATTTACCTTGATATTGTACCTCCTAAACCCCCTAAAAAATCTATCAAATTTAGGAATTTCAAGGCATTAGATCTTGAATCCCTAAGAAGGGACATTAAATCCCTAACTGACAGAGACTCAACCTGGGAACATTTATCACTGGAGGACATGGTAAATTATTATGATAGGGAACTCACATCACTCATGGACAAACATGCACCAATTAAGGTTGCCATGGTTACCCAACGCAAACCTGTACCTTGGATGAGTGACCAATTAAAGCTGGAAAGATCTCTCAAGAGGAGGCTTGAGAGAAAAATGAGCAAGACTGGCACTCAAATTGACAAGGAGCTGTATAACTCTCAAAGGAACAAATACAACTCAATGCTTAAATCTGCTCAATCATCATATTTTTCCAACCTGGTTGAGGAAAATAAACATGACCCCAAAAAGCTTTTTAGAGTCATTGACACAGTCATGCACAAGAAAAAGGACACTCCTATGCCCCAATCTGACTGTGAGATTACTCAAGCTGAGAAGTTCAACACATTCTTTCTTGAAAAAATAGAGAGAATCCGCCTGGACATTGATAATGCTCCACCCGGTCAAATTTCGCCACCAGGTGACACTACAAACAATAGTACTACTTGTCTGGATAGGTTCACACCCCTAACCATTGATGACGTACGGAAATTGGTCAAAAGGTCTGCAAAGAAGTCATGTGACCTGGATCCAATTCCAACCTGGCTCCTACTTGACCTCTTAGACGACCTCCTACCAATAATTACTTCCATCATAAATAAATCACTGATGGAATCAGCAGTATCGGAAAATATGAAAATAGCCATCATAACACCCCTGCTGAAGAAACTAGGTCTGGAACTGGTTGAAAAAAACTATAGGCCTGTTTCCAACCTAACATTTGTCTCCAAACTAACCGAGAGGGCAGTTGCAGACCAACTAGTCCCCCATCTTGTAAGGAATGGTCTTACTGACAAGTTTCAATCAGCCTACAAGGAATATCACAGCACTGAAACTGCTTTGCTAAAAGTGCAAAATGATATCTTGGGCTGCCTTGACAATAGAAAGGCAGTTATCTTGTTGTTGCTTGACCTTTCCGCTGCTTTTGACACTATCGACCATAAAATCCTTTTGGACAGGCTGAGGGATAGATGCAACGTCACAGGTCATGCACTCTCCTGGATTCGGTCATACCTAATGGACAGAAAGCAATGTGTGAAGGTGGGGATTCATAGATCCTGTCTCAAATCCCTAAAATATGGGGTACCCCAGGGCTCAGTCCTAGGTCCTATACTGTTCACCATTTACATGACACCCCTATCTGATATACTTGCAAAATATGGTCTGAGCTATCATATTTATGCAGATGATACTCAGATCTACATCCCTATGGACCACGCCTCTCCCCATCATGTGGATATGAGCAGACACAAATTGGAGGAGTGTGTCAGGGAAGTCAGAAATTTCCTCATATCAAACAAGATGAAGATAAATGATGGAAAGACAGAGATGCTCATATGTACTGACAGATACAGTACTACCACCCGTAGCAGTATCCCATCCACAATCAGAGTGGGTGACTCTGATATTGCTCCTAGTCAGTCAGTTGTTGACCTTGGTATCACATTTGACTCCAACATGGACATGAAGGCCCAGATCAGGAAAATGTGTCAGAAGGGCTATTATCACATCAGAAACCTGGCGGCCATCAGACATTGTCTAGACGAGAAGACCGCGGTAACACTTACCCATGCTTTTGTTACATCCACCCTTGACTATGGTAATGGTCTTCTGGCAGGTCTTCCTAAAACTGACATCAGGAAACTGCAATACCTCCAAAACTCTGCAGCACGGGTAGTTGGAAAAATCAGGAAATTTGATCACATTTCAGGAAAATTAAGGGAACTGCATTGGCTTCCCGTTCATGCGAGAATTGATTTTAAAATCCTCCTATTAACCTGGAAAGCCCTTAACGGTAAGGCTCCGCCTTACTTACGGGATCTACTCCTGATTAAAGAAGGTGAACGCTGTCTAAGATCCAATGATGGCACCCACCTACATGTACCTAAAACCAGGCTAAGGACAATAGGTGACAGGGCCTTCTCATCTGCAGGCCCACGACTATGGAATTCCTTGCCTACTGATATTAGGACAAGCACGTCAGTCTCCTCGTTTAAGAGTAGGCTGAAAACTCATCTCTTCAGGATGCATGTCCTGAACTCAGCGCTATGAACAGACTTGTCTGGTATCAGCGCTATACAAATTTTATTATTATTATTATTATTATTATTATTATCTAAATTCTGACCACAATCATGATATCGACATCCCAACATTTTTTTTTTTCACCAAGCGGGTTAAAATCTTATTTTTTATCCAAAATGAAAAGAAAAGAATTTCGGGTCGAAAAAATTCAAATCTGATGAGAGCCAACGTCTCCTGTATGTTCATTCTGACCACTGTCACGATGGCGAACCCCACCCCCCAAATTTTTTTTTCACAAAAAATGTCAAAAACTTATTTTTTATCCAAAATGAACAGAAAAAAAATTCCAGTCGAAAAAAGTCAAATCTGACGAGAGCCAACCTCTCCTATATCTCCATTCTTACCACAGTCATGATGTTGAACCCCCCAAAAAAAATTTTTCTCCAAAAGTGTCAAAAACTTAATTTTGTCTAAAATGAACATAAAATAATTTAAAGTCGAAAAAAGTCAAATCTGACGAGAGCTAACCTCTCCAATATCTCAATTCTCCTTATCTGCTCTCTAATAAACGTTGCATTTTTTTAGCGCTGCGATCATATTTGACCCAATTCTTTGCACAAGGCACATCCGGGAACAGCGGCGACAGCCTGTTTGGGACATTGTCGACTCTGCCTTTCATCTTTCCATCGTTGTTTTTCTCAGTTTTGCCTTCGTAATTTTGACATAACTTATGTAAATTGCAATATACTTATATAAAGATTACACAACAAACACTCTTTAGCGCTGACATCGGCGTGTCAATGTAGGATGTCAGTCTGAAATTTCCCTCCCATCTTGAAGCAAGGCAGGCGGAAGTTTGTAACGCAACATCTTTCCCGTCATGCACTGCTCTCTCGCGCCAATTTCGTCATTTTTTCACGGACCAGCTAAAATTCCAGGAGAGCAGATAGGAAGAATTCTGACCACAGTCATGACACGAACCCCCAAAAAATTATTTTTTCACCAAAAGTGTCAAAAATTTATTATTCTTCAAAATGAATAGAAAAATATTTTGGGTCGGAAAAAGTCAAATCTGATGAGAGCCAACCTCTTCCATATCTCAATTCTAACCCCTCCAAAATTTTGTTTTCACCATGATGTCTAACCCCAAAAACATTTTTTTTCACCTAAAGTGTCAAAAGTTATTTTTGTCCAAAATAAACAACAAAAAATTTAGGGACGAAAAAAGTCAAATCTTATGAGTCCCAACCTCTCCCATATCTCAATTCTGACTACAGTCATGATAGCGAACCCCCTCAAATTTTTTTTTCACCAGAACTCAGAACTCAGAACTCAGATGTCATTTATTCGGCCTTAATTACAAAAAAAATGTTTTAAATACACATTGTTGTCCAAATTAATTTAAATAAAGATATCAGGCCAGGGAGACCCCTGTTAAGGTGGGTTTGGATATCCCACAGCTATCACAGGGGCCACCCTGTAAAAGAAAGTAAATAATAAACAACTTAACACATTACTCAAATTATTCAACAAGATATAGCTCATACACTATTAGAAACAAAAAATATTTAAATGTCCTTAAATTCACTGGAAAAAATATACAATATTAAATATCATAAATAATTGCAGACTTGTGCATTCATACGTACAGTATGTATGTGTTCATTTTTAAACCATATGCTGGTTTTACCATAGAGCAATTAAGACAACAACAATCATTATAAAGTGTCATAATTAATAGATGAACATATTGATTGAACAACTAATCAATTATTAGTGTTGCACACATAGCATTGCTCAATGATACAAGTTTCTTTATAGGTCGTTATATAGGATATTTTAACATATTTAGAATAGCCCTGTAAACTGTGGGTTTCTACCTTATCAATAATACAGTTTGGGGTGTTATTAGTAGTTTCAGGAATTGTGTACCTTATAAATTTTCTTGCAAATTCGTGTTTTATTAAAGGAGTTCTCATTTCCTGTACAGCTCCGGTACTGTGTCTATGTATTTCATTTATATGTTGCAGAGGTAAACTCTATAAATATGATGGCAATAAATTATTTTGAAATTTAAAGTAGAACTTAAGTTCTTGCAGTTTCAATATATGATCAATTCTAAGCAGTTTCAGATCTTTGAAGATAGGTTCAGTATGGGCATTATATTTCTTTGATTTGATAATCCTAACAGCTCTCTTTTGTAATTTAAGTATACGATTACATCTGTGACCCCACAAGAGTATGCCAAAATTCAAATGAGAAAGAACAAGAGAGTTGTAAAGTAGTAACTTGGTCTTCTCAGGTAATAAGTTTTTCAGATTATTAATAATTCCAATGTTTCTTGAGATTTTGTTGGAGACTTTGAAAATTTAACATGGGATAGTCAAATTAAAGTCTTTAACCCTTTCTAAGTCAGTACCATCTATTTTTAATTCAAGTTCCTCTATTTTTCTTTGGGGAGTATGAAAAACAATTTATTTAGTTTTTGATATATTCAATGACAGTTTATTTAATTTAAGCCATTCACTTACTTTATTTAATTCATCATTTATGGCCAGGCTAGGGGATTTTTGGATAGAATTATTGGAAATAAGTTTTAGTGTACTTGATAAAGTGGTATCATCAGCATATATAATAAAATCTAGTAAATTACTTGAATTAGCAATATCATTAATATAGATAATGAAGAGGAGAGGTCCAAGTTTGGAGCCTTGGGGCACGCCTGTCGTCAATTTTACAGTCTCAGATGGAGTACCATCAATTTCAACATATTGTTTTCGGTTCGATAGGTAACTTTTCATTAAATCAAGAGGTGTCCCATTTATTCCATAATAACTAAGTTTCTGCAATAATATATGATGATCCAAAGTATCGAATGCCTTAGAAAGGTCAATATATATATTGATTGGTATATCATTTTTATCCATAGATGTCATAATATGATCAACGACCTCTAAAGCAGCGAACTCTGTAGAATGTTGATTTCTAAAACCATATTGTCTATTATAAAACAACTTGGTAGTTTGAAAGAAATTATACATTTTTTTAAATGTAACCTTTTCAAAAATCTTAGACACAGCAGGTAATAAAGTAATAAAGCAGGTAATAAATTAAAATCCACAGTATGAAAGTTTGACAGGGGACAAGCAGATGAAAAGAAGGCTGTGATGTTATTTATAGTTTTAGTAGCTAGATTAGCTGGATGGAGGTCACTGGGAAGTTGGTCAATTTGGTCAATTGTACAAGTTTGATTTTCAATGAATAATTTGTCCACAAACAGACCGGCCTTCTTTCCACCCATTCTAGCTGCTCTGGCAATGGGGTTGAGGATCTTCCTTTTTTCTTCAATCTCTTTATGAATATGAACGCCGGTATCCTTCAAGTTCCTCCTTGCATTCCATACAGTTTCCCTGTCTTTGTACCAGTGAAACTTGACTATGATCTGCCGTGGCTTTCTGTTTTGCATATTACGACCTTTTGGTTTTAGACCTATTCTGTGGATACGGACAAGTTTGATGTTCCTGGCCTCCGGAATAGACATTTTGCTTTCGAGAATAGTGTAGACTAGCTCTTCAAAATCCCTGGGACTTTCACCAGCTAATTCTTGTACACCATCAAATTTGAGGTTATCCCTTCTTGACTGGGCTTCAATATTCACTATCTTGTCACATAAAGCAGTATTCTCAGACTTCAGTCTCTCGCATGTCTTGGACAAAGTATTAACTTTACCTTGCAGTGAATGCATGGACTGTTGAGCTTCGATTATGTCACTTCTTATTGTTTTGATTTCATTACATGAGAATTCCACAAATTTCTTAAGGTCATTTACACCTTGCACCAGGTTTGTAGTAACAGTGATAAGTGAATTCAGCTTAGAGGCAACCTCTGTTTGGCTACCTTTACCTTTTATTGGTGAAATGTCCTTGAATTCACTGTCAGACTCAGTGTCAGAATCAGAATTCCTGGTGGTCATAGTGGAGTCTTGTACCTGTAGCTGGTGTGAGCTATTTATATCCTTATTGGTACCACTGGCTGTATACTGCAATTCACCAAACTTGGTGCTAGATCTTGTGAGCATTATATGATAATTCCAACAGTTTATATCTCAAACATCCAGTCAACTAGTTCCATGGATATTTAACAACAATTCAACTAAAAAATTGTGCCATATATAAAACTTGATACTACATTATTTGCCAATATCCAAGTGCTGGCTCTCAGCTGTTATGCTGCCATATTGACCTATATATAAAGTGTCAATAACCTATTTTTGACCAAAAGAAAAAGAAAAATATTTCGGGTCGAAAAGGTCAAATCTGATGAGAACCAACCTCTAGAATATCTCAATTCTAACCACAGTCATAATGTTGAACCCCCCCCCCCAATTTTTTTTTCAACATAATGTCGAACCCCAACAAATTTTTTTGTCACCAAAAGTGTCAAAAAGTTATTTTTGTCCAAAATAAACAAAAAGAAATTTTGGTTGAAAAAAGTCAAATCCGACAAGAGCCAACCTCTCCCATATCTCAATTCCGACCAGTTTTGATGTCAACCCCCCCCCCCCCACAATTTTTTTTTCACCATGATGTCAAACCCAAACAAATATTTTTTCACCAAAAGTGCCAAAAGGTTATTTTTGTCCAAAATAAAAAAAAAAAAATTTAGGGTCGAAAAAATTCAAATCCGACGAGTGCCAACCTCTCCCATATCTCAATTCTGACCACAGTTATGATAGCCAACCCCTCCCAATTTTTTTTTTCACCAAAAGTGTCAATAACTTATTTTTGACCAAAATGAAAAGAAAACAAAATTTGGGTCGAAAAAGTCAAATCTGGGCCATGATGTCCGATACCCCAAAAATTTTTTTTTCACGATGATGTCGAACCCCCCCCAACAATATTTTTCACCATGATGTAGAACCCCCCCCCCCCAAATTTTATTTTTCACTATGATGTCTAACCCACAAAATTTTTTTATTGACCATGAAATTCTAATCAAAAGACTTAGTGATCGGTATAAGGTGACTGGTAAGGCTCTGGATTGGATAGGGTCATACCTGTCTGAGGCCACGGGTCATGGCGCAGTTGGTTAGAGTGCCAGCTTATTAGCACCAGTTCCTCTGTGGTGATCTAAAGGTCGTGGGTTTGAATCCCGGCCATGCTGAGATTGAACTCCTGATACAATTTCCCACATGAGCTGAGGCCCGTGCCAAAAGGGTTAACCCGTTGTCCTTGTAAATCTGTGACCGGGTGGGTTGTCATGTCAAGGACCTGCGACATGACAATTCAGTGAGGCAGCACTATATCTGCTACAAGTAGGTCTCATCACTAAATGACTGAAATAATGTTGAAAGTGATGTAAAGCCCCAAACAAACAAACAAACATACCTGTCTGACAGGAAGCAATCTGTCATTATTGAAAATAATAGGTCATCCACGATAAACATTGAATCTGGAGTCCCGCAGGGGTCCGTTCTGGGACCAATTCTTTTCTCCTTATGTATGTCCCCCCTGGCTGATATTTTGGATGAGTACGACATGGCATACCACATTTACGCGGATGATACTCAGATCTACATGCCCATAAATCATAAGCAAAATGGTATGGATACCCATAACCTGAGATTGGAGGATTGTATTAGCAAGATCAAAGTCGTTCCTAATACTAAACAAAATGAAACTAAATGATGGTAAGACCGAATTGCTTGTCTGCACCCACACCAGATCACCAGTAAGGTAGGACCTTACTGGGGATAGGGGCCCAAGGATAGGTGATTCTGCTATCTGTAACAGCCCCAAGGTCAAAAACCTGGGTGTGATATTTGACAACCACCTTGACATGAAGGCTCAAATTGGAAACATGTGCAAAAAGGGATACTATCATATTAGGAATATCTCTGCCATTAGGCAATCATTGGATGATAAGGCTGCAGAGACTATCATCCATGCCTTTGTTACATTGACCTTGGACTATGGAAATGCCCTTTTAGTAGGTATCCCAGAGGTGGATATTAGAAGACTCCAAAAGTTGCAGAACTCTGCTGCAAGAGTAGTGGAACGTTTAAAGAAATTTGACCATATTACTAGTAAACTTAATGAACTCCACTGGCTGCCTGTACGAGCTAGAATTGATTTCAAGATACTGCTAATTGTCTGGAAGGCCCTCAATGTTAAGGCGCCGCCTTTTGTTGTTGTTGTTGTTGTTTCTATCTGTAACAGCCCCAAGGTCAAAAACCTGGGTGTGATATTTGTTCTTGTTGTTGTTGTGATGGTTATGGTTATTGCTATTGTTATTGTTATTGTTATCATTATCATTATCATTATTATTATTATTATTATTCTGACCACAATCATGATGCCAAAATTTTTTTTTACCATGATGTCGAACCCCTGGAAAAAAAATTTCAACAAAAGTGGCAAAAACTTATTTTTGTCCAAAATGAAAGAAAATAATTTCAAGTAGAAAAAAGTCAAATCTGATGAGAGCCAACCTCTCCGATGGCTCCATTCTGACCGGTCTCCATTCTGTCGAACCCCCAAAAACAATTTTTCACCAAAAGTGTCAAAAACTTATTTTTGTCCAAAATAAACAGAAAAAATTTTCGAAAAAAAAATGTCAAATCTGATGAGAGCCAACCTCTCCAATATCTCAATTCTGACCACAATCATTATGTCGAACCCCCGAAAACAATTTATTCACCAAATATGTGTGAAATACTTATTTTCATCCAAAATGAACAGAAAAAATTTTCGGGACAAAAAAAGTAAAATCTGATGAGAGCCAACCTCTCCCATATATCAATTCTGACCACAATCATGATGTCAATAAATTTTTTCACCATGAATTTGAACCCCCCCAAAATTTTTTTCACCAAAAGTATGAAAGACTTATTTTTGTCCACAATGAACATAAAAAAATGAAAAGAAAGAAACTTCGGGTCTTAAAAAGTCCAATCTGACGAGGGCCTACCTCTCCCATATCTCCATTCTGACCACAGCCGTGATGTCGAACCCCCGAAAAATTATTTTTAACCCAAAAATTTCAAAAACTTATTTTTGTCCAAAATGAACAGAAAAAATTTCAGGTCGAAATAAGTCAAATCTGAAGAGAGCCAACCTCTCCTTTATCTCAATTCTGACCACAAGCATGATGTCGAACCCCAAAATAATTTTTTTTCACCATGATGTCCAACCCCCCCCCCCAAATTTTTTCTTATCATGATGTCTAACCCCTCCAAAATTTGTTTACACCAAAAGTGTTAAAAACATATTTTTGTCAATGAACCGAAAAAAATATCGTGTCAAAAATGTCAAATCTGACGAAAGCCAACGTCTACCATATCTCCATTCTGACCACAGTCATGATGGCGAACCCACCTAAAAAAATTTTTTTCACCAAAATTGTCAAAGACATATTTTTTTTTTAAATTTCGGGTCGAAAAAGTCAAATCTGACGAGAGCCAACCTCTCCCATATCTCAGTTCTGACCAGTCATTATGTCGAACCCCCAAAAAAATTTTTTTCACAAAAAGTGTCAAAAACTTATTTTGTATCCAAAATGAAAAAGAAAAAAATTTTGGGTCGAAAAAAGTCAAATTTGACGAAATCCACCCTCTCAGATATTTCAATTCTGACCACAATCATGATGTAGAGCCAGCCCCCCACCCCCCCCCCCCCCAATTTTTTTTCACCATGATGGCGAACCCCCAAAAAAATTTTTTTCACCAAAAGTGTTAAAAACTTATTTTTTAACTAAAATGAAAAGAAAAAACTTTCGGATAGAATAAAGTCAAATCTTTCGAGAGCCAAACTCTCCTATATCTCCATTCTTACCACAGTCATGATGGCGAACCCCCAAAAAATTATTTTTCCACCAAAACTGTCAAAAACTTATTTTTATCCAAAATGAACATAAAAAAATTTCACCATGATGTCGAATCCCAACAAATTTTTTATTCACCAAAAGTGTCAAAAAGTTATTTTTGTCCAAAATAAAAAAAAAAATTTCAGGTCAAAAAAAGTCAATTCTGACGAGAGCCAACCTCTCCCATATCTCAATTCAGACCACAATCATGATGTAGAACCCTCCCCAATTTTTTTTTCACCATTATGGCGAACCCCCCCAAATGTTTTTTTTTCACCAAAAGTGTTAAAAAATTATTTTTTATCCAAAATGAACAGAAAAAAATTTTGGGTCGAAAAAAGTCAAATCTGAGAGAGCCAACCTTTCCCATATCTCCATTCGGACCACAGTCATGAAGGTGAACCCTAAAAAAAATTATTTTCACCATGATATCGAACCCCCCCAAATGTTTTTTTTCACCAAAAGTGTCAAAAACTTATTTTTATCCAAAATGAACAGAAAAAAATTTCAGGTCGAAAAAAATCAAATCTGATAAGAACCAACCTCATCCATATTTAAATTCTGACCACAATCATGATATCGAACGTCCCAAAAATGTTTTTTTTCTCCAAAAGTGTCAAAAACTTAATTTTGTCAAAAATGAACATAAAATAATTTAAAGTCGAAAAAAGTCAAAGCTGACAAGAGCTCTCTAATGTCTCAATTCTGACCACAGTCATGATGTCGAACCCCCAAAAAATTATTTTTTCACCAAAAGTGTCAAAAATTTATTATTCTTCAAAATGAACAGAAAAAAATTTCGGGTCGAAAAAAAGTCAAATTTGACGAGAGCCAACCTCACCCATATCTCAATTCTGACCACAATCATGATGTAGCACCCCTCCAAAATTTTGTTTTCGCCATGATGTCTAACCCCAACAAAATTTTTTTTCACCTAAAGTGTCAAAAGGATATTTTTGTCCAAAATAAACAAATAAAAAATTTTGGGTCGAAAAAAGTCCAATCTGACGAGAGCCAACCTGTCCCATATCTAAATTCTGACCACAGTTATGATGTCGAACCCGCCCCAAATTTATTTTTTCACCATAATGTCAAACCCCAACAATTTTTTTTTTCAAAAGTGTCAAAAAGTTATTTTTGTCCAAAATAAACAATAAAAAATTTAGGGTCGAAAAATGTCAAATCTGATGAGTCCCAAGCTCTCCCATATCTCTATTCTGACCACAGTCATGATGGCGAACCCCCCACCCACAAATATTTTTTTCACCAAAAGTGTTAAAACTTATTTTTTTATCCAAAATGAATAGAAAAAAATTTTGGGTCGAAAAAAGTCGAATCTGATGAGAGCCAACCTCTTTGAACATCTCAATTCTAACCACAATCATAATGTTGAACCCCCCCCAAAATTTTTTCACCCTAATGTCGAACCCCAACAAATTTTTTTTTTCACCAAAAGTGTCAAAATGTTACTTTTGTCCAAAATAAACCAAAAAAAAATTTTGGTTGAAAAAGTCAAATCTGATGAGAGCCAACCTGTCCCATATCTAAATTCTGACCACAGTTATGATGTCGAACCCCCCAAATCTTTTTTTCACCATGATGTCGAACCCTGAAAAAATTTTGTTCACCAAAAGTGTCAAAAACTTATTTTTGTCCAAAATGAACAAAAATAAATTTCGGGTCGAAAAAGTCAAATCTGATGAGAGCCAACCTCCCCCATATCTCAATTCTGACCACAATCATGATGTAGAACCCAAAAGAAATTTTTTTTTCACCAAAAGTGTCGAAAACTTATTTTTGTCCAAAATGAACAGAAAAAAATTTTGGATCTAAAAAGGTCAAATCTGACGAGGGTCAACCTGTCCCACATCTCCATTCTGACCACAGTCATGCGTACATGAAATTTGGAAAATTTCTTGAGGTAGGCTGTTTTTGGAATTTTTAGCACTCATTTCCCAAAAAATCATCAAAAAAACGTTTTTGGGCCAAAAAATCTTTAATTTTGAATTCTGACCACATTCCTAATGCCATACAATCCCAGACAATCTCCAAAAATCATCAAAAACGCATTTTTTGGGTAAAAAAAATCTTCAATTTAGAATTCTGACCTATTTTCTGATGCCGACCATGACAATTTGAAATTTTTATGTGGCAGGCCGTTTTCAGAATTTTTGCACTCTTTTCCCAGAAAATCATCAAAAACGCCTTTTTGGGGCCAAAAAATCTTCAATTTTGAATTCGTACCACTTTTCTGATGCCATTTATGAAATTTTGAAAATTTCTTGTGGCAGGCCGTTTTCGGAATATTTTGCACTTTTTTGGACATGACCGCAAACACATTTATTGGTCCAAAAAATCTTAAATTTTGAATTCTGATAACTTTCCTGAAATATTTTTAAAATTTCGTTTGGCAGGCCGTTCTTGGAATTTTTGGTACTGTTTTTGGCTAAAAATGACCTCAAACGCAATTTTTAGTCCAAAAATCTTCATTTTTGAATTCTGACTACTCTCCTGATGCTGCACTAGAAATTTCTAAAATTTCTCATGGCAGGCCGTTCTTGGAATATTTGGCAATTTTTTGGATTCTGACATATCTCTCCTGATGCCACACAATATTTTTTTTTATTTTCTTATGGCAGTCATGGATTAATCATCTGAATCTGTTCAATATGGCGTCTTTATTCTGAATCTTGTTTTTGGCGTTTTTATTCTTCTTGTACATATGAATACAATTTGATCAAAACTGGTTTTACCACTTACATCACATGTTTATTCACACAATACTGTTTTACCACTTACATCACATGTTTATTTACACAAAAAATAGTGCACAAGGAGAGTTCTGTTCAAAATGAGGAATAATATTTTCAACTTAACTCTTACTCTACTACTGTGCTTAAATATATATGCCATTATGACTGATTTCTCTTCAAAACATAAAATACAACATCTCTTCTCTAATGACGCGCTGTAAAACCTCGACCAAATAAAACTTCCCCCAATTAAGATTTCCTCCACTTAAAACTTCCCCCACTTAAATTTCGACCCCCTTTTACCCCCACAGTACCACCCCACTTTTACCCTCAATTTATCCCCCCCCCACTTATAACTTCTTCAACTCCACCTCCTCCCCTCCCTCCACTGAAAATATTGCATTCTGAGATCAAATCTCATGTGGGTGAATAAATTTAATTGGATCTCCACTAAAACGATTGGTCCAAATACGGGGTCAAAATCAAGGATTATATAACCCCAACCCTGAAATCGTTCTTGTGGTGGTGGAACTTGTATAATACATCGGGTCCAATACCAATATCAGGGTTTTAATCAATCCAGTTTTTTTTAACATCAAGGTGCCATTTTGCTTGGTGTTATCCTTTTCATAGTGTTTCTTTTTAAAATGTGGTTGATGCACAGTAGAAAAATGTCAATAATTAATTCCAGGATTTCAAAGACAGCAATCACGGAGATACCCAGGAAGAATCCTACAGACCCACCCAGATTCGACAACAAGTTCCCTATCTGAAAATAATAATAATAATAATAAAATTTATATAGCGCTGAATACCAGATAAATCTGTTCATAGCGCTTCATATAGGTTCATAAATATATCAAGAAGAGATTTTAAATGTATTTCATAGTTAAATGATTCTTTCCGGAATTATTATTTTTCAGTAAATATATTTCAAGCTTGCGACAACATCAACCTAAAAATTATATATCAAATTACTAACCAGTGTTTTAACACCAAATAAACTATACGCTTTTTAATGTCATCAACTTATTACAAAGCATATTTGTAAATAATAATAATTTTTTTTATTAACTATGACAAATTGGAGGTAACCCACCAAGATTCAGGACAGCTGGAAGGGGGGCAGCTGGGAGGGGGACAGCTGGGATGGGGCAGCTGGAAGGGGGACAGCTGGGAGGGGGCAGCTGGAAGGGGGGCAGCTGGGAGGGGGGGCAGTTGGGAGGGAAAACAACCGGGAAGGAGGAGAGAGGGGACAACTATGAGGGAGGACAACTGGGAGGGGGACATCTGTAAGGGGGACAGCTGGGAGGGGGCAGCTGGGAGGGGGGCAGCTGGGAGGGGGGCAGCTGGGGTGGAGGAGAGAGGGGAAAGATGGGAGGGAAGAGAGAAGGGACAGCTGGGAAGGAGGAGAGAGGGGACAGCTGGGAGGGAAGAGAGATGGGACAGCTGGGAGGGAAGAGAGAGGGGACAGCTGGGAGGAAGGACAGCTGGGAGGTAGGACAGCTGGGTGGGAGGACAGCTGGGAGGTAGGACAGCTGGGTGGGAGGACAGCTGGGAGGAAGGACGGCTGGGTGGGAGGACAGCTGGGAGGGAGAGGAGACAGCTGGGAGGTAGGACAGCTGGGTGAGAGGACAGCTGGGTAAGAGGACAGCTGGGTAAGAGGACAGCTGGGGGAGGAGACAGCTGGGTGAGAGGACAGCTGGGAGGGAGGACAGCTGGGTGAGATGACAGCTGGGAGGGAGGACAGCTGGGTGAGAGGACAGCTGGGAGGTAGGACAGCTGGGTGAGAGGACAGCTGGGAGGTAGGACAGCTGGGTGGGAGGACAGCTGGGAGGTAGGACAGCTGGGAGGGAGGACAGCTGGGTGGGAGGATAGCTGGGTGAGAGGACAGCTGGGAGGTAGGACATATGGGAGGGGGACATCCGGGTGGGAGGATAGCTGGGAGAGAGGACAGCTGGGCGAGGAGACAACTGGGTGAGAGGACAGCTGGGAGGTAGGACAGCTTGGAGGTAGGACAGCTGGGAGGTAGGACAGCTGGGAGGGAGGACAGCTGGGTGGGAGGACAGCTGGGAGGTAGGACAGCTGGGTGAGAGGACAGCTGGGAGGTAGGACAGATGGGAGGGGGACATCTGGGTTGGAGGACAGCTGGGTGAGAGGACAGCTGGGTGGGAGGACAGCTGGGAGGTAGGACAGCTATGTGAGACGACAGCTGGGTGAGAGGACAGCTGGGAGGTAGGACAGCTGGGTGGGAGGACAGCTGGGAGGTAGGATAGCTTGGAGGTAGGACAGCTGGGAGGTAGGACAGCTGGGAGGGATGACAGCTGGGAGGGAGGACAGCTGGGTGAGAGGACAGCTGGGATGTAGGACAGCTGGGTGAGAGGACAGATGGGAGGGAGGACAGCTGGGTGAGAGGACAGCTGGGAGGTAGGACAGCTGGGTTGGAGGACAGCTGGGAGGTAGGACAGCTGGGTGGGAGGACAGCTGGGTGAGAGGACAGCTGGGTGAGAGGACAGCTGGGTGAGAGGACAGCTGGGAGGTAGGACAGCTGGGTGAGAGGACAGCCCTTACCGTCACTTCTGGACTTTCTACTATTTTCTCGAAGTTAAGCTCTTCTATATAAACGGCCACTTTGAGGGAGGACAGCTGGGTGGGAGGATAGCTGGGTGAGAGGACAGCTGGGAGGTAGGACATATGGGAGGGGGACATCCGGGTGGGAGGATAGCTGGGAGAGAGGACAGCTGGGCGAGGAGACAACTGGGTGAGAGGACAGCTGGGAGGTAGGACAGCTTGGAGGTAGGACAGCTGGGAGGTAGGACAGCTGGGAGGGAGGACAGCTGGGTGGGAGGACAGCTGGGAGGTAGGACAGCTGGGTGAGAGGACAGCTGGGAGGTAGGACAGATGGGAGGGGGACATCTGGGTTGGAGGACAGCTGGGTGAGAGGACAGCTGGGTGGGAGGACAGCTGGGAGGTAGGACAGCTATGTGAGACGACAGCTGGGTGAGAGGACAGCTGGGAGGTAGGACAGCTGGGTGGGAGGACAGCTGGGAGGTAGGATAGCTTGGAGGTAGGACAGCTGGGAGGTAGGACAGCTGGGAGGGAGGACAGCTGGGAGGTAGGACAGCTGGGAGGGAGGACAGCTGGGTGGGAGGACAGCTGGGAGGTAGGACAGCTGGGTGAGATGTCAGCTGGGAGGGATGACAGCTGGGAGGGAGGACAGCTGGGTGAGAGGACAGCTGGGATGTAGGACAGCTGGGTGAGAGGACAGATGGGAGGGAGGACAGCTGGGTGAGAGGACAGCTGGGAGGTAGGACAGCTGGGTTGGAGGACAGCTGGGAGGTAGGACAGCTGGGTGGGAGGACAGCTGGGTGAGAGGACAGCTGGGTGAGAGGACAGCTGGGAGGTAGGACAGCTGGGTGAGAGGACAGCTGGGAGGTAGGACAGCTGGGTGGGAGGACAGCTTGGAGGTAGGACAGCTTGGAGGTAGGACAGCTGGGAGGTAGGACAGCTGGGAGGGAGGACAGCTGGGTGGGAGGACAGCTGGGAGGTAGGATAGCTGGGTGGGAGGACAGCTGGTTGAGAGGACTGCTGGGAGGTAGGACAGCTGGGTTGGAGGACAGCTGGGAGGTAGGACAGCTGGGTGGGAGGACAGCTGGGTGAGAGGACAGCTGGGTGAGAGGACAGCTGGGAGGTAGGACAGCTGGGTGAGAGGACAGCTGGGAGGTAGGACAGCTGGGTGGGAGGACAGCTGGGAGGTAGGACAGCTTGGAGGTAGGACAGCTGGGAGGTAGGACAGCTGGGAGGGAGGACAGCTGGGTGGGAGGACAGCTGGGAGGTAGGATAGCTGGGTGGGAGGACAGCTGGGTGAGATGTCAGCTGGGAGGGATGACAGCTGGGAGGGAGGACAGCTGGGTGAGAGGACAGCTGGGATGTAGGACAGCTGGGTGAGAGGACAGATGGGAGGGAGGACAGCTGGGTGAGAGGACAGCTGGGAGGTAGGACAGCTGGGTTGGAGGACAGCTGGGAGGTAGGACAGCTGGGTGGGAGGACAGCTGGGTGAGAGGACAGCTGGGTGAGAGGACAGCTGGGAGGTAGGACAGCTGGGTGAGAGGACAGCCCTTACCGTCACTTCTGGACTTTCTACTATTTTCTCGAAGTTAAGCTCTTCTATATAAACGGCCACTTTGCTGATTTGTTTTCTGTCAACAAATAAAACAACAGTAATTTTATCTTTATACTTTGTGCTGGAACGTATCCTTTCATTAATTTACATTTAATTATTAGATTTATAAGTTTGTTTTTCAGTAAATTTGTTTTAATGGTAAGTACTTAGTTTCTGGTAAAAAAAACGCAAAAGTTATCGTATTGCCCACAGGTGGCAGCACTTACCCGATATTTGTGCCGTTCTCATGATAAGCATCCACGAGGTGTGATAATGAAGGGTGACGATTTCCAAGTTCATTTACATAGATATCCTACAATGAGAAAAAAATTAGCAAATGACCTCAGAGTAATGCTGATCATTCTTTTTTGTAATGTTTGTGCACATTTTCCACAAGTTGCTCAGGATCATTTAAATCCTTTCCCAGAGAAGACTGGAGCAGATGACAATTTTCACCAATCAAAATGCGTGTTACTATTTAATTTGGCTCCAGCTTGTTATCTCCATTCTCATTGGATAATATTTATAATGCTATTCAAAATGGCAGCCTCATTGAAAACTCAGTGATATTTATTCGATTTTTCGAAAAATCATAACAAAATGCATACAAATCTTTGACTAATGGACATAAGATAGAATTGGTCCCCTGAAAATAATCATTCGAACTAATACAGCTTGAAACTCTTACGTCACATGTGTACTGTGCATGCCCAGCCATTACTCCCGCCATATTGAAGTCACATCGCACATGGTGAAAACTACAAATTTGAATGTGATTGATATATGCGTGATTTACAACCAGATTTTAACTTATTTATGTGCATATTGCTGAAATAGAAGCCCAATATGAAGATTTCACCTATGTTTTCTGTATAAAGTCATTGTTCTTTATATTTTCTATGTTTGCAAAAATGAAATCAGTTCTACATGTTCTGATGTGCATATCGCTCAAATAGAAACCCAATATGAAGATTTCACCTATGTTTTCTGTATAAAGTCATTATTCTTTATCTTTTCTATGTTTACAAAAATCAACTCAATTCTACATGTTCTGATGTGCATATCGCTCAAATAGAAACCCAATATGAAGATTTCACCTATGTTTTCTGTATAAAGTCATTATTCTTTATATTTTCTGTTTGCAAAAAAAAAACTCAATTTCACAAATTTTATTAATTAGTGTGTTTCTTATTAAACATGAATACAAACCCAGGTGGACATTAGGACTATGCGATAGCTAGTTCTATATACGTCAATATAAAAAAAAACATTTTGGACTCGCCCTTCTACCACCAACGGTGGCGCCACCATCGCCTGCCCAGTTTCCCGCTCAACCTTGCTTGAGAACCACTTTGATCAAAAATAAATTTGACTCCTAAGCGGGGAGGTCGGTTGGGAAAGCACAGTCCACCTGGGTTTGTATTCATGTTTAATAAGAAACACACTAATTAATAAAATTTGTGGAGTTTCTATTAAAATGAGAATACAAACCCAGGTGGACATTAGGACAGAATCACTGATTAGGAGAAGGGTCCCAACCAACAATTTCAACTGAAACTCAGGGCGATCGGTGGCGATAGCAGTCCAAAACCTCTTCATAGTTGATACCATGTTAGGTCTGACCACTTGTATGTCTGATACTAGAGAATTAGGACTGTCGTTGAGGTTCCCCTCTCTTATATCCAGATCATACGTTATAGAGCCATGCATCATTGGAGGGCCAATTTCTCTATAGTGTAGCTACTAGGCTCCCTCTGGTAGCTACTACTAGCTCACACTGAGCACCAATCTTTAACGAGTCCACTCTTTCCACTTACCATCTTGTATAGCAAAACTACCCCATGGGAGGTATTGTTTGCTTTACTAGTGCACCCTCAGAGGTCTTTATTATGTGTGCATTTTCTGAGTATACTCTGCCAACCTGTTGATGAATTCCCAGAGTTGATACTACTGCACTTCCAGATTTGGTTTCTATTAGTAGCGCTACTAAGTCCAATTGCCTAGTAACTTCACTACTAGGGTGCAAGGTGCTATGATGCATACTGATCAGTCTAGTCCTACTCTCATGGGTTTGAGGAGTTTCACTGACTAATTAAGGCTCTTGTAACTGACTCTGACCTCTAATTTATGCACAAACTCACAAGGTCCATCCTGTTAAGATCCTCTTCTAAGACTGTCAAACCCCTTGAATCAATCTCTTGGTACTACAAAAGAACCAACATTACATCCAAATTCCATTAGCTCATCCCTGCTACATCCTTGGAGACATCATCCTCCTCTTCCAGCCCTTGTGAGATATGTGTACATTTTAGTCAGTTACCTTCTGTTGTGACTGGGTAACTGACTTAACGGCACCCATCAGAACTTGAGTTATGACCTGTACCACCAGTCAGCTAGCTACCCTCCATCATGTCATACCACAACAGGCCCGAGTCTTTTCCAACTGTCCAGACCTTGACTGCCAACTCTGATGAAATAACTTGAAGGTGGACAGTTAGGCCCATCAGCATAAGAGTAGCTACCTGGGTCAGTACTCGGAATTCCATACATCCTCATGACCATTCTTCCAGATCTGACTGTGAGCAATCGCCATGAAGATATTATCTTCTTCCACCCAGCTTTCTGTTTCCACCCAGCTTTTCTGTATATATAACATCCAGCTGTGCGAGGTCTCCTCTGATACCGTTGTTTGTCTAGATATCCGAGGATCTGCCCAATTAGGTCCTAGCCTTCACTTCCGTCCCAACCTCAACTATATATCTGGGATATTACTTGAAGGTGGACTGTTTTGACCCATCTTACATCCAGCTGTGTGAGGTCTCCTCTGATACCGCTGTTTGTCAAGATATATGAGGGTCTACCAAATAGGTTCTAGTCTTTACTTTTGTCCCAACCTAACCTTGTAATCTGGGATATTACTTGAAGGTGGACTGTTAACCATTCACCATCCATGTCCCCTTTGGCCAAAATTTAGCCTTATGGACCATTGTATGGACTTCTTGGTATTTAGTAGAATTGACTTCCTTCACCATAAATGGTTTGACTGAATCTTTGAGCCCTGATGAAAACCCATAGCTTTCCTTGCTGTTTGGATACTGACAGAAATTTGTGTAGTTTTCTTTAACGAGATCTATATCTGAACCAGTGCTTAGTCTTTAAGGAATTTCCACTGATGAGATTCCCTGTCTTCTTATCAAGCATCATGGTCTTCTTACTGAGAGCTTTATTTAGCCATACTGATGTTGTGCTCTGCCACACATCTTTTCGTTTCTTGTTTGAAACTAAGGAAACTGAGTTATCCATACTGATATCTTTGTTCCTTCCAATTAGTATCTAGCTCTACACAGTATATATATAGCAGCTTGGCCTCTTTATTTACGTCTGGCCCAAGCTGGAGCTTTGGTGCTTCAACTTTGAGTCCCATATATTTCCAATATTCTCTCCTTTAGATTAAGAACTTAACCAAGAATTTGGATCTTGAGGCCAGTTTAAAGAAATTTTCCAGTCCGTGAGCATGTAGGGAGATTTTCAGTCCCAAAAAGGCATACACTGGGAGTCACTGATATAATAACACAGGATATTTACATTTCCTTAACGTTATCATTAGATGCGCCCACTAATGATTGCATATTATTTGCAATACAACTTCTCCCCAGAACTTCAAAATCCAACGAGATTCCACCGTTCACTGCTGGAAATGTGGTGCTTTACAGTAACAGTGTCCCTATCTCAGGAACCAATGGCCATATCCTTTTGAAGCATGCTTTGTACTCTTGTTCTGGAATGTTCCAACCGTTCCAAACCCTAAACACACTGTAACTTAAGATACCTCCAGTTTCGCTTTCAGAACTTGCTCTCTGGTAGAAGTCATTCAATGACCTTTTATGGCATATATATAATCGTTGTATATCTATGTCCGATGGAGCCTCTCTGTATAATAAAGGCGTCCCCATACCTGATTCTTAGCCCTCTTCTGGAGTCCTCTGTCACTACTCCCATATCACAGAAACCTCCTTTGAGAATCCTTCCATCACAACTGCAGTCCTATAAAACTGCCAGAAGAGAAGAATCACTATTCTCATATGAAACACTAACCTGATCAATTGTTTCAGTAGTCTTTCCTCTTAGGTAACTGTAGTGGGAGATTCATGTATAAACTGAGCAACTCTGGATACATCCCTTCTCAATTAATGATATCTGGACTGTCCCAAAAGTATGTACATCTAATCCTGCCCATACCATGCTCACTGCATCCACTATTCTAAATTATCAAATTATTTATCAGATCATGTTTTCGAGTAAAACTATAATCAAAAGACTATCATTTGTAGATTATTTCTTTTGATTTTGAACTTTACCCACAATTCCTCGCTCACTTCCGGTTTCATATATCCACTTCCGGTGAACGATTTTCTTCTATCGAACATGTTTTCGACTTCAAAACCTACTTAATTTCTCAAACCGATTCTTTTCAACCGATTCTTATCAATTTTCCATGTTTTCTACGCAGAAAACAAAGAATTTCACCTCCAAGGTCATGTCGACCTCAGTACTATCTCGCTCCTCACTTTGTGAGCGATAATACATTACTATTAACAACTACGCAGTAATTTTCTATCTTTTGCCTATGAAACCCACCAAAAACATGGCGGGCTGTTCATAAAGATCATTTAAGCAATAATTTTCTTATTTATCCACAAAAACCAGAAAACTTTTGTTATTCTTGTCCCCCCCGAGAGCCGGCCACGAGATTTCAACTTGCGCTGCTCTGTGAGCGACAATGCAATTACTTTACTTCTGTGTATTTAATTTCTTCTCTTTTGGTGTAAATACGAACCAAATAATATGGCGGAGTGCTCTCTGACGTCTATAAAGCATAGATAATGGATGATTTACCTTCTTCACGGACCAATTTGTCAACAAACCCAACTACTACGTCTTTTCCGGTTGTTTGACAGCAACTTTTGGTCGTAAGCGGTCTCCTTTCTTCATGTAAGCGTCCTTCTTACTCTGCAAAGACATATTGCTTAAACTTTTCATTAAAAACCAGCTTATTCTGAAATATCTCGCATAAAAATCGCCAACCGTCCTGTTGGTTGGCGTCAAATTTTAAAAGTGGTTCTCAAGCGAGGTTGAGCGGGAAACTGGGCAGGCGATTGTGGCGCCACCGTTGGTGGTAGGAGGGCGAGTCCAAAATGTTTATTTTTATATTGACGTATATAGAACTAGCTATCGCATAGTCCTAATGTCCACCTGGGTTTGTATTCTCATTTTAATAGAAACTTTACATGTTATGTGCATATCGCTCAAATAGAAGCCCAATATGAAGATTTTACCTATGTTTTCTGTATAGTCATTATTCTTTATATTTTCTATGTTTGCAAAAAAACAATTCAATTCTACATGTTCTGATGTGCATATCGCTCAAATAGAAGACCAATATGAAGATTTCATCTTTGTTTTCTGTATAAAGTCATAAAATTTCTATGTTTGAAAAAAAATCCTTGGAAAGGGCTAGTTATTTAGGGAGTGGATTCCATGACTGATCAAAGGGTATTTTGACATTGGTGTGAAAAACGCCAAAATGCCAATTATCAGCATTCACAGTATTGCTCTTCAGAATCCTTGTGATGTAAGGTTAAACCTGTGATCAAAGAGCATTCCCTCATTGTTTCCATAGCTTTGAGTCATGTCTTCCCTTTTTGAGAGAAATGCTTTCACACGCATATACAAAATATACAAAACACATGTAACAAATATACAAAACACATGTAACAAATATACAAAACACATGTCAAGTATAAAAAAAAAACTAAATGTACCAGCAAATTAGAAAACTGACAAGGGCATTGTACATGTATGTATCGTAAAATATAGATATATTTGAGAAAAAAAAAAGTGTGCAAAAAGATAAATTTTTGGTGAAAATATGCTATAAAATATAAATATTTTGAACAGAGATTGGTTTCACCATGTCTGGTCATTATGACACCTGGTGGCCATCAGCCGAACTAATGGTGGGCGATAATATAAGTAAGCCCAGTGTGCTGTATTTATTAATATTTTCAGGGGACCAATTCTAAGAACTCTGACCAGTAGATTCAGAGGAGATCAAAGTTGATGGACAGTGTGATCGAAAATATATTTTTATAGGGTCAGCTGTAGGGTATACGTATTTAACTGTGCTGACAAGTGATGACAGGAAATTTAGTTGTTAGGTTGGAATGACAGAAAATTGTATCATAAGGATCAATATTTATTCCAATTGTACAAATTAGTAAAATGATGTCTTTACACCCCTTTATACCTCAGTTACATTTGCGCCGAGTTCAGCTAAGATGCCCGGCCGATGGGTATTTTTTACAAAATCGGCCGGCAGTTCCGATTGGCGTGCAGGCACCTGGAGATCATCAGCCACAATTGGGCATCTTTAAGATGTCGGACGGGTCATCGGGAACTTTTAGCTGCAACATAAAAGTTGCCAGCGTTTCCCCGATGTCTTATCAGCAAATGTCATCTTAAAGTGCACGGCAGGATCCCAGCAGTGTCCCGTAGGCATATCGGCAGATTATCTGAGGGTTGCCGGTGGCATCGTGCGGTGAAAATAGGATTTTTTTTTATTTCATGTGTTCACAGGCCATCGTCAGATGATCCAATGGGCTCCCCACGATATCATATAGACGTCTTTAGGATGTTCTTTAGACGTCTGTCAAATGAGACAGGCGTCTTTAGGATATCCTGCAGACATCTGTGGTACTAGTATCTCATCTAGCAAGTGCCGTGCGGCACCCGTGTATAATGTGACCACAGCTACGTCATGTCTCAGATTGTTGCTGATAAACTTCCCGGCGCCCGGGACACTATGAAGTCGGCCGATTGTTACTTCCCGGCCGGCGCCCTGAACAAATGTGACGGAGGCATTACATAGCCGGCAGTGGAATCGAAGTGACTACCGACCATCCTCCACTCATATTACCAAAAAAGACACCCACCCATTGCTCTGCCAACTGCGCTCGTGGGGCTGGTAAAAATACTTATTCTCAATTTCCTACAGAATGATGTAATGATATTTTTAGCACACATCAGGTGACGTAAAAACCTGCTGCCGTGACACAATGCCTCCACGCCAATGAGCGACTGTTGATCTTTCTTTTGCATTAACATTATCCGATCAACTCACCAGAAATGCTTGACTGGGCCATTCGTTTGTGGAAATAGTCGGGACGTACATCTTCTCCCTGCAAATAGCAACATGCAATCAATTTATTAATTCTAATACAGAATTGAACTGTAGACTACAACAGAATTGCGTTTTAGTTTATCCATTGATTGCTAATTTTTATCACTCCATTGATTGCTAATTTTTATCACACCATTGGACATGTTTGTTTGATTGCTCAAATATAAAGAGAGTTTCTTACGTGCACGCAACTCCGCAGCTGCAAGCTAGTTCATTATTTTTGTACTTTTCTTTTATGATGTGCTCACAAGCCACTGAAAGTGAAACATTCCCAATGACTTACACTCAAAATAAATATAAACGTTTCATTGTTCGCGAAACAGTCTTGTTCCTGTGTTAAATTTGTAATATATCTGATGTATTTGTCAATATGGTTATATTTAAAATTGGTTTCATACATTGCATAAAATCTCAGAGCAATAGGATTTAATACTGCTCTCCGATGAAATGAAGTAGATGCCATTTAACCATATGATCAGTTATTTTGTTATTTTATATTATTGGAAGTTTAATTCAGAGATACATGGACGCCACGCACCTTCATTCGCTGTTTCACAGGGTTCAAAGGTGTTGTTCCTCTCCGCTAGAGGGAGCTGTTTTGTAACTGCGTGCCCTCTGGCGGGGAATGTTGGATCTGTACAGTTGCACCCAGCGATCACGTGTGATTGGTAACAACTCTTTAAACATGCCTTTATGAAAAGAATCACATGAAACATTATTACTTACCGATCTTTGACATATGTATGTATATATATGTATATATATATGTATATATATATACATACATACATATGTCAAAGATCGGTAAGTAATAATGTTTCATGTGATTCTTTTCATAAAGGCATGTATATATATATATATATATATATATATATATATATATATATATATATATATATATATATATATATAAATATATATATATATATATATATATATATATATATATATATATATATATATATATATACTTATGTTTTTGTTCATGAACATGATCTTTGATGTGTGCAGACAAATCATGATTGCCAGGTTTCTTTAAATAATTTTGCCAATGACCAAAGAGCTGTGCTGATCATTGCATTTTTGTCATGTTTGTGAAGATTTTTTATAAATTGCTTTATAAGTCATCATTTCCATCCTTTCCAGACTTGAGCAGTTGGTAATTGTCCAAAAATTGTCCAGACAAAATGCATATTACACATTGAATTTGGCACCAACCTATTATTATATAAGGAGGGGGCAGTCATACGGGCACTTTCACACATACGGTGCTTTCACACCCTAGCAACCCCAATTGGCGTTGAAAACAAATACCTGTCAGCCATTGAAATAGTATAGTCAAATTAAAGATTTCAGCTTTGTTTTCTGTAAGAAGTAATTATTCTTTATATTTTCTATGTTTGCAAAAAGACAATTCAATTCCACATATTCTGATGTGCATATCGCTTGAATAGATGCCCAATACGGAGATTTCACCTCTGTGTTCTGTATAAAGTCATTATTCTTTATATTTTCTACATTTGCAAAAAGACCATTCAATTCTGCATGTTCTGGTGTGCATATCGCTGAAATAGAAGCCCAATATGAAGATTTCATCTTTTAAAAAAATCATGTCTATACAGCCCAGCCTTTAAGGCGGATTCAATGCAGCCCTTGATGTCTTCCCGTTCAGTGGTGTTTCAACAAATAGGGCCGAATAGTAAATTTTACTGATACCAATTATCAGCATTCACAGTTCAAAATTTTCACATATATGACTCTCAACTAATAATACATTTTCAGAAATGATTTAAATATGTCTTAATTCATGTGAACATAAGGAAGATAGTTATGTATGTTAAAAGAAGATTTTGCTTTGTTTTGGCTATGAAAATGACTGCCATAATTGCAAACAATATAATAAAATGTTGATTATACATATGCTGGTGTATCAATTCTAAATGTTTTGATGTGCGTTTCTCTCAAATAGAACCCCATTATGAACATTTCATCTTTTGTTTTCTGTACAAAATTATTATTTTTTCATATATGATTGCAAAAAAAAAATTCAATTTTACTGCCCAGTCTTTAATTAATCAAGGAAGAATCCATGCAATTTTTGATGTCTTCCCATTCAGTGGTGTGAAAAACCCAAATTTTCATCAAAGAGGGTCAAATCATAAATTTCACCGATGCCAATTATCAGCATTCACAGTTTTGCCATTCAAAGTCCTTGTGATTTAAGGCCAAACCAGTGATCAAAGGGTTTAATGTCACTTTTTAAACATCTCTTTAAGGGGAATTCCATGCAGCCTTTGAGTCATGTCTTCCCAGAAATAATTCATATACGTCTGAAATCGTGAGAACAAGAGGAAGACAGTTATAAATGTATTTTGTAGATTTTACTTTGTTTTGGCCCCGAAAATGACTGCCATAATTGCGAATAATACAAGAAGATGCATGCTCATTATAGTTTTGAAGATTTCACATTGATATCCCGGCTGATGATACACTTACAGAAATGAAATCATGAAAACATGAGGAAGACAATTATGTATGTATGCTATGGGAATATTTTTGTTTTGTTTATGAAAATGACTGTCGTAATTGCAAACGATATAATAAGATGTTAATTATATTTTTAAAGATTTCATATACTGGTGTATGTGTGCACCGATTTGTTTTCAACGTATCCAAGGTGGTCACCCTGTTGCCAACCGGAAGTGACATCAGTTCGCCCTCCGATAATTCTGGCCAGCCACCTTTGTTTACAATTTCATCTCCACCAATCACAACCAAAATTATATTAACTGTAGAGTATTATGTCATCACAGGAAATGAAAAATCAATGGCTGACAAATCAGCCTGCCACCTAGTGGATTAGTGTGTTAGTTGTATAAAGTTAGTTGTGTAAAGTTAGTTGTATAAAGTTAGTTGTATAAAGTTAGTTGTGTATGTAAAGTTAGTTGTATAAAGTTAGTTGTATAAAGTTAGTTGTGTAAAGTTAGTTGTATAAAGTTAGTTGAATAAAGTAAGTTGTATAAAGTTAGTTGTATAAAGTTAGTTGTATAAAGTTAGTTGTATAAAGTTAGTTGTATAAAGTTAGTTGTATAAAGTTAGTTGTTTAAAGTTAGTTGTGTAAAGTTAGTTGTGTAAAATTAGTTGTGTAAATTTAGTTGTATAAAATTAGTTGTGTAAATTTAGTTGTGTAAAGTTAGTTGTGTAAAGTTAGTTGTATAAAGTTAGTTGTATAAAGTTAGTTGTATAAAGTTAGTGTTGTAAAGTTAGTTGCATAAAGTTAGTTGCGTAAAGTTAGTTGCGTAAAGTAAGTTGCTTAAAGTATGTTGTATGTGTATGTGTATGTGTATGTGTATGTGTATGTGTATGTGTATGTGTATGTGTATGTGTATGTGTATGTGTATGTGTATGTGTATGTGTATGTGTATGTGTATGTGTATGTGTATGTGTATGTGTATGTGTATGTATCTGTATCTGTATCTGTATATGTATAGATTCTTACCGACAGACTGTATCCGACTGGGTGGTACTGTGCCCAGGCATTGTACTCCAAGAGTGTTGCCTCATCCAGTTCCCAGCAGTCACTGATATAGGGGCTACCCAGCCTTTCTATTTCAACCTGTGATAGAATGATACATTAAGTTAAATCAGTTGGAGCCAAACATATATTTGATTAGTGCGTGACCATACTGTGCTGCATATGAGGTAAACGTGGCCATATGCACAGGTGACAGCCAATGCATCATAACAGTGCAACTGCACATCTAAAATGTGAGGTAAGATTGTTTTGGAATAACATGAAGATCTGATGGACTGTATATTAGACCCAGTGGTGTTTACAGGCATGTGGTCAGGATTGATGAATTGTCATAACATGGAGCACAAGTGTTCAAATGTTGATTTTTTGAGTGAGCAATCTAGCCATGAGTTAGCCCTGGATGACCACATCAGATACAACCACATCAGATACAACCAAATGAGCTGATTGGGGTCATGGATACTCCTTACCATTTTGTCAGTCAGTCAATTGATAATCAAGTTTTCTTTTATATATAACAAGTTTCTGGTGAAATATTGATATCATCCCAAAGAATAAACTAACCTTAAGAGATTCACCTGGATATGGAAAAACCTTTTTGTGCCAATACTATACTTGGACGATTTAATCTATCTGACAAAACTGGTGTCTTCTGCTACCAAAGTGGTTCTGGTCACAACCAATCCATAAATATGCAGTGGAGACCTCTGGTAAGAATAAAATGACAGGGAGCAGTCCACAGTTCTCACAAAGTGACATTGACAAGTTGTAATGCGAGTGATTGTTATGCATTACTTATTTGCATAGTTACACTTGAAGTCAATGAGAGGCTCATGATGAGTTCTTTGAGTCATGAGCCTTAAGAGTGAAATTAAACAAACTAATACAAACATTTATTCACATAGAAATCCCTATCAGTACCCAACTTTATCTTGCAAAACACAAAATATTTAATATTAGTTGATTCTAATGTGTTGATTTCACATTCATTTTTTTCATAAAAATGGTATTTGGGTCCACATTTGAGTTGTTTACATGAGCTTGCATTCATGACCTGATTGCAGCCCATTCATTCATAAATGGCAAAAATAGTCAATTTCATGGAAAATTCCTTTGGCATTGCTCAGGTAATTGATTTTGTTTATATACAAATGTCTTTCAACCTGGTGTATTAGTTTACTATTCATATGTAGTTTGCAAGTAAAAATCATTTTGAAACAGGTGAAATGTATTGAAATAGGGTGGTAAAATGATAATCATTTTATGTAATCATCAGACCAAATAAATAAGTTCACTTTTTGTGTGAGATAAATAATCAAACAGAATGAATAGATTTAATCTCCCCATGAAAACTATTGAATGCTCCCCAAGTCCTATTTTCTGTCTTTCCATTCTGTCCTCATGCAGTGGTTTAGCCTTCCTGGCACCATTTCTAAAAATGGCTGAATAACAACCACTTGTTATTGTGAGGATTAAAGTACATAATTAAAGCAATTCATTCATTGAATAATGATGTTCTGATGGTGACGAGCAAGATTGAGGCCAGGGCAACAACATACCTGTTGATAATAAGACAAAGTCACCATTAAGTAGGTGAAATCAAGGATATTCAAATTCCAACCAAGGTAATGATTAACAGTAAACGGAGCTGAACTTAAGTGAGCTAACTTTTGAACTAGTGAATCCAGCTCCATAGAGTAAGCCATGAGTCAACTCAAATGGATATATTTTGTGCGACACATGCTTCCATATATATCCCTTGCAAAGATTACATTACACTGGATATATCCCTTATTCATCCCACGTCACTTCAATATCACATTTGCATGGAATACATCATGTTTTATAAACTACAAAATCTACAAAATGTGGAAAAGGGAAGTAGTTTTCTTTTTGTATAGATATTTGTAGACAGTCTGTCAAGGTTTTTCTTTGACCCAAACATGTAATTTCCCTCTAAATCACGCATGGTGCCATACACTAGGTCATTCTTAACTCTGTACCAGTATATAAATGGCAATATATATAAAAATAAAGGATTCCACATAGTTGAAACTTTGAGGAAAATGCTCTTCTGTCGAGTCATGATATGGGATGAAATCAACAATGCTGTGCTATAAACGATATATCCATCCTCCTTACAGCTCTTTGCATAACAAGGTCAAATGCTGAAATCAACTACCTGTGCATATGGAGCCATGCAACAACTTTGCTTGACCAGAGGATCGTCATGCGAGATCTTATTTGGTCACAATTATGAATGACCAGATAGATGTTTTGCTCCGACTGTCTTGCCCTTAATGGCCTAAATAAACTTATATCATGGTTGAGGAGAGCAATGAAGCATGGAGTGATATTGTAAAAAGTGCATTGTGCACAAAGAAATACTGAAATTAGCAATAATTTGAATTTATATCCAACCAATATATCAATATGATACACTTTGAACTACATTCATTTTATAATTACAAAATGCAGCATGGCCTTTACACTATACCAATATCTTGCTTGACTATTTTATTGTTAAATTGAGAATTTTTTTTTTCAATAGAGTTAAAAGGTTTAATAAAATCGTGTTGCTGTGTGGGAACAGACCAAAGTGACACCCATCATGGTGTAGACATCACTGGAGGCAGCAAAGCCTTCATCCTGAGGGAAAGGCATCTTCTCCGAGTCATGAATCGTCACAACTATCCCACTGTTCTCTGTCAACTCTCCAATGTACTCATCTTCCTGTATATAAAACTCCATCGTCAAACCTGAAACATCACAGGGACACATACTGGTGACATATGAGGAACACATACTGGTGACATATGAGGAACACATACAGGTGACATATGAGGAACACATACTGGTGACATATGAGGAACACATACTGGTGACATATGAGGAACACATACAGGTGACATATGAGGAACACATACTGGTGACATATGAGATATACATACTGGTGACATATGAGGAACACATACTGGTGACATATGAGGAACACATACAAGTGTACCTTGACGATCTAGTGATATTTTGATGGACTGTGGATCAGACCCAGTGATGTTAACAAGTATGGTGTCCTATCAGATTGGCATATATTATCATGTCAAAGCAATAATATCTACCATTGTTAAAGTGGTCTACATTTAACTGTGTCAGCTGCTGAGAAATTATCACTTTCTTTACCTGTTTATCTCTCTATATTAAACCTTTTTTTCAGTTGGTTTAATGGTTTACACACATTAAGATACGTTTCAAATTGGACCTATTTTCGGCGGTGTTCTTTTTGATTGATTCTTGTACCTTTTCGTGAACAACGACTGTGGTAATGACCGGAAGTATGGTGCTGTCCCCTGGTGACGGACTACATGTAGTCTTCCTTAATCTGTTACTTTCTATCATAAATCAAAACTAAAAATCGCTTTTATAAACTAGATGAATCCATATTACAATTAAAATGTGAAACCTGAAAACTTTAAAACTTGTAGACGTGGTCAATGAAATAATTATGAGTAAATAATGATGACCTTTATCATAGCGTATTACTTACTTTAATGATCTTATCTATCTTATTATTACTCTCATAATTTGAACATCAATTTTCTTCTCATCTCACCATACTGTGGTCCAGACTTGTGACTTATGAGTTTCTCTTCGCCATTCCACCCAGAGTTAAATACAAAACAGTTGCCATATGCGGTGTTGAGAAAATGGGTAAAATTTCTAAAAAATAGTAACATAAAGCAACCTTACACTCTGAATGAAAATATGAATGCTTACATTTTAACATTGAAGTATACTTGAAATAAAGCGCATATAATGTAATTTGAGATACTTCAAATATTTCTTAGGGCTACAATTTATTTTAGATCATTGAAGATGAGTTCTCTCCATTGTAGTTAGTCTTTCAACATATCATCTATCTTACTTACCCTGAGTTACAGTTCTCTCCATTGTAGTTACAGTCTAGCAGCATATCCTCGATTTTGTGACCCAACTCAAATTTTGTACTGTGATTGAGCAAAGTCCATTCACCAACAAAAAGCTCTCGGTTGATCGCACGCTGCCAACTGAAACTCTGTCAAGAATTATGAAACCCAGACATGATAATAAATTGCACCAATACAATGTTCATTAGATGATAAAGGTCAAATACATTAAACATCTCTAATTACCATGAATTTCCATTAAACCCTTTGGAGTCTTTCACTTTAAAAGCATGTTTAACCCACCAGTTGTGATGAATCCCCGCCGAATGTGTAGGGGAGGTAAGTGAGGGCTTCACTGGGGACCAAATGAAGCTGTGACTTCCTGTAATATAACACAGCAGCAACATATATATATATATATATATATATATATATATATATATATATATATTGCCTTCCCTAAAAATTCCCAAACAGGCTGTAATTACATACACAATTCAAGGAGATTCACCCTGTACATGTATTTTGAAGATGTAATTCCATGGATTCATAATGAAGGAAAATTCCCCCTCTCACAGCACAGACTTTATCGTGAAAAGCACAGCTAAAAGTCTTAGTCTAAACCTCTATATTTTGTCTAAATGTGATGCGAAAAATCAGAGGTTTACACCTCTTTTATCACAAATTTTGTCAACTTCGATTTTTCGTCTCACATTTAGGCAAAATATAAAGTTGACAAAATTTGTGATAAAAGAGGTGACCTCATAATCTAAAATAAATCCGAACCTATCTTTTAAATTTCATATTTTCTTTTACTTTAAAGCATTCATGAAACCTGACTTTCAGACACATTTTCTTTACATAACATGAATGTTTATACCCTAAACAGTGCTTTTATGTAGTATTACCCAAAATATTCCCTGTTAACAACTTTCTCCGGCACTTGAAAGATGATGAGTTGTCTGCTGAAACCTCCACCGGCAATTGAACACTTTGTCAACAAGCTTTGTTTAGCTGGTTTGTGATCCCATGTAAACACCTAGTGAGTTACCAGTTGGGCACCTGTCCAGCTTGGGAAACAGGGTGGAGATGTTTTGTACAATTTATCAATTTATTGCCAGGAGTATACTTCAGAACAACATAAGATTATTTTTATATTATTTGAATCAATGAAATAACTCATGGTTGTGACAAATATTTTATGGTTGTGACAAATATCTTATGGTTGTGAAAGATATATCATTTATGGGGAAAGTATACTATTTATTTGAAAAGTATCTTATGCATGAGAAAACCTTTGTCAAAAAGGGAAGACATGACTCAAAGGCTGCATGAAATCCCCCTTAACTTAAAGGCTGTGATATTGAAAAAGTGACATTATACCCTTTGATCACTGGTTTGGTCTTAAATCACAAGGACTTTGAATGGCAAAACTGTGAATGCTGATAATTGGTATCAGTAAAATTTATGATTTGACCCTCTTTGATGAAATTTGGGGTTTTTCACACCACTGAATGGGAAGACATCAAAGGCTGCATGGATTCCACCTTAAAAGCTGGGCTGTATAGAATTTTTTTTTAACTTTTTTTTTGCAAACATATATAATTTTAAAAATAATGATTTTTCTTCATTTATGACTTCATAAATATTCATCCGTTTTTAATCATTTTACCACCAAAAGAAAGCCAAGAAAAGGCACTATCATCATGATAAGTGTTATCTTCCAATTCATTCTTTAGATAGTAGAAAAAAATGGCCGAAAATGTGTTGCTCCAATTTTGACAATTGGTAAACAACACCTCCTGTGCCTTACGGAGCCCCCTGACAGTTCAAAAGTCAAGGTCACACAACACACTTCCTGTTTAGTACTGGCAGTACTTGGTGATCACAACAAATCATAATTCTCAGGGCAGATGTTCTTTTGTGGATTTCAGACAGATAGCCTGTATGTATGTCAATTTTAAGATCATATATTGTTTTCAGATACCTTAAACCACTGTAAAATCGCCTGGAACCTTCCAGGTTTCATGAATGCTTTAAGCCAATACTGTAAATCCCCCCTCTATAAAATACTCTACATTTACCAGACAAATATTGAATCTGTGTTGCAGTTCAATAATGAACAGAACTAAAAAAAATTTTGTTCACTTAAAATGCTCAGCCGATATGCACATGGATCATCATTTCAATTTTATCAACCAATAAAACTAAAAACATAAATTGAAAAAGGAAAAGGCAAAAAAATTGCTTGACACCTCCGGATGCAGTAATATGTACATGAGGTGTATTATATCCATAGCTGTTAATAGAAATAGCTTGATGGGTTAACTATAGAAAAAATATAGAAAAAAAATCATATGTTATAAAATAATCATCCCTGCTGAAGTTAAATGTTTCAATATTGATTTTGGATTTTGATATTTGTTTACTTTAAAATGCAACTATTTGAGTTGAGTAGTTTTCATGTTCAATCAAATGTGGACTCATCAGAAGAAATGACATAGGCGAGAAAGCTTATACTAGATGTGATACATCTACAAATGACATAGGCGAGAAAGCTTATACTAGATGTGACACATCTACAAATGACATAGGCGAGAAAGCTTATACTAGATGTGATACATCTACAAATGACATAGGCGAGAAAGCTTATACTACATGTGATACATCTACAAATGACATAGGCGAGAAAGCTTATACTAGATGTGATACATCTACAAATGACATAGGCGAGAAAGCTTATACTAGATGTGATACATCTACAAATGACATAGGCGAGAAAGCTTATACTACATGTGATACATCTACAAATGACATAGGCGAGAAAGCTTATACTAGATGTGATACATCTACAAATGACATAGGCGAGAAAGCTTATACTAGATGTGATACATCTACAAATGACATAGGCGAGAAAGCTTATACTAGATGTGATACATCTACAAATGACATAGGCGAGAAAGCTTATACTAGATGTGATACATCTACAAATGACATAGGCGAGAAAGCTTATACTAGATGTGATACATCTACAAATGATAGATGGTTGGATGTGGGCGTTTGAAGGCTATTTTATAACATATTGCCATTGACCTTGAAATGACCATTTAGTGACCTTGGAAATGAAATGAGGATAACATACTTTACCTGCATAAAGATGTGCATAAAATGAGTGTAATAGCGACCCAATGCAATAGTACATCCATCACAAACCATGTTCAAAGTCTCCCATTTACAGTGATTATAGTTTACCTCTCATTTAAAAACTGAAAAGTGAACAAATTTAGACTTGATAATGTCTCACCTGACCATGTTAGTATTACATATGGAGACAGCCGGGAAGTTCAAACTGCTTGAATAGGTGAGGTTTATGCTGATTGTGACGTCATAGTCATAGTAGGCCTGGATGACCTGTTCAACCTGCCACACCGTCAGCCCTGTAAAAAGTAAACTTATTAGCCTCCACATTGTTCTCTATTGATATTCATTTTATTTTTCTATCAAACAATCATAACATTTATAGACCTATAGAAAAGTTTATATTTGGTAAATATGACACAATTTTTAACATTTTTATTCGTTGTTTTATCTTTGTTTCCCTATTTTCTCCCATAACAAAATTCAACAAGGAAGATCTATGTGTGACCAAAGCATCTCTATATTTGCTTCTCGGAATGTCCAAAATTAACATTTTATGTCAAATAGCACAAATCAAAGATTTTAATTTAATTCATAAAACATATCAGAACACTTAAGTTTTGTCAATTTTCGCAGCGTTTGAAATTTGTGAAATCTGATTTTGTTATCCTTAACATGTGAATAACTGGGAATACATATATGTTGCAAAACGAACTTGATTTAATTGGGTAATATTGTGTTGGCTATTTGCTTTGTTATAATAGTGCTCAGCCAAATATTATGAATCATGTCTTTACATTCCATGCATAATTATTACTCTGGAGACCATGCAGACAGGATCAGTGGTCCACAAGTTATTAACACACTATCAACAAAAGGCCCATTCATTACGTGTTAGGTCCTACAGAGATCGTGGTGCAATATTTGACCAACTTCCACCGCCATGTTTTAAGTGCTTTCACAGCTTGGCAATCTATCACACATGATTGTGACGGTAACACAATAGGTGCGAATGCAATAGCCGCTGTGCTGTATTCAATATTTTAATCTCCCACTCCAGTGTTTCACCTCCCAAATCAGGAATATTCTCTTGTGGAGAAAATACATGTCACGAGCTCTATAATAAGTGAGGTATCCCAATGCTTCTGAAATACTTAAAACAAATCGTATATAAAACTTCATTGTACATGCAGTTAAGATGCAGTTTACACGTTCAAAAGTCGTTCACCTGCTAAACACTTACATCATAATGAACTAATATTTGTGTAACTTCATTCAGATTTGAGAATACCTTAATAGAAATTTTAAGGCACATGAAACCTTTTCTCCTCACATATTTTTCAGATGATTGAAATTAGAATCATTCATCGTATTACAATATAGCGTGGCGTTGACTGAGTTTCAGGCCCCCTCCTCATGTCAGGTATGGACCACCACAGCAAAAAATGTCCATAAGGGATGGTGACGCAAATAATGTAGACACTAACTGTACCATATAGGGACAGTAAACCACCTTCCAGGTGCCCGGATGCTGTGGCCGGAATTCCGGTCACATGTCACTGGAAATATGGAATATGTGGTCATAGTATGGGGTTTCTATGTTCTATATTTCCCTTATCCAATCGGAGCAATCTTCCAATAATTAATGACATTATTCGCCCACTGTACTAACCCATTTCAACGAGAGGTCCTTGATACTAGTAGTCATAGTATATTTGAACTAGGATAGTCTACGAATAAGTACTTCTGGGATGGACGTGTCCACAAACTTTTCTTCCCTCACATGTTTCTTAGATGGCTGATCTTAGATCCATTTAACATATATAATGGACCGCAGGGGGTTTCGGCTATCCTTGAGCAAATAATCAATGATCAATGTGCATGTTTACATACAAGTTAACATTTGACAAACAAATACACCAGCTAAGCAATTTCCGGCACGCTTAATCGGTCCACCGAAATTATTGAGAATGACTTATAAGGCCCTTGGAGGAAACAAATTTTGCTGATTTTTTTTAGGCACTCTGCCATTCTCATTTTTTTCTCAGTTGTTTGGGCCACTAATTTTTTTCTAGGCTCCAAACATCCTAAACTTTATACTTATATCTGTGTAAATGGGTGTATGATTTATCAGAAAATTATACAATGCATTATTTGCATTTGGTTGACAACCGATTTGAAAAAAAATCCATCGCCTCAGCACCTTTTGGGAAATTGGAACAAATGTTCAAAATTGGAATAAATGTGTCTGGGATTGCAAAATGTCAAATTTTCGGACCCATGTACACACAGCCAGAGCCTGTTACTATGGCCCCACACCCCACTCAGGCATTGAAAGCTTAAAGTTATCAATAAATAGTTAATTAATTGACTTCAAAGAATTTCTCTACCTACTTAACATAAAGGTTTGGCTTTCAGACATAGGAATTGTAAAGTAATCAAGCTAAACGTCCTGTTAATGCAAAAGATAAAAAGAATGTATCTGACAGCAATATAACATTAATATTGCTCTCAGATTGTATGTCACCAGAAACGTTATGTTGTAAATTGTGTTTGTCACTAATGCCTCAAAACTCGTTCTCGAAACAAGTGGTCTCACCGTTTAGTTATCTCAGTTGTGTTCGCTGAATTTCACTGATAATTGCTGTCAATGTGATTTTGCAATGCTTCTGTAGTTAATATTTCCAATATCTTAGAGTTCAATTTATGTCCAATTTTTAATTTTCAGTCCTTATGTGTTGAGACTCAGCGCCGCACTGAGTTATGTTTAATATCTCTTTACCTGTGTTTTTACCTGTCTGAGAGTGTGACACATGTGAGTTGTTTATTTCGAGCTGTTCGTGCTCAGAGTCAAGCTCAAAGGCTGAACTCAATTATACATTTATTTAAGTTTATGCTATTAAAGCTCAATACTGTTGATCACGTCTATAACTATGACCTAATATGTACAGCGCTACCTTAAAGGATCTTCCAGTTTTTAAGCAGGATTTTTGAAAAGAAATCGAGTCTTATTAAAAAACCTCGCTGACCACCTCGACGCGCGCTCTCAGATAGATGGATACCTCACCCCACAGCTTACCACAACCCACAGCTTACCTCACCCCACAGCTTACCGCACCCCACAGCTTACCTCACCCCACAGCTTACCGCACCCCACAGCTTACCTCACCCCACAGCTTACCGCACCCCACAGCTTACCGCACCCCACAACTTACCGCACCCCACAGCTTACCTCACCCCACAGCTTACCTCACCCCAGAGCTTACCTCACCACACAGCTTACCGCACCCCACAGCTTACCGCACCCCACAGCTAACCTCACCCCACAGCTTACCGCACCCCACAGCTTACCGCACCCCACAGCATATTAATGTAAATCTCTTGATATCAAGAACGGTTCACTCAGCTTACCACAGCCTGTAAGAGGGTTAACTCGGCTTACCACAGCCTGTAAGAGGGTTAACTCAGCTTACCACAGCCTGTAAGAGGGTTAACTCAGCTTACCACAGCCTGTAAGAGGGTTAACTCAGCTTACCACAGCCTGTAAGAGGGTTAACTCAGCTTACCACAGCCTGTAAGAGGGTTAACTCGGCTTACCACAGCCTGTATGAGGGTTAACTCGGCTTACCACAACCTGTAAGAGGGTTAACTCAGCTTACCACAACCTGTAAGAGGGTTAACTCAGCTTACCACAGCCTGTATGAGGGTTAACTCGGCTTACCACAACCTGTATGAGGGTTAACTTGGCTTACCACAGCCTGTAAGAGGGTTAACTCGGCTTACCACAGCCTGTAAGAGGGTTAACTCAGCTAACCACAGCCTGTAAGAGGGTTAACTCAGCTTACCACAGCCTGTATGAGGGTTAACTCAGCTTATCACAGCCTCTAAGAGGGTTAACTCAGCTTACCACAACCTGTAAGAGGGTTAACTCAGCTTACCACAGCCTGTAAGATGGTTAACCCAGCTTACCACAGCCTGTAAGAGGGTTAACTCAGCTTACCACAGCCTGTATGAGGGTTAACTCAGCTTATCACAGCCTCTAAGAGGGTTAACTCAGCTTACCACAACCTGTAAGAGGGTTAACTCAGCTTACCACAGCCTGTATGAGGGTTAACTCAGCTTATCACAGCCTGTAAGAGGGTTAACTCGGCTTACCACAGCCTGTATGAGGGTTAACTCAGCTTACCATTGCCTGTAAGAGGGTTAACTCAGCTTACCACAGCCTGTAAGAGGGTTAACTCAGCTTACCACAACCTGTATGAGGGTTAACTCAGCTTATCACAGCCTGTAAGAGGGTTAACTCAGCTTACCACAGCCTGTATGAGGGTTAACTCAGCTTACCACAGCCTGTAAGAGGGTTAACTCAGCTTACCACAGCCTGTAAGAGGGTTAACTCAGCTTACCACAGCCTGTAAGAGGGTTAACTCAGCTTACCACAGCCTGTAAGAGGGTTAACTCAGCTTACCACAGCCTGTAAGAGGGTTAACTCAGCTTATCACAGCCTGTATGAGGGTTAACTCAGCTTATCACAGCCTGTAAGAGGGTTAACTCAGCTTACCACAGCCTGTATGAGGGTTAACTCAGCTTACCACAGCCTGTAAGAGGGTTAACTCAGCTTACCACAGCCTGTAAGAGGGTTAACTCGGCTTACCATAGCCTGTAAGAGGGTTAACTCAGCTTACCACAACCTGTAAGAGGGTTAACTCAGCTTACCACAGCCTCTAAGAGGGTTAACTCAGCTTACCACAACCTGTAAGAGGGTTAACTCAGCTTACCACAGCCTGTAAGAGGGTTAACTCAGCTTACCACAACCTGTAAGAGGGTTAACTCAGCTTACCACAGCCTGTAAGAGGGTTAACTCAGCTTACCACAGCCTGTATGAGGGTTAACTCAGCTTACCACAGCCTGTAAGAGGGTTAACTCAGCTTACCACAGCCTGTAAGAGGGTTAACTCAGCTTACCACAGCCTCTAAGAGGGTTAACTCAGCTTACCACAGCCTCTAAGAGGGTTAACTCAGCTTACCACAGCCTGTAAGAGGGTTAACTCAGCTTACCACAGCCTGTAAGAGGGTTAACTCAGCTTACCACAGCCTCTAAGAGGGTTAACTCAGCTTACCACAGCCTGTAAGAGGGTTAACTCAGCTTACCACAGCCTGTAAGAGGGTTAACTCAGCTTACCACAGCCTGTAAGAGGGTTAACTCAGCTTACCACAGCCTGTAAGAGGGTTAACTCAGCTTACCACAGCCTCTAAGAGGGTTAACTCAGCTTACCACAGCCTGTAAGAGGGTTAACTCAGCTTACCACAGCCTGTAAGAGGGTTAACTCAGCTTACCACAGCCTCTAAGAGGGTTAACTCAGCTTACCACAGCCTGTAAGAGGGTTAACTCAGCTTACCACAGCCTGTAAGAGGGTTAACTCAGCTTACCACAGCCTCTAAGAGGGTTAACTCAGCTTACCACAGCCTGTAAGAGGGTTAACTCAGCTTACCACAGCCTGTAAGAGGGTTAACTCAGCTTACCACAACCTGTAAGAGGGTTAACTCAGCTTACCACAGCCTGTAAGAGGGTTAACTCAGCTTACCACAGCCTGTAAGAGGGTTAACTCAGCTTACCACAGCCTGTAAGAGGGTTAACTCAGCTTACCACAGCCTGTAAGAGGGTTAACTCAGCTTACCACAGCCTGTAAGAGGGTTAACTCAGCTTACCACAACCTGTAAGAGGGTTAACTCAGCTTACCACAGCCTGTAAGAGGGTTAACTCAGCTTACCACAGCCTGTAAGAGGGTTAACTCAGCTTACCACAGCCTGTAAGAGGGTTAACTCAGCTTACCACAACCTGTAAGAGGGTTAACTCAGTTTACCACAGCCTGTAAGAGGGTTAACTCAGCTTACCACAGCCTCTAAGAGGGTTAACTCAGCTTACCACAGCCTCTAAGAGGGTTAACTCAGCTTACCACAGCCTGTAAGAGGGTTAACTCAGCTTACCACAGCCTGTAAGAGGGTTAACTCAGCTTACCACAACCTGTAAGAGGGTTAACTCAGCTTACCACAGCCTGTAAGAGGGTTAACTCAGCTTACCACAGCCTGTATGAGGGTTAACTCAGCTTACCACAGCCTGTAAGAGGGTTAACTCAGCTTACCACAGCCTGTAAGAGGGTTAACTCAGCTTACCACAGCCTCTAAGAGGGTTAACTCAGCTTACCACAGCCTCTAAGAGGGTTAACTCAGCTTACCACAGCCTGTAAGAGGGTTAACTCAGCTTACCACAGCCTGTAAGAGGGTTAACTCAGCTTACCACAGCCTCTAAGAGGGTTAACTCAGCTTACCACAGCCTCTAAGAGGGTTAACTCAGCTTACCACAGCCTGTAAGAGGGTTAACTCAGCTTACCACAGCCTGTAAGAGGGTTCACTCAGCTTACCACAACCTGTAAGAGGGTTCACTCAGCTTACCACAGCCTGTAAGAGGGTTAACTCAGCTTACCACAGCCTGTAAGAGGGTTAACTCAGCTTACCACAGCCTGTAAGAGGGTTAACTCAGCTTACCACAGCCTGTAAGAGGGTTAACTCAGCTTACCACAGCCTGTAAGAGGGTTAACTCAGCTTACCACAGCCTGTAAGAGGGTTAACTCAGCTTACCACAGCCTGTAAGAGGGTTAACTCAGCTTACCACAGCCTGTAAGAGGGTTAACTCAGCTTACCACAGCCTGTAAGAGGGTTAACTCAGCTTACCACAGCCTGTAAGAGGGTTAACTCAGCTTACCACAGCCTGTAAGAGGGTTAACTCAGCTTACCACAGCCTCTAAGAGGGTTAACTCAGCTTACCACAGCCTCTAAGAGGGTTAACTCAGCTTACCACAGCCTGTAAGAGGGTTAACTCAGCTTACCACAACCTGTAAGAGGGTTAACTCAGCTTACCACAGCCTGTAAGAGGGTTAACTCAGCTTACCACAGCCTGTAAGAGGGTTAACTCGGCTTACCACAGCCTGTATGAGGGTTAACTCAGCTTACCACAACCTGTAAGAGGGTTAACTCAGCTTACCACAACCTGTAAGAGGGTTAACTCAGCTTACCACAGCCTGTAAGAGGGTTAACTCAGCTTACCACAGCCTGTAAGAGGGTTAACTCAGCTTACCACAACCTGTAAGAGGGTTAACTCAGCTTACCACAACCTGTAAGAGGGTTAACTCAGCTTACCACAGCCTGTAAGAGGGTTAACTCAGCTTACCACAGCCTGTAAGAGGGTTAACTCAGCTTACCACAACCTGTAAGAGGGTTAACTCAGCTTACCACAACCTGTAAGAGGGTTAACTCAGCTTACCACAGCCTGTAAGAGGGTTAACTCAGCTTACCACAGCCTGTAAGAGGGTTAACTCAGCTTACCACAGCCTGTAAGAGGGTTAACTCAGCTTACCACAACCTGTAAGAGGGTTAACTCAGCTTACCACAGCCTGTAAGAGGGTTAACTCAGCTTACCACAGCCTCTAAGAGGGTTAACTCAGCTTACCACAGCCTCTAAGAGGGTTAACTCAGCTTACCACAGCCTGTAAGAGGGTTAACTCAGCTTACCACAGCCTCTAAGAGGGTTAACTCAGCTTACCACAGCCTCTAAGAGGGTTAACTCAGCTTACCACAACCTGTAAGAGGGTTAACTCAGCTTACCACAGCCTGTAAGAGGGTTAACTCAGCTTACCACAGCCTGTAAGAGGGTTAACTCAGCTTACCACAGCCTGTAAGAGGGTTAACTCAGCTTACCACAACCTGTAAGAGGGTTAACTCAGCTTACCACAACCTGTAAGAGGGTTAACTCAGCTTACCACAGCCTGTAAGAGGGTTAACTCAGCTTACCACAGCCTGTAAGAGGGTTAACTCAGCTTACCACAGCCTGTAAGAGGGTTAACTCAGCTTACCACAACCTGTAAGAGGGTTAACTCAGCTTACCACAACCTGTAAGAGGGTTAACTCAGCTTACCACAGCCTGTAAGAGGGTTACCTCAGCTTACCACAGCCTGTAAGAGGGTTAACTCAGCTTACCACAACCTGTAAGAGGGTTAACTCGGCTTACCACAGCCTGTATGAGGGTTAACTCAGCTTACCACAGCCTGTATGAGGGTTAACTCAGCTTACCACAGCCTGTATGAGGGTTACCTCAGCTTACCACAGCCTGTAAGAGGGTTAACTCGGCTTACCACAACCTGTATGAGGGTTAACTCAGCTTACCACAGCCTGTATGAGGGTTAACTCAGCTTACCACAGCCTGTATGAGGGTTAACTCAGCTTACCACAACCTGTAAGAGGGTTAACTCAGCTTACCACAGCCTGTATGAGGGTTAACTCAGCTTACCACAGCCTGTATGAGGGTTAACTCAGCTTACCACAACCTGTAAGAGGGTTAACTCAGCTTACCACAGCCTGTATGAGGGTTAACTCAGCTTACCACAGCCTGTAAGAGGGTTAACTCGGCTTACCACAACCTGTATGAGGGTTAACTCAGCTTACCACAACCTGTATGAGGGTTAACTCAGCTTACCACAGCCTGTAAGAGGGTTAACTCGGCTTACCACAGCCTGTTAGAGGGTTAACTCAGCTTACCACAGCCTCTAAGAGGGTTAACTCAGCTTACCATTGCCTGTATGAGGGTTAACTCAGCTTACCACAACCTGTAAGAGGGTTAACTCAGCTTACCACAGCCTGTAAGAGGGTTAACTCAGCTTACCATAGCCTGTAAGAGGGTAAACTCAGCTTACCACAGCCTCTATGAGGGTTAACTCAGCTTACCACAGCCTGTAAGAGGGTTAACTCAGCTTACCACAGCCTGTAAGAGGGTTAACTCAGCTTACCATTGCCTGTATGAGGGTTAACTCAGCTTACCACAACCTGTAAGAGGGTTAACTCAGCTTACCACAGCCTGTAAGAGGGTTAACTCAGCTTACCACAGCCTGTAAGAGGGTTAACTCAGCTTACCACAGCCTGTATGAGGGTTAACTCAGCTTACCACAACCTGTAAGAGGGTTAACTCAGCTTACCACAGCCTGTAAGAGGGTTAACTCAGCTTACCATAGCCTGTAAGAGGGTAAACTCAGCTTACCACAGCCTCTATGAGGGTTAACTCAGCTTACCACAGCCTGTAAGAGGGTTAACTCGGCTTACCACAGCCTGTATGAGGGTTAACTCAGCTTACCATTGCCTGTATGAGGGTAAACTCAGCTTACCACAGCCTCTATGAGGGTTAACTCAGCTTACCACAGCCTGTAAGAGGGTTAACTCAGCTTACCACAGCCTGTAAGAGGGTTAACTCAGCTTACCACAGCCTGTAAGAGGGTTAACCCAGCTTACCACAGCCTGTAAGAGGGTTAATTCGGCTTACCACAGCCTGTATGAGGGTTAACTCAGCTTACCACAGCCTGTAAGAGGGTTAACTCAGCTTACCACAGCCTGTATGAGGGTTAACTCAGCTTACCACAGCCTGTAAGAGGGTTAACTCAGCTTACCACAGCCTGTATGAGGGTTAACTCAGCTTACCACAACCTGTAAGAGGGTTAACTCGGCTTACCATTGCCTGTATGAGGGTTAACTCAGCATACCACAACCTGTAAGAGGGTTAACTCGGCTTACCATTGCCTGTATGAGGGTTAACTCAGCATACCACAACCTGTAAGAGGGTTAACTCGGCTTACCACAGCCTGTATGAGGGTTAACTCAGCTTACCACAGCCTGTAAGAACCAACAATGTCCAGAGGATTTTACGGAGAGGATGCTTGGCAGCGGCTACGGCTGGTACGCCGTTGACATTCGTGTTCCCCGCCCATCCCGACAGCACCGTCATTAATGTCGCCTCCTCCTCCTCCTCCTTGTCTCCATCATCACTCATCATCTTGACTTTTATCTTCTCTAAAGGCATTATGATGTGATATAAAACACATCAGCCAACACTTTGCAATCAAGATTGCTTCAGGACAGATAAAACATCGCCTGCAGATGACTGTCAAATAAATCCAGAAATTTAAATCCAGAAATTAATAAACGATATATGATTAAATGCTTACTTCACAAGTTTGTTATGACTGGCAACTGCCGTTCAGGCCATGCTCTTGTATCGAGAATGACGCCACTAATTCACCGCGACATGCCAAAGCACTTTGCGATCAGAGAATAGTGTATATAATAATGTGAGTGGACACCAAGAACTATATTACCCCTTAACAAATATCAAACACGAGCTAAGTAAATATCAGAAGTATTGAAACAGGTAATGCATAGATATACATTTACACACACATACACCCATCCACCCCCGCACACACACACACACACACACACACACACACACACTGATCTATCGAACCGCAATAGCTGTCGAAATGGTGACATGCCAAAATACCAAATACCAAAATGCCAATGACAAAATATCTCACGAGACAGTTTAAGTACAGCTGAACTTTTAACTATGTTTAATCGTATTTTTTGCTGTGATATCGCCACAGAAAAACCTGTGACCTATCTTTTTGTGAGGTTACCCTGAGAAGATGTAAGAGAAAAAATCTCTCCATGCACTTTAACGCACTCCATGCACATTAACACATTCCATGCACTTTAACGCACTCCATGCACTTTAACGCATTCCATGCACTTTAACATATTCCATGCACTTTAACGCACTCCATGCACATTAACACATTCCATGCACTTTAACGCACTCCATGCACTTTAACGCATTCCATGCACTTTAACATATTCCATGCACTTTAACACATTCCATGCACTTTAACACACTCCATGCACTTTAACATATTCCTTGCACTTTAACACATTCCATGCACTTAAACGCACTCCATGCACATTAACACATTCCATGCACTTTAACGCACTCCATGCACTTTAACGCATTCCATGCACTTTAACATATTCCATGCACTTTAACACATTCCATGCACTTTAACACACTCCATGCACTTTAACATATTCCTTGCACTTCAACACATTCCATGCACTTTAGAAGTATATAATCAGATGTTTAGGTAGAATATATTTCTTGAACTGAATCATATCAGTTCAAGTGTGTGCACAATGCTGACCTATCATTGACAAATTACATTTTACAGCACTAATGTAACCTGAGCTGACCAATAAGCCATAATAATACTCCTGGGTAAAATATTACTGTAGTTGGCTGTTTTTTTACCATGTTTTTTGGCTTGCCAAACATGTGTGCTGAGTCTCAGTGGGAATGCCTGTTAATTTTCTTATTATTTTAAAGTCAGTAGAGTTGTTTGACACAGTCAAATACATCTTTTCATCAACCTAAAGTCGTATGAGGTAAACTCTCAAATGTAAAGAAGTCTTTGGGTAAATAAATTCAAATAACCATATATTGACATCGGAGAATCGGTCCTACTTACACAAATTTAAAGCATTCATGAAATCACAGAGGTCACAGGCAATTTTAAAGAGGTTTGGGTATGCTTAAATGATATGTGGCCATCAAAACCTCATTTCATGAATGCTTTAAACAGATAAGGGGCCAGGCTGTGAGAAAAGGATGATCAACTATATTCTAATATGGTGCCCATTGACTGCAATGGACAAGCCGCTATGGTAGGCCACAGGCCGTGGCGCCAGCTTATTAGCACCAGTTCCTCTGTGGCGATCCAAAGTTCATGGGTTCGATCCCTGGCCGTACCGGGATTGAATTTATGAACCAATTTCACACATGAGCTGAGGCCCATACGTAAAGGGTTAACCCATTGTCCTTGTATCTGTGACTGGGCGGGTTGTCATCTATATCATCACTATTATCAGAACTATTATCATCTATATCATCAATGAAGTCTGGAATGAACTCCAGAAGTTAGGTCCATATAAGAAAATGTATATTCCCATGGAAGTGTATGATAACAAAGGACATACTGTGTATGATCATATATCAGTACTTGCTACTTGGGAACATGATTACCAATCTTTATATAAAGGTTATGATTAAAAGAACTTTGATGAACACTTTTATGAATTTGTCCTGCAAGAAAAAGAGAGACTGGAATCTGAGGTTACTGACTTTAATTATGGTACTTAAAATTATAGAATATGTTTCCAAGAGGTTTTAAAGTATTGAACAAAATGCGAAATAAGAAAGCAGTCGGAATAGACAATCTACTATATGAGGTCTTTAAGAGTCATGAGTCATGTAATATTCTCCAGGAGTTGTTTTACAAAATATTTTCAGTCATATTCCATCTATATGGTGCAAACCAATTGTAAAACCTATACCTAAGAGTTCAAAGAGTGATCCTAGGTTACCTCTACAATACCGAGGCATAGCCCTCCTATCTACAGTGTACATCATCTGTATCATCCTATTATCATCTGTATCATCACTGTTATCATCTGTATCATCACTATTATCATCTGTATCATCACTGTTATCATCTGTATCATCACTATTATCATCTATATCATCACTATAATCATCTGTATCATCACTATGATCATATGCATCATCACTATTATAATCTGTATCATCACAATAATCATATGTATCATCACTATTATCATCTGTATCATCACTATTATCATCTGTATCATCCTATTATCATCTGTATCATCCCTATAATCATATGTATCATCACTATTATCATCTATATCATCACTATTATCATCTGTATCATCATTATTATCATCTGTATCATCACTATTACCATATGTATCATCCCTATGATCATATGTATCATCACTATTATCATCTGTATCATCACTTTTATCATCTGTATCATCCTATTATCATCTGTATCATCCCTATTATCATATGTATCATCACTATTATCATATATATCATCACTATAATCATCTGTATCATCACTATTATCATATGTATCATCACTATTATAATCTGTATCATCACTATAATCATCTGTATCATCACTATTATCATATGTTACATCACTATTATCATCTGTATCATCACTATTATCATCTGTTTCATCACTATTATCATCTGTTTCATCACTATTATCATCTGTATCATCACTTTTATCATCTGTATCATCACTATTATCATCTGTATCATCACTATTATCATATGTATCATCACTATTATAATCTGTATCATCACTATCATAATCTGTATCATCACTATTATCATCTGTATCATCACTTTTATCATATGTATCATCACTATTATCATATGTATCATCACTATTATCATATGTATCATCACTATAATCATCTGTATCATCACTATTATCATCTGTATCATCACTATTATAATCTGTATCAACACTTTTATCGTCTGTATCATCCCTATTATTATCATCTATCATCACTATTATCATCTGTATCATCCCTATTATTATCATCTATCATCACTATTATCATATGTATCATCACTATTATCATCTGTATCATCACTATTATAATCTGTATCATCACTATTACCATATGTATCATCACTATTATAATCTGTATCATCACTATTATAATCTGTATCATCACTATTATAATCTGTATCATCACTATAATCATCTGTATCATCACAATTATCATCTGTATCATCACTATTATCATCTGTATCATCACTATTATCATCTGTATCATCACTATTTTCAGAAGTTAAGACGACATAGAATCGTTATATTTAGTTTTATTGACAGGTCCTCTGCGACTACTATATCCATATTTGATATTTTGTTCACCAAAATTCCCCGCCCAAATGATACATGTGTGAAGAAAGATTCTAATGTTGGCACTTAGATTGGATACATGGGACAATTGTAAGCAAATATCATCTTTATTTTTGTTTACTGAAAGCCAATTAGACTAATTAAAGAAATAAAATGAATAGGTCAGAATGCAACCTTGCCTGAAAACGAAATGAAACATGTGACTGTAACAGGCCTATAATGTCACCTTATTTTACTATAATTGTTAAAACTATAAATATGAATCATTACTTCTTGAATATAATCATACACTGCTGAAGACTGATCTATGTGGAGGTGACAATCAAACATATCTCTCATAATTATTCAAAATGACTCAAACTGTTTTCACTATTATATATTACAGATACGATTAAAAAGACTGAAATGGATGCGAGGTGCAGAGATTGTACCATTTTTGGCAACCAGGTGGCACTGAGAGCAATAAATGCTGAAGAACATCTTTGCCACTTTCCAGACATTTTGAAACAGTTGAACATTTGCTATAATCTAAATGTAAGTTATAAGTGAAGTATATATAATCCATTATTATTATTATTATTATTATTATTATTATTATTATTATTATTATTATTATTATTATTATTATTATTATTATTATTATTATTATTATTATTATTATTATTATTATTATTATTATTATTATTATTATTATTATTATTATTATTATTATTATTATTATAATTATTATTATTATTATTATTATTATTATTATTATTATTATTATTATTATTATTATTATTATTATTATTATTATTATTATTATTATTATTATTATTATTATTATTATTATTATTATTATTATTATTATTATTATTATTAATATTATTATTATTATTATTAATATTATTAATATTATTGCACGAGCATAGGCAACTGGTCTTAAAGCTACGGCGATCATTGCTTTTTTGTAAATTTCGCAAATATTTTCTGGAAATTGCTTCATAAATTATCATTTAATTCCTTTCCACGAACAGACGTCAGCAAATGTTATTTGTAATGTTATTCAAATTGGCAACCTGCTTGAAAATTACAGCTATTAGATTTTTGAGAGAAAAAAACCACAACAAAATGGGAAATAAATCTGAGCTTGATAGAGAATAGATAGGATTGTTCCTCTGAAAATACATCTTTCCTACTTATTGCTGAGAATTCCAGCCAGTAGTTAACGGACAAAATAACCGAAAATCATCTCTTCCATTATTGTATAAGCAATGCTGAGATAGTCAGCATAGCTAAAAAGTATGACCCTTACGATTCATAAATCTATAAAAAAGGGAATTATCCTATGCCTAGGAATCATCTGCAGAGAGTTTTTTTGCATAAGTTGGTAACTGTTATCCCAGGCTGTGTGGTCGTAGAGCGGCCGAGATTCAAGTTATGACTAAGTGGGCCCTCCATTATTATAAGGGCTGGCAACCCTGGATCTCTCATATTGCTCACTGGTGATGCATTTCACGGGGCATTTTTCTCACATGTAATGTGTTTTTTTACAGGCTGATTTCTTTTTGAGTAGCTACTCACCACTCATCTCGCATGTTTACTCCACCCCTACTAGCTGTACAATGATGCTAAGTTATAATGAGTTCTTAATATAGTTGGTACCCAGCACCAGTGGTGCTCACATTGTCCTGGGTATACAACCACCCTGCAACTATTTGTGACACGACTCAGACAATGTGAGCAAACGTAAATATAACTTATGAGAAAAAAACCTTAGGCCATGTGAACACCGACAGTAGTCATCATCATCATCATCATCATCATCATCATCATCATCATCATCATCATCATCATCATCATCATCATCATCATCATGACAGTCCCAATTGTCCATCATCATCCCTACTGAGGGTTATGTCTGGGGTCTGGGCAGTGCATGTTAAGAGCAGGGACGGTCCCTCACAGCAGGGATGGTCCCTCACAGCAGGGACGGTCCCTCACAGCAGGGATGGTCCTTCACAGCTGAGACGGTCCCTCACAGCAGGGATGGTCCCTCACAGCAGGGATGGTCCCTCACAGCAGGGACGGTCCCTCACAACTGGGATGGTCCCTCGCAGCAGGGACGGTCCCTCACAGCACGCGCCAGTCAGCTCCTGTCTGGGGTCTGGGCAATGAATCATGCTACAACACTCTCCTTATAACTTTGTTATTCCATTCATCACTGCTGAAATGTGCCAGGCTTTTATTTAGAATTGAATCCTCAACATATAAAATGGTTTATGTTTAAGTCAGAGTAAAGAAGTGTTTCAAAGGTTTGTTCACAAGTAATAGATAAGTGATATTTTTAATTATTTACCACTTAATCAAAATAAATAATATTTGGCTTGGAAAATGAGATTGTCTTTGAATGTCGTGTATCAATGATAATAAAGCTATAAACACATACACCTCAAATAATCCAAACATGATAATTTTCATGGAGGTGACATTAAAAATTCAAGAATAAAAGTATTATTCACGCTAATTAAACCGTTTTTAGTAGTTCAATATTCAACAGCAGTTCAACATTTTTATCTCTATTTAAGACTTTGATTTTATTCCCAAGAGTAGTATCTTGAGTAAAAATGAAAACATTTCTCAATGCCAATGCAAGATAACATGTAGTTATTTCCAGTCTTATCGTTCTGAACATGTTACAAATTTACCCCCCAATAAGGGCCCCTAATATACTTAACATGAGGACAGTATCTACTGCATGCAAATCCAAGATGTCTTCCACATCCGGCGCTGGGTCTATAAACTGTTGACCAATGAGAGGCTGTGACGTGCCCACCGGGCGCCGCTCACCGGGCGCCGCTCAGACGGGCCGTAACTTGCGGCTATCACAGAGACGCATCCCTTTTCACTGGGCCGCGGCAGTTGCTAGGACCAACGGTGAGTAACTCTTCACACATCTTTCCTTGCACCTCCCTGAATTCCGGCCCCGGTAGGTATGTGCTGTCTGCATGGCTTTTTTCACTGCTAATATACCGCGGCTACCTCATCGCACCTTCCTGGTTTAATTTTAGCTCCACCTTTGCTGATGCACCAAAAAGATGAATTACGTTAAATCACAGAATACCTGTGCTTCTACACATAAAAACGAGATTTTAAGGGACATTTGCATCTTAATATTGCTTTCAAAGATCTACTTTCCATTATTTTTCTACTTACGAATATATAAATTTAGTAAATAACATAAGGTTATGTATTCTTTTTCATTCTTGTGATAAATCTAAAAAAAAACAAGTTCTTTTAGGATCTTGAACATATTACAGTGTCTGGCCATTTCTTGTTTTTGACATGTGGTAATAAGTATGACGGGGCTGTCAACCCTCACGCAAGGCCTGTAGGGAGACCGGGATGAGCCAAGCTACAAATAGGAGACAGGACACAAACTCGTCTCATATCTCACCCCCCTGTCTAACCGCATAGTTGTGAGCAACTCAACGCCGCAGAGTAGGTTCATACCTCCCTGGGCCGCTCACGAGTACATAGTCTGCCGGCAAACTTACACGTGTCGACTTACTAACATAACCAACCATCACATTTATAGGCTTCCTCAAATGAGTCTTTTTTTCTGTGGAAGAATTTATAACATATTTTTCTCATATAATTTACTAACGTGGAAGAACAGGGGTTTTGGAGGGAAGGCAATTTCTGTGCACTTTATCCACTTTTCACACTCGCCATGTATTTTCCTAAAAACTTATGAACACTTCTATTAAATGGGACGCATGTTTTTTCAATACTATCCAATTATAAAAAAATATCTTAAGAAAGACATCTTCAAATAGCGATCATTAGATATAATGCATTTATTTGATATATCAGACAGTACTACTTATGTTGAATTGTTTCTACATTTTTTGTGTGGTATGTTTTATGTTTTCTTTAATATTGCGGCCTTAGATATATACCACATCTTATCCAGCACAGGAAAAACATATTTTTCAAATTCAAGAATTTGTTGAAGTATTAGAAAACTACTGCAAGGGAATATTTTCCAAGTACTTAAAAAAAATTGGCTTTGGGTTTCACAGCAAAGCCATAAAAATGTGTTTTTTTCTCCCAAGTATATTTATAATCTGTTCCTCAGTCATCAAGGCCTCATGCTTAACCCCTGTACATGAGGTAGAAGGGAGGAAAAGAAACCTACCCTCACTGAAAATCAGCCTTCCCTCACTGAAAATCAGCCTTCCCTCACTGAAAATCAGCCTCCCCTCACTGAAAATCAGCCTTCCCTCACTGAAAATCAGCCTTACCTCACTGAAAATCAGCCTCCCCTCACTGAAAATCAGCCTTCCCTCACTGAAAATCAGCCTTACCTCACTGAGAATCAGTCTTCCCACCCCGAGAATCAGCCTTCCCACCCCGAGAATCAGTCTTCCCACCCCGAGAATCAGCCTTCCCATCCCGAGAATCAGTCTTCCCACCCCGAGAATCAGCCTTCTCTCCCCGAGAATCAGCCTTCCCGCCCTCAGAATCAGCCTTCCCACCCTCAGAATCAGCCTTCCCACCCCGGGAATCAGCCTTCCCACCCTCAGAATCAGCCTTCCCACCCTCAGAATCAGCCCTCCCACCCTCAGAATCAGCCTTCCCAACCTCAGAATCAGCCTTCCCAACCTCAGAATCAGCCTCCCCCCCCCCCCCCCCCGGGAATCAGCCTTCCCACCTTCACAATCAGCTTTCCCACCCCGGGAATCAGCCTTCCCACCCTCAGAATCAACCTTCCCACCCTCAGAATCAACCTTCCCTCCCTGAGAATCAGCCTTCCCACCCTCAGAATCAGCCTTCCCACCCTCAGAATCAGCCTTCCTTCCCGAGAATCAGCCTTCCCACCCTCAGAATCAGCCTTCCCACCCCGAGAATCAGCCTTCCCTCCCCGAGAATCAGCCTTCCCTCCCCGAGAATCAGCCTTCCCTCCCCGAGAATCAGCCTTCCCTCCCTGAGAATCAGCCTTCCCACCCTCAGAATCAGCCTTCCCTCCCCGAGAATCAGCCTTCCCTCCCCGAGAATCAGCCTTCCCTCGCCAAAATCAACCTTCCCACCCTTTCTTCCTCAACCCTTTCTAACTCAAAAACAAGGTCCTATTTTGCAGTTAGAAAATATGTATTCATTAAACGTTGTTAAGGCTTTGAACTGCCATACATTTTAAAATCCGAATATCAGAAAGTGGTCTGTAAAGCTTATAAAGAGATAGTGGGCATTCCCTGTAAATCAATTGCAGGATATTATAGTTATATGAGATATGAAAAGATATTTTCTTCAAATTGCTCACAACATATAGGGCATTGCTTGTAAATTGCTCACAGGATATTGTAGTTAAATGAGATATAAGAGGGTATTTGCATGTAAATCTACTACAGGATATTGTGGCTTTTGATTCATATTTCGTAAATATTAAGTTCAAAACATATTCATTTGGTTTTAATCAAGATAACCTCAAAAAGTTGAATGTACATTAAGGAGTTTAGACTTCATATAAAATGTGATTTACATATTTAGAAATTACGTGGACCATGCAAGAAATGGATGGATATCATTGATTGAGGTATAACCGAAGCCATATTGAGAAACTTGATGCAGGGAATAGAGATATAATCATTTGCTGAGGTACAGGGTTTGATATATTCAGACATAGTTACCATAGAGCTGGGAAGGTATCATTTGCTGAGGTACAGGGTTTGGTGTATTCAGACATAGTTACCATAGAGCTGGGAGGGTATCATTTGCTGAGGTACAGGGTTTGATGTATTCAGACATAGTTACCATAGAGCTGGGAGGGAATCATTTGCTGAAGTACAGGGTTTGATGTATTCAGACATAGTTACCATAGAGCTGGGAGGGTATCATTTGCTGAGGTACAGGGTTTGATGTATTCAGACATAGTTACCATAGAGCTGGGAGGGTATCATTTGCTGAGGTACAGGGTTTGATATATTCAGACATAGTTACCATAGAGCTGGGAGGGAATCATTTGCTGAAGTACAGGGTTTGATGTATTCAGACATAGTTACCATAGAGCTGGGAGGGTATCATTTGCTGAGGTACAGGGTTTGATGTATTCAGACATAGTTACCATAGAGCTGGGAAGGTATCATTTGCTGAGGTACAGGGTTTGGTGTATTCAGACATAGTTACCATAGAGCTGGGAGGGTATCATTTGCTGAGGTACAGGGTTTGATATATTCAGACATAGTTACCATAGAGCTGGGAGGGTATCATTTGCTGAGGTACAGGGTTTGATATATTCAGACATAGTTACCATAGAGCTGGGAAGGTATCATTTGCTGAGGTACAGGGTTTGATATATTCAGACATAGTTACCATAGAGCCGGGAAGGTATCATTTGCTGAGGTACAGGGTTTGATGTATTCAGACATAGTTACCATAGAGCTGGGAGGGTATCATTTGCTGAGGTACAGGGTTTGATGTATTCAGACATAGTTACCATAGAGCTGGGAGGGTATCATTTGCTGAGGTACAGGGTTTGATATATTCAGACATAGTTACCATAGAGCTGGGAGGGAATCATTTGCTGAAGTACAGGGTTTGATGTATTCAGACATAGTTACCATAGAGCTGGGAGGGTATCATTTGCTGAGGTACAGGGTTTGATGTATTCAGACATAGTTACCATAGAGCTGGGAGGGTATCATTTGCTGAGGTACAGGGTTTGATGTATTCAGACATAGTTACCATAGAGCTGGGAGGGTATCATTTGCTGAGGTACAGGGTTTGATATATTCAGACATAGTTACCATAGAGCTGGGAGGGAATCATTTGCTGAAGTACAGGGTTTGATGTATTCAGACATAGTTACCATAGAGCTGGGAGGGTATCATTTGCTGAGGTACAGGGTTTGATGTATTCAGACATAGTTACCATAGAGCTGGGAAGGTATCATTTGCTGAGGTACAGGGTTTGGTGTATTCAGACATAGTTACCATAGAGCTGGGAGGGTATCATTTGCTGAGGTACAGGGTTTGATATATTCAGACATAGTTACCATAGAGCTGGGAGGGTATCATTTGCTGAGGTACAGGGTTTGATATATTCAGACATAGTTACCATAGAGCTGGGAAGGTATCATTTGCTGAGGTACAGGGTTTGGTGTATTCAGACATAGTTACCATAGAGCTGGGAGGGTATCATTTGCTGAGGTACAGGGTTTGATATATTCAGACATAGTTACCATAGAGCTGGGAAGGTATCATTTGCTGAGGTACAGGGTTTGGTGTATTCAGACATAGTTACCATAGAGCTGGGAGGGTATCATTTGCTGAGGTACAGGGTTTGATGTATTCAGACATAGTTACCATAGAGCTGGGAGGGAATCATTTGCTGAAGTACAGGGTTTGATGTATTCAGACATAGTTACCATAGAGCTGGGAGGGTATCATTTGCTGAGGTACAGGGTTTGATGTATTCAGACATAGTTACCATAGAGCTGGGAAGGTATCATTTGCTGAGGTACAGGGTTTGGTGTATTCAGACATAGTTACCATAGAGCTGGGAGGGTATCATTTGCTGAGGTACAGGGTTTGATATATTCAGACATAGTTACCATAGAGCTGGGAGGGTATCATTTGCTGAGGTACAGGGTTTGATATATTCAGACATAGTTACCATAGAGCTGGGAAGGTATCATTTGCTGAGGTACAGGGTTTGGTGTATTCAGACATAGTTACCATAGGGCTGGGAGGGTATCATTTGCTGAGGTACAGGGTTTGGTGTATTCAGACATAGTTACCATAGAGCTGGGAGGGTATCATTTGCTGAGGTACAGGGTTTGATATATTCAGACATAGTTACCATAGAGCTGGGAGGGAATCATTTGCTGAGGTACAGGGTTTGATGTATTCAGACATAGTTACCATAGAGCTGGGAAGGTATCATTTGCTGAGGTACAGGGTTTGGTGTATTCAGACATAGTTACCATAGAGCTGGGAGGGTATCATTTGCTGAGGTACAGGGTTTGATGTATTCAGACATAGTTACCATAGAGCTGGGACGGTATCATTTGCTGAGGTACAGGGTTTAGTGTATTCAGACATAGTTACCATAGAGCTGGGAGGGAATCATTTACTGAGGTACAGGGTTTGGTGTATTCAGACATAGTTACCATAGAGCCGGGAAGGTATCATTTGCTGAGGTACAGGGTTTGATGTATTCAGACATAGTTACCATAGAGCTGGGAGGGAATCATTTGCTGAGGTACAGGGTTTGGTGTATTCAGACATAGTAACCATAGAGCCGGGAAGGTATCATTTGCTGAGGTACAGGGTTTGATGTATTCAGACATAGTTACCATAGAGCTGGGAAGGTATCATTTGCTGAGGTACAGGGTTTGATATATTCAGACATAGTTACCATAGAGCTGGGAAGGTATCATTTGCTGAGGTACAGGGTTTGATGTATTCAGACATAGTTACCATAGAGCTGGGAGGGTATCATTTGCTGAGGTACAGGGTTTGATGTATTCAGACATAGTTACCATAGAGCTGGGAAGGTATCATTTGCTGAGGTACAGGGTTTGTTGTATTCAGACATAGTTACCATAGAGCTGGGAGGGTATCATTTGCTGAGGTACAGGGTTTGATGTATTCAGACATAGTTACCATAGAGCTGGGACGGTATCATTTGCTGAGGTACAGGGTTTGGTGTATTCAGACATAGTTACCATAGAGCTGGGAGGGAATCATTTGCTGAGGTACAGGGTTTGGTGTATTCAGACATAGTTACCATAGAGCCGGGAAGGTATCATTTGCTGAGGTACAGGGTTTGATGTATTCAGACATAGTTACCATAGAGCTGGGAGGGAATCATTTGCTGAGGTACAGGGTTTGGTGTATTCAGACATAGTTACCATAGAGCCGGGAAGGTATCATTTGCTGAGGTACAGGGTTTGATGTATTCAGACATAGTTACCATAGAGCTGGGAAGGTATCATTTGCTGAGGTACAGGGTTTGAAGTATTCAGACATAGTTACCATAGAGCTGGGAGGGTATCATTTGCTGAGGTACAGGGTTTGGTGTATTCAGACATAGTTACCATAGAGCTGGGAGGGTATCATTTTCTGAGGTACAGGGTTTGATGTATTCAGACATAGTTACCATAGAGCTGGGAGGATATCATTTTCTGAGGTACAGGGTTTGATGTATTCAGACATAGTTACCATAGAGCTGGGAAGGTATCATTTGCTGAGGTGCAGGGTTTGATGTATTCAGACATAGTTACCATAGAGCCGGGAAGGTATCATTTGCTGAGGTACAGGGTTTGATGTATTCACATATAGTTTACAGAGAGCTGGGATTACAGTGGAACATGTGGATATCTCTTGATGTGCAGTTATGAAGTGAGTTTTCAGACATTGCACATATACTTGCTCCACTTTTTGCAGGAAAAGAAAAATAAGTTATAAATAAATGGAACATTTTATCTCAAGAAAAATCATTCTTAGACATAGTTTCAAACTCTTTCATATGAGATGAGTAAGGGCCATATATAACATTTCTATTACTCATTCCATAGATGGTTCAACAACAGGTCATTCATAGATGGCATTGAATTCCATTGTATTCCAAAGTATGGAGAATGATATGCTTAGTGTATTGCCCACAGCATGGAGGACGATATGCTCAGTGTATTGCCCACAGCATGGAGGACGATATGCTCAGTGTATTGCCCACAACATGGAGGACGATATGCTCAGTGTATTGCCCACAGCATGGAGGATGACATGCTCAGTGTATTGCCCACAGCATGGAGGATAATATGCTCAGTGTATTGCCCACAGCATGGAGGATGACATGCTCAGTGTATTGCCCACAGCATGGAGGACGATATGCTCAGTGTATTGCCCACAGCATGGAGGATGACATGCTCAGTGTATTGCCCACAGCATGGAGGATAATATGCTCAGTGTATTGCCCACAGCATGGAGGATGACATGCTCAGTGTATTGCCCACAGCATGGAGGACGATATGCTCAGTGTATTGCCCACAGCATGGAGGATAATATGCTCAGTGTATTGCCCACAGCATGGAGGATGACATGCTCAGTGTATTGCCCACAGCATGGAGGATGACATGCTCAGTGTATTGCCCACAGCATGGAGGATAATATGCTCAGTGTATTGCCCACAGCATGGAGGATGACATGCTCAGTGTATTGCCCACAGCAAGGAGAATGATATGCTCAGCGTATTGCCCACAACATGGAGGACGATATGCTCAGTGTATTGCCCACAACATGGAGGACGATATGCTCAGTGTATTGCCCACAGCACGGAGGATGATATGCTCAGTGTATTGCCCACAGCTCAGTGTATTGCCCAGAGTATGGTGGATGATATGCTCAGTGTATTTCCCACAGTATGGAAGATGATATGCTCAGTGTATTGCCCACAGCATGGAAGATGATGTGCTTAGTGTATTACCCACAGCATGGAGGATGATATGCTCAGTGTATTGCCCACAGCATGGAGGATGATATGCTCAGTGTATTGCCCACAGTATGGTGGATGATATGCTCAGTGTATTGCCCACAGCACGGAGGACAATATGCTCAGTATATTGCCCACAACATGGAGGATAATATGCTCAGTGTATTGCCCACAGCATGGAGGATGACATGCTCAGTGTATTGCCCACAGCAAGGAGAATGATATGCTCAGTGTATTGCACACAGCTCAGTGTATTGCCCAGAGTATGGTGGATGATATGCTCAGTGTATTTCCCACAGTATGGAAGATGATATGCTCAGTGTATTGCCCACAGCATGGAAGATGATGTGCTTAGTGTATTACCCACAGCATGGAGGATGATATGCTCAGTGTATTGCCCACAGCATGGAGGATGATATGCTCAGTGTATTGCCCACAGTATGGTGGATGATATGCTCAGTGTATTGCCCACAGCTTGGAGGATGATATGCTCAGTGTATTGCCCACAGTATGGAAGATGATGTGCTCAGTGTATTGCCCACAGCATGGAGGATGATATGCTCAGTGTATTGCCCACAGCATGGAGGATGATATGCTCAGTGTATTGCCCACAGTATGGAAGATGATGTGCTCAGTGTATTGCCCACAGCATGGAGGATGATATGCTCAGTGTATTGCCCACAGCATGGAGGATGATGTGCTCAGTGTATTGCCCACAGTATGGAAGATGATGTGCTCAGTGTATTGCCCACAGTATGGTGGATGATATGCTCAGTGTATTGCCCACAGCTTGGAGGATGATATGCTCAGTGTATTGCCCACAGTATGGAAGATGATGTGCTCAGTGTATTGCCCACAGCATGGAGTATGATGTGCTCAGTGTATTGCCCACAGTATGGAAGATGATGTGCTCAGTGTATTGCCCACAGCATGGAGGATGATATGCTCAGCGTATTGTACACAGCTCAGTGTATTGCCCACAGCATGGAGGATGATGTGCTCAGTGTATTGCCCACAGCATGGAGGATGATATGCTCAGTGTATTGCCCACAGTATGGAGGATGATATGATCAGTGTATTGCCCACAGCATGGAGGATGATATGCTCAGTGTATTGCTCACAGCATGGAGGATGATATGCTCAGTGTATTGCTCACAGCATGGAGGACGATATGCTCAGTGTATTGCCCACAGCACGGAGGACGATATGCTCAGTATATTGCCCACAGTATGGAGAATGATATGCTCAGTGTATTGCCCACAGCATGGAGGATGATATGCTCAGTGTATTGCCCACAGTATGGTGGATGATATGCTCAGTGTATTGCCCACAGCTTGGAGGATGATATGCTCAGTGTATTGCCCACAGTATGGAAGATGATGTGCTCAGTGTATTGCCCACAGCATGGAGTATGATGTGCTCAGTGTATTGCCCACAGTATGGAAGATGATGTGCTCAGTGTATTGCCCACAGCATGGAGGATGATATGCTCAGTGTATTGCCCACAGCATGGAGGATGATATGCTCAGTGTATTGCCCACAGTATGGAAGATGATGTGCTCAGTGTATTGCCCACAGCATGGAGGATGATATGCTCAGCGTATTGTACACAGCTCAGTGTATTGCCCACAGCATGGAGGATGATGTGCTCAGTGTATTGCCCACAGTATGGAAGATGATGTGCTCAGTGTATTGCCCACAGCATGGAGTATGATGTGCTCAGTGTATTGCCCACAGTATGGAAGATGATGTGCTCAGTGTATTGCCCACAGCATGGAGGATGATATGATCAGTGTATTGCCCACAGCATGGAGGATGATATGCTCAGTGTATTGCTCACAGCATGGAGGATGATATGCTCAGTGTATTGCTCACAGCATGGAGGACGATATGCTCAGTGTATTGCCCACAGCACGGAGGACGATATGCTCAGTATATTGCCCACAGTATGGAGAATGATATGCTTAGCGTATTGCACACAGCTCAGTGTATTGCACACAGCATGGAGGATGATATGCTCAGTGTATTGCCCACAGTATGGAAGATGATGTGCTCAGTGTATTGCCCACAACATGGAGGATGATGTGCCCAGTGTATTGCCCACAGCATGGAGGATGATATGCTCAGTGTATTGCCCACAGCATGATGGATGATGTGCTCAGTGTATTGCCCACAACATGGAGGATGATGTGCTCAGTGTATTGCCCACAACATGGAATATGATATGCTCAGCGTATTGTACACAGCTCAGTGTATTACCCACAGTATGGAATATGATATGCTCAGCGTATTGCCCACAGCATGGAATATGATATGCTCAGCGTATTGCCCACAACATGGAGGATGATATGCTCAGTGTATTGCCCACAGCATGGAATATGATATGCTCAGCGTATTGCCCACAGCATGGAATATGATATGCTCAGCGTATTGCCCACAACATGGAGGATGATATGCTCAGTGTATTGCCCACAGCATGGAGTATGATGTTCCCAGTGTATTGCACACAGCTTGGAGGATGATGTGCCCAGTGTATTGCATACAGTGCTCAGTGTATTGCACACAGTATGGAGCGTGATATGCTAATTATATTGCTTACAGCATGGAGGATGATATGCTAATTATATTGCGTACAGTATGGAGGATGATATGCTCTTTGTTTTACTTTTTTCCCAGCATTCCCAGCATTCCCAGCATTCCCAGCATTCCCAGCATTCCCCTCTAGTTTCTGGAAGCCACCACTAGGAAGCAGCTAGTAGCAAAATAATGAAACAATCCTCACAAAATGAAATAAAGTGTGAATGTTTGGGGTTCTTTGCCAGTTCCTGACAAAATATTGCAACACACGCAGATTCTTGCCAATTTAGTTTCTGCATTCACCCTCCATCACATCCTTCAATAGGCTTCATTCTTCATACTTTTGATAATTTGGTGTATACATTACTCAAATGTTTATTGACCATGTATTCACACTCTAGGTTAGGTTAAAGCGCCACTAATTGTCTTATGTATTAAGTTTATTGTAAAACCGGAATTGTACACCCAGAACTGTATCTGGCTATTTGTGCAGTTAAGTAGCTGTCTTTGGAAATGTTGAGATAGATTTGTGCAAACCCATATATAAATGTATACAGATATATATACAAGATCATATAATAACGCTTCATACAGGCCAAGATGATACCAGAACGCTTCCGCTAAGAAATTAAATTATATTGGAATTATTCATATAATCTAATCTAATATAATATAAGAACGTTTCCCGGGATCTATGCAGATATTAGAATGGTCTTAGTGTTGTGTATGTTAACAGCAGTCGGTCTCGCAGTGCGCCTCTTCACCTTGAAAATGAAAACCAGTTGAGTTTATGATGACGCCATAAGATATTCTCGCTCCAAGGGCAACCGATATTGATAAACCGCTTCGGTTTCCTATCCGCGTGAAGAGTGCTACAGAAATAAGTTAAACATTTGAAAATATTTGATATTTCTTGCGAGAACCAAAGATGTGCCTCGGGTGACACAGGAGTCCCGTTATCACGTAGAAAGGCCGATCTACAAGCTAATATTTAGCTTATTACTCACTGAAATAGTATGTATCGCATGATTCTCCCTCGCCAATTTCGTTTGAAAATATAAATATAACAAAAAATGAAATATACTGATTAATAGTCCTAATTGTGTGATTTAAATGGGTAATAAATACAGGTTAGACAGTAATGGTCACCATAGGTGTATGCCATGGTGTATAGTGCAATCATTAGAAGTCACCGTGGTGCATAGTGCAATCATTAGAAGTCACCATGGTGCATAGTGCAATCATTAGAAGTCACCATGGTGAATAGTGCAATCATTAGAAGTCACATTGGTGCATAGTGCAATCATTAGAAGTCACCATGGTGCATAGTGCAATCATTAGAAGTCACATTGGTGCATAGTGCAATCATTAGAAGTCACATTGGTGCATAGTGTAAGCAGTAATAGTCATCACGGTGAACAGTACAATCGATAGTTGTCACATGGACTTGGCTCCGTTGATTAGACAGACCTCTTTCATGCAAGATGAATGTCTCGGGTTTGATTCCCGTTTGGGTATTCGGTCATGGATTGGACCAGTGCTCCATGATCGTTTGTCAACATCTTTTGTTTGCGATATCATATATCTGTGATAATGCAATCGAAAATCTACCAGCCACTCTTTGAAAAGAGTAGGGCATTGAGTCACCATGACATTCTTCTGTTGGGCCTCATAAAAATACAGACACATGACAACATATCCTTTATTCTAAATTCCTCATCCAGAAAATGTTTTTTATTTGATTGACTAAAGAAATAATATATCTTTAATACTGTTTTAGAGCGTCAGTCAAATTGTTTTCAGTTATAATGTATTTTTGATGATGATGACAAGCATATATTTTATATGGTGTAAATAACGCTTATATTTGGGTGTTTCCTGAAAGTTGCAGATTCGCGGAAACACTTTTGAATGTTTCCGGACAGTGACAGAGCTCTGTAGACGTGATTGACTGTACCAGTAGATCTTCACAGAGCTTATTATGCCCGGCGAGTCTACACCTCAGATACTATCCCTGTCTCACCCACTGTGCCTTACCTGAGGGCCACTTCACCTCACCCTGCACAACTCTCGCGGTCACGTGATCACACGTGATCATAGCTGTCCAGCACTCGTTGCCGACATTACTGAACTATCAAACAAAACTCTTGTTCTCACATCAAATGATGCTTATAAATCACTGCAGAATAAAGTTTAAATCATTACTTGGGTCACTCCTATTTGCGGCACTGTATGGAGTGTACCGTCTAGGAGTGTCCCCTTTATTATGAACATAAACCATTCAGACCAGAGTACATATACTCTGATTTATTGTTTTAAGCATTTATGGATATGACGCTAGATATCATACATTTATTGTTGCTTTCAAATATGATAAATACAAATAAGATATAGCCAACTTTATTTTGACACTTTGTAAGTTACAATTTGGCGTTAATATTGATATGTTTTGACGATGAGTGTGTTATATGTTATGTGATAACACAACAGGACGAGCAGTAGGATCGAGGGCAAATTCCTACCCAGAATTCCGCTCGTCTTCTCACCCTGACTCCCTCGCTTGTTTTACATCCAGTCTGGTTACACCCATCCTCGGAGCCTAGGAAATAAGTTGTATATCTCATTGCAGGTTTCGCTTATGGATAAAGAGGACAAAAAGTGTGGGTCAAATCAAAATGTAAATTATACAAGGTGTAGATTATCAAATTGCTCCATATATATATAGGTATCTTGTAAATTGAAACGAGATGGCTGCTTCAACGTGCCATTTGTTATTAAAATCAAGTCATACTTGTATCGGATCAAAGCAGCATAAATCTTAATTCAGGTGCACATGACCAGTGACCGTGGCCGCATGCTGGTGGGATGAGTTTCCAAGCAGGAAACTAGTGAGTGTCCTCCCCAGGGGGCTGATAGAGAACCAGACAGGAGACAAGTGAGTGTCCTCCCCAGGGGGCTGATAGAGAACAAGACAGGAGACAAGTGAGTGTCCTCCCCAGGGGGACAGACAGGAGACAAGTTAGTGTCCTCCCCAGGGGGCTGATAGAGAACAAGACAGGAGACAAGTGAGTGTCCTTCCCAGGGGGACTGACAGGAGACAAGTGAGTGTCCTCCCCAGGAGGCTGATAGAGAACAAGACAGGAGACAAGTGAGTGTCCTCCCCAGGGGGCTGATAGAGAACAAGACAGGAGACAAGTGAGTGTCCTCCCCAGGGGGCTGATAGAGCACAAGACAGGAGACAAGTGAGTCTCCTCCCCAGGGGGCTGATAGAGAACCAGACAGGAGACAAGTGAGTGTCCTCCCCAGGGGGCTGATAGAGAACCAGACAGGAGACAAGTGAGTGTCCTCCCCAGGGGGCTGATAGAGAACAAGACAGGAGACAAGTGAGTGCCCTCTCCAGGGGGACTGACAGGAGACAAGTTAGTGTCCTCCCAAGGGGGCTGATAGAGAACAAGACAGGAGACAAGTGAGTGTCCTTCCCAGGGGGACTGACAGGAGACAAGTGAGTGTCCTCCCCAGGGGGACTGACAGGAGACAAGTGAGTGTCCTCCCCAGGGGGCTGACAAAGAACAAGACAGGAGACAAGTGAGTGTCCTCCCCAGGGGGCTGATAGAGAACAATATAAGAGACAAGTGAGTGTCCTCCCCAGGGGGCTGATAGAGAACCAGACAGGAGACAAGTGAGTGTCCTCCCCAGGGGGCTGATAGTGAGCAAGACATAGGTAGGGAGAGGCAACCGCTCTGGGGTATATATAACACACTACCACAACATGGCGCTGCTGAGGGTTGAGTTGATACTGACACTCCTCTCATCACCCCTCAACACCAGCGCCAATGTGACATACATCCCCCACAGCCAGCGGCTGTCCTGGAATTAAGAAGAGTCACCCTCTCAGGAGAGCCAGCCTTGTAGCTAGTGTTAGGTTAGGCACCTTCGTATGTAATGTTGGGAGAGCCACCATCGGAGCTAATGTTGAGAGAGCCACCATCAGAGCTAATGTTGGGAGAGCCGCCCTCGTAGTTAATGTTGGGAGAGCCGCCCTCGTAGTGAGTGTTGGGAGAGCCACCTTCGTAGTGAGTGTTGGGAGAGCCACCTTCGTAGTGAGTGTTGGGAGAGCCACCCTCGTAGTGAGTGTTGGGAGAGCCACCCTCGTAGTGAGTGTTGGGAGAGCCACCCTCGTAGTGAGTGTTGGGAGAGCCGCCCTCGTAGTGAGTGTTGGGAGAGCCACCCTCGTAGTGAGTGTTTGGAGAGCCGCCCTCGTAGTGAGTGTTTGGAGAGCCACCTTCGTAGTGAGTGTTGGGAGAGCCGCCCTCGTAGTGAGTGTTGGGAGAGCCACCCTCGTAGTGAGTGTTGGGAGAGCCACCCTCGTAGTGAGTGTTGGGAGAGCCACCCTCGTAGTTACAGATTGATATGGTAGTGAAGAAAATAAGGACAAAATATATATTACATTCCTTGGTGGAACAGACCATGCGTTGTGATTAAGTTTATTTATTTGAATATTATTTTTGTTCCTGGGTTTATTATAGTACTAGTTTATTTATAGTTTATTTATGATTCTATGCTGTTGAAATCGATGTAATGTTGACACTCGTATAATAGATTTTTCATTTGGAGTTTCAAAACTATTTTCCACAATATGGTCATTAAAATCATGAACGTTTTGAATATGAATATAAAGGTATTCTAACAACTCTAGCTTTTTAAAATTCAAAATTAGGCTGCTGTTTGAGAACTAACTGATGATATTTGATTCGCCGAGTGTGAAAATATAATAAATGACAGTATACAATTGCCTGCTGTGCCGATACTGACAGTATACAAGTGCCTGCTGTGCCGATACTGACTGTGATAAATACATTGCTCTTACAGTTGGAGATGGCAGAGTGTAAGACATGATGTCAGCTAATGGTTTACACAGCTGGCAATGATAATAATGGCTAATTCTCTGCGTATGCTCTCTTCTAATAGCGCCGAATCAAACCTTTTAGGAAATCAAATTTTCAAGCACCTTTTCTTTACATGATATAAATGTTTATACCCTAACATTTGAGATCAACTGTTATTTCCCATCATATTTCCCCAACATTAATTTATGTGTCATTAAAAGTGGACAGGTTTTCTGCTAAATTCCCCCCTTGAACACTTTGCTTAGTTAAGCAAAACGTGTTGACAGTTATCTTGTGCGAACACCTGCTTTGTAAAGATTGACTTTGTCCATTAGTTTTTGTCGATTGGTACAAGCCTAACACTGTAATGGACCACAATAGTAAACACAAGAGTTCTTGGCATTTTCAACAAATCACAACAATCAACAATCAACTTGATTGCATTAGTTTCCTGACCACGTCATTCAAACATATCCCAAAACGCTGTAACATTGCCTGCGACCTCTCTCATCCCACGAAAGCTTTAGTCTCCTTCTCTCCGAACTTGCTCTGGCTTCAGAATGGATAATTTATAACTTATACAAAAGGTGCTCGTAAACAAAAGGTCATTGGTGAAGGTCAGTGAGAATAACAATGCCATCTAGTGGCAGTTGTGGATAAACTGTGGCAATGAAACAGTTTGAGAAGCAGTTTATGAGTATCATCCTCTTGGTATTATGTTGAGTATAAGTATTTGAGTATCATCCTTGAGGTATTATGTTGAGTATAAGTATTTGAGTATCATCCTCGTGGTATTATGTTGAGTATAAGTATTTGAGTATCATCCTTGTGGTATTATGTTGAGTATAAGTATTTGAGTATCATCCTCGTGGTATTATGTTGAGTATAAGTATTTGAGTATCATCCTCGTGGTATTATGTTGAGTATAAGTATTTGAGTATCATCCTCGTGGTATTGTATAATGTTGTGGTATTTGGGTTTTATGCTGAGGGTGTTATGTTATTTACAGGTTGAGAGCAGAGATCAGGATGAGGTTGTGGTTGGTCATTTTGCTCCTTGTGAGCCTCCTCTCTTATGGCACTTTGGCTGATGGAGAAGATGGAAATGGAGCAAATGGAGATGGTAAGTATGCTCTGATACTGACAATGGAGATGGTAAGTATGCTCTGATACTGACAATGGAGCTGGTAAGTATGCTCTGATACTGACAATGGAGATGGTAAGTATGCTCTGATACTGACAATGGAGATGGTAAATATGCTCTGATACTGACAATGGTGCTGGTAAGTATACTCTGATACTGACAATGGAGATGGTAAGTATGCTCTGATACTGACAATGACAATGGAACTGGTAAGTATGCTCTGATACTGACAATGGAGATGGTAAGTATGCTCTGATACTGACAATGACAATGGAACTGGTAAGTATGCTCTGATACTGACAATGGAGCTGGTAAGTATGCTCTGATACTGACAATGGAGATGGTAAGTATGCTCTGATACTGACAATGGAGATGGTAAGTATGCTCTGATACTGACAATGACAATGGAACTGGTAAGTATGCTCTGATACTGACAATGGAGATGGTAAGTATGCTCTGATACTGACAATGACAATGGAACTGGTAAGTATGCTCTGATACTGACAATGGAGCTGGTAAGTATGCTCTGATACTGACAATGGAGATGGTAAGTACGCTCTGATACTGACAATGGAGATGGTAAGTATGCTCTGATACTGACAATGGAGGAGGTAAGTATGCTCTGATACTGACAATGGAGATGGTAAGTATGCTCTGATACTGACAATGGTGCTGGTAAGTATGCTCTGACAATGGCAGTGGAACTGGTAAGTATGCTCTGATACTGACAATGGAGATGGTTAGTATGCTCTGATACTTACAAAGGAGAAGGTAATTATACTCTGATACTGACAACCAAGTCAAAATTTGCAAAATATTACAATATGACAGCCTTTAAAAAGTTAATGCTAATTGCTAATTCTTTCTCACTCCTTACAATTGAGATTTGAAAGGAATAAGTTAAGTTAATAAGTTAAGAAATTTAAGAATTAATGTAAAATGAGGAAAGGGATACAATAAGGATTGAAAGGGATAAAATAAGAATTGAAAGGGATAAAATAAGAATTGAAAGGGATAAAATAAGAATTGAAAGGGATAAAATAAGAATTGAAATGGATACAATAAGGATTGAAAGCGATGCAATAAGGATTGAAAGGGATAAAATAAGAATTGAAAGGGATAAAATAAGAATTGCAATGGATACAATAAGGATTGAAAGGGATACAATAACAAGAAAAAAATCATTTGAAAAATAAAACTACAATAATGCAGTGTACAATGTATAGATAAATAAAATCACAGTAAGTTTTGTTGGATATCATCCTCATGGTAATATATAAGCATACATATCAGTAATGGTAAAATAAGCTAACAGATTGACCAACATATGAAATATAAACCTGGCCATAGTCTTATATATGTTTCATATGTTTCAAGAATAGTGATGCTCTGTTTCATATCAAGAGCACAGTGTGGAACAGTACAAATCAAAGTGCCCTGTTTTACAAAGGATATTGGCAGAGCTCGGTTTAAGTAATGCCAAAGATTCATATTGCATAAACAGTCAAATTTCATTCATAAAATGATGGAAAGATTAATGTACCGATTCGCATATAGGAAAAATGGTTAACTTTGCACTAGAAACACAGTTCCCAGCTGGGAAATATTTAAAGAGACTATTGGATAATGGACCTAATTATGATTATATAGCTGACTCACTAGAACAGATAAAATCAAATATCAGAAACTTTGAATCTTTATGCAGCTTTCAATATATGTTGAAAAATGTGAAAGGATGTTAAGAATGTTGAAAAATGTGAAAGGATGTTTTTTCAACCCTTTCAGCAACTATGGCCATATCAGGTCGACTTTCGAGCCTTTTAACCAGTGTGAAAGTAACACTGCCGGCAGTGGGAGTCGAACCCACCACCTCCCGTCCTCCACTTATATAACCAGTGTGAAAGTAACACTGCCGGCAGTGGGAGTCGAACCCACCACCTCCCGTCCTCCTCAATATATGGTGATAAATTCTGACCTAGATGTATGACAAGAACACAAATATACCTGAGCACCAAAGAGTTTCATATAGCAGATTGAGGTTCTCCTCTGACAGGTTAAAGATGGGGACTTGTTGATGGGCAAGGTTACCCAGAGAGGAGAGATCCTGTGCATGTGGTGCAAACTGAGGAACATGACCCGTTATTCTGCCCAATCACAACAAAATACCAACCAAATGATGTTCTCAAAGACTGTGACACCATTGCACAGTTTAAACTAAACACAACACCATTCATTGTGAGTTGTCAGCTGGAGTACAAAGATTTGTTATAAACCAATATGTAGCTTAAGTCACAATAATTATGAAACGTACACCTTATGATTAGATACATGTAATGTAGTGGGCAATGACTAAAATAAGTATTAATATTCACCCTGCAACGTGTAGTTGTCTGTCAATTAAACAACTACTCCTTAGAAATATTAATATTGGCCAAACTGAATTTTGTCCAATCTGAAAAATTATGTTTTTGGCACATTTTCGCATCTGCATAATTTGGAAGGCTTCATGATATGTTTGTATGATTATCAGAAGCATGTGTCAGGAGCACACAAACTGATGAGGATTGCAAGGGATACAACAATGATTGCAAGGGACACAAAAAGAATTGCAATGGATACAATAAGGATTGCAAGGTATACAATAAGGATTGCGAGGGACACAATAAGGATGGCAAAGGATACAATAAGGGTCACAAAGGATACAATAAGGATTGCAAAGGATACAAGTAGGGTTACAAAGGGTACAATAAGGATTGCAAGGGATACAATAAGGCTTACAAAGGATAAAATAAGGATTGCAAAGGATACAATAAGGGTTACAAAGGATACAATAAGGATTGCAAAGGATACAATAAGGGTTACAAAGGATACAATAAGGATTGCAGTGGATTCAATAAGAATTGCAAGAAATACAATAAGGTTGGAAAGGACACAATGTCAGGAAATGAGATAATTAAAAAATAATACATGATTTCTATATTTACTATTTGATCAAATTGTGACATATTATCATGAGTAATTTAAGGAAAGTTTGAAATAAAACACTTCATCTAGTCTGCATTTTGGTGAGCAATTTAATCATTCTGAATATTGATCAAACAGGTAAGTACACTTTACTATACAGAAAAATTAGAATGGCAGCAATGGAATCAAAATCAAGTATGGAAGTATGGAATAGAATACTTTGGTACAGGAGTACATTCATGGGTCATGTATTGGAGGCAAAATCAAAATGGATATACCCCAAAACATTGTAACCTGCATTACCAAATTACCAATAGTAAAGAGCATCATGTCATTTATTTAATTTCATATCACTCAAGATCCTATTTCATTACCAGTTTCAATTTCTTTCAGCAGCTGCCGTAGACACTGACGGCGATGGCATTGAGGATTCCATAGACACAGATGATGATGGTGATGGCATCGAGGATTCAGTAGACACGGATGATGATGGGGACGGAATACCGGATACAGTGGAGGCAGCTGAAGCTGAAAGAGATACAGATGGTATGTTCCTATCTTCTGCATTATAATTTTCACAGATAGGTTTAATAAATAACTGAAAGCTTCAAGGAACTTAGATTAATTCATTTAAGCTTTCAGGAAATCAAATTTTCAGGCACGTTTTTCTTACATACTAATGTTTGTATCCTAACCTTTGTGATTAAATGTTATTACTCATAATAGTCATTGAAGTAAAGGGGCATCATCAGAATATCGTTGGTAATATCAATCTAGATAGATCTATCCAGACTAGGTAGTTTCTCTTATATAAAAACATATCATGGATAAATTGATTCCTACAGGGCCTGAAGCATGGGAGATATAATGATCCATGTAGGTCCTGAGATTGCTAACCAACCCACCTAGTATTAGGCAGTCACTCTGATCATCTGCCTACTAATCTGCCTCCTGATCTACCTACTAATCTGCCTCCTGATCTACCTACTAATCTGCCTACTGATCTACCTACTAATCTACATACTGGTCTACATACTGGTCCACCTACTAATCTGCCTACTGGTCTACCTACTAATCTGCCTACTAATTTGCCTACTGGTCTACCTACTAATCTGCCTACTGGTCTACCTACTAATCTGCCTACTGGTCTACCTACTAATCTGCCTACTGATCTATGTACTGATTTACCTGGAATAACATGTTCATTTCCTGGGATAGCATGTTCTTTTCTTTCTTTTTCAAAATAGTCACACATTTTGACATATAACCTTTCATAGCATTCCCATGTGTATATTCCTTGGAACAAAATACATATCAACATTTCAAAAGAAACAGTATCAAAGCAAAGGACATAGTAGAAATTTAAATGATAAAATGAAAAAAAATTAAATGATAAACATTTTAGAAAATGAAGTGATAAATATAAAAGAAAATGAAATGATAATCATTGTACAAAAAGTATATTTTTTGTATAAATGCAGGTGATGGTGTGGTTGATGCGGAAGATAATGATGACGATAATGATGGCATTCCTGATGATGAAGATCCTGACGATGATAACGACGGTGTGACTGATGACAAAGAGATAGACACTGATGGGGATGGCACTCCAGATCATATAGACACCGATGACGACAACGATGGCACGCCCGACGATGAAGACACCGATGATGATGGAGATGGAGTGAGTGATGAAGACGAAGAACATCATGAGGATCATGATGATCACGAAGGTCATGATGATCATGATGATCATGAGGAGGGCCATGATGAGCATGACGAAGGAGATGACGATCATGATGACGATCATGAGGATGATGACGAGAATGGAGCCGCCTCTTACGTGGCGGGTCTCACTACTCTATTTGCGACACTACTTGCCCCAATTCTCGCATTGTAACTTCACCTCTCATGTCGTCTCCTCCTCGTGACGTGACCGCTCTCACGTGATCTTGGGTGTGACTTCCAATGTATGATCACCCACATGATCAGAGGCGAGAAATTAACGAGACCTTAAGAACTCATACCTCAGTAGTCTGGGGATAGCTATCAGCTGACACCAGGTCTATGACGTCATCAATTCATCGACTTCCATCAATTACATTATTTCCAATGAATTGTAAACTATGTGATATGGATTACTTTATGAAGTGAACGATTTGTTCATGGATTCCATGCAGTAGATTCAAATCATCAAAAAAATGAATACTATACTTATTAGAGGAAATTACCATTTTATGTATACTTGCCGTGCACTAAACGGAACGGAATATTGGAGTGAATGAGCTATTCGTAGAGTTTTTTCTCCATAGAACAGTCGCTAAAGGGTTATAATCGTCAATACTGAGATTGTGTTGTGTTTTATTGTGGCTGAAGTGTACTTTGTGCACCATATTGATGAGTAAATAAGCTTAAATTAAATGCGAATGTGCCAACATCACTGTGATCCTTCGATTTTAGTATTTCTTAAAAGGCAAATGAATTTAGCATATTAATCTGTAGGGAAAAAATAGCAAAAATAAAATAAATAGGGTATAATGTTTATGATTTTAGCTTGAACATATAGATTGCACCTCACTTTTTAACCTGGACAAGAGTACATAGGAGGAAAGAAGACTGTACTTGTGCCAATGGAAAACATCACTTCGAAGGACAAATATAGCGAGTCAGGTCAAAAAAACTATAGGCTGGGAGAGTAATGACAAGTCAGTGTTGCTTATGATTTCACCCAGCTTGAGGGACGAATGAACAGCAACAGAAGAGCTACAGAGAACTTCTCCCCCTGTAGGGGCTACACCAACACACCGGCCTCTTTATATATAAAGACCAAACTGTCCCTGGATGTTAACTTGGCTTGGTTACAAGAAGGGGACAGCGACAGGGCATGGAAATAGAAACTCCACTAAATGTTTGACATGTTATGCATTATATTCCGTTTGTGTTAACAGCTCTTCCAGCATTTAAGTCAATGTATTATAAGATATTAACTTATCACTATTACATGATCATAGAGTTTCTGTGTGATTATGTGTACAGTGAGGGACTATGAGAGATGAGAAGACAATTTGATAACCAGTTTATAATTAGCCATGCATACTAGCAACACCAGGAGGTAGGATCCATTAGATATGAGAAGGCATTCAGGTAACCTAGCAACATCAGCAGGTATGAGAAAACAATCAGGTAACCTAGCAACACCAGCAGGTAGGATCCATGAGATATGAGAAAACAATCGGGTAACCTAGCAACACCAGGAGGTAGGATCCATGAGATATGAGAAAACAATCAGGTAACCTAGCAACACCAGGAGGTAGGATCCATCTCCACCATGTATACATAACATACTCCATGTGTACAGAGTACTCTCCACAAGTAGTCCTTATAACAGGTACTTTGCTTTTGTAAGATACGTTTTTTTGTGATTGACTTAATCCGTCCAAGAAATAATGACACACTAGGTGAACTGATTCCTAAGGTGTTTCGGGTTTTGAAGGAGGGGGTACCTAATAGTTTTTTGTTCAAAACATGCTGATCCGTATCAGGAGGGATACATATGACATTGAAAGTATTCTGTTACAACAATTTAGCAGCGCAGTCAAAAGTCCATAATTACATCTGTATAATAAAAGCTCAATAAAAATGTTTTGTAAAAAACGTGTTGTAATGTGTTTTGGGTGTTCGAAAAGTAATTAATTGCAAAATGTACAACTTCCAGTCAGTGAAAGCAACAATACACCGACGTAATACTAATTTGTGACAATAGCATAAAAAAAAGGAAAATAAAATCTCAATTGACAGCCCTTTCACAGTATGATATCATTTCATAAAGATTTAGAACTGTACTCGTTTCGAGATAAAAGGGATTCAGTATCGAATGAAAAAAGAGTCAACAATATTTGTTTTAAAGAATATAGTTTAATCCGCGTTTAATGAGTATATTCCACTATTTACGTCAATACCCATACAACCAATTAATATTTCACTGGATATACATTTCAGATTTGTCTCAATCACATTGTTTGCTGCTCTTTTTATTTGTTCAACGTTGTATATCAACATGGATATAAACATATATACCCAGCCTTAATACTAACATCTACGTGGCTGAGTTTCTGGCCTCTTCGGTATGTCCTGTATTGACCTTCCAGAACATTAACAAGAAAGGTTGTTTTTTTTTAAAGAATTTGTATACAGTTTCCTTTTTGAGAATTATATATATATATATACATATATATATATATATATATATATATATATATATATATATATATATATATATCAGTATCTTGTAAATTTGTAATTACAATCAAGTCTCACTTGTTGTATCGGGTCTTTTTACCTGTGAAAAAAGAAAGTCAAAGCAACAGAGATCTTGATTCAGGTGCATCATTTTCAAAAAGGAAATTGTATACAATTTTTTTTTTTAAAACCTTTCTTGGTTATCATCATTAGACGTCATTAAAAAAGAACGTGCAAACCCGCTCGGAAACTAAGGTCACGAGAGTACGAATCGAATGCATCTACACTAATGACTGACGTTCACACACTAGCCTCGTCGTCCCTGATCAATATAGTATACAGTATGTTGTAGTATAGTCTATATTATAACATATATTTATTACTACTCTAAGAGATATATACAAAAAGGTTCATTAGGTATGGTAACAATGTGTACAATCTATCGTTTACTTTTGAATTATGGCAAGGAATACCTTTCTACAAATATACGTGGCTGTAAGAAAAAAAAAAACCACCAAAAGCAAAGACAAAAGCCTCCTGTCATGAAGGCATTTTACACAAGAGGAAGCTAACTGATGGGTTTTAGTATATCAGATGACCCTTGAGGGGGACTGCATTGAAAAATTAATGAAAATAAGACAAAATAAGGATCTTTACAATAGACGTATAATTATCCCTTCAGATGCCAAGACATAATATAATCAAGCTGTTACTGAACTACTCCATATATAACCACCCAATGACAGTGATTAATCCAGCAAAGTATCATTATATTCTTATATGATAATTGATGCATGAAAGGTAAATGTAAGTCACAAATAAATATAATCTTCCATACCACTCAGGACTCTTCAATACCACCAATTACTGAAGAAATTTTGGATAACATATAAAATATGAGTTTTTTCCTTAAGTTGACATAGCACTGGTACTACAGAATTCTTGCTTTCTTATTTCATATCTTCATCAGTTTTATAACGGTTAGTCTTTTCTGCCACCAAAACCTTTATTTTAAATTTTGTTTATAGTTTTCCTATGCTATGTTAGCTTGGAGTTTAGTCCAGGGCAGAGTCGCCTCACAGCGAAGACAAGTAGCGGCGGGGTATCACAAATGATGCCAGATTGAACAGATCGGGGAAGATTCTGTAGCGATCACTGAAGAAAGATAAACATTGAACTTGTACCAGGTATAGAAGACAATACACAGAAGTAATCAACTTTTATGATGATGAAGATAATATAGATATAAGATTCATTGAGTAGGTACAATATGGTATGGTATACAAGGCAAATGTGATGGTACCTAGCTGTGGCTCTGAGGTACATATATCCTGAGGTACCCCCGGTCCCTGTCTTGCACCCGAGGAAACGTTGAGCCATTATCATATGCCTCCCTACAACACATATACGGGGTAATAACATGCACAGACATCATCTATAATAACGTGCACAGACATCATCTATAATAACGTGCACAGACATCATCTATAATAACGTGCACAGACATCATCTATAATAACGTGCACAGACATCATCTATAATGTTTTAAATCTCTAGTATTTATGTATCAATGCTATTATGACCTATTCCACATCAATCTCAGAAAATCGCATTTTTGAGAAAGACGTAACATATTTTAGCAATCACATCTTATATTTTATCGTAAATATTATGGTCCTAGGTGTACAAGGGGATATTGAATAGAAAAGGACCTCGAAGTTAACACAAACTCACATCTCCACTTCATGAATATAGTGTCGATGTCTTTGAGAATGTTTAGTATCTGTAATGGCGACTGGTACTGGGGTAGATCATCATACATATGTATCATCAGGGCCCCAATGAAAGCCCTGAAGCTTAAACGCCTCTCCCCTGAAGAAACAAATGTAACAATCAGCTCATCAACATGGGACAGCACTATTTTATTTCTTTTGATAGTCATTGCGTGTTAGGTCCTGAGGTATATTTTTACCAACCCCCGGTCGCCATAGTTGTAATGCTTTCAGATAGCTTGGCTACCAGTATCACAAATGAATACAGTTTGTTTGAATATATTAGCATCTGAGCCCCATTCAGCTCTTTAATCTCCAACGTTTGTTCCATACCAAAGAATTTCCATTCAAAGTTTGTTATTTTCTCTTAAGGGAATAACACTTTATGGTATTGCATGGATAACTGTGACACACTGTGGTTTCTATGACACTAAATAAAAACAATCAATTTTTAAAAGTCAAAATTTTATCGATTCTTATTTTACATAATTTGTACTTGATCTTTCTGTCATATATTCAACATTGTTTGATGATTTGTGACGCATACTGGAAAATATTATATACCATTTATTGATCTTGACCAGACTACAATATATATATACCTGAGGCTGCAACAAGAATGTCAAAGATATAAAAGATAGTATGTTTACCAGCTGATAAATATGATTCATAGACCTCCTTATCCAGGATAGAATCAAAAGACTTCTGAAATGCAAACATTGTATATATTTCTGTTTCTAAATATTCCAAACCATTTCTTATTTTGTTAGATTTCATTTATTTTGATATAAGTAGTATTTATTCATTAATTTTGTTTGTTATACTCCTTATGTTTTCCTTTTCACGACGGCATGACTGATTTCCAAGAACAGGATTAACAAGGTTATCAAAACGCTTAATTTTGTAAAAATTATATTGTAAATCTATGGATGGTAAAACTGTTTTTGTTCAATTAAGTCATATATAACTTAAAGTGGATATTTTTCTATAGATTACATAAAATCATAAGAATGTATTTTATTTAGTGGTAAATATTTCTTGGAGATAGATAAGGGTAGTTATAAGGTGCCAATGGTAAATATCTTACCTTCAATTTCTCACGCTCTGTTGACTCAGGATTTGAGTTATGTGATTCCTGAAATAATTATTTTATTTGCATTTTTAATTCTAAATTGAATTTTACTGTATTCGCCGATTTAAAATTGATAAAGAGATATGCAATTATGGTTGTTAAATACTGTGGTTGTTGTGGCTATCTGAGGACTTGGTACATCGATTTCAATTCAGTCATTTCATGACGAGGCCTATTTGTAGCAGATATAGTGCTGCCTCACTAAATTGTCTCGTCGCGGGTCCTTGATGATGATAACTCACATGCCACAGATTTACTGGAACTTCAGGCACGGGCCTCAGCTCATATCAGAAATTGTAACACGAATGCAATCTCACAATAGCCAGAGATCAAACCCGCGATCTTTGGATCATCAAAGAGGGAAGGGTGATAATAAGTTTAATACGGTGGCTGTTAATGTTTTTTGTGTAGAAAATTGAGATATAACAACTAGCATAAACTCTATGACGGGATTTATAATGCTAGATAGGTAACACAAATGACGACGAAATCCTCTAAAGAAACCTTCAAAGATTACTGACGTTTACCTTTGTGTTTGGGACTTGATCATCAATCCATCTATCAACTGAAGTTTCAAACTTTATCCTCAAATTTTCTGCATTCACCTCAGGTCCAACAATCCTCTCTAACCAAAGCTTAAGACAATCAGGAGAAAAACTTTAAACTGTTGTTATAGCAATATTACACTGTATTTGACCATTTAGATATTGACAGAAGCCCAAGCAGCTGTGTAACTCTCCCCGTATTTTTCCAAAACCTCTTCCAGCTGTGTAAATCTACCCACATCTCAACCAGCTGTATAACTCTCTCCATATTTTCCCGATGACATCCCCCTGAAATCTTGACCTGTTCGATCTGGACTGATACTCAGACCATATCTACCTGTTCGAACAGGACTGATACTCAGACCATATCTACCTGTTCAATCAGGACTGATACTGAGGCCATATCTACCTGTTCGATCAGGACTGATACTGAGGCCATATCTACCTGTTCTATCAGGACTGATACTCTGACCATATCTACCTGTTCGATCAGGACTGATACTCAGACCATATCTACCTGTTCGATCAGGACTGATACTCAGACCATATCTACCTGTTCGATCAGGACTGATACTGAGGCCATATCTACCTGTTCGATCAGGACTGATACTCTGACCATATCTACCTGTTCGATCAGGACTGATACTGAGGCCATATCTACCTGTTCTATCAGGACTGATACTCTGACCATATCTACCTGTTCGATCAGGACAGATACTCAGACCATATCTACCTGTTCGATCAGGGCTGATACTGAGGCCATATCTACCTGTTCGAACAGGACAGATACTCAGACCATATCTACCTGTTCAATCAGGACTGATACTGAGGCCATATCTACCTGTTCGATCAGGACTGATACTCAGACCATATCTACCTGTTCGATCAGGACTGATACTCAGACCATATCTACCTGTTCGATCAGGACTGATACTGAGGCCATATCTACCTGTTCAATCAGGGCTGATACTGAGGCCATATCTACCTGTTCAATCAGGACTGATACTCAGACCATATCTACCTGTTCAATCAGGACTGATACTCAGACCATATCTACCTGTTCAATCAGGACTGATACTCAGACCATATCTATCTGTTCAATCAGTACTGATACTCTGACCATATCTACCTGTTCAATCAGGACTGATACTGAGGCCATATCTACCTGTTCGATCAGGACTGATACTCAGACCATATCTACCTGTTCGATCAGGACTGATACTCAGACCATATCTATCTGTTCAATCAGTACTGATACTCTGACCATATCTACCTGTTCAATCAGGACTGATACTGAGGCCATATCTACCTGTTCGATCAGGACTGATACTCAGACCATATCTACCTGTTCAATCAGGACTGATACTGAGGCCATATCTACCTGTTCAATCAGGACTGATACTCAGACCATATCTACCTGTTCGATCAGGATTGATACTGAGGTCATATCTACCTGTTCGATCAGGACTGATACTCTGACCATATCTACCTGTTCGATCAGGACTGATACTCAGACCATATCTACCTGTTCGATCAGGATTGATACTGAGGTCATATCTACCTGTTCGATCAGGACTGATACTCTGACCATATCTACCTGTTCGATCAGGACTGATAAGCAGACCATATCTACCTGTTCAATCAGGGCGGATACTGAGGCCATATCTACCTGTTCAATCAGGACTGATGCTCAGACCATATCTACCTGTTCAATCAGGACTGATACTGAGGTCATATCTACCTGTTCGATCAGGACTGATACTGAGGCCATATCTACCTGTTCGATCAGGACTGATACTCAGACCATATCTATCTGTTCAATCAGGACTGATACTGAGGCCATATCTACCTGTTCAATCAGGACTGATACTGAGGCCATATCTATCTGTTCGATCAGGACTGATACTGAGGCCATATCTACCTGTTCAATCAGGACTGATACTGAGGCCATATTTACCTGTTCGATCAGGACTGACACTCAGACCATATCTACCAGCTGTGTCTTAGAACAGACCAGTTGTATCAACACTAGTAGTCAAACAAACTCTACCTGCTACATGAATATTGACATTCATACCTACCTCTACCATTTGAAATAATGAAGGCTTTATCATTGAATCCTTTATTTTTTCACTGGATATTGGATCAGCAAACCCCTCTTGATAATGCTGGTTTTTGTGTTTAATTCGGGCGTCCTTCAAGAAAGACATGGAATAGTTCTGTATTAATAGTAACTGTTATTGTAATGGTTCTAGTTTTTGGTGACACACGGATATATAGTAAGACTAAAACATGACTACAGTTTGGAAACCTTACTTGTCTGATCCCTAGAACATTCTCAATCAATCGGAATTGTAAACTCTGAAAGCCAGAAGCTGACATCATGTGTCCCCTGAAAAATGTAGTTGAAAATCCACATTTATTCAATTAAGATACAGAGTATTTTTTTTATTAAATATAGAGCTTAATTGTTATGTTTAATTGTTATGCTTAATTGTTATGCTGAATTGTTATGCTGAATTGTTATGCTGAATTGTTATGCTGAATTATTATGCTTAACTGACTCAACTGCAGATTACTGCAGACTCAACAGGTAGATTAGCATTTAACTCTATTCAAGTAATTGTTTCTACATACACATACAGTTATTAGTTTTGCGTGGATAAAGATTGGTTATAAGTTAGGTTGGATAAAGATTGGTTATTAGTTAGGTTGGATAAAGATTGATTATTAGTTAGGTTGGATAAAGATTGGTTATTAGTTAGGTTGGATAAAGATTGGTTATTACTTAGGTTGGATAAAGATTGGTTATTAGTTAGGTTGGATAAAGATTGGTTATTAGTTAGGTTGGATAAAGATTGGTTATAGTACTACACACCAAACTTGCGGTAGAGTTGTTAGGTCAGATTATTGTTCTATACCAGATTATTGTTCTTTATACCAGATTTTGTTTTTTTTATTATTTTTTATATTAATTTTTTTTATTTTGTAAGTTACAATATCAGTATTTGTATATGTTATTCCTAATCATATTAATGAGATAACATTTGTGACAAAATAACAAACCACTAGCATACATGAAAGGTCAGAATACAGTTTAATTTATTAGGTACCGTACCACAGGGTAGCACCCATGATAGCGCCATCTGTTTTGGCTTAATGGGTGTCCCCCTGACCTAGTTTATCAATGTTAACTATTTTGTTTCTTTGTCATTTATTTAAATTTGTAATAATGTGAAAACTTGGTCAAATAAATGAGATTCTGACTTCTGACTTCTGACTTCTAGGTCAGTTTGCCCAGAGTCATGGAATAACAAAGATTCTTGTCCTCCCTATGCTTGCCCCCTTTAGTGGATATCTCCATAAAATATATTCCTAATCCAGTTGGGGAGGCAGTTACACAGGGGGGGGGGTGACAGAGTGTACCTCAAGATGGCAGCCAATGCATCATAACAGAGTGACAGTACATCAAAATGGGAAATAATCTTGTTTTGAAATAATAATATAACGATCTGATGGACTGTATATAAGAACTTGGGATGTTCATAGGTTTGTGGTCAGGAGTGATGAATTGTCATAACATCCAACATCGAGTGCAGTCCATTTTTGGGCTCAAATGTGGATCAAAAATAATCACATCACTTCAATATCATAGAATAAATCATACTTCATTTTCAACTGCAATATTTGCAAAATGTGCATATATTTGTGTCTATATTCATAGATCGTAATGAATGAATTAATATTATACTTGACATGTGTCTTCAACAGACACAAATACATTAAGAAAAAAGATCGTAACCAAATAAATTTGGTTGCCATGCTTTTTGCTTTATGAGATTGGCTCCCGTACTAATTGGGTTATAGTGATTTGATTATTGTTCAAAGCTCAACTCGAGGATTCAAGGTTATATCCTCATTTTTAAAGGCTAGAAACATTGGTCTCCTTGTGTAATACTTACCTGATATCCGCAAACTGAGTCAGACTGATAGTTTCTACTATTTCAAATTGGCTCTCCACCAGCTGAAATGAAAATCCCATTGAGCATGTCATTAAGTATTACTACTTTTGATTTCCTCGCTTGAGTAGTGAATAAACACTTTCATTATATTAGTATTTCATGAAATCAGGAACATGCTATATAGAACAGTAAAATAACCTAGATATTGTTATAAATACTAATGGACTACACAAGTGATTCAAATATGAAAAGTAATATCGCTAAGCTGTCAAAATAATTACCTTAAAAATCATGAGAATCCTTTTTAATCTGTTCTGCAACAATTGTGGTCTCCCTTCATCTGATGGCTGAAGTGTCATTAAAAGAGTTATGTTGATAGATGCCGTGTTGATTGTTACCCAGAACTTAATGAGAGGGACAATTCTTTTTTCCTCAAGAATTCGTCCAGAACTTTTGTAAATGCTGAATAGTTGTGAAAATAGGGTGTAGCATGGTCGGTACCTTTTCACTCTAGTCTCAGGAACATTGTAACATTTCACTTAAGCCTAGAGAGCATTTCACTTTAGTCTAGAGAGCATTTCACTTAAGTCTAGAGAACATTTCACTTTAGTCTAGAGAACATTTCAATTAGTCTAGAGAGCATTTCACATTAGTCTAGAGAGCATTTCACTTTAGTCTAGAGAACATTTCACTTCAGTCTAGAGAACATTTCACTTTAGTCTAGAGAGCATTTCAACTAAGCCTAGAGAGCATTTCACTTTAGTCTAGAGAGCATTTCACTTAAGTCTAGAGAACATTTCACTTTAGTCTAGAGAACATTTCACTTTAGTCTAGAGAACATTTCACTTTAGTCTAGAGAACATTTCACTCCAAGACTCCACTCTCAATTGCTGTTGTACTCTCGACAATAGATTCCACTCACATCAAGTTCACAGACTCAATTCATGTTTTGTTTGACTTTTTAATTTCATGATTCAATTTGGATTTCTCAGTCCTTAGTTATGTTAGAATTTTTACTTTTAGTTCTGACGATAGTAGGCAGCTTTTCGTTATTTTGTTCCAAATCCATCTTTCTTTTAAAAAAAATACTGTATGCAAGATTGAGGAATAGGAGTCAAAGGCAAGCTAAGATTCTAAGATTGCTAACTATTCATATGATAATAACAATCTATGATTATTGACAGTTATAAGAATGGCAGAGCAAGATTTTAAATCTAATGTATCAATTATCATGTCATATGATGTGCGATAAAATTGTGACGAATCTTGCACTTACTTGCTTTGCGAATAGGAGATTCACTGAATCCACTTCAAGCAGTATCTGTTTGAACCATAACTCATAAACTAAAAGAAAGATAATAATTATATTCATTAAACAAAAAAGCAGGGTATTATATTTATAATTATTTTATGTTATATAATTTGCTCAATTTATTCATGAGAGATACAAACGTTTGAAAGGATTTTAAAAAAGATTTTTTTGGTTGAAATTCGATTGAAAAAATAGATGTCATATTTTCAAGGGAGATCAATCTGTGAACTAAATCCGTTGATCTAATGTCAAAACACTACATCAAAATAAAAGATTTGACATTACTAAGAATATAACCCCAAACTGAACGGAGCCACAGCTTTGATTATTGAATTTTAATCTATGATTTATTTTAGTTTGTGCTGTGTTCATTAAATGCCAAATATTTACATGGACAATCATATTTTTCAATCCACAGTAAGGTAGAAATACTATTCTGGATCCCAGAAAAAAAAACCAGAAATCAGCATTGTAAAATTATAATTATCACATCAGTATCACTTTCAGCCAATCACTCCATGATCTTTGAAAATTTGTTAATGATATGAGACAAAAGTGGAAAGTTCTATAACATATGTTTATATTGATCATATAAATTAAACAAAACCATTGCTCACTGATATAAGTTGAGGATTTTATGCCTCATGTATGTAGTGTTATAAACTGTGCATTTGATGTATTTGATAAAATTGTGAACAATGCTTGTATTTCTATTTATACAGCACCCAAGTATTAAGGGAATCCAGACCTTGATGTGTGAGTATTATTTATACAGCACCCAAGTATTAAGGGAATCCAGACCTTGATGTGTGAGTATTATTTATACAGCACTCAAGTATTAAGGGAATCCAGACCTTGATGTGTGAGTATTATCTATACAGCACCCAAGTATTAAGGGAATCCAGACCTTGATGTGTGAGTATTATTTATACAGCACCCAAGTATTAAGGGAATCGAGACCTTGATGTGTGAGGGTGAGTATTATTTATATAGCACCCAAGTATTAAGGGAATCGAGACCTTGATGTGTGAGTATTATTTATACAGCACCCAAGTATTAAGGGAATCCAGACCTTGATGTGTGAGTACGAAGAGATGTTCATCCACATCAGATGTTCCCAGCTCATCTTGGATTCCCAGTAGGGTGTCCAACTATAACCACAAATCTTTTAAGCTCAATTAACATAATATCATTTTTTAAATATCATTATTTGTATGTCATTTGAGTTGGATTTACACATATTAAAATTTACCAAATAATGCGATATTGTGTGATAAAGTTTGATTTCAATATTCGTTTTAAATGCATGGATGGCTTGAACAGATGTTCAAATGAAGAGATGTTCAAATGAAGATATGAACATATGATCAGATGAACAGATGAACAGATGATCAGATGAACAGACGAACAGATGATCAGATGAACAGATGAACAGACGATCAGATGTTTAGATGAACAGATGTTCAGATGAACAGATGTTCAGATGAACAGATGTTCAGATGAACAGATGTTCAGATGAACAGATGTTCAGATGAACAGATGTTCAGATGAACAGATAAACAGATAAACAATAATATTTGCAAAGAACTATAAGACATATTCACACCCAAATGATCACAGGATTATAGTAATCTATGGGACACTATTGATTTCCATAATTCCCTCAATCGGAGGCCACGGGCCGTGGCGCAGTTGGTTAGAGCGCCAGCTTATTAGCAACAGTTCCTCTGTGGTGATCCAAAGGTCGTGGGTTCGATCCTCGGCCATGCCGAGATTGAAATCATGATACAATTTCACACATGAGCTGAGGTCCGTGCCAAAGGGTTAACCCGTTGTCCTTGTAAATCTGTGACCGGGTGGGTTGTCATGTCAAGGACCTGCGACATGACAATTCAGTGAGGCAGCACTATATCTGTCACAAGTAGGTCTCATCACGAAATGACTGAAATAATGTTGAAAGTGATGTAAAACCCCAAACAAACAAACAAACAAAATCCCTCAATCGGATCACAGGCTTTTCTGATTTTTATAGAAGTGATCTCAGATTTGGACAGACATATCAATCAAGGTAAGGCTAGGTTCAGTTTTGAAACATTGAATTTTAGGATTGAATGGCACACATCATATGCTGTTCACACTTCAAGGTCATAAACAAAAAATTACTAACTCCAAAGTTGTGATTTAAGCCTTCATCCCTTTTGTTGTATATGAGAGAAAGGGGAATTGACATTACATTGATCACACAATTTCGGCACCATCTTAGCTTTTCAGGTTCCATCTGTAAATGAGGACACAGACTCCTCACAGTATTCACTCAAATATGCGACGGTATTAGACGCAGTAAAAACTAGCTCAGATATACATGGGAGCCTGGATGGGTAGGACAGACCTAGTCTCTGCTGTCCAGCCTGGATGGGTAGGACAGACCCAGTCTCTGCTGTCCAGCCTGGATGGGTAGGACATACCTAGTCTCTAGTCTCTGCTGTCCAGCCTGGATGGGTAGGACAGACCCAGTCTCTGTTGTCCAGCCTGGATGGGTAGGACATACCTAGTCTCTGCTGTCCAGCCTGGATGGGTAGGACAGACCTAGTCTCTGCTGTCCAGCCTGGATGGGTAGGACAGACCCAGTCTCTGCTGTCCAGCCTGGATGGGTAGGACAGACCCAGTCTCTGCTGTCCAGCCTGGATGGGTAGGACATACCTAGTCTCTGCTTTCCAGACTCAGTCTCTGCTTTCCAGACCTAGTCTCTGCTTTCCAGACCTAGTCTCTGCTGTCCAGACCCAGTCTCTGCTGTCCAGACCCAGTCTCTGCTTTCCAGACCTAGTCTCTGCTTTCCAGACCTAGTCTCTGCTTTCCAGACCTAGTCTCTGCTTTCCAGACCTAGTCTCTGCTTTCCAGACCTAGTCTCTGCTTTCCAGACCTAGTCTCTGCTTTCCAGACCTAGTCTCTGCTTTCCAGGCCCAGTCTCTGCATTCCAGACCTAGTCTCTGCTTTCCAGACCCAGTCTCTGCTTTCCAGACCTAGTCTCTGCTTTCCAGACCCAGTCTCTGCTTTCCAGACCCAGTCTCTGCTTTCCAGACCTAGTCTCTGCTTTCCAGACCTAGTCTCTGCTTTCCAGGCCCAGTCTCTGCTTTCCAGACCTAATCTCTGCTTTCCAGACCCAGTCTCTGCTGTCCAGAATGTCATGCATGGTCGCCCCACAGGATAGACACTTGGTGGGTTTCTACTGGCTCGACAGCAACAACATTAAGCAGTTTTACCAGATGGCCTGTCCACCATTTGGCTTTACCAGTGGCCCCAGGCTATTTGCCAGAGGGTTAGATTTCATGTACAAAAAAAATGGTGCAGCAGCCGACACTCCATTATTTGGATGACATAATTTCTATGTCGCCCACTGAAGCCATAGTCAATGCACGTGAGGCAGCTGGGTTCGAAATTCAGGATAAAAAACTGTAGAGAATAGAATACTCAGGCATTGTGATAGACACAGTCAAGGAACAACTAAGTATATCACAGGAAATAATTAAAGATATCACACAGGAACTAGAATCTTTTACAGACGTTTTGCAATCAATAGAGAATTGTTGTCCATAATAACTGGCAATATCTGCAACTGAGTAGACAAGTTTACGCTATACAGCCTACATGAGTGACAAACCAGGTAAAAATGATTCATCCCTCACCATTAACAACATTCAGTGGTTATGACCCATTTATGGCTATGATCCTCCATCCATCAATACACCTAGGGTCTCAATAGGGCAACGGACAATGTTATTGCAGGCGCCGCCTCGGGTAGAAAAACAACCGATTGACTACAATCTGCTTTGTGACATGTGCCTGCGTGGAGTTCACGGGTTCCCCTTGGCAGGCCGCCCTGACATTGGGGTTCTTTGGCTGCCTCGGAGGGGCAGAGTACTTTGGGGTAATGTTGAATGTAGAATTGACTAATTGGTGGTAGTTAGATTTATTTTGTAAGACTTTAAAATAGTTCGTGCAATGTACACCAGTGTTGACATCTTCATTCCTAATGAAGATATAATGTTCAAGGACAGATTCATCAGGATAAGGTGGTTTATATTTCACCAGGATAAGGTGGTTTATATTTCATCAGGATAAGGTGGTTTATATTTCATCAGAATAAGGTGGTTTATATTTCATCAGGATAAGGTGGTTTATATTTCATCAGGATAAGGTGGTTTATATTTCATCAGGATAAGGTGGCTTTTATTTCATCAGGATAAGGTGGTTTATATTTCATCAGGATAAGGTGGTTTATATTTCATCAGGATAAGGTGGTTTATATTTTATCAGGATAAGGTGGTTTATATTTCATCAGGATAAGGTGGTTTATATTTCATCAGGATAAGGTGGTTTATATTTCATCAGGATAAGGTGGTTTATATTTTATCAGGATAAGGTGGTTTATATTTCATCAGGATAAGGTGGTATATATTTGGAAATGAAGTAAAGTAAATGATCATCTTTTGAATATTTTATACCATGTGATAAAATCACTAAAATGTATTTCAAAATATGGTTAAATTAAATGATTCAATAATAATAAACAGATTTTATGTGTTTAATTTTGACGTCGGGTCATATAGCATACTTTTATGTTTGTATCTAAAGCATATGATAAAGTGGTTAATGTATAGTGATTCAGCAAAACTCTGACTCATGATAACATGACATAAGTATGAAAAATGATACTTTTGCGAGAGTGCATCTGTCTCACCTTTAAAATGTCACTGTACTTTGGCGCTTCATCATCCGTGTCCTTTTCCTTCAACTTGACATGTTCGTTACCCCTGAAATATGTCAAAGGAAATGGGTGACATTTCTAAAGTGACATTTATCTTACATCTCAGTCATAGTATATAGTATACTATATAGTATTCCTGTATATAAACTAAGGGCATGAACACTCCCGAACCACATTTCTGTAAATCTACTGTTTCCAATTAAATTAAAAATAGTTAGGTATATCTTTAAATCTAAAGGATATTATTATTTATGCAATGCTAAGATAGCAAAATATTTCTAGAAACAGCAAACCTTGCCATGTGTCTTCTTGAAATATTTCAATTTTGACTTACTCCTGCAAACTTAAACCCCTACTGGACTAGCCTATCAAAAACTGTCAAAAGTATCATGTTGCAAAGAAAATCCTGTCAGGGGCTCACTATAGTGAGTTCAGAAGGGTCAAATATTGGAGCAATGTATACAAACTCGTATTTCAGTGATTTGGGCAGAATATGAGGGTATATTTGACAAGTAATAATAGTTTTCATGAAACAAATGGTACAGGAATATAAAATGGACGTTAATAATAAATACATATGGTACAACTCAACAAAGCCAAACTGATGCGGTTCAAGTCACGATGAGAAGTGTTATTTTGTGCTTACTGATAAGTCCTGTCTCAGATGTGTCCTGAAAATCGGATGATATGAAGGCTACACTCGCATATGCAAATAATAGATTTCAAGTTCTTGCTTTCATCAACTACCCTCCATAGCAGGATTTCTCTTTTATATCAGTCCCTGCCACCAAAGGTATAAAGGTGCGCGCAGAGTCGACCGCAAGTCATCAGTATTCATTCAAATCTGGCTGTCCACTGACTGGTGAAAGAACATCTATTTTGTACCAGCAGTTGTACTGATTGGTCAGTATATGTGCCAGACACCTGATTACAGTTTATGACCTAAAGTTGGTCAATTCAGAATTGATGATATTTTGTGAGGAAGGCAAGTATTTCTGACACCAGGATTTCCACACTTTGAATGAGATCAAAATAAGGGCAATGCCAGCAGAAGTAGTAATTGAATTCAACTTATGTAATGCCTAAGCAACATCATCTTGCTTGAGACTGTTTCAAAAATTGGCCCAGTTTGTGAATCACACAAGTCGATATATTGCCTTTATGCCTCAGTCACAATTGTACCAAATAAGTTTTATTGTTCATGGTTTTTACATCACTTTCACCATTATTTAATCATTTTGTGATGATACCTACTAGTAGCAGATATAGTGCTGCCTCTCTGAATTGTCATGTCACAGGTCCTTGACAGGGAGAACGAGTTGACCCTAAGGCACGGGCCTCAGCTCATATGGAAAATTGTATCATGATTATTCAAGTGGGTCGCATGGCACATGCAAGATTGAATGACACAGACTCTCCTGTCAAATTAATTACAAGTAACATTTAAAACAAAAGAAAATAACTTACCCTGTCTGATATGGACAAGCCATGTTTCTATGTATTGTGGGATGACGAGTATGTTTGACTGTTATAAATACACTGGTGGGTAGAAATCCATACAAATCAGCTGAAGTGTTTAAATCACTCGTGCATAAACCAGAACCACAAGCCCACAGTCCAGTGCTTGCCAAAACCAAGGTATTGAATAAGAAAAGGAACCGTGCATATTTTAGATGAACCTAGTACAAGGAACCATGCATAATTTAGAGTAAGGTAAGATTAATCTAGAACAAGGAACCATGTATAGTTTAGAGTAAGTTAAGATTAATCTAGAACAAGGAACCATGCATAATTTCCACCATGCATAATTTCCACTGGCTTCAAAGCACCATGAGGTTGAGATATCAAGAAGTAACATGATGAATTATACATTACACTTTATTCATAATATTATCTCAAATAAGTCAACAAGTCATGGCAAAAAGTGGGGCACAAATCTGAAAGTTTTAATGCTTGGAACTAATGCCTGAGATGGAGGTAAAGTACATTTAACTAACAAATAGCTTCAGCAATTGTACTAAATGTTTCCAAATTGCAACTATATTGTACTCATTACTTTGTTTCCAACATAAACAAGGAAACAAACTTATTAACACAACTTTGCAATACAATACACACCTGCAGAAAAATAATGTTTACCCACTCTTTGCACACTGCCGCTACTGCACTTCACAATGAGTGTACCAAGGAGGACCACTGCCGCTACTGCACTTCACAATGAGTGTACCAAGGAGGACCACTGCCGTTACTGCACTTCATAATGAGTGTATAAAGGAGGACCACTGCCGCTACTGCACTTCACAATGAGTGTACCAAGAAGGACCACTCCCGCTACTGCACTTCACATTGAGTGTACCAAGGAGGACCACTCCCGCTACTGCACCTCACATTGAGTGTGCAAAGGAGTACCACTGCCGCTACTGCACTTCACATTGAGTGTACCAAGGAGGACCACTCCCGCTACTGCACTTAACAATGGGTGTACAAAGGAGGACCACTCCCGCTACTGCACTTCACAATAAGTGTACCAAGAAGGACCACTCCCGCTACTGCACTTCACAATGAGTGTACCAAGGTAGATTGACATGGCCGACGTCGTACGGGTCATCAGAAACTTTAATGTGCAACATAAAAGTTGCTTGCGTTCCGTGATGTCTTATCAGCAAATATCATCCTAAACTACACAGCAGGGTCCAGTGAGTGTCAGCAGATTATTTTAGGGCTGCCAGTGGCATCGTACGATGAAAATAGGATTTTTTACATTTCATGTGTTCACAGGCCATCGTCAGATGATCCAACGGGCTCCCTACGATATCTTATAGATGCTTTTAGGATATCCTTCAGACGTCTTTCAAATGATCTAGATGTCTTTAGGATATCCTAAAAAAGTCTATGGCATTTAATCTGGCACATGTCGTGCAGCACCCGTGTCGTGTGAAAATGTGACCACAGCCACGGCCAGATTACCACTGATACATTCCTCGGTGAATATGCGACCGGGGTATTAGATGACATTATCGTGTACCAGACACATTAAGTCTGATTGTCATGCATGAAGAGCTGTTTGCATTGCCCTGGAAATACAGTTAACACCGGTTTTATTTGACATCTATAAATAACAATTCAACAAGCTTGCCTCATGATGTTCTACATTTTATTGAGGACCTATTTGTTTCGCCATCCACTTTTTCTGAACCAAAACATATCTTCACATTTTTCCTCAGTCCTTTGGAACACTGAATCCGTCTATGACGTTCTGGGTGCTGGGAAGATTTGCCATAAGTGCCTTTGGTTGGGAAAGGATGCTGTCTCTCATTGTTGTTGCTATCTCTCACGTGTGCAGGTATCTATCTCTGCTGTAACTATCTCACTTATACAACTGTCTCTCACGTGTGCAGTTATCTCTCTGTTGTATCTGTATTTCCCTTGTGCATCACTCACTGTTGCAGCTGTCTCTCACATGTGTAGTCATCTCTCACTTATCTCTCACTTATCTCTCACTTATGCAGCTTTCTCACTTGTACAGCTATCTCTCTCTGTTGTAACTTTTCATCACTTGTGCAGCTATCTCTCACTGTTGTAACTGTCTCCCATTGTCTCTCAACTGTCATACCTGTGCAGCTATCTCTCACCTATGCAGCTGCCTCTCACTTATGCAGCTATATCTCTATCTGTTGTCACTATCTCTCACATGTGCAGCCATCTTTCACATATGCAGCTGTCTCACTTGTGCAGCTATCTCTCTGATGTGACTATCTCTCACTTGTGCAGCTATCTCCCACTTGTGCAGCTGTCTATCTCTCACCTTTTGTAGCTATCTCTCACCTCTGCTGCTGGCTCTCACTTGTGCAGCTGTCTATCTCTCACTGTTGTGTATATATATATATATATATATATATATATATATATATATATATATATATATATATATATATATATATATATATATATATATATATATATATATATGTGTGTATATATCACTGTTGTATATATATATATATATATATATATATATATATATATATATATATATATAATGTATATATACCACATCTGTATTAATCTTGAAGGAAATGCTTTTCTGATTATTTAATACAAACCTAGAAGTATACACATCGGAGTGGAAATTTTACTTTCTTTGACCTCCAATCATTATATATTTTTTCTTAGGGTCACCTCGACTGTCTAGCTTCTCGCCTGCATTGTGGGGCAATATTCTGGTCACAAAAGGGGCAAACCAGTAAATATATATTATTTGTACAATATCATTACAACATTTCTGTTTATCAGCAAAATCCGTGTGCGACAGGATTGAACACACCATACACTGTACATAAACGTAAATAGAATTCCTTTTCATTATCTGGAAGGAACAGGCATATATTTTTGTGGTTTATCTTCTGGTACCTTGTGGCTCTCTGAGGAATCTAATTGGATAATATTATAGGAATATATTTTCTATAAATTATAAACAAAGTTGAAGCCAACATATCGGGTGAGGAAAATAGGTGCGAGGAAAATAGGTGCGAGGAAATAGGTGGGTGAGGAAAATAGGTGCGAGGAAATAGGTGCGAGGAAAATAGGTGCGAGGAAAATAGGTGCAAGGAAAATAGGTGCGAGGAAAATAGATGGACACTATCTTATATTACCCTATCTTATATATAAAAAATAAATTGGTAAATTTATATAAGAGGATAAAATACTTACAATGCTATCTCTAATAACAATCATATCAGGACATAAATCCAATGGCAAAAAGTCTTGAATTTTACTAGGAAACTGAACAAAGCGATTAAACAGAGCATATTATTTCTGCGTCCATAGAACACAATACAATACAATAGAAAACAACTTCAGTTCAAAAAACATTTCCTTGTCTTAAACATATTGTAACCCAACAAATCTTAGATCATAGTTTAAATATTAAATCTAAGTTTAAATACTAAATCTAAGTTATACAATTTTAATTACATAATTTATTATTGCTCTGTAGGGTAATTGGACACAATAACTTGTGTATTTCTCTGACCGAAATGTTCTAACATTCATAGACACAACCATAAACAGATTTTGATAGTTTTATAACACACATATAAATGAAATGCACAAGTATAATCATTCAAAAACATAAATATACCACAATGATTCTCAATACTACCCAGTCATATTTAAACTACTACTTTTGTGTTTCAATATCCTGATATAATATAAGAAATGTTGTGATTTGTCTGGCAACTCAGATGCAGGTAACTGAAATATTAATAGATAACCCCTGAATGATGCAGGTAACTGAAATATTAATAGATAACCCCTGAATGGTGCAGGTAACTGAAATATTTATAGATAACCCCTGAATGATGCAGGTAACTGAAATAGTAATAGATAACCACTGAATGATGCAGGTAACTGAAATAGTAATAGATAACCCCTGAATGATGCAGGTCACTGAAATATTAATAGATAACCCCTAAATGGTGCAGGTAACTGAAATAGTAATAGATAACCCCTAAATGGTGCAGGTAACTGAAATAGTAATAGATAACCACTGAATGATGCAGGTAACTGAAATATTAATAGATAACCCCTGAATGATGCAGGTAACTGAAATAGTAATAGATAACCACTGAATGATGCAGGTAACTGAAATATTAATAGATAACCCCTGAATGGTGCAGGTAACTGAAATATTAATAGATAACCCCTGAATGGTGCAGGTAACTGAAATATTTATAGATAACCCCTGAATGATGCAGGTAACTGAAATAGTAATAGATAACCACTGAATGATGCAGGTAACTGAAATATTAATAGATAACCCATAAATGGTGCAGGTAACTGAAATAGTAATAGATAACCCCTGAATGATGCAGGTAACTGAAATAGTAATAGATAACCCCTGAATGATACAGGTAACTGAAATATTAATAGATAACCCCTGAATGATGCAGGTAACTGAAATATTAATAGATAACCCCTGAATGATGCAGGGAACTGAAATAGATAACCCCTGAATGATGAAGGTAACTGAAATAGTAATAGATAACCCCTGAATGATGCAGGTAACTGAAATATTAATAGATAACCCCTGAATGATGCAGGTAACTGAAATATTAATAGATAACCCCTGAATGATGCAGGTAACTGATTATTAATAGATAACCCCTGAATGGTGCAGGTAACTGAAATATTAATAGATAACCACTGAATGATGCGGGTAACTGAAATAATAAAAGATAACCCCTGAATGATGCAGGTAACTGAAATAGTAATAGATAACCCCTGAATGATGCAGGTAACTGAAATATTAATAGATAACCACTGAATGATGCAGGTAACTGAAATATTAATAGATAACCCCTGAATGGTGCAGGTAACTGAAATAGTAATAGATAACCCCTGAATGATGCAGGTAACTGAAATAGTAATAGATAACCCCTGAATGATGCAGGTAACTGAAATATTAATAGATAACCCCTGAATGATGCAGGTAACTGAAATAGTAATAGATAACCCCTGAATGATTATTTCAAGTGTTAGAAATGTCTATATTTAGTCTAGCAATTTAGAATTATACTAATTTTTCAATTGAACTTGAAATAAATGATCTTTAAATACCCCTATACAACTAAGTTGATTAGACATTAAAACAGTTCTAAAATGTATGTTGTAGCAAAATCACCGCATTTAGTCATTGAGTCCATTGGGGAAAACCTACAAATCGATGAGGGCCTGGCCCTGACTGGAGGCAGAGGTACACTGCTACAGAGATACTCACTGCCCTAAACAAAGTTAATGAAAAGCTTAAGCATGAATGATGATCTTAAACTTGACATTGTACAAAATGACAGTGACATTTCTACTCTAGATGAATTTAAAATTGCAACACTGAACGTCAACAAAATCTGGAGGAGGTAAGGAGCATTTAGGAAAATGACAGTTTTACAAAAAATAAAATTGATGAACTGAAGTTAGATGGAGAGGAAATTTGCACGACTCCAAGAAACCATAAAATTTGAGAAGGAAAACTAATCCAGATCTTGCTAGCCAGCTCAAGTCTTCCCCTATGAAAGAGGAACCCTTAGATAACCGAAAGCCCAAAATACTTACAATAATAGAACAAACAAAACAGTATATCAACTGGTAGATCAACCATATGAAAGCTGTCTCTGACTAGACTTTCTGCTCGCCCATTTGTGTCCCTTCCTGCAACTCATTCGCAGATTTACGTTTAATTTCAATATTCACAAGTGTCTTTTCCATTTCATGTTAATAAGCGTGGGCGGAAATAGTGCTGCTACTACTATTCTGAGAAAATATACATGTACTTTTTGTTTTGCTGTATTTTCAGAATTTAACTCAGCTAGTCGAGTCCTGGCCTGTTCATACCTTTCAGGAGACATAGACTCGATGCCTGTCATGCTTTACCTGTAGGTCATGTTAGAGACATGACTGATGCTTATCTATAAGTGTCCTGCTGGCATTGTACCTAGGCTTGATATGAAACCTACACTCATGCACAACTGCTTATATTTACACCCATGCCATTTGAATCAAGACATAGTACCCAATCAATTTTTAATAAAATTTCTGAACATCAAAAGCAACAATTTATTGGACACAAAAGAATTGTTTGATGTATACTTTAGCCACATGAACCAGAGTTAGATTACTCCAAACTGAGCAATGTTACCTTGTACGTGCTTTTAGGCTCCTACAATATGACAAGAAATATATCACAAGAAATATATCACAACTCATTCAATATTTTGTACTTTAGAGTTAATGGAAGTGTTTATTTGGCTCATCCTTTCTGTGGTATCATTATGCAGCCTATAAGGGAAACTAATACCAAAGATACTCACATTGACATACCACAGATACTTGGAGTTGTTACTACTGTATCCAGCAGGATCCTCTGCCAAACCTAACATAGTCTCATTCAACAAATCTTTGTCATTTTTGCATACCAAGCATGAAGTTCCTGATGCTGAGATATGCCCCACACAAAAACTGTGACCTTAAGGTCATAGCATTGAAGTCAATGGGCACTGGGGCAAAAGAAAAATGACAATGCACAATTCAGTGTTCGCCAAAAGTCTTATAAACACAAATATTCACATTTTAAGAATGGGGTAGTTCCAGCTGAAATTAAGGCTGGAGAGATTACTTTGCAAGATCCAAGTGTCAAAAACTTAATATTATATGAATATAATATTAGATGAAGAATGTACATTCAAACAAAAAGTCTAGAAAATGTGTAAAAATATTTTTTTTCAATTAAAAAAACTTTTTTTCTCATCCAAAAAGCCCCTAATTAAAGCAGTCAACACTTTAGGTCATATATTTGTTACATCAATGCTTGAATATGGAAAATCCCTCTTGGAAGCATTGCTGAAATGGGAAATAGCCAAACTGCAAAAAATGCAAAATAATAATAATAATAATGATAATAATGATGATAATGATGATAATGATGATAATGTTGATAATGATGATAATGATGATAATGATAATGATAATGATAATAATAATAATAATAATAATAATAATAATAATAATAATAATAATAATAATAATAATAATAATAATAATAATAATTAACTAGGAGTAGATCACGCAAGTAAGGCGGCGCCTTACCATTAGTTAACCAATTCCTGTCATGCATATCTTTTTCCATCTGCCATTTTGAGTTCATAACCAATATCTCAGGATATATATGTATGTATATATACCACATCTGTATTAATCTTGAAGGAAATGCTTTTCTGATTATTTAATACAAACCTAGAAGTAAACACATCGGAGTGGAAAGTTTACTTTCTTTGACCTCCAATCATTATATATTTTTTCTTAGGGTCACCTCAACTGTCTAGCTTCTCGCCTGCATTGTGGGGCAATATCCTGGTCACAAAAGGGGCAAACCAGAAAATATATATTATTTGTACAATATCATTACAACATTTCTGTTTATCAGCAAAATCCGCATGCGACAGGATTGAACACACCATGCACTGTACATAAACGTAAACAGAATTCCTTTTCATTATTTGGAAGGAACAGGCATATATTTTTGTGGTTTATCTTCTGGTACCTTGTGGCTCTCTGAAGAATCTCTTTTGGATAATATTATAGGAATATATTTTCTATAGATTATACACATAGTTGAAGCCAACATATCGGGTGAGGAAAATAGGTGCGAGGAAAATAGGTGCGAGGAAAATAGGTGCGAGGAAAATAGGTGCGAGGAAAATAGGTGCGAGGAAAATAGGTGCAAGGAAAATAGGTGCGAGGAAATAGGTGGGTGAGGAAAATAGGTGCGAGGAAAATAGGTGGGAGGAAATAGGTGTGAGGAAAATAGGTGGGTGAGGAAAATAGGTGCGAGGAAAATAGGTGCGAGGAAAATAGGTGCGAGGAAATAGGTGGGTGAGGAAATAGGTGGGTGAGGAAAATAGGTGCGAGGAAAATAGGTGGGTGAGGAAAATAGGTGCGAGGAAAATAGGTGCGAGGAAAATAGGTGGGTGAGGAAAATAGGTGCGAGGAAAATAGGTGCGAGGAAATAGGTGGGTGAGGAAAATAGGTGCGAGGAAAATAGGTGGGCGAGGAAAATAGGTGCGAGGAAAATAGGTGCGAGGAAAATAGGTGCGAGGAAAATAGGTGCGAGGAAAATAAGTGCAAGGAAAATAGGTGCAAGGAAAATAGGTGCGAGGAAAATAGGTGCGAGGAAAATAGATGGACACTATCTTATATTACCCTATCTTATATATAAAAAATAAATTGGTGAATTTATATAAGAGGATAAAATACTAACAATGCTATCTCTAATAACAATCATATCAGGACATAAATCCATTGGCAAAAAGTCTTGAATTTTACTAAGAAACTGAACAAAGCGATTAAACAGAGCATATTATTTCTGCGTCCATAAAGTAGACTAAGTTGAATTTCCGAGAACACAAAACAATACAATAGAAAACAACTTCAGTTCAAAAAACATTTCCTTGTCTTAAACATATTGTAACCCAACAAATCTTAGATCATAGTTTAAATATTAAATCTAAGTTTAAATATTAAATCTAAGTTTAAATATTAAATCTAAGTCATACAATTTTAATTACATAATTTATTATTGATCTGTAGGGTAATTGGACACAATAACTTGTGTATTTCTCTGACCGAAATGTTCTAACATTCATAGACACAACCATAAACAGATTTTGATAGTTTTATAACACACATATAAACGAAATGCACAAGTGTAATCATTCAAAATCATAAATATACCACAATGATTCTCAATACTACCCAGTCATATTTAAACTACTACTTTTGTGTTTCAATATCCTGATATAATATAAGAAATGTTGTGATTTGTCTGGCAACTCAGATGCAGGTAACTGAAATATTAATAGATAACCCCTGAATGATGCAGGTAACTGAAATATTAATAGATAACCCCTGAATGATGCGGGTAACTGAAATAGTAATAGATAACCCCTGAATGATGCAGGTAACTGAAATAGTAATAGATAACCCCTGAATGATGCAGGTAACTGAAATAGTAATAGATAACCCCTGAATGGTGCAGGTAACTGAAATAGTAATAGATAACCCCTGAATGATGCAGGTAACTGAAATAGTAATAGATAACCCCTGAATGATGCAGGTAACTGAAATAGATAACCCCTGAATGATGCAGGTAACTGAAATAATAATAATAATAATAATGATTTATATAGCGCTATATCAGACTAAGTCTGCTCTAAGCGCTTAGTAATAGATAACCCCTGAATGGTGCAGGTAACTGAAATATTAATAGATAACCCCTGAATGATGCAGGTAACTGAAATATTAATAGATAACCCCTGAATGGTGCAGGTAACTGAAATAGTAATAGATAACCCCTGAATGATGCAGGTAACTGAAATAGTAATAGATAACCCCTGAATGATGCAGGTAACTGAAATATTAATAGATAACCCCTGAATGATGCAGGTAACTGAAATAGTAATAGATAACCCCTGAATAATTATTTCAAGTGTTAGAAATGTCTATATTTAGTCTAGCAATTTAGAATTATACTAATTTTTCAATTGAACTTGAAATAAATGATCTTTAAATACCCCTATACAACTAAGTTGATTAGACATTAAAACAGTTCTAAAATGTATGTTGTAGCAAAATCACCGCATTTAGTCATTGAGTCCATTGGGGAAAACCTACAAATCGATGAGGGCCTGGCCCTGACTGGAGGCAGAGGTACACTGCTACAGAGATACTCACTGCCCTAAACAAAGTTAATGAAAAGCTTAAGCATGAATGATGATCTTAAACTTGACATTGTACAAAAGGACAGTGACATTTCTACTCTAGATGAATTTAAAATTGCAACACTGAACGTCAACAAAATCTGGAGGAGGTAAGGAGCATTTAGGAAAATGACAGTTTTACAAAAAATAAAATTGATGAACTGAAGTTAGATGGAGAGGATATTTGCACGACTCCAAGAAACCATAAAATTTGAGAAGGAAAACTAATCCAGATCTTGCTAGCCAGCTCAAGTCTTCCCCTATGAAAGAGGAACCCTTAGATAACCGAAAGCCCAAAATACTTACAATAATAGAACAAACAAAACAGTATATCAACTGGTAGATCAACCATATGAAAGCTGTCTCTGACTAGACTTTCTGCTCGCCCATTTGTGTCCCTTCCTGCAACTCATTCGCAGATTTACGTTTAATTTCAATATTCACAAGTGTCTTTTCCATTTCATGTTAATAAGCGTGGGCGGAAATAGTGCTGCTACTACTATTCTGAGAAAATATACATGTACTTTTTGTTTTGCTGTATTTTCAGAATTTAACTCAGCTAGTCGAGTCCTGGCCTGTTCATACCTTTCAGGAGACATAGACTCGATGCCTGTCATGCTTTACCTGTAGGTCATGTTAGAGACATGACTGATGCTTATCTATAAGTGTCCTGCTGGCATTGTACCTAGGCTTGATATGAAACCTACACTCATGCACAACTGCTTATATTTACACCCATGCCATTTGAATCAAGACATAGTACCCAATCAATTTTTAATAAAATTTCTGAACATCAAAAGCAACAATTTATTGGACACAAAAGAATTGTTTAATGTATACTTTAGCCACATGAACCAGAGTTAGATTACTCCAAACTGAGCAATGTTACCTTGTACGTGCTTTTAGGCTCCTACAATATGACAAGAAATATATCACAAGAAATATATCACAACTCATTCAATATTTTGTACTTTAGAGTTAATGGAAGTGTTTATTTGGCTCATCCTTTCTGTGGTATCATTATGCAGCCTATAAGGGAAACTAATACCAAAGATACTCACATTGACATACCACAGATACTTGGAGTTGTTACTACTGTATCCAGCAGGATCCTCTGCCAAACCTAACATAGTCTCATTCAACAAATCTTTGTCATTTTTGCATACCAAGCATGAAGTTCCTGATGCTGAGATATGCCCCACACAAAAACTGTGACCTTAAGGTCATAGCATTGAGGTCAATGGGCACTGGGGCAAAAGAAAAATGACAATGCACAATTCAGTGTTCGCCAAAAGTCTTATAAACACAAATATTCACATTTTAAGAATGGGGTAGTTCCAGCTGAAATTAAGGCTGGAGAGATTACATTGCAAGATCCAAGTGTCAAAAACTTAATATTATATGAATATAATATTAGATGAAGAATGTACATTCAAACAAAAAGTCTAGAAAATGTGTAAAAATATTGTTTTTCAATTAAAAAAACTTTTTTTCTCATCCAAAAAGCCCCTAATTAAAGCAGTCAACACTTTAGGTCATATATTTGTTACATCAATGCTTGACTATGGAAAATCCCTCTTGGAAGCATTGCTGAAATGGGAAATAGCCAAACTGCAAAAAATGCAAAATGTTCCAGCAAGAGTGGTAGGAAAGATAAGGAAACATGATCATATAACAGGAAAACTAACATATTGGCTCCTATAATAATAATAATAATAATAATAATAATAATAATAATAATAATAATAATAATAATAATAATAATAATAATAATAATAATAATAATAATATTAATAATAATAATAATAATAATAATAATAATAATAATAATAATAATAATAATAATAATAATAATAATAATAATAATAATAATAAAAATAAAAATAATAATAATAATAATAATAATAATAATAATAATAATAATAATAATAATAATAATAATAATAATAATAATAATAATAATAATAATAATAATTAACTAGGAGTAGATCACGCAAGTAAGGCGGCGCCTTACCATTAGTTAACCAATTCCTGTCATGCATATTTTTTTCCATCTGCCATTTTGAGTTCATAACCAATAACTCAGGAGGAAGTTGAATATATTTTCCATCAATTTCCTTCTGAAAAACATGGTAAATGTCCAATGGGGAATTCATGATGGTTCAACCGTAATGCAACTCTCTCCCTTCTCATATTAACAGATCTCGAGACTGTGTTACCTTCACTGTCATTATATGGACATTGAAAACATTATAGATAATTATAAATCCAGTACATTCTCCCGTCACACTGGGCTCATATCAACGTAGGTGACATTTGGCTTTCTCATGGAGGATAGTCGTATTGTGACATCTATTAGCAAAGCTATGGAAGAATGCATTTATTGTAATCAGCTAGAGTTTGGTCTGTTAATCGTAAAGGTCTGTTAAATCATTAATGAATAATACACCTAGCCTTGTGATACATATTAATAATGCCATTGCCAGCAGATCTTTGTGATGTTTGATGTGGTGCCCTCTATATTTCAAATATCATGATCATTCCAGTGCATACACGTGTGTACGGCCATTGAGACGTGTACATTCCTTGATTTCGGGCAATGTAAGCCTGAACAATCAATGTGAATATAGGCTGTACTCATCTGGAGAGTATGTTAATTAATCAGAATATAAACTGGTTGGGAGTACAAAAGAGGCTGGGTTTTTTATATTGGGAAATGGCCAAGGAGGTGCCTAGACATGAAATAGAAATATTTCGAAAAGGATCTTATTCTGTAAAAAAACATGTTTACATTATAAAATGATTTGCTGGATACAGTACATTGTCACTAATAATGTCATTGTACAAATAAAAATTGACAAATGATATTTCAATGACAAAAGTGGCCTTAGCAATACGTTATATAAATACAAGATTAATAGAATATATGTTACAATGTATGTTTTTATTAGGTCAAATAGATGATTTGTGAGTTCTGAGGCATTGTAGTAGGCAGATATTGGCAGGCATCATACCAGCATAACCTTACTCCACCCGAAACACGGTCAAAGTATATATGGAGCTGTCTACCGGTATGATCATGGGTGAACAACAACGGGAAGAGACAAAGACTCCTTTGGGACGTACATCTTTGGCAGTTGTCCACCAAGGATCCCTTGGTGTTCACACTATTTGAACTGTGCAACATGATCCTCTTTGCAAAGACGATTATCTAACAAACAAGCGAATCTGGCCAATAGATAATTTACTATTTGATTTCCTTGGTGCTCAGTATATTGCAAATAACAGATGCTTCTCTCATTCTTGCAAATAACGGATCTTATAGTCATGGTCAGTCATTATTGAAACATACTATCGTCAGAGTAGACACAACAGTACATACACATAGAAGGCATCTTTCACTAGAAGAGGGCAATTGTTGATCATCAGAGAACTGAGTTACTCTATTAAGATCAAATGTTGGTAGGGTATGAAGAGTGCAACGGAGTTACTCTATTAAGATCAAATGTTGGTAGTGTATGAAGAGTGCAACGGAGTTACTCTATTAAGATCAAATGTTGGTAGGGTATGAAGAGTGCAACGGAGTTACTCTATTAAGATCAAATGTTGGTTGTGTATGAAGAGTGCATCTTTATTGAAATAGAAAATACACTTACCATAAACACTTCTATACAAAATGAAGCATAAAGTTCTATTCCAGAATAGGGCTTCTAGCTTGCACTGGATCAAGACATATGTATGTTGCACCAAAAGAGCCCTTGCCATCAACAATTAGTGTTTTCATACACAAATCTCAACCGGCCCCACTAACACCGTTGGTAAAGTGTTGGATCTTTGCCTTTGTTGGTCATATAACTGGAGGTCGGGAGGTGGTGGGTTCGACTCCCTCTGCCGACAGTGTTACTTTCGTTGCGCCGAACATCAACAAGTTGACCCTGGTAAAACTTAGAATAAGGCTAGAGAACAGATTGTACTGCCTGTTTTAGTTAGTGGGAGTTAACCAGTAACATATTTTTTCTTGATATGTTCCAGGAGTTGCAAGCCCAATGACCTGTCTCATTGGATCTTCGCTTAGTTGCTCCACAAAACTGTATTATCTTATCAAACTGTATTATCTTATCGCCTTGACATTTATCTTTATTTTTACTTTATTTTTTGGTCAAATTATGTACAAATCAGTCCACTAAGATTTTATGTAAAAAACTTGTCCAGTTGTAATTTATGTCAACATGCTCAATATATGATTTATTCATTAATGTGTCTCTTATTGTGGAAATTACGTCAATTTACTGTTATTGAGAACCACTTGCAGAGGTTCCATTTTAAAATATCATCAGGGAAGTGGGGGTTTAGGAAATCGACATGGGAGGGGGTGGGATTAGGGGGGTGTGTAAACAAAACCTATGAACGGACATCAGATATGATTTGCCATTGTTTATTGGACAATATTCTGTTTGACAACCCAATAGAAAAGCTGTGTGTATAATTGGTGTTCCCGTTCGTTGGTGAATTGTTTCAGATAGAGCAATGGGTCCAACTCACCTCATCTTCAGCACAATGATAATTTATTATTCTTGAGCACATTAATTATATGGATTAAACAATTAGTTTTGAGTTAAGGGCATTTGTATAAAGTTTTAGTTTTACTAGTTTAATCTACCTTAGGGGAAACTTTGATGTGGGTACAAATATGATACAATATATAAGGTTTCCATCTCTACCTAGCAGTTTATTATTAGTGGATATCATAATACCTTGATTAATTATTCAAGTCTCTGCAATAATGAAGTTGGTAAATATCAAACGTCTGTGTATTCCTCACTACTCAAAATAGAAACTACTTTTAATACATTTTGTTGTGTGTCTATGAAAGTACTGCTTTCTTCAGGGTTGATCACCCCCTAACTATTAATGCAATGTTCCATGCCTTATCATGTTATTGTGATACTCACTAAGTTTTATTTGCTTGAATTCATTGTGGTGACGATATACCATTCACGCATTCATTCATAATGTAATGGGTGTACTCAGTGATCAATAACATAAACGTTAATGGCCAGTAAGAGCATTGCTTTCAGGTGCCCATAGAATTTGCTTAGTGCCCTGACACATTTAAGGTAAATATTTAACAGGTACAATATCCTTATCAACACTCATTAGCTCTCTAGAAAATCTAACATCAATAATATTATGTTATTTTCTCTTATAATAGACGATTGGTTCAAAGGAAAGCTTTTATCGGGTATTGTTACGTATTGCCGTATTGGTCATCTGAATGTTATTCTTGCTATATTTACATGTCTAATGTCACATGTTTCACAGTATGGTGGATATGGAGGTTTTGGAACATGTATATTATTTGGATTGTAAATTGATATGACGTCATTGTTTGCCCTCGCAGAATTAAAAGGAATACTTGTCAAGACCTGCCAAAGCTAAATCAAATATATGATTTATCGATTTGATATATATACTCTCTGTTAGCCGTGATTGGTATGGGGTACGCAATACGCCCAGTAGAAGCCATATTTCTCAAATCCTCCCAACAACAATAGTCTGCTTATATCTGAATCAAAATGATTGATAAAACCTTAATACTTTGGATTACGGCTACTTTTATCGGTGCAAATTGTATAGGTAAGTTAATCTTGGAGGTTCAAACAATTCTTTCCACTCAAATTTATTTTTGACAACAGACGAAGTGATGACCATTTATCAGTTGTATACAACATATTCACACACTTAACTCATCCACTTTGGAGTATCGACAGAAATACATAGAAAACAATAAGATTATCATTGTTCACAATAAGATGATTAGTTTTATTGTTCTGTGATAAAATGATTCACTTATAATTTATTTTTTCAGCCAAACTACTGCGAGAAATGTACTTTTTTTCTTCGAGTTAGTGTAAAATAATGAATGACGCAAATCCTCTTCACATAATTTGATACCTTGGCACTTGATACCTTGGCACTTGATACCTTGGCACTTGATACCTTGGCACTTGATACCTTGGCACTTGATACCTTGGCACTTGATACCTTGGCACTTGATACCTTGGCACTTGATACCTTGGCACTTGATACCTTGGCACTTGATACCTTGGCACTTGATACCTTGGCACTTGATACCTTGGCACTTGATACCTTGGCACTTGATACCTTGGCACTTGTAGGATTGCTTGGCACTTGTAGGATTGCTTGGCACTTGTAGGATTGCTTGGAACTTGTAGGATTGCTTGGCACTTGTAGGATTGCTTGGCACTTGTTTTTGTTTTTGTTTTGATTTGGGTTTGTTAAGTTTCAAGTTATGATGTTAGACCTGTGTCAAGTAGGTTGTAGAAAATTCATTATTCAAGAATATCCCGATACCAATTACATTTTGTTCAACTATTAAAGCATTCATGAAACTACAGAAGTCACAGGCAATCCTACATAGCCATTCAATATCTGTATCGGTGGGATCCATATAGTTATGCTTATTTGGTTACATTTATTTACCTTTTATTATGGAGGACAAATAAAATGAAGAGCATTAGATACATAGGAATACATGTCATAAACATAACATGATTTAAATGTATTTTTTTTTTGTGTTATTACAAGTTGTTCTGGCTAAAAATGTTTTTGTTCACATGGAATGTGAAATAATAGGTGTTAAATATAGGATGCCTTACGGTTACATAAATTTATGTATTGATATTTACATGTTTTTCTTTCATGTTGGCTGTGTGAACATAAAAATATAGTCTGTAAAAAATGTTTTCAGAGACTAATTTGACACGGCTGCATAATGACTTGATGGCTAACTATGTGAAGGTCAGACCTGTTCTGGATCACAAAACACCGCTCAACGTCTACATTACCTTTAGTCTATACCAGATCAAAGAACTGGTAAGTCTACCCCACCTTCAGTCTATACCAGATCAAAGAACTGGTAAGTCTACCCCACCTGCAGTCGATACCAGATCAGAGAACTGGTAAGTCTACCCTACCTCAGTCTATACCAGATCAAAGAACTGGTAAGTCTACCCCACCTGCAGTCTATACCAGATCAAAGAACTGGTAAGTCTACCTCACCTGCAGTCTATACCAGATCAAAGAACTGGTAAGTCTACCTCACCTGCAGTCTATACCAGATCAAAGAACTGGTAAGTCTACCCTACATCAGTCTATACCAGATCAAAAAACTGGTAAGTCTACCCCACCTGCAGTCTATACCAGATCAAAGAACTGGTAAGTCTACCCCACCTGCAGTCTATACCAGATCAAAAAATTGGTAAGTCTACTCCACCTGCAGTCTTTACCAGATCAAAGAACTGGTAAGTCTACCCCACCTGCAGTCTATACCAGATCAAAGACCTGGTAAGTCTACCCTACATCAGTCTATACCAGATCAAAAAACTGCTAAGTCTGCTTCACCTTTAGTCGACACCAGATCAGAGAACTGGTAAAATGAACACTTATACAGCACCAATACCAGGCAGTGCCTGTTCATTGCGCTTAGTCTCATAGTGTCTCCTAAAGACGTGGAGTCTATAGACTTAAACACAGACACAGTAGGACTTCTCTTAACCTCATTAGGGATACCATTCTATAATCTCAGTGCGGTTGAAGGTTTCATAAATAGAATTTCCAACAAGTAAGGGAGGGTGACTTACCAGTTAGCACTTTCCAAGTTAAGAGCAACAATTTATATTTTATTCTTGCCTGTACTGGATTTCTTTGGGCTTATGTGTGATATGGTCATATTTATTAATTCCTCCAATAAGTCCAATAAGTATGTCATTATGTCATTTTGGGCCTTATCTTATCAAATTTGTATTTTTGCCATGGCAGCAATTATATGACGTCATGGAAACCATTATGACATCATGAATTACTTCAAATTGCCAACTCAGTACATAATATCATTTTTATAAGAATGACATGGATTTGTACAACGACAAGCATTAGCTTACAACTGAACAGAATAGCATGGAAATGGGTTCAAAAATCAGGTAATTGTACACCATGCATTAGGATTTATTATCAGTTGAAACAAAAAATACTTGCCCTTAGAATTTATTTGAAATGTCCTGAAGAATGACTATATTCTGGCAACATCTGACTTTCTTTGTTTGAGCCTTTATTTACAGTTGAATTCTGGTTTACAGATATGTTTAATGTAATCTGTTACTTACACAAATAGATCATGACACAGTAAGGACATTTGAATGATTTGTAAAAGCATTTTAAGCCACATTTGTATAAAATCCAAAGAGAAACTGACGTTGGCATATCTGTTTCCTTTATCTCCCGAATGTGCCCAATCAGTTATAAATCTGAGAGGCTCACTAAACCTGTCATAACCCCTTTAAAAATTGCCTCAAAAACCGGGCCCGAATGAAACGCCTACACGTTATTAGGTATCTTGCACAATAGAATAGCAAATAAAGCAAGCTGAAGTAAGTAAGCTGAACAGGGCAGATCAATTGCTTATTATTATCGCTTGAGAATGATATAATGAAATGACAACACTGGACCTTACATCACGTGTTAGGCCCTCAAGTACTTTGCATTACATTAAATTTGGATCTATGTGTCCAATCATGCATGTGAGTCACACCCTCCAAAATATCATACAAACCATTGATCAGCCTCAGATCACGACCTGTGATCAGTTGGCTGACTGAGACGCTAACCAATCAGTACAAAGGATAGTCATTCATTTTTGTCACCATTCAGTACATGGGTTGATTGTTATAAATTGACATGACTTGAGACTGATCCTGTATGTACTTTTATTCACTGATAGCAGAGACTGACATAAGAGATAAGTCCTGAAGAAATTTTGATGGAATATTCGACCAACTTTCAGCCATCTTGGTTTCAGTGTTTCCATAGTTTGGCTACAGCAATCACTAGTAACGTTTCTGGTAACACAGTAGGTGCAAATGCATTCACTGAACATCCCCTCGACATATGGCATCCACTCCCTCAAAAACAAGCCTTTCCTGTCATCTTATACTTACATTTTATACTTTAGAGCAGTTAAAGGCAGTTTTTTAAGTCGTTGATACCACAGGCCCGATGCATGTTAATATTCCACTTTCACGTCAGGCCATGCCAATCATCAGATTCATGTAGTGCATTAGGGAAAGGTATTGAACACATTTCTGATAATGCCCTGATTCTCTGACATTTCAATCTGATTTATTTGCTTTTTTGACCAAACTGGCCATTCAACTTGCCTTTGTTTCCTAAAATAGTTTTCAGACTGTTCTCCGCCCACCTTGCTGTGAGTCACACACCACTTGACATCGTGTATTTTATCTCCTTCTGTTTTAAACTGTGATGATTGCCTTTTAACAATTGAATATCTTTGTACTGTATGAATTGAATGGTTTTTTTTAATGGTGTGTATTGTTTTATCATTGTAATTGTATTTATATGTGTACCTTGAGTACGTAATAAAGATAATAATAATATCAATTCTCCCTGTAATATCAAAAGTCTTTGAAAAGGTAATATTTCAACAACTTTATAACTATTTTCAAAGTAAAAAATTGCTGCATAATAGCTAGTTTTAGAATTGAACATTCCACAGATTTTGCTGCTATAGAATTAATTGACAGAACGCTGATTGAAATGGATAATAACGACATACCCATAAGCATTTTTTTAGATTTGTCAAAAGCATTTGACACTCTAGATCATGAAATATTATTAGAAAAGCTTAATTTTAATGGAATTCAAGGACAATCCTTGAACTTGATTGAAAGCTATCTCACCAATAGAAAACAGTTTGTGATAGATGGTATCAATTCTGACTCACTTTACATAAAAATTGGAGTCCCACAGGGATCCATATTAGGCCCTTTACTTTTTATTATTTATATAAATGACATAGTTAATTCGAGCAAAATATTCCATTTCATCATATATGCAGATGATATGACACTTTCTAGCAACTTAAAACTTATTATAAAAAAAACAGAAGGTGAACATATTGAGACTATGATAAATGCTGAATTAGGGATGATTAATGACTGGTTAAAAGTAAACAAACTGTCATTGCATGTGCAGAAATCAAAATTTATGATGTTCCACACTTCAAAGAAAAATATAAACTCCATTAACCTTAAAATAGATGGCATACCAATAGAGCGGGTGAAAGTATTTTGTTTCTCAGGACTCACAATTAATGAGAATCTTACATGGACTGATCATATGAATAAAATTTCTAATAAAATATCAAGAAATCTAGGAGTATTGAATAGATTGAAACACTATCTACCAATTAAAACAAAAGTTATGATCTGTAATTCTCTCATAATGTCACACATCAAGTTTGCCATACTTGGTTGGGGTTATGATTGTAAGAGAATCATTAAACTACAAAAGAAAGCTATAAGAATTCTCAGTATTAGTAAATATAACGAACATACAGAGCCTTTATTCAAATACCTGAATTCATTAAAATTTGAAGATATTTTCAAGCTCCGTGAACTAAAATTTTACTACAAATTCAAACATGATCAAGTACCTCATTATCTTTTAAATCTGCCTGTACAGTATAATAGAGACATACCGTATTTACTCGTGTATAAGACGACTCGTATATAAGATGAATCCCCAAAATTGAAGTTATTTTGCTTGAAAAAAAAACAATTTCCGAATATAAGATGAGTTGGTTTTTCTCAAGATATCGGCTCTGCTACCATTTAGGCGGCCATTTTAAACGAGAAACGTAAATATGCTTACAATACAAGATCTTAACGGTCTTATATACGAGTATATACGGTAAAACGTAAATACGATGTTCATATTTTCGAAATAACGGATATCAGATGTAGCGGATCGATTTTAATCGCATTTCAAATGATAAATAAAGGTATTTACCCAATATTATCACAACTGACGCTTTGCAGGTCGAGAACAGAACAAAACCCTCCATTCATTTAACATGCATTACGCATGAGAAATTGACAGAAATGCTTTCACACGTGGATCAATTTTAATTGCGTTTTAAATGATAAATAATGAAAACGCTTTGTTATTCTCGACCTGAGGAGCGTAATTGTGATAATATTAAGTAAATACCTTTATTTATCATTTCAAACGCAATTAAAATCGATCCACGTGTGAAAGCATTTCTGTCAGCAGGGAAGACACGACTCAAAGCAGTGGAACACATGGTTGGGGACAAGCTCTTATTTTTGGCGCGAAAACAATTGGAGTGTTATCAACTCGCATTGAAATATTAATATATTGCGCAATGACGGATCCCTGGCTTCTCTTCGTGTTCCGCACATCGAATTTACGTTTTACAACTGCTTTGTTATTCTCGACCTGAGAAGCGTAATTGTGATAATACTAAGTAAATACCTTTATTTATTATTTCAAACGCAATTAAAATCGATCCACGTGTGAAAGCATTTCTGTCAACAGGGAAGACAGGACTCAAAGCAGTGGAACATGTGGTCGTAATTTTGAAAAGCATTAAAAGAAAACATAACGTATATCGCACGTAGGGGATCGATTTTAATTGCGTTTTAAATGATAAATGAAGGTATTTACCCAATATTATCACAAGTTATGAGAATTTCTCCACGAAGTAAAACATAACACGATGTACGTGATGTTCTTGATCTTAGCGTCAGAACCAACACGTGGGAGAATATTTCTTTCTGTATTATAAAGCCAATGATATTCATTATATCGCTTTTAATTATTATCGTTTATAGCACTCGATCGGCTGTAAATCATCGTGATAATATTGCTTTCACAAGTGGATCGATTTTAATTGCGCTTTAAATGATATATAAAGGTATTTACTTAATATTATCACAATTACGCTTCTCAGGTCGAGAATTTCTCCACGTCCTTGACCATTTGTTTTGTTATATTATAAAACTCCACTGTACTACATTATTGACAGATATTAGTTTAGTTTTACAAGTTGCTGCGTCTTTTTTGCACACCATCAAAGGTGGTTCTCATGATAGCGGCAAGTAATTGCCTTAATGGGTATCTCCTGACCTCAAACTGTATATTTGCAATAAGTAATATCTGTATATATTTATGTTCTTCATTTATGGTCTAATAAATCAATCTTGAATCTTGAATCTGAATAATCTATATGATGCTTTTATTGTCCTCAGTTTACAGTGTATGTATTCATTATTAAGAACTTCAGGGGTAATGGACTGAAATAGATTTTATGTTCAATCTTTGTAGGATGGCAAGAATCAAATGCTGAGTACCACTGGACAATTGATGATGGTAAGCAAAGATTTTGTATTTGATGACAAAAGGTATATATCTATATATATCTATATATCATTCTAAATCAATTTGTCCCCTACCAAAACATATATATTTTTTTAATTTGAAAGATTTTCAAGGGACACAATTTACTCCCTTACTCATGATAACATCTGTGGAGGACCTTTGCTAACTTATGCAACATTTTATATATCTGAAACATTTATATATTTTCATTTCATTGTTAATATGAAGATCAGTATCAAAGGCTTTTGAGAACCTTTTTGAGATGTATTAGAATATTAATCAAAATGTTCTGATATCAAACTAAGTTTGCATGTTGCCCTCTACCTCCACTTATATGTCACAAATAGTTATGGTGATGATTTAAAAGTGTTCAACATATCTATATCTATGAGTATCTGTTTAATTTCCTGTGCTCATCCTTGATTTAACTGTCTCTCCCAAAGAAAAATTATATTTCATAATCTATCATCATCCATATCAAGCAGTCCATTATAATATTTTATCATGGCTACTCTATGCCTGGATTACAAGACGTCCACCCCATGTCACTATTTATTGTTGAACAGAGTTAATCTTGTTGTAATCCTTATAACCCCAATTTTCTTAGGCATAATCTAATATAGGTGATACAACAGAGTTATACAATTAGTGTAAGTATAAAACCCAAGTCCATCAAGCTTTTTGTATTTACCAATGAAAGAGCCCCAGGATCAGCCAACATACTTGCATCAGCCAATTGCAACATACTTGCAATTGATCCATACTACAATGTTCATTTAGTATAATACCCAAATATAATACCCATCTGCATAATTATCACCAACTTCTATAAAATGTAATAATCTACAATTTGATACTGATGTGTATATTTTATAAACTGTTGAGAGTAGTGATATACCTCTGTACTGCAGTGGTACCATGGGATCAATTTATGATCCTTTTGGGAGTGGCCTTATCACAGCCTGACGCCATCTAGATGGCTTTAACCCACGCTATTCTCTAAATTAGCTTTCTGTCTTATACTGTGATAATAATAATAATAATGATAATAATAATAATAATAATAATAATAATAATAATAATAATAATAATAATAATAATAATAATAATAATAATAATAATAATAATAATAATAATAATAATAATAATAACTGAATACGCTCACACTGAATACGCTCACACAGTTGACCCGACGAGGCATGTTTTGTTTTTATACCTCAGAAAACTACTGTATTTTTTAAAAAATGATACATGAAACAAGATATTTTATTAAAAACATTTTGTAAACAAAGCGCACCTCATTTGACCCCGTCACGTGACCCGAAAATAGTGCGTACAGCCATAGACTGGTTGCCGCCCTCTGTGTATACACGATGTTCTTGACACTCGGTGGGGGACGAGTCTAAAGATGGCCGACGGAAAATAGTTCGCACCTAATGAATACGCTACGAATATTCGGCATTCTCGTATTCGTTGGAAATCTCGTGGATATGCGCATCACTGAGGTATAATAATAATAATTAGGGTACAATGACATCCAAAATGGCTGCCTCCTGATTTTGTTTTTAATGCTAATTGTGCAAATGCTGGTATATAACATCTTACCAGTGAGAAATAACACCCACCTTTACATTACAGATGGAGGCAATGAGGCAGTGAGGATCATTTTCAAAATACGATGTTATCCAATATACAAATTTATTCAAAAACGATAATATCTAGTCATTAAACAATCCAAGTATAATCAAGTCAGAGAATTAGCCAGAGGGACAGAGTGGTAAAATACAGTAGGAATATGAGGGTTACCCAGTTATGCCTCAGTCACATTTGCACCGGGCGCCAGCCGGGAAGTAACAATTGGCTGACTTATCAGCAACTATCTGAGATATGCCATAGCTGTGGTCACATTATTAAAGGGCACCGCATGGAACCCGCAAGAAAATGACACAGACGTCTGCAGGACATCTTAAAGACGTCTGTATCATGTGACAGACGTCTGCAGGACATCGTAAAGACATCTGTATCATGTGACAGACATCTGTAGGATATCCTAAAGACATCTATATCATTTGACAGAAGTCTGAAGGACATCCTAAAGAGGTCTTTATGAGACCGTAGGGAGCTCGGTGGATCATCTGACGATGGCCTATGAACACATGAAATAAAAAAAATCCTATTTTCACCACACTATGCCACCGGCAGCCCTAAGATAATCTGCCGATGTGCCTGCGGGACACTGCCTGGACCCTGTTGTGTACTTTAAGATGATATTTGCTGATAAGACATCGGGGAAAAGCCAGCAACTTTTATGTTCAAGCTAAAAGTTCCCGATAATACCTCAGTCACATTTGCGTCGATTTCAGGAAAGATGCCCGGCCGATGGGTATTTTTTACAAAATTGGCTGGCAGTTCAGATTGCCGTGCGGGCACCGGGAGATCATCAGCCACAAATAGGCATCTTTAAGACATCGGGCGGGTCATCGGGAACTTTTAGCTGCAACATAAAAGTTGCCGGGGTTTCCCCGATGTCTTATGCCTCAGTCACATTTGTGCCGATTTCAACAAAGATGCCCGGCCGATGAGTATCTTTCACACAATCGGCCGGCAGTTCAGATTGCCGTGCGGGCACCGGGAGATCATCGGCCACAATTGGACATCTTTAAGACGTCGGGCAGGTCATCTTTTATCTGGAACATAAAAGTTGCCGGCATTTCCCCGATGTCTTATCAGCAAATATCCCGGCAGTGTCCCTCAGGGACATTGGCAGATTATCTTAGGGCTGCCGGTGGCATCGTGCGGTGAAAATAGGATTATTTTTATTTTATGTGTTCACATACCATCGACAGATGATCCCATGGGCTCCCTGCGATATATCATTGACGTCTTTAGGATGTCTTTCAGATGTCTGCCAAATGAGACAGACGTCTTCAGGATGTCGTACAGACGTCTGTCAATGATCTAGACGTCTTTAGGATATCTTACAGACGTCTGTGCCATTCAGTCTTGCACGTGCCGTGCGGTGCCTTTTAATAATGTGACCACAGCTATGGCATCTCTCAGATTGTTGCTTATAAACTCCCCGGTGCAAATGTGACTGAGGCATTATCAGCAAATATCATACTCATCGGCCGGGCATCTTACTGAAATCGGCTCAAATGTGACTGAGGTATTATTAACAGTTACAGCAGAGTATAGGTGTAAAGGAGGCCTGAGAGAGTCAGCCTGGGAGTTGGCATCTCACTGAGACCGGATAATTTAACTGCTATTTTCCAATGAAAATATTTATATCATAATTGGGAGATATCAGAGATAAGATTTAAGTTTGCTTAACATCAAATACATAAACAAGAAAAAGTGGTGCTCCACATGTAACACGGATGGGAAAAAAATTAACAAACAAAACAAAAATTACAATAAACAAAACAAAAATTACAATAAACAAAACAAAAATTACAATAAACAAAACAAAAATTACAATAAACAACAAAATACATTTAAACACAAACAATCATTGCAAACTGGTGGGGTATTTGAAATTATTTTTATTTGTCTTTTAAAAACATTTAATTTGATATATGAACAATTTTTTTAGCACATCTGTAAGCAAAGATGTGCCTTTTCAGGCTTGATTATGTAAGTTGCTTTATTATCGCTCAGGTGCTATCGCAAGTCATCGATCAGACTTTTGCATTGTCATTTCTGTTCTAATTGTCCGATTTACACCAAATTTGAACTAAACTTACTGATAATTCCTTGTTCTATCGATTGGGAAGCATTTCCAAGCAATTTAAAAAGATAATTTTATGCAACGATGGACGAAGATGACATCGTTTTGAACGTTCTGCTTTTACATCACACACTTCTTTTCTTTTGTTCATTTCTTTTATTAAAGTATTCATACGCCCAGGCGCATGCGCAAATTGGAATCTTGCATGCACACGGACGAACACTCCACAGTGGCGTCAGTTGCTTCAACAATTCTGACCACAGAAAAAACCGAATTACAACCCACAGGAAACGACTACCCATTTCCCACGATCGTACCGATCACAGAATAACACTCATAGTCCCTTTTTGATATCCACTGCCTGTCGGCAGTGGATATAAAAAAAGAACCAACCGTGTTACAAAAAATCAGGGTTGCATCAGTATTTTGTATTTTCCAGTATTGTTTGAGACATTAAATCCTCAGATTGTGTTCATCTTTTTGGCTCATGGAAAGTTTGATTGATGCTATATAAGTATGATACACCCTTTACATGTTCACAATTATTCACTATTCTTGAATTGTTTTTTTTTTCAGTTTTGGAATGATATCCATTTAAAGTGGAACCCAGATGATTATGGTGGTGTGACTTCGATCTACCTGGATTCCTCCAAGATATGGAAACCTGTTATTGGTCTGAGAAATAGGTGTGTTAGAAATAGCTGGTCTGAGGTAATAAGGAATGAATCCAACACCTCCCGTCCTCCACTTGTATAACCAGTATGAAAGTAACACTGCCGGCAGTGGGAGTTGAACCCACCACCTCCCGCCTTCCACTTATATAACCAGTGTGAAAGTAACACTGCCGGTAGTGGGAGTTGAACCCACCACCTCCCGCCTTCCACTTATATAACCAGTGTGAAAGTAACACTGCCGGCTGTGGGAGTCGAACCCACCACCTCCTGCCTTCCACTTATATAGCCAGTGTGAAAGTAACACTGCCGGCAGTGGGAGTTGAACCCACCACCTCCCGCCTTCCACTTATATAACCAGTGTGAAAGTAACACTGCCGGCAGTGGGAGTTGAACCCACCACCTCCCGTCCACTTATATAACCGGTCGGTCTAATCTATATCAATTTACACAATATATACATATATCATACAGTATAAACATTCGAAGATATTATCAACACAATTCTTGATTGTGTCATAAAATCATTTCCAAATGAACTATTTTCAAAATGTAGCACCATTTCTCATTCTGCGACTTTAATTATATCTGCGCCTTTCCAATGCCTCAGTCATATTTGCGCCGGGCCCCGGCCGGGAGGTAAAAAATCTCTATTATTTTAGTCCCAGTAAACAAGTACTTGTGGGTTAAAAAACTGAGATTCTTCCACCAGAACCAACTTGAGAGATATGTCTCCCTGAACACTGCACTCACATGTTCTTGCCTTATACCCCAATCACATTTGCGCCGATTTCAGTTAAGATGCCTTGCCGATGGGTATTTTTAACAAAATCGGCCGGCAGTTCATATTGCCGTGCGGGCACCAGGAGATCATCGGCCACAATTGAGCATCTGTAAGATGTCATATGGGTCATCGGGAACTTTTATCTACAACATAAAAGTTGCCAGCGTTTCCCCGATGTCTTCTCAGCAAATATCTTCCTAAACTACACAACAGGGTCCTGGCTGGCACATCGGCGGATTATCTAAGAGGTTCTGGTGGCATCGTGAGGTGAAAATAGGATTTTTTTTATGTGACAACAGCCATGGCATATCTCAGATAATGCCTCAGTCACATTTGCACCGGGCGCCGGCCGGGAAGTAACAATCGGCCGACTCCCCAGTCTGCCGGGCGCCGGGGAGTTTATAAGCAAAAATCGAATGGCACAAACAGAATGGCACAGACGTCTGTAGGATATCTTAAAGACGTCTAGATCATTGACAGACGTCTGTAGGATATCCTAAAGACGTCTATATCATTTGACAGACGTCTGAAAGACTTTCTAAAGACGTCTATGTGATATCGCAGGGAGCCCGTAGGATCATCTGACAATGGTCTGTGAACACATAAAATAAAAATAATCCTACTTTCACCGCACGATGCCACCGGCAGCCCTAATATATTCTGCCAATGTCCCTGCGGGACACTGCCGGGACCCTGCCGTGTACTTTGAGATGATATTTGGTGATAAGACATCGTGAGACGCCGGCAACTTTTATGTTGCAGCTAAAAGTTCCCGATGACCTGCCCGAAGTCTTAAAGATGTCCAATTGTGGCCGATGATATCCCGGTACCCGCACGGCAATCTGAACTGCCGGCCGATTGTGTAAAAAATACCCATCGGCCGGTCATCTTTGCTGAAATCAGCGCAAATGTGACTGAGGCATTACCACTGATGAACTCCCCGGCGCCCGGAGCCCTGTGAAGTCGGCCAATTCTTACTTCCTGGCCGGCACCCGGTGCAAATGTGACTGGGGTATGAGGAACATCCAGGAAAAAAATAAAACATCGAGTGGAAACTTCTTAACGTTTGAAATAATGAAAAGACAGGGAAATTATGAAAAGACAGGGAATATAGTCACGTGTAGTCACCAGTCTTAACATGGCGGCTATTATGAATCTGAAGAAACTGAAATTCTTGCCCATTTAAAATTATGAAAACAAACATAATATATGAAAAACCGATTGTTTTACAACTGGATTGGTCCTCTTATACAAACCGTTTACTAGATATGACCTTTTTATAGAATTTGTTTACATTTTGAAAATAAGGTAAAAGCCATTCACATCTTTATGAAAGCTTCTCATCTGTAAGTCTCTATAAGAACGAGGAGAATAATATGATCAGGGAAGTGTATTCACCATATGTAGATCTGAAATGAATTGTATTCACCATATAGATATAAAATGGAATACAATTCAGTAATGCACCATGTAAATCTGAAATGAAATGCATTTTAGATTTTGATGCAATAGTCAAAAATTATCAGAATTTGCTCATTCCTTTTTGTCTTCCACAGTGGATCGGTGGTACTGGATGATTCGTGGGATAGTGTTTTCCCAGTCAATGCGAATGCTGACGGAACGGTAGCCTCGGCCCCGGCTGGATCCTTCCTTTCTTCCTGTGAACTAAACATGAAGCATTTTCCAATAGATACACAAAAATGTCACTTGGATTTTGGCACTGTCATTCACAGTGATAACGAGATCAATGTTACTGCTGCGTCGTCTGACATTAACTTGGACTTCTATTTGAAAAGCAAGCAATTCACACTGAAGAGCACCAGGGTGTCCAGAGTAAACTATTACCTCAATATATTTCAAGGATCGTCCCTCGTTATGTCAGCAATAAGGTAAGCAATATCTAACAATTACAGTAACAAGGTAAACGAAACGGAATGGCATAGTCACTGTCTCTCTCTCTCTCTCTCTCTCTCTCTCTCTCTCTCTCTCTCTCTCTCTCTCTCTCTCTCTCTCTCTCTCTCTCTCTCTCTCTCTCTCTCTCTTTGGCTACACAGTTTGAGTCATGAAGTATCATTCATGAAGGGCATGTCGTGCACCCAATTAACATATCATGCACATATCATAATGGCTTCATGAATATATTCTCTCTCACCGGTTGTAGATACAGATATGATATGCAATCACTTGCCGTATACCATTATATATATATAAATATATATATATATATATATATATATATATATATATATATATATATAATTCCACATTACATATACTTAGATCAGGTTTGGGTGGTGGGACAACAGTGGCTGGAGTGTCTGAGTCAGAATCTGGTCAGTTACCCTATGCCGGTTCATGCTGGTCAAGGTAACGTCATTACTTGGATATTCAATGGATTGGTCTGGTTTTAAGGCCAATGAAGGTGGAACTGGTGGAGCTTCTGAGGGCATGTCCACTCTGGGTGGGATAGGCAGGGACTCTGAAATGGAGGCTAATGGAGGTTGAATAATTGTCAGCAAATTGAGCTGTTCGACAAGAGACGTCATGGCCCTCCGCAGATTGGACCAAGGTCATGACCATCAAGCAGTGCTGCGGATTGGATCGGGAAACAGTCACATATACATGTCCGTACATCATACATCTGTTTTTCTGAATTGGTTCTTGGTAAATTTTCTGATCTTGCACCACTCTCCGTCATCTGAAGCATAGACCACCAAGTATGGATTTGTCTCTGTGTCCTTTCAGGTATACTAGATCGCCGATGACTATAGTGTTCCAGTCAGAGGAAGATTGTCCCCCCTTTGGTAGTATTCGCCCTTGCAGTAGCAGCATGGCTCGGGCGTAGACCCAAATGTCTTTTCAGAATGATCTGGCAGTTATCAATTGGTAGCTGCTCACCCTTTGAGTCCATATTTCTCTGGAAGACAATCCACATCCTCTGATCCTGCTATTCATGTTGGCAGTGTCCATGGCTAGAGTCAGTGGGCTTATGGGACCACCATCAGGTGTGATGTGGAGAATATCTAGGCCCAGCTCCTTAACAGCATGTTCTGCAACACAAAAGTGGAATCTGCCAGAGGCAAACACTCAGATAAAATACAAACAGTAACAAGGCAAACGAAATGGAATGGCTCTGGGTGGAGGTCTTGGCTGTTAGCAGGAAAGAAGTTGTATTTTCAGGGAATCAATTCTATCTATTTTCCATTATTCCTATATTCAACGTCAAAATAGACTTAAACTGTTTTAAACTGTTTTCAAAAATACCATGCACTGCCCATCCAATTTAACTCACGACTCCAGTAGAACTCGACTTCTAGCAACTAATATTCAAACAATTATGTCCCCTTTAAGTCAACTGATAAGATATCGGTCCTGTCTGAAAAAAATTCTTTGTTATTTCAGGAGCTCATCATTGTTTCGCCATTGATTACCTGAGTTTTTGAAGTACATTTGATATTTGACGTTTTCTTTAATATACCTCCAATTATATATCCCTATACACTTATGGGTCAGGCCAGGATATACAAAAGGATATATGCCCTGGCAACTTTTAAAATGATCAAAAGGAATTTTGATTGAGTAATGGGCTTTAGAAATACCTAGACATGTCTAGATTATGAATTCCATGGAGTTGTCCTTTTTCCTCTGACAAAATCAATATATTCGACATACTGACAGATATGTCATATTGAGGGGTGTAGACATAATCTAGACATGTATCTTGGTTTGACCCATATCCTATAAGTGTAGAGGGATATATACTTGGAGACGTATTTTAAAAAAAAGGTCAAATATTGAATCAAATTAACTTCATCAAATTAACGTCATTTATGAAGCAATTTCGAGAAAATCTTCCCAAACATTACAAAAGCAATGATCAGCCTAACTGTAAGGTCATTGGTCTATGTTTTTCATAATTGATTATCCTTTGAAAATCCGGTTTGGGAAATCTGTATCAAACACATTTCATTCACATTTTATAAATGTTTATACCTTAAACTTTGTGATTAGATGTTATTACCCATCAAATTATTCCAACTTAAAATTCGTCTGTTACTCCATGACCACATATGATATAAAGATAACCCAAATATATGTAAATATGCCTGTGACCTCTCTGATTTTATGAAAGATTTAAACATACCCCACATCTCTGTACAACTGCCTGTGACCTCCTTGATTTCATGAAAGCTTTAAACAACACTCCAATCTCTGTACAACTGCCTGTGACCTCCTTGATTTCATGAAAGCTTTAAACAAACTCCAATCTCTATACAACTGCCTGTGACCTCCTTGGTTTCATGAAAGCTTTAAACGAACTCCAATCTCTGTACAGCTGCCTGTGACCTCCTTGATTTCATGAAAGTTTTATACAAACTCCAATCTCTGTACAACTGCCTGTGACCTCCTTGGTTTCATGAAAGCTTTAAACAACACTCCAATCTCTATACAACTGCCTGTGACCTCCTTGGTTTCATGAAAGCTTTAAACAACACTCCAATCTCTATACAACTGCCTGTGACCTCCTTGGTTTCATGAAAGCTTTAAACAACACTCCAATCTCTATACAACTGCCTGTGACCTCCTTGGTTTCATGAAAGCTTTAAACAACACTCCAATCTCTATACAACTGCCTGTGACCTCCTTGGTTTCATGAAAGCTTTAAACAACACTCCAATCTCTATACAACTGCCTGTGACCTCCTTGATTTCATGAAAGCTTTAGACAAACTCCAATCTCTGTACAACTGCCTGTGACCTCCTTGATTTCATGAAAGCTTTAAACAAACTCCAATCTCTGTACAACTGCCTGTGACCTCCTTGATTTCATGAAAGCTTTAGACAAACTCCAATCTCTGTACAACTGCCTGTGACCTCCTTGATTTCATGAAAGCTTTAGACAACACTCCAATTTCTTTACAACTACCTGTGACCTCCTTGATTTCATGAAAGCTTTAGACAAACTCCAATCTCTGTACAACTGCCTGTGACCTCCTTGGTTTCATGAAAGCTTTAAACAAACTCCAATCTCTGTACAACTGCCTGTGACCTCCTTGATTTCATGAAAGCTTTAAACAAACTCCAATCTCTGTGCAACTGCCTGTGACCTCCTTGATTTCATGAAAGCTTTAGACAACACTCCAATCTCTTTACAACTACCTGTGACATCCTTGGTTTCATGAAAGCTTTAAACAAACTCCAATCTCTGTACAACTGCCTGTGACCTCCTTGATTTCATGAAAGCTTTAGACAAACTCCAATCTCTGTGCAACTGCCTGTGACCTCCTTGATTTCATGAAAGCTTTAGACAACACTCCAATCTCTTTACAACTACCTGTGACCTCCTTGATTTCATGAAAGCTTTAGACAAACTCCAATCTCTGTACAACTGCCTGTGACCTCCTTGATTTCATGAAAGCTTTAAACAAACTCCAATCTCTGTACAACTGCCTGTGACCTCCTTGATTTCATGAAAGCTTTAGACAAACTCCAATCTCTGTACAACTGCCTGTGACCTCCTTGATTTCATGAAAGCTTTAGACAACACTCCAATTTCTTTACAACTACCTGTGACCTCCTTGATTTCATGAAAGCTTTAGACAAACTCCAATCTTTGTACAACTGCCTGTGACCTCCTTGATTTCATGAAAGCTTTAGACAACACTCCAATCTCTTTACAACTACCTGTGACCTCCTTGATTTCATGAAAACTTTAGACAAACTCCAATCTCTGTACAACTGCCTGTGACCTCCTTGATTTCATGAAAGCTTTAGACAACACTCCAATCTCTTTACAACTACCTGTGACCTCCTTGATTTCATGAAAGCTTTAGACAAACTCCAATCTCTGTACAACTGCCTGTGACCTCCTTGATTTCATGAAAGCTTTAGACAACACTCCAATCTCTTTACAACTACCGAGTAGTGCAGTCGCATGTTGGACTGCGCATGCGCGGTGCATATGGCTGCCTTTTTGTGAAGCTCCATGAAAAGTCGTCTTTACTGGCGATTTTACTAAGTTTCCTAAAGGTCTTTTTGTACCCTCTCATGCTAAAAACAGTCTAACCACTAGGTCTACCTTCTGAACAGACTTTTTGCATCCTCTGACGACAGTCTCGACGAGAATTGTGCTCGGAAGGGTCGGGACTGATCTGTCTCCACGAGGCACGGCGCTTTCGATCAGCTGGTCTAGACTGTCAGTGTCGAGTGCTCTCAGATCTGTTCATACGGTGATCATCCCTTTTCTGTCCTAGCTAACCCTGGGGATAATCTGCCGTTATTGGCAGGAAACTTAACGCAGCTAATTTCTGCATCTTGGTGGTTGAGACACTTCTCGTAGCTGGCCCACTACTTGGCCTCCCTTCTACGACTGTCTTTTTCAACCCAATATCATTGCACCGTCCACCTTCATTGTGGGCTTTGTGCATGATCGTAAAACCCTACCCCCACGATCTTGTGGTTACTTGGTAGTTTCTGAGGTATATTCCACGATAATATACAACTGCCCCTATTGGTATCTAATTTCTGTCACTTAGACGATCTTTGTCTCTCACAGAACACTGACTCTCTGATACATACATACGCTAATTACGTATAAACACAATACTAAACGATTGTGTCAGGGCTGAGTGTTTTGGACAGATTAAATTGGGAAATATTGCCTAATTTCTACTTCTATTTAAGGTTTTATATTTTGTGGCTATTTCCACATTATATATCGTATAAGCACAGATCTTAGACACTTGTACACACATACCTCTATTTTTAGAGCGTAAATATTACAGACGTAATCAATACGGGCGCTTGACCGCATAGCACTGAGTTATTACACCTGCTAGGGCCTTAATCCCTGACATCTGTGTTTTTGCCAACCCTGGCCTCACTGCTTGATAGACTCACTTAGTCTATATTGTCAAAAGTCTATATACACGCTGTCATATTACGTCCTGGTCCAGTCGGTATCAGTCACTCTGCTGTTCCAGTTCGCTGTGTGTATTTGCAATATGTCGAAACAAGATTCTGCTTCAGGCCCCTCTCTGCAGAGTATGGGTCTCCCATCAGATGATGTGACACTAGTTGTCCCTAGTACATCGGGCACTAGGTCGCCCAAACCCACTGCTCCTAGTGGTATGGCTATGTCTACGTCGGCCACGTCGGCCACATCAGCCATGGTGACCACTCCTATTGATAGGAGTACAGCTAAAGTCTCCAAGTCTTCAGCGTGTGGGGGTCCTCTGACCAAATCATCTACCCTCAACGCCAACAAGGAGGTTCTACAAGCTTCATATGACCGTCTACTGGTTACCTCTAATGAAGCCAACGCTGAAATCCAACGCCTTAACACCGTTATCTTGGAGTTGAAGGCTGACAAAGCAACGTGGGAGGCCGACAGGCAGATCCTCACTAACGATCTAGCCACGGCTCTGAACACAATTAAGGAAAAGAACAAAGTACTCCATACCTTTATCCCGAAGTCCGCCAACATGCAGTCTACCTTGGCAGCAAGTATGAAGAAATCCCTACTAGTAGTCCTCCCCAAGGACGGTCGGCAGGACGAGATCTCCTCCGCACTGGTACGGGCCGACTGCACGATCAAGGCGACTGCTGAAAATCTTCACTTCGTCTCCACACGATCAGATCGTGTTCAAGCTGCAGACCATGTGATTATCGTCCCTGACTTGTCGGACATTATAGCAGGTGAAGATGGAGCAAGTTTTTTCAATAGATTTACTCATTTCGTTGCTAAGGGGCCTACTGTGGTGGTGATGATGCCACCCCTCATGAGAAACGCTACTGTCCGGGGAAACTGGATTATTTTCACTGGAATGATGGCTAACTTCTCCCTCGCAGGTGTCACATTTGTGGATGTACCCAAGTTCTCTGGCTCACTGGATGCCTTACTTGCGCCTGATGGTACATTACTTGAGAGTACCATTACTCTATTGGCGTCCACCATAAATGCGGCACCACTCCCGGAGACGGTAACCCCGACACTGCTGCCGAAGTCCGCTGTCCTAGTCAGTGACGATGAAGAGGGTAGCAAGCCTTCAATCAGCGATCCTACAAAGAAAGGTATTCCAAAGTCAAGAGGAAACACTTTGTATGTCTCTAGCGCAGTGGCTAGTAGGATCGTCGGAAAGGGCGGAAGGAATATCAGGCGCATTAAGGCCTCTACTGGCGCTACAGCGGAAGTTGAGCGTCAGGAGCTGGAAGACGGGACGGCCTTCAGTGAGGTCCACCTTAAAGGCTCCCGAGATGCAGTAAGGAAGGCAAAAGCCGAGATCAAAAAATGTTTTAACAATGACAATAATTGACATTTTCTGCCAGCACCTAGTATATTAAAATCATCTCACAACAGTGACATTATTACTTCTACCACTGACATATACGAATATGAATATGAGTGTAATATAATGTCAAACCATTCTGTTGTAAATGTGGGTGTAAATAAAGATTCGAACCCTGATGGGCATGTTTTTACTAGTATATGTTCATGTTATAATATTAACATTCTTCACAGTACAGTGTATGATATGCATATACCTCTTCCTCCTTCGGGTATTAAGACAAATCAACTATTACTGTGTAGGGAACATATAAAGATTTTCAATATGAGCAACAGTTTTCAAGATATTAATTTTAATATTTTAACCCCAATACATGTTAAACTTCTGCCTGACATTTCGGCTGCTGCAATTAATTTGGGATATGATCATATTGAACTTTATCCAACTAATAACAAGTTGATTCTTGATAACGCCACCACCTTAAAAATTACATGCCTTTTCTCTATGCATGGTGCTGGCCGGCAGAGGGCTCCCCCGTATTTCTTAAAATACACGACCCCTGCCACGCTTTACTGCCCCAATAATGCCGACTTGCAGGGTAATGAAGTGATTAACCATAACTCTCAGTACTCACCGGGTGGCAACTCGTTCCTATCGGGTCATGAGTTGTTTACCACAGTTATTACTCGTAGGCGGCCTCTTTACCGTGGACAGCCCTCTTGCTCTACCGGCGTGAAGAACTCAGTAAATACTGTGAATTTCTTCGCTCCGCTACAAGAGAGTTCTCCCCCATCAAATCTGCTACCAACAGATGGCACTGCTTTGCCAACTTACATAGGTGGCGACACAAACCTTCTCACTGTAAACTCTGCTCCAAAACCTAATAACCAACTTCATATTGGTTCGTGTAATGTGCAGAGTATTAAAATAATCTTTGACTGCATAGTCAAAGATTATTTCTTTCAAAATAATCTTCATGCACTCTACCTCACTGAAACATGGCTCAATGAGTTGGATGAGGATAGAATCAAAAGTGAACTTGAGGTGGGGGCTCTGAAATTTCATTCTTTCCCCAGAAGGGGGCGCTCAGGGGGTGGTTTGGGGCTTCTCCACAGGGTGGAGCTGCCTTTCACCACAAATACCCTTAATCCCCCAGCGGTTAAAACCATGGAACTAATGGAGTCATCCATCCTTATTAAAGGAAAAAAGTTCACCTTTGTCACAATCTACCGGCCTGAGCCAGGTGAAAAGAATAGGTACACCTACTCTGAATTCTTTGATGAGTTCACACAACTGGTGGCTTATTATGGTTCGTTTAACCATGAGGTAACCTTCCTGGGTGACTACAACTTTCATGTCAATAAGCCAGATAAGCCTGATGTCATTAAATTCATGGATATCCTCTCTACCTTTGACTTAGATCAATGGGTGACTGAGCCTACTCATAAATTAGGCAACACCCTTGATCTTATTATTACCTTCAAAGGTAACAAATTTTGTAAGGGACATATTGTAGATGAATATATATCTGATCATAAAATGATCATATTAGACTTGGGGATCACAGTCCCAAAACTCCCTAAAAAATCTATTAAGTACAGGAACTTTAGGGATCTTAACAGGGATTCCCTGAAAAGTGACATTAGGTCCCTTATGACAAACAACTCACTCTGGGACAAAATATCCCTTACTGAATTAGTTAACTACTATGACATGGAGCTTACGGCTCTAATGGACAAGCATGCCCCTTTCAAGCATGCCAGGGTCACTCAACGTAAGCATGCTCCTTGGATGAACAACCAGCTAAAGCTCGAGAGGTCCCTTAAGAGGAGACTTGAGAGAAGATGGGACAAGTCCAAACTCCAGATTGATAAGGAATTATATAATATTCAAAGAAACAGATATAATTCCATGCTGAAATTAGCACAATCTACATATTTCTCAAATTTGGTTGAAGAAAACAAGCATGACCCTAAAAAACTATTTAGGGTCATTGACACGGTCATGCACAAGAACAATGACACTCCAATGCCTGACTCCGACTGTGATGTCACACTGGCTGAGAGGTTAATGACTTCTTTCTCGAAAAAATTGAAAGAATACGCTCAGATATGGACAATGGTCCGCAAGTGACAGTTTCACCACCAGGTGACACTACGAACAATCTTGAGACTCCAGTGGTATCTACTCTTGAGAAATTCTTCCCACTGTCTAATGAGGAAGTCCGTAAATTGATCAAGAGGTCGGTGAAGAAGTCATGTGGGCTAGATCCTATCCCTACATGGTTACTGCTGGACCTAATGGATGACCTTATACCTATTATTACTTCCATTATAAACAAATCACTAATGGATGCATCAGTACCTAATATGAAAATGGCTAGTATCACGCCTTTACTGAAAAAATTAGGTCTAGAACTTATTGAGGGGAACTATAGACCAGTCTCCAACCTTACATATATCTCCAAATTAACCGAGAGGGTAGTTTCTGACCAACTAATCCCTCATCTGGTAAGAAATGGTCTTACTGACAAATTTCAGTCTGCCTATAAGGAGCACCATAGCACAGAAACCGCCCTGATTAAGGTGCAAAATGACATCCTACGAGATTTGGATGATAAAAAGTCAGTAATCCTATTATTACTTGACCTCTCTGCCGCCTTTGACACCATTGACCATCAAATTCTGCTAAACAGACTAGAAGATAGATGTCATGTCAAGGGTCATGCCCTGACTTGGATACGGTCATACCTGAGTAACAGAAAGCAATGTGTCAAGGTGGGGCTGAATAGGTCCTCTTTCAGGGACATAAAATACGGTGTCCCACAGGGTTCGGTCCTAGGCCCTATTCTCTTCACCATCTATATGACACCTCTTGCAGACATCTTGGGCAAATATGGTCTTGGCTACCATATTTATGCGGATGACACGCAAATTTACATCCCCATTGACCATAACTCTCCCAATCATGCTGAAATCAGTGTTTGCAAATTGGAAGAATGTGTATGTGAGGTCAGGAATTTTCTGATCTCTAATAAGATGAAGATAAATGATGGCAAGACCGAAATGCTAATATGTACTGACAGGCACAATACTGCTACCCAGGGCAACATCCCGGACACAATCAGGGTAGGCAATACAGATATTTCGCCAAATGACTCAGTAGTTGACCTCGGTATCACTCTAGACTCTAATCTAGACATGAGGGCTCAGATAGCTAAGATGTGTAAGAAGGGCTACTACCACATCCGTAACCTGGCGGCTATCAGACAATGTCTAGACGAGAAGACTGCTATCACACTTACCCACGCCTTTGTCACATCCACTCTGGATTATGGGAATGGCCTCCTCGCTGGGCTTCCTAAGACTGACATCAGGAAGTTGCAATTCCTCCAGAACTCTGCAGCTCGTGTAGTGGGTAAAATCAGGAAGTTTGACCATATATCAGGAAAACTAAAGGAACTCCACTGGCTCCCGGTACAAGCCAGAATTGATTTTAAAATCCTTCTCATAACCTGGAAGGCATTAAATAGTAAGGCGCCTCCTTACCTACGCGACCTACTCCTTGTTAAACAGGGAGAAAGGTCCCTTAGATCAAACGATGGTACCTACCTGCAGGTCCCAAGGACAAGGCTCAAAACTGTAGGTGACAGAGCCTTTTCATCGCTTGGTCCAAGACTATGGAACCAGCTTCCTAATGAGATTAGAACGAGTAGATCAGCTACATCCTTTAAGAATAGACTGAAAACTTATCTCTTTAGAAAGCACTACCCGGATACAGCGCTATGAACAGACTTGTCTGATATATGCGCTATAGAAATTTTATTATTATTATTATTATTACCTGTGACCTCCTTGATTTCACGAAAGCTTTAGACAAACTCCAATCTCTGTACAACTGCCTGTGACCTCCTTGATTTCATGAAAGCTTTAGACAACACTCCAATCTCTGTACAACTACCTGTGACCTCCTTGATTTCATGAAAGCTTTAGACAACACTCCAATCTCTTTACAACTGCCTGTGACCTCCTTGATTTCATGAAAGCTTTAAACAAACTCCAATCTCTGTACAACTGCCTGTGACCTCCTTGATTTCATGAAAGCTTTAAACAAACTCCAATCTCTGTACAACTGCCTGTGACCTCCTTGATTTCATGAAAGCTTTAAACAAACTCCAATCTCTGTACAACTGCCTGTGACCTCCTTGGTTTCATGAAAGCTTTGACTTTTTTTAATGCAGGTTTGAGCTGACAATACAGAGGCAGCCTCTCTACCACCTGCTGAACATCTTCATTCCATGCGCTGTGCTTAGTGTGCTGACATTATTGGTGTTCATGGTGCCCATAGACTCGGGAGAGAAGATGTCGCTTGGTATCACCGTGCTGCTGTCTTTCTCCGTGTATATGCTCATACTATCGGAAAACACCCCGGAGACTTCAGAAAATGTACCGGCTGCCAGTAAGTACAAGGATATCATGACACAATGCATGGCATGTTATTGCTTTAAGAGATTTTGATGCAATATTCGACCAACTTTCAGCCATCTTGGTTTAGTGCCTTCACAGCTTTGCTGGCGCTATCATAGTAACATCAGAGTAACATCAGAGTAACATCAGAGTAACATCAGAGTAACATCAAAGTAACATCATAGGAACATCATAGGAACATCAGAGTAACATCAGAGTAACATCAGAGTAACATCAAAGTAACATCATAGGAACATCATAGGAACATCAGAGTAACATCATAGTAACATCATAGTAACATCAGAGTAACATCAGAGTAACATCAGAGTAACATCAAAGTAACATCATAGGAACATCATAGTAACATCAGAGTAACATCAGAGTAACATCAAAGTAACATCAAAGTAACATCATAGTAACATCATAGTAACATCAAAGTAACATCATAGGAACATCATAGGAACATCATAGGAACATCAGAGTAACATCATAGTAACATCAGAGTAACATCAGAGTAACATCATAGTAACATCAGAGTAAGATCAGAGTAACATCAGAGTAACATAATAGGTGGGAATGCATTCACTGCCCTTCCCATTCCACTTTTAATTTGCTTAACACCCCCTCATAGATATCCTGCACATGTTGACCGTTCATGATATAAATAGCCATGATAATTGTATATTTTAATAGCCATGCCTTGCTTTTTAATGCACTCTACATGAAGCTATCAAAGACCAAGCATTAACTTGGCATCACAACTATACCCTACCCAGCGCTATGGTATACTCATAGAAAACATGCAACTGAAGACACATTTTATTCTTATGATATGAATGTTCAAAAATAAAATAACAGCGCAAAATGCAGTCCTTTACACCTCGGTTTAGTATATCCGGTCAGGAATATTGAAAATAAAAGTCATGAAACATTGAGAAGAAAGTCTTTGGCGTGGAATTAGCGTGAGAGAATAATATATTGAAAGGGGCATAGTTGTGAAAGCATATGTACAAACTATGTGACCGGCAAAATTATTTGTGATAGAGAAACCAAGCTTTGGAAGCATTAAGAGTATGGCAGCTGAAAGTTGGGTCACGAATGGTTCAAAGTCTCTTAATAGCATAAAACGTAATGGTATGGTTGAATGGCTAGTATGCCAATGATGATTCAGGGGTATTATTATGGGGTATTACCATGGGGGTATTACCATGGAGTATTATCATGGGTTATTGTCATGAGGTACTGTCATGGGGGTATTGCCATTGCTATTATCATTGGGGATTATCATCGGGGATTATCACGGGGTATAATCATGGGGTATTGTCATCGGGGATTATCACGGGTATTATCATGGGGTATTGTCATCGGGGATTGTCACGGGGTATTATCATGGGGTATTGTCATCGGGGATTATCACAGGGTATTGTCATCGGGGATTATCACGGGGTATTATCATGGGGTATTGTCATCGGGGATTGTCATCGGGGATTATCACGGGGTATTATCATGGGGTATTGTCATCGGGGATTGTCACCGGGGATTATCACAGGGTATTATCATGGGGTATTATCATCGGGGATTATCACAGGGTATTATCATGGGGGATTGTCATCGGGGATTGTCATCGGGGATTATCACAGGGTATCATCATGGGGTATTGTCATCAGGGATTGTCATCGGGGATTATCACAGGGTATTATCATGAGGTATTGTCATCGGGGATTATCACGGGGTATTATCATGGGGTATTATCACAGGGGATTATAATGGGGGATTATCATGGGGGATTATCACGGGGTATATCATGGTTTTAGAGGTCAGGTCTCATATGCATGTTAAGACAGTTTTGTACATCAGAAATTAGAGCATCATTGTGGAGTCTCTTATGGGGTATCGTCATGGGGTATGATCATGGGGTATGATCATGGGGTATTATCACAGGGGATTATCATGGGGGATTATCACGGGGTATATCATGGTTTTAGAGGTCAGGTCTCATATGCATGTTAAGACAGTTTTGTACATCAGAAATTAGAGCATCAATGTGGAGTCTCTTGAATGATTCTTTATTCAAATATTATATGTTTGAATCAAAATAGCATTGGAATTTCATTCATGAAAGTCTTCAAATAATCTGCAATAAAAGGTTATGTGAAATTCGAATTTTTTATTCTCAGGAAAAGACAAACTCGAAATTTTATGATATATATATGATATGGAACATTTATAAAATCATGAGAGAAGTTCCTTTATTCAGATGTCACAATAATTCTAATTTTCACCAAAATATTTACTCTTTTGAAATGATAAAACATGTTTGCTTTTATTTGTCCCATATAGCAATCTTCCTGACGACGATCATCATTATATCTGGACTGTGCCTCGTGTTTACAGCTATGGTGCTCAACATCCACCTGAGAGACCCCCCGGTGCCCATGTCACCCTTCATATTCAAACTTGTCTTCTGCTACTTTGGCAAGATTGTTGGCTACAAACATATCAACAGAATCTCACAGGGGCCCAGCAAGGACGGGAAAAGTACCGCAAAATTCAGTGATAATGATGTCATTGTTTCGGACGAACCAATGGACGATGAGTTAGAAGTTAAGACAATTCTTAACAAATCCTTAGGAAAAAACCTCATCCTAGAAGTAAAGAAACTAACTGGAAAGATGGAAGAAGACAATGAAGAAGAAAACTGCAGATTCCAATGGAAAGAGGCAGCCAGAATCATTGACCGCATATGTCTGCTGGGGTTCACCTTGGTTTTAGTCTTGGCTGTTATTCTGATATTCACTGTATGATTCAACTGTGATACTATCAACTTACATTCTGCAGATATTCAGAAATAACATTACGATAAATTCTGGTTCATTTTGTCAAGAAACCATTATATTTCGGTGCTTACTTTCTTGGGATATCGGATCAATTCCTTCTTCTTTTGGATAAGTTCCTTTGGATCAATACCTTGGGACAAGTTTTTTTGGATCATTTCCTCGGGATAAATTCCTGAGGATCAATACTTTGGGATAACTTCCTGAGGATCAATACCTTGGGATAACTTCCTGAGGATCAATACCTTGGGATATATTCCTGAGGATCAATAAATAATAATAATAATAATAATAATAATAATAATAATAATAATAATAATAATAATAATAATAATAATAATAATAATAATAATAATAATAATAATAATAATAATAATAATAATAATAATAATAATAATAATAATAATAATAAATTTATATAGCGCTGTATCAGACTAAGTCTGCTCTAAGCTCCTGAGGATCAATACCTTGGGATATATTCCTGAGGATCAATACCTTGGGATATATTCCTGAGGATCAATACCTTGATATCATTTCACTGGAATCAATTCATGTCGTCCGCTGCAATTCTTTAAACCACCTTCTATCATGAAATCTACAATTCAGCTATCGATTGATTACAGATGTTTATCGTTTTCTTACGTGCGTGTGCCAGAAGACACCTGATGAATTTGTCAGTGCAAATGACCTTAAAAGGAAAAGTAAGGTTTACCCATACCAAAATTGTCCGAGGACAATGGAAAAACCAGCTACATTGAAGATCATCATTTTGAAAGAACAGCATTGTATGTATATCATGCAATATTTGAAATCTCTGCTGTTTACAATTGCAAAGATTTCTTATCTGACATTTATTTTCAGTTAAAGTCATTTATTTCACCATGTGAAAGTGAAAGTAAAATTCATTTGTCACTACATTATTGCTCCTAAAGACCATTGTACTGATCAGATGTGAAGTGCCTCCTATCTAACAATGTAGATTGTATTTGATGCTGCACATCTACTGTTTAAAGTCATTCCATGTGTACAATATATAAAACTACATCTTATTTACCGTTTCTGGAGTATTTGGATAAAACTTGTTAGTTTAATTGAAAGTAAATGTTCATTGCCATCCTTGGTTCAAGCACATCCAACTCTGCCATCCTTGGTTCAAGCACATCCAACTCTGCCATCCTTGGTTCAAGCACATCCAACTCTGCCATCCTTGGTTCAAGCACATCCAACTCTGCCATCCTTGGTTCAAGCACATCCAACTCTGCCATCCTTGGTTCAAGCACATCCAACTCTGCCATCCTTGGTTCAAGCACATCCAACTCTGCCATCCTTGGTTCATGCATATCCAACTCATTCCAATTCCACTATGCGCTTATGGAGATAATTCTATTCTTTTCTATTTGATGTCTTTATAAATGATACAACTACATGTATGTGATTGATATGTGTGATATGTTTAATTGAGAAGAAGGCAATATACTCTCTTGCCATGACCTTTCATTGAGAAGAAGGCAATATACTCTCTTGCCATGACCTTTGATTGAGTGGAAGGCAATATACTCTCCTGCCATGACCTTTGATTGAGTGGAAGGCAATATACTCTCCTGCAATGACCTTTAATTGAGTGAAAGGCAATATACTCTCCTGCCATGACCTTTCATTGAGCGGAAGGCAATATACTCTCCTGCCATGACCTTCGATTGAGTGGAAGGCAATATACTCTCCTGCCATGACCTTTGATTGAGTGGAATGCAATATACTCTCCTGCCATGACCTTTGATTGAGTGGAAGGCAATTTTCTCTCCTGTCATGACCTTTAATTGAGTGAAAGGCAATATACTCTCTTGCCATGACCTTTAATTGAGTGGAAGGCAATATACTCTCCTGCCATGACCTTTAATTGAGTGGAAGGCAATATACTCTGCTGCCATGACCTTTAATTGAGTGAAAGGCAATATACTCTCCTGCCATGACCTTTAATTGAGTGGAAGGCAATATACTCTCCTGCCATGACCTTTGATTGAGTGGAAGGCAATAAACTCTCCTGCCATGACCTTGAGAAGAGGGCAATATACTCTCCTGCCATGACCTTTGATTGAGTGGAAGGCAATATACTCTCTTGCCATGACCTTTAATTGAGTGGAAGGCAATATACTCTCCTGCCATGACCTTTGATTGAGTGGAAGGCAATATACTCTCCTGCCATGACCTTTGATTGAGTGGAAGGCTATATACTCTCCTGTCATGACCTTTGATTGAGTGGAAGGCAATATACTCTCTTGCCATGACCTTTAATTGAGTGGAAGGCAATATACTCTCCTGCCATGACCTTTGATTGAGTGGAAGGCAATATACTCTCTTGCCATGACCTTTCATTGAGTGGAAGGCAATATACTCTCCTGCCATGACCTTTAATTGAGTGGAAGGCAATATACTCTCCTGCCATGACCTTTGATTGAGTGGAAGGCAATATACTCTCATGTCATGACCTTTGATTGAGTGGAAGGCAATATACTCTCTTGCCATGACCTTTAATTGAGTGGAAGGCAATATACTCTCCTGCCATGACCTTTGATTGAGTGGAAGGCAATATACTCTCCTGCCATGACCTTTAATTGAGTGGAAGGCAATATACTCTCCTGCCATGACCTTTAATTGAGTGGAAGGCAATAAACTCTCCCGCCATGACCTTTGATTGAGTGGAAGGCAATATACTCTCCTGCCATGACATTGAGAAGAAGGCAATAAACTCTCCCGCCATGACCTTTGATTGAGTGGAAGGCAATATACTCTCCTGCCATGACATTGAGAAGAAGGCAATATACTCTCCTGCCATGACCTTTAATTGAGAAGAAGACAATATACTCTCCTGCCATGACCTTTAATTGAGTGGAAGGCAATATACTCTCCTGCCATGACCTTTGATTGAGGGGAAGGCAATATACTCTCCTGCCATGACCTTTAATTGAGTGGAAGGCAATATACTCTCCTGCCATGACCTTTGATTGAGTGGAAGGCAATATACTCTCCTGCCATGACCTTTAATTGAGTGGAAGGCAATATACTCTCCTGCCATGACCTTGAGAAGAAGGCAATATACTCTCCTGCCATGACCTTTAATTGAGAAGAAGGCAATATACTCTCCTGCCATGACCTTTAATTGAGTTGAAGGCAATATACTCTCCTGCCATGACCTTTGATTGAGTGGAAGGCAATATACTCTCCTGCCATGACCTTTAATTGAGTGGAAGGCAATATACTCTCCTGCCATGACCTTTAATTGAGTGAAAGGCAATATACTCTCCTGCCATGAACTTTAATTGAGTGGAAGGCAATATACTCTCCTGCCATGACCTTGAGAAGAAGGCAATATACTCTCCTGCCATGACCTTTTTCTAAAGAACAGTTAATGCCGCTATTAAGGGTTTGTCTCCATCTACCAGAAGGGTTTTTCTAAAATATTTAATATTTTTCCCTAAAAAATGGAGGCATCCCTTTCTGTTGGTCTGTTCAATGATAATGAAATGTTGTCAAATAAGTGCAAATTCTATGGTTTATGTCTTGCAAATGCAAACTGGATATTGAAAATAATTTGTCTGATAACAATTTGGTAATGGTTGCAATGACTTTGTAAAACTGTTAGATATTATATTCAATACACAATTTTAGCGAGACAAATGTCACCACTGTATATGGATGACATACATGAGATTAATGATAGATAATAATTATAATAAAGTTTATATATAGCGCTGATACCAGACAGTATCTATTCACAACGCTTAATCAAGGATATTTTTCCTGAATAAGTGATGTAACATATAGTTTGACCTTTGAACTACTTAATTATGACTATTGACCACTTACCCTATTCTTGGGTACGAAGTTGTGGAACTTAATGCCAAATGAACTTTATTAAAAAGACAGGTGATTATACAATGTTTTCCTTCTTTGTAAATAAGCATATACCTGAAGCATAGTTCTCTGCATTTACAAAGTCATAGAATAGTTTTCAAGGTAGAGATTTTATTATGTATTTACTGTGATATTAAATAAAGCTTCTTTTATTTTGTATTTTTAGTATTTTGGTATTTTTTGTACATACATTTGTCAAAATAATTTCAATTCTCTAACCCCAAATTCCTATACAAATATAGCACTTTATGATTAGGCTGACAGTTGAGAGATATGATGATGTATTGACATTCCTCATTCCTCATTGCCATTCATCACTGACATTCCTCATTCCTCATTGCCATTCCTCATTCATCATTGCCATTCCTCATTCCTCATTGACATTCCTCATTCATCATTGACATTCCTCATTCATCATTGACATTCATCATTGACATTCATCATTGACATTCATCATTGACATTAATCATTGACATTCATCATTGACATTCATCATTCATCATTGTCATTCATCATTCATCATTGACATTCCTCATTCATCATTGCCATTCCTCATTCCTCATTGACATTCCTCATTCATCATTGACATTCATCATTCATCATTGACATTCATCATTGACATTCATCATTCATCATTGACATTCATCATTCATCATTGACATTCATCATTCCTCATTGACATTCCTCATTGACATTCCTCATTCATCATTGACATTCATCATTGACATTCATCATTCATCATTGACATTCATCATTCATCATTGACATTCATCATTGACATTCATCATTCATCATTGACATTCATCATTGACATTCCTCATTCATCATTGACATTCCTCATTGACATTCATCATTCATCATTGACATTCATCATTCATCATTGTCATTCATCATTCATCATTGACATTCATCATTCATCATTGACATTCATCATTGACATTCATCATTCATCATTGACATTCATCATTGACATTGACGATATGTTTAAAAAAGTATTTCTGAGAAAGAACAGTGTAAATAAAATGTCATGTTTTGTACATTCATGACAAATGAAGGGAAACATTGAAATGTGGGGCCAGCAATGGTGCCTAGTGACATTTGCCAAGGTCATCTATGAGCAAGACATCTGCCATCTGAGATATTTATTAGAAGTGTGGACAAACAAATTTTGTAGATTCTCAGATATATCTTAGCCATTGCAAGACATTGGGTGTATAAATGCATCTAGATATATATATATATATATATATATATATATATATATATATATATATATATATATATATATATATATATTGGAGAATATTATCAGCTACCATGCCCTGGCTTAGCTGCTTGTATTGGAGTATATTATCAGCTACCATGCCCAGGCTGAATACTGCCTGAACCCATGTTCTAGTCCCTATCTCATACTTAGCGTAAAAATGGAAAGAAGTACACGGCTCTATATTGTTATGTGGCCTCACAATATAGTGACGCTACACCCACCTCTCAATGACGTCATAACATAATATATTTGTAATGATGTCATTGATAGGAGGGCCCAAAGGCTGCTGCCCGCTCGTGAGACACTGACTTCCCAGCTTAAATTTAGTGAATACTTGGTTGTATGTAATCTCTCACAGGTGATTCAAACTTTGTTCAAATGTTTTCAAATTTGCTCATATTGATAACAAGACATGTTCTGAGATGTCTGTGAAGAAATTATAATGCTTACATTTTTTTCTCCAAAGATATGTGGCATTAAAGTTTGACAAATTTGCCCATTTATGCCCCCATCTTGCTGCCCGTGGTACCCAGGCCAGTCTCAACCCTGTTCTCCTCATTTCTTGATCGCCAAAATGCTATTGCTCTGATTGACCCCATTCCAAGTGCAGTGAAAACTAGAGTCTTGTGTCTATACAGGGGTGGGTTGTTGTAAGATTTATTTTAATTATTTTCATTATTAATTTTGCTGTAAATAATTTGAGCCTGATTCTAACAAGGATTGGAAAGTCATATTTCTTGCAACAACCCACCATTTGAAAGCATTTTTTCTTGTTAATTGCATTAAAATTCGTTTTATGAAAAGAATGCACACCCCTGTTGGCGATTTTGCTTTGAAAACTTCATGCTGCCATCTGTTGCTTGAGGACTATCTCCATATTTGGGTGATGACTCAACACCAGCCCCTTGTAAAAATATGTAGAGGTAAATAGCTGACCTAATTACTGAATGAGGAGAGTCTCAATGGTCCAGACACGGGGAAGCAAAACAACACCACATGTAGAGTCTAGTTATCTGTTTTATGAAGATATTACAATATTTACCCCAATATGAGATAAATATTCATTGCTAAAGTAATTTGAACATGCTAAGCATTGACTGAAGAGGGAAATTATCAGTACAAAGATGAAATGGACGTTCAGAGAGAGGACCAGAGACTGGCAGAGTGAGGTAAGTGTAACATTTTAGAATTGTCACAAGTGCCTTCATTGGCTTGTGAAAGAATGCTATCTCTCACTATTGTGTCTATCTCTCGATTATGCAGCTGTTTCTCACTTGTACAGCTATCTCTCACTGATGCAGCTGTTTCTCCCTTGTACAGCTATCGCTCACTGATGTAGCTGTTTCTCCCTTGTACAGCTATCACTCACTGATGCAGCTGTTTCTTTCTCACTGCTATAACTGTCTCTCACTGTTGTAACTATATATCTCACTTATGCAGCTGCCTCTCCTTCGTACAGCTATTTCTCACTGATGCAGCTGTCTCACATGTGCAGCTATCTCTCTTGTAACTGTCTCACTGTTTTAACTATCTCACTTATGAAGCTCTCTCTCTTGTACAGCTATTTCTCACTTGTACAGCTATTTCTCACTGACACAGCTATCTCTCTTTTAACTGTCTCGCTGTTGTAACTGTCTCTCACTTATGTAGCTGTCTCCCTTTTGCAGCTATCTTTCACTTATGCAGCTGTCTCTCACTTGTGTAGCTATCACTTTCTGATATATCTCTCAGTGTGGTAACCATCACTTACCTGTCACATATATGCAGCTAATTTACTCACTATTATAACTGTCTCACAGTTGTAGCTATCTGTCAATTATACAACTGTCTCTCACTTGTGCAGCTGTCTCACACCTTTATAACCATTCAGTATGTTCAAAGGAGTGTTTTAGTCCCACAGTTGTGTCGCTGCCTCTTACTTTAAGCTGATTTTGATAAATTGGTATATTGAACATTAGACTTACATAATTTGTATAAATTTTTCAAAGTCATTTATTTTAATTGTATTTGATTTTTATTTTTTATTTTTATTTTGCAGATGCCAACAGTTCAATGACAGGTTAACAGTCCAGTAACAGGTACTCAACGAGGCTGTGTGGGATACTGACAGTACAGTATTACATGTTTGAACCACCGAAAATTTGGCAGTCTGATTTAACAAGCTTTAACATCCATTTGTTGGCAAATAATGTGACAGTTTAAATTTCAGTCATGAAATTCTCCAGTCATGTGCTTTCAGTTTAGGATTGCGAATGACATTATAAAAATATTTATTATATTTTTTAAAAGTAATGTGTTATTGTGTAATGCCAAAGCTAACTCACATAGAAACTACTAAGAGTAACCTTTTAGTATGTCTATAAATTTTGTCCACTGTCTCAAAAAGCACAGTATGTTGTAAATATTGTAAATATTTCTCATTTGTAGTCATCTATAACTAGCTGTAAGCTAATGTTTCTTGTTCAAATAATCAATGGAAAATAAAATTAGTATAAGAATAGTATGCGACAAGCCATATATGAAATCAGAAATGTAAAATTCATTTTTGTCAAAGTTTTGAACTTTGATAAATATTTTCTGTTTTTTAATGGATTAAACCCAAATGAATTTACAAAGATGCTTTTGTTGTCCTTTAATCACAATAAAAACATTTAAACTTGTAGATGAAGAAAGATCTTTTAATTGTAATGGAGGTAGAATTTTAATATTTTTTTCCAAGAATGTATTAATTATATGGATTGAGAAATGATCATGCATATTGATCTGTGACTTGAAATAGCTAATTTATGATATGCCTATAAATGATTATATGAGAAAATTGATTACATTTAAAATAAGACATAAAATTAAGGCAATATAACTTTGAATACAATCATTTGACATATAGTCAATTTTTTTGCGGGAAAAAATGTGATTTGTTGAAAAGTTTGTAGATTTTTACCAGACTCTTGATTTAAAATTTACTATATCACAAATTATTCAAATAGTAAAGCTCTTCTATTCTTTCATATCTATGTGGGCCTTTGTAATGTGATTCTTATAAAAAAAAGTTTATGTAATTATCATTATTAGTTATAAAGTTATGTCACTCTTTGTTAAATATTAGGCTATTTTTTCGGTTTTCTGGTACCAAAGTCCAAACACTTTTTTTCTGAAGTTTGAGGTTCAATTTTAACTGGAAATTGATTCAGGACTCTACTAATTTTAATGAAATGTCTTTATCTAGACCAGAAGCTTTAAATAAATGAAATAGAAGCCTTTTAACATAAGAATTCTGAATATTACACACCTGAAAAATTGGCTATTTTGTTGATTTTACCCCCTGTATAAGCCGTTGTCCCAAAAAAAGCCCCTTTTTAAGGGTGAAAAATGGTCATAACTTGACAACCGTTACTCCAATTTTGGTAAATGAGACCTTGTTTCAATCGTCTTGTTAAGCTGCATAACATAGGCTATTAAAATCAATATTTCAGTGACTTTGAAAAAATCATGACTTCCCCTATCATTGAGTGTGATGTCATTAAAAAGGGGGCGTGGCATTGTTTATATTGTTTGATACACACAACATAAATCCGCACTTGCCACACTGTTTTGTTTTAATAAATTCTACAGCAAACCACAACCTTTATCTCATAGTTATCTGCAGTATGTTAACTGCATAGTTATCTGCAGTAAGTATGAGATAAAGACAAGAGCCTGCATACTGCACTCACATGTTCTTTCCTTAACATCTACATGGAGGGGACAAAGTGTGTGAGCTGCTGTTCAAATAATATTCTTTACAGAGTATACAACACTTTCAATATCAGCAGCTACTAAGCCAGGGTGTGGTAGCTGATAATATACTCCAATACAAGCAGCTAAGCCAGGGCATGGTAGCTGATAATATACTCCAATACAAGCAGCTAAGCCAGGGCATGGTAGCTGATAATATACTCCAATCCAAGCAGCTAAGCCAGGGCACGGCTGATAATATACTCCAATACAAGCAGCTAAGCCAGGGCATGGTAGCTGATAATATACTCCAATACAAGCAGCTAAGCCAGGGCATGGTAGCTGATAATATACTCCAATCCAAGCAGCTAAGCCAGGGCACGGCTGATAATATACTCCAATACAAGCAGCTAAGCCAGGGCATGGTAGCTGATAGTATACTCCAAAACAAGCAGCTAAGCCAGGGCATGGTAGCTGATAGTATACTCCAATACAAGCAGCTAAGCCAGGGCATGGTAGCTGATAATATACTCCAATACAAGCAGCTAAGCCAGGGCATGGTAGCTGATAATATACTCCAATACAAGCAGCTAAGCCAGGGCATGGTAGCTGATAATATACTCCAATCCAAGCAGCTAAGCCAGGGCATGGTAGCTGATAATATACTCCAATACAAGCAGCTAAGCCAGGGCATGGTAGCTGATAATATACTCCAATACAAGCAGCTAAGCCAGGGCACGGTTGATAATATACTCCGATACAAGCAGCTAAGCCAGGGCATGGTAGCTGATAATATACTCCAATACAAGCAGCTAAGCCAGGGCATGGTAGCTGATAATATACTCCAATACAAGCAGCTAAGCCAGGGCATGGTAGCTGATAATATACTCCAATACAAGCAGCTAAGCCAGGGCATGGTAGCTGATAATATACTCCGATACAAGCAGCTAAGCCAGGGCATGGTAGCTGATAATAGGGCATGGTAGCTGATAGTATACTCCAATACAAGCAGCTAAGCCAGGGCATGGTAGCTGATAGTATACTCCAATACAAGCAGCTAAGCCAGGGCATGGTAGCTGATAATATACTCCAATACAAGCAGCTAAGCCAGGGCATGGTAGCTGATAATATACTCCAATACAAGCAGCTAAGCCAGGGAATGGTAGCTGATAATATACTCCAATACAAGCAGCTAAGCCAGGGCATGGTAGCTGATAATATACTCCAATACAAGCAGCTAAGCCAGGGCATGGTAGCTGATAATATACTCCAATACAAGCAGCTAAGCCAGGGCATGGTAGCTGATAATATACCCCAATACAAGCAGCTAAGCCAGGGCATGGTAGCTGATAATATACTCCAATACAAGCAGCTAAGCCAGGGCATGGTAGCTGATAATATACTCCAATACAAGCAGCTAAGCCAGGGCATGGTAGCTGATAATATACTCCAATACAAGCAGCTAAGCCAGGGCATGGTAGCTGATAATATACTCCAATACAAGCAGCTAAGCCAGGGCATGGTAGCTGATAATATACCCCAATACAAGCAGCTAAGCCAGGGCATGGTAGCTGATAATATACCCCAATACAAGCAGCTAAGCCAGGGCATGGTAGCTGATAATATACCCCAATACAAGCAGCTAAGCCAGGGCATGGTAGCTGATAATATACTCCAATACAAGCAGCTAAGCCAGGGCATGGTAGCTGATAATATACTCCAATACAAGCAGCTAAGCCAGGGCATGGTAGCTGATAATATACTCCAATACAAGCAGCTAAGCCAGGGAATGGTAGCTGATAATATACTCCAATACAAGCAGCTAAGCCAGGGCATGGTAGCTGATAATATACTCCAATACAAGCAGCTAAGCCAGGGCATGGTAGCTGATAATATACTCCAATACAAGCAGCTAAGCCAGGGCATGGTAGCTGATAATATACCCCAATACAAGCAGCTAAGCCAGGGCATGGTAGCTGATAATATACTCCAATACAAGCAGCTAAGCCAGGGCATGGTAGCTGATAATATACTCCAATACAAGCAGCTAAGCCAGGGCATGGTAGCTGATAATATACTCCAATACAAGCAGCTAAGCCAGGGCATGGTAGCTGATAATATACTCCAATACAAGCAGCTAAGCCAGGGCATGGTAGCTGATAATATACCCCAATACAAGCAGCTAAGCCAGGGCATGGTAGCTGATAATATACTCCAATACAAGCAGCTAAGCCAGGGCATGGTAGCTGATAATATACTCCAATACAAGCAGCTAAGCCAGGGCATGGTAGCTGATAATATACTCCAATACAAGCAGCTAAGCCAGGGCATGGTAGCTGATAATATACTCCAATACAAGCAGCTAAGCCAGGGCATGGTAGCTGATAATATACCCCAATACAAGCAGCTAAGCCAGGGCATGGTAGCTGATAATATACCCCAATACAAGCAGCTAAGCCAGGGCATGGTAGCTGATAATATACCCCAATACAAGCAGCTAAGCCAGGGCATGGTAGCTGATAATATACTCCAATACAAGCAGCTAAGCCAGGGCATGGTAGCTGATAATATACTCCAATACAAGCAGCTAAGCCAGGGCATGGTAGCTGATAATATACTCCAATACAAGCAGCTAAGCCAGGGAATGGTAGCTGATAATATACTCCAATACAAGCAGCTAAGCCAGGGCATGGTAGCTGATAATATACTCCAATACAAGCAGCTAAGCCAGGGCATGGTAGCTGATAATATACTCCAATACAAGCAGCTAAGCCAGGGCATGGTAGCTGATAATATACCCCAATACAAGCAGCTAAGCCAGGGCATGGTAGCTGATAATATACTCCAATACAAGCAGCTAAGCCAGGGCATGGTAGCTGATAATATACTCCAATACAAGCAGCTAAGCCAGGGCATGGTAGCTGATAATATACTCCAATACAAGCAGCTAAGCCAGGGCATGGTAGCTGATAATATACTCCAATACAAGCAGCTAAGCCAGGGCATGGTAGCTGATAATATACTCCAATACAAGCAGCTAAGCCAGGGCATGGTAGCTGATAATATACTCCAATACAAGCAGCTAAGCCAGGGCATGGTAGCTGATAATATACTCCAATACAAGCAGCTAAGCCAGGGCATGGTAGCTGATAATATACTCCAATACAAGCAGCTAAGCCAGGGCATGGTAGCTGATAATATACTCCAATCCAAGCAGCTAAGCCAGGGCATGGTAGCTGATAATATACTCCAATACAAGCAGCTAAGCCAGGGCATGGTAGCTGATAATATACTCCAATACAAGCAGCTAAGCCAGGGCACGGTTGATAATATACTCCGATACAAGCAGCTAAGCCAGGGCATGGTAGCTGATAATATACTCCAATACAAGCAGCTAAGCCAGGGCATGGTAGCTGATAATATACTCCAATACAAGCAGCTAAGCCAGGGCATGGTAGCTGATAATATACCCCAATACAAGCAGCTAAGCCAGGGCATGGTAGCTGATAATATACCCCAATACAAGCAGCTAAGCCAGGGCATGGTAGCTGATAATATACCCCAATACAAGCAGCTAAGCCAGGGCATGGTAGCTGATAATATACTCCAATACAAGCAGCTAAGCCAGGGCATGGTAGCTGATAATATACTCCAATACAAGCAGCTAAGCCAGGGCATGGTAGCTGATAATATACTCCAATACAAGCAGCTAAGCCAGGGAATGGTAGCTGATAATATACTCCAATACAAGCAGCTAAGCCAGGGCATGGTAGCTGATAATATACTCCAATACAAGCAGCTAAGCCAGGGCATGGTAGCTGATAATATACTCCAATACAAGCAGCTAAGCCAGGGCATGGTAGCTGATAATATACCCCAATACAAGCAGCTAAGCCAGGGCATGGTAGCTGATAATATACTCCAATACAAGCAGCTAAGCCAGGGCATGGTAGCTGATAATATACTCCAATACAAGCAGCTAAGCCAGGGCATGGTAGCTGATAATATACTCCAATACAAGCAGCTAAGCCAGGGCATGGTAGCTGATAATATACTCCAATACAAGCAGCTAAGCCAGGGCATGGTAGCTGATAATATACTCCAATACAAGCAGCTAAGCCAGGGCATGGTAGCTGATAATATACTCCAATACAAGCAGCTAAGCCAGGGCATGGTAGCTGATAATATACTCCAATACAAGCAGCTAAGCCAGGGCATGGTAGCTGATAATATACCCCAATACAAGCAGCTAAGCCAGGGCATGGTAGCTGATAATATACTCCAATACAAGCAGCACACACATACACAGTAATATTTGTGTGGATACCAGTCAATCTTAATATGTTATATTCTATTAAATAAATCCATTTGGTCAAAAATAGTTCAGTAAAATGTCAAAATAAATCAACAATTTTGCCAACCAATTATGTTCAGATGGATCATACATATACTTGTATATATGTACATATAACATTATAAAATTATAGATTTTAGCATATTGGCATTAGAGAAGACGGAGTGAAGAAAGGGGGGACAGAAGAACTCAGGAAAATGGCGATTACTGAAAACTTCTCGAAAATTGTAGGAAAACAGGATATGATATAAAATAATAATGGAATTGAAATGACATTCCTCTTATATATAACTATTTATCACTTATTTCATTATATTATTAATTAGTAATAAAAATGACAACATGCTAAATGACATTAACAACTTTATTTGTACAAGCATGGAATCTTCACTCTAAACATGCTCTTAACAAATGATGGTAATTCTCAAAATGTACACTGTGGCGATACTTGGACTAGGTCTGTGAACTTACTATTAATTGATCATTCTGGCTGACCAATCAAGTTGGACTGAGTTTATATATATATATATATATATATATATATATATATATATATATATATATATATATATATATATATATATATATATATATATATATATATATATATATATATATATATATATATATATATATATATATATAAATATATATTTGCCAAGTGATCAATCCGTCGGACTATGATCGAGTCTAAAATGATTATAACATTCTTGGAGTACAAATGGGTGCCTAAATTTAATCATTTAATCTACATTTTATGTAATTGACAAAATCACACTTCTGCTCTCAGATAATAAAACAATTTTTCTTATGTTTACTTCTTTTTTGTATCTGGTCAAAATGTATATCTAGCAAAGCAGGTAGCCCTGTTATATTCTGTATATTCTGATCGGTCTTTTAAAACAAGAAAATTACATGCATCCATGAGCTCTGGACTGCATGCATGTATTGTCACATTGTGAATAATATTAATTCCATTTATCTCAGTGAAATCGTAGGCTTGGCCCAAGACCTAGTACATTCTTTATCCTTTTGAAATGCACCCAAGTAATGACAATAATTTAATATTAAATAATTAATGATTTGCATACAGAATGTACAGAGGTTTACTCTGCAGTTTGATTCTCACAAAATTATGAAAATTTATTGGTCAGTGTGGGATTAAAATCTTAAAAATCATACATTTTGTGAGGATCATCCAATGTGGGATTAAAATCTTGAAATTCATAGTTGTTCCTCACTTGTTATAAAACATCAACAATTTTTATTTTCATTTTTATCATCACTCTATATTTGTAAGCTAACAAACGATACAGCAGTTGGAACTAACCATCAACTTGCTCACTGAAGAATAAGGTCAAATAAGGTCGCGCATGGCCATCACGTGACGCTATCTGATCACGTATTGCAGCATTTGGTCATGGTCCTTTCGGATAAATATTGCATGACCATATTGTGCCAATTTATTTGTTTACATTCATGCATGACCAAAAAGATGTTTGGTTCCATTTGTAACTTCAGGCATTTACAAATTCAATTAAAATTATTATGTTTAAAAAGAGGACTTTGTTGGTCAGATATGTCAATAATCACAAATAAGGTCAGCACCAAAAACGTGGTTAATGACCTGCATTTTTATTTCGCAATTCTTTCACTTTTTCATCAATATTAACATAGTATTTCAGACGAATGAGAGTTTCTTTCGCCAGAGCACAATTTTTTGCCTTGAAATTGTCTGACAGCTGAGTAATTAAACCATCAAGGATGATGCGGTTTTCGTTGCCTATTCTCTCGACTGTTTCCATGGAGTTGGCCTCTGACAGGGCTTCGTTGACTTCCATGATCTCCATCAGGAATACAGGTTCTACTTGAGTCTCTCCTTCTTCTAGCGAGTCCCCGCACAGCTCCAGCATGTACAAACCACGTGACAATGGCTTCAGCAACGTCGAGTAAGCTTTATTCACCAGGGCAGACTGCATATCTGAATACTCAGCCTCAATCTGAAATATGCAAATATATTCATATGAAATATGTGGAATATCCATTTGACTATGAAAATGACAATCAAAATATTTATCAGGATGTATCAATATATGATGTAAACCAATATATGATGTAAACAAATTTTTGGCTAAATTTTGCAGCCTGTTGTCGACAGCACCATAATACCAATGTTGATTTCTGCCATTAAAATGTGGACACAAATTTGATGTTATATGGTGGGTAGACACAAGCATATTGTCCAATCGAAAACAACACACCACAACTGCACAAACAAAATCTGAAGTGCACAAAAAAGTCTCTAAGATTCAATCATTAATAAAAACAAGATTGTAACCCGCAATCATGTAATTACATACATATAATAAAAAAGCATGAGTGTGATCAGAGAGGAAGGGTGACAAGATTTTTAAAAAAGTTGCTGTGTCAGGTATTGGCTGCGTTAAAATTCGCCACTGATAAGAGCGTGTGATCTCGCTGTTGCATCACCACTTTGCCCTCTGGTGGACTTTATTGACACTAGGCCAGTCTCCACTTCAGTTTTTGTTTATAAATGTGATGGGTTGCGTAATACACAGATAATGAATAGAGTTGTTCTCACTTATTTGTCGTGAGAATTATTCAAGATATGAAATATTGGTTATTCATTAATTCTGGGAAAATCATTGGTTGCCATGGAAACCAAAACATTCTTCATAATGATATGCATTCCTAAGATACCCTCCACCATACCAGAAAGAAATGAGCTGTGCAAAATTTTCTTTGTTTCATGAGGTTAAAAGTGGATTTTAAAGGGCTCCAATTCCAAACCTTGATTAAAGTGCACTATCATTGCGAGCCCCTTGAGGATAACCATTATAAGGTCAGTATTACCAGGGTAACAGACAAATCGGATATAGAAATGTTTAGAAATGAATTTCCTGTTGTATTTGGCCAAAACAACATTATAAAGGATCGTTTTAAACGAGCTTTGTGAATTTACCTCTGTGTTATTAAGTAATTGGTCTATATAGATTTCTTTAGATATATGGAAAAATGTGATTGGTTGCCATGGCAATAGGTTTTTTAGACACTGCCCAGATTCTCAAAGCTCCATGTCTGACCTACAAAATGATATCAAAAGCTAGTTGTTATACTTTGTGCACCACCAGAATAAAATTTGTTGTCAATCTGGCTCCCCACTATTGGGGCAAAATATGCACTTTACGTCAAATCAGTAAATATTTACATTGGTGGGTGAACAATAAATTTCAACTTAAAAATGGACAAAATGAATTACATGTCGACTTCTGGTCTACAAATAAACACTGATCCATTGGAAAAATATATTTTCCCACAAAAAATATTTTTAAGTTACTGATGCAAAATATGCACTTTTACACAAAACCATTAGATTTTGAGGTGGGTGGTGGGTGGGCGACCCCTAAAGTTTATTTTAAAAATTCTTTAAAAAATCACATGACTTTTTACCTCTAAAGAAACAATGTTTCACTTAAGGAGGTCGACTTTTCAAAAATAATATGATTTTGAGCCACATTAATATTGGGTTAAAATATAATAACATTTCTGTATCAGGCCTCAGTTTTACAACATTGGTAATTTGACCTACTTATTGCCCTTATTATTGAAGTCCTGCTATGTTTTGTACAAAGTGGCCCAAACGGGTGAAATGCAGACAATGCTGAGACAGCTCCACAAGTGTGAAACAGCTGCAAGAGTTCAGAGAAAGTTACAGAGCAACGCAATTAAGAGATCGCTACAACAGATGGCACATATACATGGGTGAAATGCCAAAATATTAAGCATGTATCTGCACAAGTTGAGAGACAGCTACAAAAGTGAGTCACAGTTTTACAAATGAGAGATAGAAACAGATGTGAGACATCTATAAATTAAGGGACAGCTATGAATTTGAGAGAAAGGTACCCAAATAACAGACAGCTACACACGTGAGAGATTGCAACAGGTGTGTAAAACAACGACACATCCAGCCCATGGCACTTGTAGTACTTATTAAATTATACAATAAAAATGGATTTTGTTTGATTTGTGTATGTTTTAAAAATTATATTTACATTTGACTTTTGGGTAAATTTGTCTGGGTGTAATAACTGCTGCAGTTGGCGAAATCTTCTCGTCATTGTGGGTATGTCGATATCAAAGGTTGTATTGATTCCCAGTATCTCAAAATAAGTTCTATCCTCAGTTGGGGGCTGTATAACGCCACAGTCACAGAAAAATTGCTCTTTCTGTGCATCTATGTTTCTTTGACATTTCCAGCAGCTCTGTATCGTATGCCCTGTCACATAGCATCTCCCTGAGGCAACTGACAGGTTTTTGACACAGTCCCTTTTGACCCTTGAAGTCCTTTGAAAGCAACTTTGATTGCCGATATCTCCAACATCTACCAAAATATTTATCAATTGTGAACTCTGACAAGTAGAAAAGTTATGTCTCTTTATATTCACGTCAGACACATGTCGCCATAACCCTCGTCCTTCGTGTATTTGCAAATAATTTATCAATTTCTTGCAAATTTGACTTCGAATGATGGTCGTCGCCATTTTGGATCTCGCCAAATACATCACGTGATAAGATTTATTTCAGAAGATTATCGCAAATCAACATTCAACCTGGATATTGAATACATCTTAATGTTATGAATATTTAATAAGCTATAATAATCTGATGAAATATGAGACAGATAATCCATATAAAAGAAGTGTGAATTATTCCAATCTCGCGCGAAGTGAAACTGACGATTTCGCTCACGCCGGGAAAAAAGCAGCACGCCGGGTTATTTGAGAGCATTTTCACTGATATATGCATGTAAGTACACAATTATATGATAGTGTTTGAGTTCAGGGTGCCAGTTTTGGTTGACTAGATGAAGAATTACTTAGACTTTTGTCTCAACAAAGTTGTCAGTGTTGTTTTTTCAGAAGGCAATGTCTGGGTACACGATCGACGACAACACTTGAAAATGCTTGTCATGCATGTTGTACTCAAGTAGAACAGAACTATCCACTCATACACTGCAGGGCTTGACATACGCACTGGCCCGGGGCCACCAGATCCTCTGTTCGGGCCAGTGAATGCTCTGTTGTAGTGGCCCAGTTGGGCAACCATATTTTTGATATTTTAGTGGCCCAAACTATCTTGATTTTATTATTCTAATCCGGGATAGATATGTTGTGCAGCAGTAATCAGAAATCTTGTGTATAAATTTATATGTAGGTTAGAAAAATCAGTCAATGCCATAATTATAGACTTACTTTGCACTTGTTTACCTTACAAGTCGAGGATTAGAAGACATTAAATAAACCTTTTATATTTAAATACTGTTTTGCATGACCACCCATTGTATCCATGGGTAGGGTAGTCTCTGTAGCGAACTAGCAACCAAAAATATGGACCTCATGTATTTTATGTATATGTAGAGTCTGGAATAAAGAGTTTGAATTTGAATTGAATTGAATTGAATATCATATCACCAAAGACATTTGATTGGGCAGTGATGAAAGTCTTCAGGAAATAACCTGAATTCAGGTTTTTTTCTTCAAATGTGAAATTCAAAATGGTCTGAACTCAGTCTGACACATCCAAAAATGACATTTCTGAAAGGGGGCAGGGGTATCTTCAGGTTAATTTTATGGGTTTCAGGTTTTTTTCTGAATGCTGACTTTCATCACTGATTGGGACAAGTAACCCCCACTCAGACATTAGTCACTTTAAATATTGTATCACACATCCTATTATCCTTAGAAACTTCGGGCAACCACTTCTCATGCTCTGGTGGCCCAACTGGGCAACCAACATTTTTCTCTTTATGTCAAGGCCTGAATACACTTGTAATGCTTGCGGTTGACATCTACATCTATAAGTTTACTCGGCAAAACCTATAGGTAGGGAGGTCCAGACAATGGCTCGCGTGATTCTGAGTGGTGTCTTTTCACTAAATATGAGCCATGTTTACATCATTGTCAGTTTGTCTAAAAGTGTCAGAAAAATATTTTCTTTTGGAATTTAAATATCAGTATATAGGTGAACACATATATTTCAACATATGAAGAAAAATGTCAAAACAAATGCAAAAGAAATGGCGATAAAAACGGACCGGACTGCGATTTGGAAAAGCCATTTTCAGTGTGTCACCCTTGTCAAAATCTGAGCCAATTGACAACGCAACTTCAACAGCTGATAACTTTTGTAAATTTTTATATTTCCTCCTCAAATTTTCACATAATATCATTTCAAGTGTGCAGATTATGATGTTATACTTTAAATTTCATTTGGATGAATTTTTCTGTGAGAGAAAAACTCTTAAACTTTGACAATTTTCGGCCAGTCATAAAAGTAAGAGACCATCATGGAATTATTTGGTAACATCTTCAAAGCTGAGCAGAATTTAATTATCTACAACCCTGACTACTTAATTTACCAAATAAACAAAGGAGAGTTGAGCGCAATTATTTTTAGTAGAGAAGAGTACTGAAAAAGACGGCCATTTTGTGAGGGACGACTCCCATTGACTTACTATGGAAAAACAAAATGGAGGACATGCTCTCTCCTATGCTCCAACTTTCATCTCTGTTTCCAAAGCGAATTCCTAAAATCCTATCTGGTAACATCCATAAACTTAATCCAAAATATGTTATTTTCAACTTTTAATCAAATCTAGTCAAATATATTTCATCATACTTGAGGGCAACATTTTGTGTGGTGAAGTTGTTTCACATGGAGATCGTTTGCCAATTATCGCCACTAGGTGTCACCACTGAATATCTTCATTTTCCAATTGAAATGACAGGGGGCACTGCACTTTGTCTTCATGTCAGGCCTCTGATTTTAGTCCTTTAAACACATTCTTCACCAATATTTACAGAAATAAAGTGAACATTATCCAAATTCAGCTGCTTGACCACGGTCCAATGGTTATTTTGACCAGGTACCCTAACAACCATCCATTACTTTATCTTACAAAGGGATTGTCGTATGTTATAATCTTACAAGATTGACAACTCAAGGTCAGGTCTTTGCGCATACGGTCGTAGACTTTGTGCACTGATGTTTCTTCTGTGCCGATAAATGAAAATTAATATTTCGATCATCTGACTTACATATTTGAGGAGAATATCTCAATAGCTCAATTTTGAGTTGTCAATGATGTAAATCGGCTGAGAACTGACAGAGCAGGTCCAAATCGTATATTTTTGTAACAAACTGCTTCTTCCGCATGTGCGCATTATGACGAAATTGGGGTCAATGAGTGCAATTTTCATAACAATTTATTCATATTCAACTTTTCTATGCCAAAAAAATCATTGTTCCATCTGTTGTATGTATACAAGACAATTTCATAATTATCAGCCAATCCTATGGTTGCGAGAATAATATGGTTGTTAGCTCTAGATTATGCTCTCAACCCTCTCCTAGGGACACCATTTACAAACTGAAAGTAGTGCCTGGGCTATCCATACGCCATCCTTTACAAAGCTATTTTAATTTCTCTTATTTACCTGGGACACCAAGGATTACATGTACATTTCCCTGGGAAACCACCTGAGTTTAAATATAATGACAGTGTAAAGTAATAATTTCCTCAAGAGATCCTCTGGTATTGATTGCAGCACGAATATGAATGTAATATACAAAGATTTAATGTGATGAAGCACTATTTTATCTCGGAGGTAACGGTTAGCCAAAGTGCAGATTGGTTGGTGTGAATGGTGTCCCTGGGAAAGGATTGGGAGCACAAAGTGTCCACTTGCTTGTCAACCATGCAACTGCAACAAATTCTCCTTTCCAAAAGTGCCCAATTATCGCCCGTTCATAGGTGGCGCTTTCGTGCGAGTCAGTAACTGAGGATGCACATGATTGAAGCTGGCGGTTTCCACCAAAATCTGCCGCAAACCGCCAGATCCGCAGGTCACACACGATTGGGTGGCGGTTTTGCCCACCGGCGAAGCAGCGGTCCACCAAATCGACAGTGAAATAGGCGGCGGATGAACTCGCCGCTTACACACGATTGGTTCGGCGGAAAGTGCCGATTTGCACACGATTGTGTATAGGCGGGCGGGTTGGCAGATTTCGCCACCTTCCGCCGGCAGGTTCCATTCGTGTGTACCCTGACAGCTGATAAGGAAAAAATTGCTATTTTGATTATATCTTAAAAAGTACACCACTTATCAACAAACCGAGAACAGTTTTGAGATCAGTGAGACCATACAAAGATAACAGACAACTTTATGAAAAAAAGACATCAAGATAAATAAAACTTAAGTATCTTTGATGTGAGGCAGTCGCACCAAGTCAAGGTGGTGAGTTGTTCAAGGTGGTGAGTTGGTTCTGCTACAGAATGAACTATTGATATCTATTTGTTATGGCAGGAATATCAAAATTAATAATATATCAACTTATTTTTAATGATTATATGATTCTAACATGAAAAATAAATTATTAATAGCTTGCTTTGACCCAAATTCATGATGGAGTAGGAAAGACATGACGGGTATTTTTCACATTTTGAGTGTCACCTAGTTGGGAAAGTTTTCATACAGACCACTTTCCAAAGTAACCTTGTCCCAAATAACGATGTTGTGCACCTTTATGACTGAATATATCTTTTAAAACATGGATAGGGTTTGAAGATAAAACCTTTTAGATCATGTTTGGATATGTAACCAGATAGGATATATACAAAAACTCTGAAAAACGGTGGGACATACGCACAGGGCCGGTCAATGGTCATGTGCCAACAGCGTAGAATGGTCATGTGCCAACAGCGTAGAATGGTCATGTGCCAACAGCGTAGAATGGTCATGTGCCAACAGCATAGAATGGTCATGTGCCAACATCTTAGAAGGGTCATGTGCCAACAGTGTAGAATGGTCATATGCCAACAGTGTAGAATGGTCATGTGCCAACAGCGTAGAATGGTCATGTGCCAACATCTTAGAATGGTCATGTGCCAACAGTGTAGAATGGTCATGTGCCAACAGCGTAGAATGGTCATGTGCCAACATCTTAGAATGGTCATGTGCCAACAGTGTAGAATGGTCATATGCCAACAGTGTAGAATGGTCATACATGTGCCAACAGCGTAGAATGGTCATGTGCCTACAGCGTAGAATGGTCATGTGCCTACAGCATAGAATGGTCATATGCCAACAGCTTAGAATGGTCATGTGCCAACAGCGTAGAATGGTCATATGCCAATGGCAAAAATCGTCTTTGTGCTTAAGGGGACATTTTGCTGATCTTGTATGCAAGAAACTTCCCCTTTCCATGAGAATTTTTGTTATGATACCTTGTTGAATTGTGCATTTATTTTGGAGATCTATTATCTGGTCCCCGTGTTATCAGTGAACCATGAGGCCTTAAAGATGAAGGTCAGAATGGCCCCACAAAATACTTTTGAATTTATAGAAATTTAAGACTACAAATCAAACTGGGAAAGATCTATGAAATATTGAAGAAAAATTCTGTGGAATACTTTCAAAAATTAATTTAAAAATTAATTGATTGTAAGAATATCGCTTGGTCAAATTATTCATAGCTTCTCAGTAGTTCAGACACTCACAATGATATTTGGTATAACATTTTGAAATTGAAATGAAATAACATTGTATTTCTAATATTGTTTCAGAGCCATGAGTCGCAAAACTCCAAGTGACTTCCTGAAGCAGATCATAGGAAGACCAGTGGTGGTGAAGCTGAACTCCGGAGTGGATTATAGAGGTGAATATAAATATCCGTCTAAGGGGGGCGTGGTGACGCTGAACTCTGGAGAGGATTACAGGGGTGAAGATAAATATCCATCTAAGGGGGGCGTGGTGAAGCTGAACTCTAGAGTGGATTACAGGGGTGAAGATAAATATCCGTCTAAGGGGGGCGTGGTGAAGCTGAACTCTGGAGAGGATTACAGAGGTGAAGATAAATATCCGTCTAAGGGGGGCGTGGTGAAGCTGAACTCTAGAGTGGATTACAGGGGTGAAGATAAATATCCATCTAAGGGGGGCGTGGTGAAGCTGAACCCTGGAGTGGATTACAGGGGTGAAGATAAATATCCGTCTAAGGGGGGCGTGGTGAAGCTGAACTCCGGAGTGGATTACAGAGGTGAAGATAAATATCCGTCTAAGGGGGGCGTGGTGAAGCTGAACTCTGGAGTGGATTACAGGGGTGAAGATAAATATCCATCTAAGGGGGGCGTGGTGAAGCTGAACTCCGGAGTGGATTATAGAGGTGAAGATAAATATCCGTCTAAGGGGGGCGTGGTAAAGCTGAACTCCGGAGTGGATTACAGGGGTGAAGATAAATATCCATCTAAGGGGGGCGTGGTGAAGCTGAACTCTAGAGTGGATTACAGGGGTGAAGATAAATATCCGTCTAAGGGGGGCGTGGTGAAGCTGAACTCCGGAGTGGATTTCAGGGGTGAAGATAAATATCCGTCTAAGGGGGGCGTGGTGAAGCTGAACTCCGGAGTGGATTACAGGGGTGAAGATAAATATCCATCTAAGGGGGGCGTGGTGAAGCTGAACTCCGGAGAGGATTGCAGGGGTGAAGATAAATATCCATCTAAGGGGGCGTGGTGATCTGGAGTGGATTACAGGGGTGAAGATAAATATCCGTCTAAGGGGGGCGTGGTGAAGCTGAACTCTAGAGTGGATTACAGGGGTGAAGATAAATATCCATCTAAGGGGGGCGTGGTGAAGCTGAACTCCGGAGAGGATTACAGGGGTGAAGATAAATATCCATCTAAGGGGGGCGTGGTGAAGCTGAACTCTGGAGTGGATTACAGGGGTGAAGATAAATATCCGTCTAAGGGGGGCGTGGTGAAGCTGAACTCCGGAGTGGATTACAGGGGTGAAGATAAATATCCGTCTAAGGGGGGCGTGGTGAAGCTGAACTCCGGAGAGGATTACAGGGGTGAAGATAAATATCCATCTAAGGGGGGCGTGGTGAAGCTGAACTCCGGAGTGGATTACAGGGGTGAAGATAAATATCCATCTAAGGGGGGCGTGGTGAAGCTGAACTCTAGAGTGGATTACAGGGGTGAAGATAAATATCCGTCTAAGGGGGGCGTGGTGAAGCTGAACTCTGGAGTGGATTACAGGGGTGAAGATAAATATCCATCTAAGGGGGGCGTGGTGAAGCTGAACTCCGGAGAGGATTGCAGGGGTGAAGATAAATATCCATCTAAGGGGGGCGTGGTGAAGCTGAACTCTAGAGTGGATTACAGGGGTGAAGATAAATATCCATCTAAGGGGGGCGTGGTGAAGCTGAACTCTAGAGTGGATTACAGGGGTGAAGATAAATATCCGTCTAAGGGGGGCGTGGTGAAGCTGAACTCTAGAGTGGATTACAGGGGTGAAGATAAATATCCATCTAAGGGGGGCGTGGTGAAGCTGAACTCTGGAGTGGATTACAGGGGTGAAGATAAATATCCGTCTAAGGGGGGCGTGGTGAAGCTGAACTCCGGAGTGGATTACAGGGGTGAAGATAAATATCCATCTAAGGGGGGCGTGGTGAAGCTGAACTCCGGAGTGGATTACAGGGGTGAAGATAAATATCCGTCTAAGGGGGGCGTGGTGAAGCTGAACTCCGGAGTGGATTACAGGGGTGAAGATAAATATCCATCTAAGGGGGGCGTGGTGAAGCTGAACTCTAGAGTGGATTACAGAGGTGAAGATAAATATCCGTCTAAGGGGGGCGTGGTGAAGCTGAACTCCGGAGAGGATTACAGGGGTGAAGATAAATATCCGTCTAAGGGGGGCGTGGAGATGCTGAACTCCGGAGTGGATTGCAGGGGTGAAGATAAATATCCGTCTAAGGGGGGCGTGGTGAAGCTGAACTCCGGAGTGGATTACAGGGGTGAAGATAAATATCCATCTAAGGGGGGCGTGGTGAAGCTGAACTCTGGAGAGGATTACAGGGGTGAAGATAAATATCCGTCTAAGGGGGGCGTGGTGAAGCTGAACTCCGGAGTGGATTACAGGGGTGAAGATAAATATCCGTCTAAGGGGGGCGTGGTGAAGCTGAACTCTAGAGTGGATTTCAGGGGTGAAGATAAATATCCATCTAAGGGGGGCGTGGTGAAGCTGAACTCTGGAGTGGATTACAGGGGTGAAGATAAATATCCGTCTAAGGGGGGCGTGGTGAAGCTGAACTCCGGAGTGGATTACAGGGGTGAAGATAAATATCCGTCTAAGGGGGGCGTGGAGATGCTGAACTCTGGAGTGGATTACAGGGGTGAAGATAAATATCCATCTAAGGGGGGCGTGGTGAAGCTGAACTCCGGAATGGATTACAGGGGTGAAGATAAATATCCGTCTAAGGGGGGCGTGGTGAAGCTGAACTCCGGAGTGGATTACAGGGGTGAAGATAGATATCCGTCTAAGGGGGGCGTGGAGATGCTGAACTCCGGAGTGGATTGCAGGGGTGAAGATAAATATCCGTCTAAGGGGGGCGTGGTGAAGTTGAACTCAGGAGTGGATTACAGGGGTGAAGATAGATATCCATCTAAGGGGGGCGTGGTGAAGCTGAACTCTAGAGTGGATTACAGAGGTGAAGATAAATATCCGTCTAAGGGGGGCGTGGTGAAGCTGAACTCTGGAGTGGATTACAGGGGTGAAGATAAATATCCGTCTAAGGGGGGCGTGGAGATGCTGAACTCTGGAGTGGATTACAGGGGTGAAGATAAATATCCATCTAAGGGGGGCGTGGTGAAGCTGAACTCCGGAGTGGATTACAGGGGTGAAGATAAAATATCCATCTAAGGGGGGCGTGGTGAAGCTGAACTCCGGAGTGGATTATAGAGGTGAAGATAAATATCCGTCTAAGGGGGGCGTGGTGAAGCTGAACTCTGGAGTGGATTACAGGGGTGAAGATAAATATCCGTCTAAGGGGGGCGTGGTGAAGCTGAACTCTAGAGTGGATTATAGAGGTGAAGATAAATATCCGTCTAAGGGGGGCGTGGTGAAGCTGAACTCTGGAGTGGATTACAGGGGTGAAGATAAAATATCCATCTAAGGGGGGTGTGGTGAAGCTGAACTCCGGAGTGGATTATAGAGGTGAAGATAAATATCCGTCTAAGGGGGGCGTGGTGAAGCTGAACTCTGGAGTGGATTACAGGGGTGAAGATAAATATCCGTCTAAGGGGGGCGTGGTGAAGCTGAACTCCGGAGTGGATTATAGAGGTGAAGATATATATCCGTCTAAGGGGGGCGTGGTGAAGCTGAACTCCGGAGTGGATTATAGAGGTGAAGATAAATATCCATCTAAGGGGGGCGTGGTGAAGCTGAACTCCGGAGTGGATTACAGAGGTGAAGATAAATATCCATCTAAGGGGGGCGTGGTGAAGCTGAACTCTAGAGTGGATTATAGAGGTGAAGATAAATATCCGTCTAAGGGGGGCGTGGAGATGCTGAACTCCGGAGTGGATTACAGGGGTGAAGATAAATATCCATCTAAGGGGGGCGTGGTGAAGCTGAACTCCGGAGTGGATTACAGGGGTGAAGATAAATATCCGTCTTAAGGGGGTGTGGTGACGCTGAACTCTGGAGTGGATTACAGGGGTGAAGATAAATATCCGTCTAAGGGGGGGTGGTGACGCTGAACTCCGGAGTGGATTGCAGGGTGAACTCGACATTGCCCATTTACATTTTGGCCGAAAAAAGGAGATCTGTATTCTGATAATGTACATTTATAACAATATTTAGAAAAGCTTAGAAATTCATGACATGTACAAAATAATTCAATGATGAGACACAAATGTAGTAATGGTGGATTTTGGTGTTTTAGGTGTCTTAGCTTGTCTGGATGGCTATATGAATATTGCCTTGGAACAAACAGAGGAATATGTCAATGGACAACTGAAGAATAAATATGGAGATGCCTTTATAAGAGGAAACAATGGTGAGGAAATATTCAGATTCTAAGGCTATTTACAGGCCTTGATATATACATTTAGAGGCCTTGATATTTACATTTACAGGCCTTGATATATATTTACAGGCCTCGATATTTACATTTACAGGCCTTGATATTTACATTTACAGGCCTTAATATTTACACTTACAGGCCTTGATATTTACACTTACAGGCCTTGATATATACATTTACAGGCCTTGATATATACATTTACAGGCCTCAATATTTACATTTAGAGGTCTTGATATTTACATTTACAGGCCTCAATATTTACATTTAGAGGCCTTGACATTTACATTTAGAGGTCTTGATATTTACATTTTCAGGCCTCGATATTTACATTTACAGGTCTTGATATTTACATTTAGAGGTCTTGATATTTACATTTAGAGACCTTGATATTTACATTTACATGCCTTAATATTTATTTTTTGTGGCCTTGATATTTACATTTAGAAGCCTTGATATTTACATTTAGAGACCTTGATATTTACATTTACATGCCTTAATATTTATTTTTTGTGGCCTTGATATTTACATTTAGAGGCCTTGATATTTACATTTACATGCCTTAATATTTATATTTTGTGGCCTTGATATTTACATTTAGAAGCCTTGATATTTACATTTAGAGGCCTTGATATTTACATTTTGAGGCCTTGATATTTACATTTAGAGACCGTTCACAGTTTTGCATTTCGTCATTGTCTCCACTGCTTTGAGTCGTGTCTTCCCTTTTTGACAGAAATGCTTTCACACGTGGATCGATTTTAATTGCATTTTAAATGATAAATAAAGGTATTTACCCAATATTAACACAAAATACATTTTGCAGGTCGGGAACAGAACAAAACCATTCATCCATTTAACATGCATTACGCAATATGAGGTCGTCATGTTAAAAAGCGGGAGTGACGGGGACAAGCTCTTATTTTTGGCGCGAAAATAATTGGAGTCTATCAACATGCATTGAAATATTAATATATTGCGCAATGATGGATCCCTGGCTTCTCCTCGTGTTGCGGACGTGAATTACCGCGACGTCACGTACATGATATTTATGTTTTACTTCATGGATAAATTCATATTATGTACTAGAAATCCAAAATTCGTGAAAATAAAACTGCGCGAACCTGTCAAAAACGGCGATAACTAGGCGCGAATTTTTCTCTGTATACAGTAATAGAAATGTTTCTTTTTCACAATACTCCCTTTGTTTGTAAAGTCAAAATATTGATCAAAAATGACTTTATAACTGTTTTTGTGTATCTTCTATTTTCAGTGTTGTATATAAGTACCCAGAAGAGAAGGATGTAGCAGTGGACTGAAGGTATTAGGAAGATATTAGGAACATATTGATATCCTGGCGTCCGTGAACCAGGCCGCATCCTTCACGGACGCATGCCTACATTCATGTTTACATAGACAGTTGCAGCATTGGAATTATGCCCAATACACAGGTGTTTATCAGCGTGGAGAAAATGACAGATTTGTATATAAATAGGATATATATATAGACGTCTATTCGTGTTCATTTTATGTTTGACAAGAGAAAAAAAATGGAGAACATTTATGAATGGTCCAACAATTTTGGTGTTTCATGAAATTAAGATAAACTTACCAGTTTTAAAATCATCATTTTTTGGATAATTTGAAAAAGATAATTGTTGTGAATGGCTTTAGGGAGCATCGTTAGAATTGAAACATGAAAAAAAAATGGTGCAGAGAGAAGTCGTCATTTAGGTCACATATCTGTGTGTACATACAGTTATGGGCAAATTGAGGCTGTCACTATATTGGGGCAGGAACACACAAGATAAAATAGGAGCTTGGTTCAATCAACTGATAAAGGGTCAAATCCTGCCTCACTTTGCCAATCTTTACATACTTTGTAAGTAGACGTAAAATATGGTTGTCTCCACATTTATGTGGCACTGAGCCTTTGACTTTGTCCAGTATTTCAGGTTCTTAATGCATCAATCCACTGTGAGTGTGTGTGTGGTATATGAAGCTGTCAGCTTCTTACTTTGACACATAAAATAATACCTATATTTAGATTTAATGTGAAGTGAATGTATATATATCAAGAAATTTTAAGAAAATAAATGTAATTTTTTTTACTTTATTTTAAGTTATTGTGGTGATTTTGTAAAGACTGCCCTTATTTGGTTAATTCTTCTATTAATCCCAGTTCACAGAGTTCGTTAGGTAATTTGAATAGAGCTGCGAGTCATGTTCCTGTGGCCGGATTCTATGTTATGTCAATTATGCTAATTTTCATTAACTGTGCTGATAATGTTGACACAGCCTGTGTCGTGAAGAGGGATAGTTTCTGTTATTCTGTCCATCAATTTCAGTCATCCCTGAAACTACCGTATGAGGTTCTATGCTATTAGATATATTCTAAGATATATTCTTAGGGGTCATGTTTTCCTTGAGACTGACATTTTTTCCATTTAAAAAGAAAAAAAGATTTTTGAAATCAATTCCATAACTATCCCTGTGTTGTCAAGGAATGTGATGCCAACTTGGCGCCATATTGGATTTATAATAGTAACTCAAAAGAATTTAAGGTCTATAATCCACAATCAGTTTGAAGCATCGGGAGAGAACTTCGGGTGGTCTCGTATATTTACGTAACTGCCTTCGGCACACATGGTGGACAAACTCGTTTGCATGAGATTTTTAAATACTCAACTCTTTTAGTGATAATTCATATTTTATGCCATGATTATATCTAAAATGTTCCAAAAAAGTTTTATTATTCTTTGGATGGCATTAAATAAAGAAAATATAAATACTTGATATAAGTCACCAGCTGCAAAGAGTCGAACCCGTTTTAACGGTATTGTTCAATTTAACTAATGAAAAATTAAGACTAGCTGGTTAAGTTTACTTTTTCTGTGCTAAATTAACAAATAACATTACTTTGAACACATTTAAGCCAAAAAAAACATAAGTCTGTCCCAGTTTTTCATTGTGGATTATAGACCTTAAGGAACTTTCTGATCTGATCAACAAATATATTATCATTTATCTTCTCACCTAAAATGACACAGTGTATCTCTTAGGCAAGAAGTAGTTTGGAGATGAACATGGGATGTGGCTTAGTTGGTAAGTTGTCTCCCAATGCCAAAGGTCCAGGGTTTGAGTACTTTTTCATGCAGAAGATGAAATTTTTCTATTGGGGATTTTGTTTCAGTGATATTTGTATGTTAAAACATATTGAATTATTTTTTATTTTATTTTTTATTTTTGCAAGTGCAGAAAATATATTTTTTTTTTTAACGATTTGAGACAGTTCTGAGATAAAGACAAAATCTTAGTGGGTTTATTTGGAGGGACATGCATGTCAGAACATGGAACTAAATTGTTTTTGCAAAAGTGAAAACATAAAAAATAATTTTACACAGAAAACAAAAAATAAGATATTGGTATCCAGGTTTTATTTTAGAGATGTTAAGAGCTCCGACACAATTGTACACTATATCACTGAGGCTACAATGCTGACAATTTCAATATTTATTGATGGATTGTAAACATCAAGTAAGTTGGCCAGAAAGCACAAACTGGTCCATCAATATGTTCAATGTTGGCCGAAAGACAGTCATAGCATTGAATATATCTTTACCACAAGATGGCAGCACAAGATAATTGCAATATTGTGAGGATATGTGGAGTCCTGTACGGTTTTCCTGTTTTTGCCACTGCCCTATTCAATGTTTTAATCCCACTTATTTACTCCAGTGTTTTACATCCAAAGTAAGGTATATTTTCTTATGGACAAAATGTCATGAACTGTAAGAAAAGATTGTTTTGCTCTTTTGTGTTCTGTTATTGTCCCCCGCATTCTTCGCAACGCGAAAAGTGGGGACATGAAATTGAACTGCATCCGTGCATGATATTAACAACGGTTTGACAATAAAGTTAGATATTGACCTTTCCCCAATCTGAATAGGTTATGGCAGTGATTGGTTGGATTTTGTTACCATGGCAACCGTACAAAGTGCAGGGGGTCAATGCTCTTGTTTTTGTTTTTTTAATGGTGAAAAAGTTCCAGTGTGCATGATAAAACAGCACATATTCAGGGAACTTGTGAATTTCATAATTTCTAGAATAAAATGCAGGCTTTGTGTGTCGTTACAAATCCAGGAAAATTTCTTTATAAAGATATGAATTATCTTACCAAAGCTTCAAATGTTTAACCGCTTGGCTGTAGATTGGCGGTCTGTGATCTGCAGGCTATTCTCGCATGCATATCACTAAAAAAATGTTCCAAATATGAAGATTTGATCTTTGTCTTCTGTAAAGTTGTGTTTTCTAAATTTGCAAAAATCAATTCAATTCTATTTTTGTGTTGGGGCTCTGTGATGTTCTCTTACAAACACATCCGTGATAAAGTTATTATATCTTATAATTTTTACATTTGAAAAAATAAAAAAATCATGACTTATATTTATCCAAATAAGGATTATTTTATTTGGATAGATTTCCAAATAAATATTCTTTTGTACTGAACAATTTGACACAAATATGATTCATACAATTTTTATTACGGATACAAATTAACAAAACATTAAGAGCTTGATTAAATACAAAGCTTTCCATTAAAAAACATTTTTAAATAACGGTATTATGGTTCAAATTGGTCTTCACATTATGTAATGTACGTGTCTGCCATTAGGTGGCACCACGAGTTAGTGAATCATTTGAAATGAGTGTAGAGCCAGCAGCCGAATGGTACAGGTCCAGTTAGAATAAAAAAAATAGTCTGCTGACCATCAATGAGGTGGTAGACATACTTCAAGATGGAGATAAACTTGCCCCTTTTGGACCAAAAGCAGGAGAACTTTATTTAAACTGGTCACATGGGTCAGAAGAGAAGATTGCAGAGCAGATGGAAACAAGCGTGCTTAATAAATAAATAAATATATTTCATTTGTAGCCCAGATAGGTACTAAATGTAAAATTCCTTAAACATCAGCATTAAATAAAATGTTATCAATATTTATTTATTTTGACATTAACAGTTGGGCCAATGCTGGAGCAGTTAGTTGGGTCGATGCCAACTGAAAAAAAATCCTCAAACAATTAGAAAACCTGAGAGGAAAGGCCAAAAATCAACAGCAAAAGAAGATTACGCCAGCTGATTATTAAAATGGGACAGTCGTTTCTTGTTGATGTGTGATATGGTATAACAAGCATTAGATGGGCGACACATTTACCATGTTCTGATACTTCATACTGCATTAAGAAGTGTGAAGGGCTTCAAAGATTACACTTTAACATGTTTAAGGAACAAAGTAGCACCTTATACAAAGTCATACGTTATAAAGGCAGTTTACCACCAGGTGTCACTGCACATTATCCAGAGGACCTGCGACATTACCAGTTCAGCTTTTTCTACATTTTCTGTATTTTTGGAGATTTGTACAGCAACTTTTGTCATTTAATAGGTTCATTATTTGATTCATTAATTGCTCAAAGTTTTTTTTAGATTTGTGGATTCACTCTCTTGTAGCCACCAGACTATTTGATTCATTAATGCACGTTAAATAAAAGGGAGCCGAATATATGATTTGCACACAGTTGATTTATTTCCTATAAATCTATAAATTCCACAACCTTCCTTAACTATCACATACATGTTCACACCACAGTACAATGCTTCCGCTGTGCCACCTGGCGGATAGTTGTGGGGTGGACACTTGATCCGAATAACATACATACATGGTAAATTGCTAATTGTCGTGTACCATTAAGCAATTAATACAATTACTAAGAACATTTATGACTAAATATGAATATATAATTATAACAATACATGATAAATCCCAAATTCATATTAAAATATTTATTTGAATATTAATAGCCCATGTATTGTAGAGGGTTGTAGTGAGATAGGAATAATATAGTGTGCTAACCTGGAGGCGTATTTAATTTCATTTTTCTCGTTTTGCCTAATGTAGGATTTATAAGTCTGTGACCTCCATAAGCCCAGTTTGGACACATCGAAATCACTCCAATTATTGGATCCTGCTTGGGATGCTGCCCAACTTCTTAAGCTATGGGTGGTTTAAAGGGAGGGGTTTTACCTAACGCCTTAATTAAATTCTTTATAGTAATGTTAAGTGCGCCCTTGCTGATAGGGATGCCGGAAACTAATTGAAGCAAGGGGCTTATTGGGGCTTGACTGGATCTGAATGACAAGTAGGTCCACATTAGACATACAGGGCATACTTTATGACTGGAGCAGCTGATAATTTTTTGGAACCCATGTGGGGAGGTCTTTGAGGATGGGGTGGCGAAAATCATGTACTTCAGTGTGCCACGTTGGCCAAAGGTCACTGATGAGGCAGGAGGGGGTGGTGTATGGTTGCACCCGTGACATAGTGGTTAACAGAAGTATATTCGGAACCCCGAAGGCAGCCAAAGAAGCCGAGAGTGAGGGCGACTGACCAGGCTAGCTTGTCATAGCTTCCAACAGGAACTGGTCAGAATTGATTTAAGGGCTATTTGGACCCCCCCGGGGGGGGGGGGGGGTTAGGCCATAGAGCATGTGTAAAGACTTTACTGCTGCTAGGTATACATGAATGGTACTTGGGGCAAGGCTACTAGTGGATACCATGGATGCTATATACCTAAGGATGACCTGTTCGTCTACTGGCAGGGGGGCAGAGGTGGTGCTGACTGCAAAAACGAATGAACATAACTTGTGCTGAGCTGTAAGTGTTCCTAATGTTAGGATTGAGACTGCTGTTGACCAACCCTTCGACCTTCTTGTCCAGTTCTGTAAATGATAAAATAAAGGGTGAACAAAGGTCCAGTGAGATTGTACAAATGGATACAGGTAAATTGCCTGGTGTGATATGAGACACCTGCTTATGCGTTATGAGAAATCTGTGTAGCGGGCTATGTGCCTGAATATATTTTGCGCATGCGTCGGTAATGGCGGTCGAGTTTCTTATTGGCTCCCGGTGTTAGTCATAGTTAGTGGGGGATATTGGTTATCTAGGATGTAGTCTCGGTGGGATTAGAAAAGTTGGTGAGGAGGCAGCTGGTAGATATGAAGGAGTTGAAGATCACTAGGTACTCACGTGGAGGACATCTTTTGCCTCCAGTTGTGATTGGTAGGGCTTACGAGGATATTGGACGCCTCAGGCTGTATAGGGATATTGGACGCCCTTTAGCGCACTGGGGATTGTAGGCCCCAAGGGAAGGAGTGAGTGTTTAGGTGAAAGTTGTCAGTGCAGAAGGTGGTAATTAGATAGGGTAGTTTTTCATCAGTGTTGGGGCCTGCACCGGGCGGTCAGCACGAGTGCTGCTCACAGATTGGAGATAGTTCGTATTGGATCTCCTCTCTAGCTGGGTAGCCACGCTGCGTAAGCTCTGAGTGCCCACGAGACAAAAGTGGAGCGGCCAACATATCAAATCAAATCAAATCAAATCAAATCAAATCTTAGTAGTTTAATTTAGTATTACTGGATTGTGAACTGTGTTTCCCCGTTCATCATATATGTTCATTACTGGCTTCTGAGCGCACTGCATATTGTCCTGTATGCTTTTAGTGGAATTTTGCGAGCCATTTTGGCGAGAAACAGGATCGTTTGTGCGACTTGAACAGACTGCTGTCGTGGTAGTCTGGCCGCGGGACCTGGCACATAATATTGTTTTTAAGAAAACACAGATCTCGTAGCCATTCTACTGCCTTCTGTCTTTTCGGGTTCTAACATACTATCAATCTACACTCTTGGATTGAATCTACTTCTACACTCTTAGGCCGAAAGAAAATACAGGGGCCCACCACTACCAACTTCATTATAAATTGAAATAGAGATGTGAAACTTGGGCAGAGTATGTTATAGAATGTTGTGAACAACATATCACTCAGCTAAAAAAATGTTTTTCCAATATGCATTTTTAGTATTTTCTAGGAGGAAATACTTTAAAAAATACCAGCCAGCTACACTTTGGGATTTTGGCTGTCAGCTGTTATTTTTTACCAGCTGTTAAACTTACCAGCTCAGAATTTGTATGGAATTAACAGCTGTTAACTTTATTCGTGGATGTTTGTCAATGCAAAATTTCATTTAACAGCTGGTAATGAGCCCATTTCTTTAATAAATAATTAAATGTTAAAAACTTATAATTACAGTAGAAATATCATTAGGTTTGAATAATCTTTGTCAAATAGTGTTCATATGATATAATTTATTTTTTATTTTGTGGTTTTCAATGGTGAAATTGCCAGTAGGTGTTAAAATCTCAATACTTTACGAGCCAGCAAATTAAATTCATCAGTCTGTCAGCTAGGCCATTTTGAAATGTCAAATGTATTTTGAGCCAGCTGATTCATACAAAAAAAAAGTTCCCAGCTGGTAAACATACCAGCTGGAAATGAAATGCATTAGTTACAAGCTACCAGCCAGAAAAGTGTGCATATTGGCTCTTTTTGCATATCATATAGTGGTGGGCCCCTGAAAATATGACTGGTTTGACATGGCTTACATAATATACTGAAATATTAAGCATTTACTGGTATTATAGTTGGTTCGTGGTTACATACACTCTTGTGTAACTACAACCCTATATCCCTGAAACCCTAATCGCTAAACATATTAATACAATACACAAAAGTTTTCTGAGAATTATCTACGTAATTTCTTTTGAGTCGGCACTCGTCCCTTTAGGTTCTCATACTTTCTTTCACTCCTTGATCATGATTAACGCAACTAAAAAACTGCCATGGAAGAGGGGGGGATTGAGGTTCTTTATAAACCTGAATTTAATCTAAAAATTAATAAATTATCTGCATCATCACCAACCACCATGGAACCTATGGAGGTAACTTATGGAGATATACTTATTCTGAATTTTTTGATGATTTTTTTGATATCTTGGCTTATTATACACTTATACAACATGAGGTAATTTTTCTGGGTGACTACAATTTTCACATGAATAAACCTGACAGACCTGAGGTAAAGAAAATGAATGAAACTCCTGACCCTTTTCTCTATGAACCAATGGGTTCCTGAACCCACTCATATATTAGGAAATACACTTGATTTGGTAATTACTCTTGATAAAAATAAAACGCTTGATAAATGCTTAATAGATGAATATGTTTCTGATCATAAGCTTGCTATATTGACTCTTAATATACATAAACCAAGAAATAAGAAGACATTTATAAGTTGCAGAAATTATAAAAAAAATTAACAAAGACTCTTTTAGACAGGATTTGAAATCTGTTTTTTCTGAAAAACATTGAGCAAATATGTATATTAATGAAATGGTTGAATATTATGATAAGGGCTATATAAATATGCGCCAAATAAGCGTATTAAGGATACCTTAAGAGATCCAGCACCGTGGATGAACGATCATATTAAGGATGAACTTTACGTAGAAGGTTAGAACGTAAAATGATCAAGACTGGATTACAAATTGATGAGGATTGGTACTCAACACAATGAAATAAATATAATGCCCTACTGAAATCTTCACATGCTAATTATTACTTGAAGATCATTGAAGAAAATAAAAATAACCCCCCAAAATTATTTAAGACTATTGATGACCTATTATATAAATCTAAATCCACTCCCTTGCCAGAAAGTGATGATGTGAGTGAAGTTGCCGAGGATTTTAACAAGTACTTTCTTGAAAAGGTTAAAAAAATTAGATCTGACATAGATATAATGGATACAACAAAACTGAAACCAGATGGCACTACATACAATGAGACCTGTGGGTTGCACAAGACGGATATAGAAGCTACACATGAAGATGTCATAAATCATCAAACTCTTGATATTAATGCATTATCTAGTTATAAACCCCTAACAATGGCGGAAGGTCGACTTCTTATAGATAAGGCAGCAAAAAAGTCCTGTGGAATTGATCCCATGCCGACTTGGATGCTGCATGACTTGGATGAATTACTTCCTATTATCACTGCAATCAATAACAGCTCAATTACTAATGCTTACATGCCCTTATCTATGAAAATAGCCCTTATTAAGCCCTTACTAAAAAAACTTGGTTTAGATCTAATCAAGCCTAATTATCGACCAGTATCCAATTTATCTTATATTTCTAAGCTCACTGAGAGAGCCGTGTCCACTCAACTTGTGCCCCACCTGGTAAGGAATGGCCTTACTACTAAGTTTCAGTCTGCCTATAAGGAGGGTCATAGTACTGAGACGGCACTGATCAGGGTTCATAATGATATACTTAGATCTATGGATAACAGGGACTCTGTCTTACTTGTCCTCTTAGACCTGTCTGTGGCTTTTGACACCATTGACCATGGCATCCTGTTAGATAGATTGAGAAAACATTTTAGAGTGACAGGTGATGCCCTCAAGTGGATTAAGTCATACTTGTCAGATAGGAAGCAGTCGGTCATGGTGGAAAATGTAAAATCATCTAAAATGGATATTGAGTATGGGGTTCCCCAGGGTTTGGTCCTGGGACCGATTATTTTCTCCCTGTACATGGCCCCACTGGCTGATATTTTGAATGGGTTTTGTATGCTATACCACATTTATGCAGATAATACCCAGAATTAAATTCCAGTCAACCATAAGCAAAATACAAATGAATTATCCAAAAAGAAGTTGGAAAATTGTATAGACCAGATTAGAACCTTCTTAGTTTGAAATTTAATGAGAGAAAAACTGAACTTTGTGAACAGAGCATGACAACACACTGATTGGGTCTTTAAATAAATAACATTTATTATAATAATAATTACAGAAGTCTTTAATAAGACTTTGACATTTGAACTAATTAGAAACAATGTTCATTGAAACCATAATATGAGAGGCAGATAACTCTAGCTCTCATATCCACGATTTTACATAATCACATGATACCAGGGTTAGGGGGGCAGATAACTCTAGCTCCCATGACCCTGGGTTGTTTTGATATGTGTTAGAATGTACTTTATCTCTTTTATGACCATTATAGACGAATGTCTAGCCATAAATTAACAATAAAACTCTAAGGAGCATAATTTTTAATATTTACCAAAGTAGTAATACAGCTAGTTAATAACAGTGAATGCAAATTATCGGTAGGAGCATGTATAAAATGAGACATACGTGTAGAGGCGGATAACTCCAGCTCTACTGAGTCGTTTCTGACTATGTTGAAATTAAATGTTATGAGGCATGGATGTTCTGAAAGCGTAGAGGCGGATAACTCCAGCTCTACTGAGTCGTTTCTGAAAGCACTCTGGGAGGTGATATGGGGAAGGAGGTGGGCCTTAAAAAGTTTGTTTTGAAATGTCCATATTTTCTTAAAGATGGCGTCGTCACGTGATCGATTGCATAACACGTCACATGATCGATTACATAACACATCACGTGACTGTGGCCCCGCCACCTAGCGTTAATTTTTGAAGTGCACAAAGCACCCCCCCTTCCAGACTTCACCTCCTGCCGACCCGTATTGCATGCTCTATTAACAAAATGAAATGAAGTTGCCTTAATTTCTCATTTTAATCTGCACTCATAATAGATCGTCTGTAAGATGGGATCTTACTTGCAATAATGACCTTGTGATTGGGTCCTCATATATCAGAAATAGTTCCCAAGTAAGGAACTTGAGGGGTACTATCACATCACGAACATTGCAGCAATTAGGCAATCACTGGACGATAGGGCAACAGAAAATATTATACATGCTTTTGTCACTTCTAACCTGGATTATGGGAATGCGTTACTATCGGGTATACCGGGCTGTGACATTAACCAACTCCAAAAATTACAAAACTCTGCAGCAAGAGTTGTGGGTCGTTTAAGGAAGTGTGATCACATTAGTGATAAACTGAAAGAATTGCACTGGCTGCCTGTAAAGGCAAGGATTGAGTTTAAAATTCTGTTAATCGTATGGAAGGTGCTAAATGGTAAATTACATAAATGACCTTCTGAGCCTAAAGCGCCATGCTAGGGCACTACGCTCAAATTCGAGTCTGGATCTTATTGTTCCCTCAACTAACAATAAAACTGTGGGGGATAGAGCTTTTTCAGTGGTTGAACCTAACTTATGGAATGGCATCCCTAATGATATTAGGACGAGTCCCACAGTATGTTTTCAAGTCAAACCTGAAAATGTTCCTCTTTAGGAGGTACTACGGGAATGAGCGCAATGAACAGGCTCTGCTTGGTATTGGCGCTTTATAAGTTATTATTATTATTATTATTATTATATAGCTCGATATGAGCTCGACCACTAGGTGGGAAGTACATATTACACATTAACATATTTGGCTTTTGATATCATGCCACCTGAATACAGGCTTGATGCCAGTCTTTTCTTATCACTCATGGCTGTGGTTGAAGTCAGATTTTGATTTTGATCTTTCAGCTCTGTATATATGTGTATTTTATTAATAGACACCATAACATCCTTTGCTACTCTCTCGCTGATGTCCTATCTACAGTTAAGCTCTTCTATTGTTTTAAGAGTTTCTTTTCTGTCGTATGCCTGGGATTTTTTCAGATCTTGAATTTTATCTATTTTTTCCATGTTGAGCTTTGTTGAAATCTGGACAGGTCGAACAGCAGTTCTCTGCAAATACAAAACCTATATACAAAACAATAACAGAAATAATCAATAATCCTGAAAAATAGAACAAAACTTCAAACTCAAAATGAATAGCATAAAGATATATTTGACACAATTGATATCTCCTTGATATGATTTTTAAAAGAAATTGTTCTGTTTCATCGTTCTTAAGGGTGAAGTAAAGTATAGTTAGCAGCATTGCCCAGGTTAACATGTAATTTACTACAAAAACATTTGTATCAATATGACAATAAGGGGCCCTTTATAGTATGGTGATAATTGTTTGTTTATATGTAATTTGTAAAATCCAGAATGGATCATAGTTAACGTGAAATTGTGAAGTAAATTTGACATGAGCTGTACTTATGCGTAACATATGAGCATTTGGGCCTGTGGCTGAAGTATGAATGCATGCAATCAATAGGGGTAGTGCAGGGTAATTGTTTTTTGCCTTTATATGATCAACAATACATTGAATTAGCTGCTCACTAAAGACAGAATGTTCAAGTTCACAACAAATATATACCAGCACAGTTACTTCTCTGTGAAAAAGCACTGATCCGACACAGCATTTTCATATATATTGCACAGGAACACAGCAGACTACTGGGCCAATTTCACATAATGGTTCATCAAGAAGGCTTCTGATAGCTGTTTTTCAGGGCACCCATTTTTCATCATACTCCTGTGCTGTGTTTAGCCGATAAAAGTCAACTTTCATCGGTATCAAACTATTTTATATATCCCCCTATCGCAGTGGAGGAAAATTATGCCAGATATTCTTTTTTTGGTTATAGCGATTTGTGTTGTAAGCCCATTTGTGTTAATTAACTAACTATAAACGGTCCTCTAAGGTAATTACCAATGGAGCCATTGTTTCAAACTTTGATGTTTGTGTCAACTGCTGATTTGGTTTCTTCATGTTTGCGAGTCACACCTATTCCTGTGACACTGATTGCCACATAATGGACAGTCCATGTTCCCGTTGATTACTTTAACAGTGTTTCAGCAAGGCATTCTTATACCACAAGGCCTCGTCCCAAAGGGGGCACCTCACATGACATGGAAATGGTGAAGAATTCCCAGCTGAGAAAGGACAAATACTTTATTTGCTTTTACTGCAACATTTACGTTCTAGTTTCTCATGACAAAGCTTTCAGAACAAACATGTATATGAGTTGAGATGAGAAGTAAAAAATGCACAAAGGCCATTATCATTTGAGATATATGTTTGTTGATTCAGAAACAAATGGTTTATCACATTGTCATTTTGTTTTCTAAAGGTATTTTAACTTAAAATGTAAAAAAGAAATGAATTTTTCTGACAGTTGCAATAAACATATTTTCACAGGCATTAGAATGCAAGTTTTAATGACTGTCTTGCACATTTGCCCAAAATGGCCTTTTATTCTTACATTAGAATTGTTAAAAATCGCCTTATGATCATTAAACTTAGGAATTTTTTATAATAGGTAGCCTTGGCATTTACATGATATTCCAAACGAAAGGCCCCCTTTATATCTTCCAATGGAGACATATATGAGAAATATTGGTCCCAGGGCACAGGTTGTGGCTCAGTTGTTAGAGTACCAGCTTATTAGCACCAGTTCCTCTGGCGATCCAAAGGTTGTGGGTTCGATCCCCCGCCATGCCAAGATTGAATTCATGACACAATTTCACATATGAGCTGAGGCCCATGTCAAAAGGGTTAACCCTATCCTTGTAAATCTATGACCAGTAGGGTTGTCATGTCAAAGACCTGCGACATGACAATTCAGTGAGACAGCGCTATATCTGCTACAAGTAGATCTCATCATAAAATGATTGAAATAATGTTGAAAGTGATGTAAAACCCCAAGCAACAAATATTATTGGTCCCAGTTAAGGGTATCAGGTATCAGAAAATAAACAGAAGACTGTACTTGATGGGATTTGGTACATTTGCAGTGTTAAAATACATTGCATATTAGAACCAAAGCATTAATGACATCAATGTGTGCCTCTATGCGAAAATCCCTCACCAGGTGGCACTACAAACAATACAGTACATCTACCTATGGACAGTACACCACTAGACAGATTTGTGCCCCTGTCCACAAATGATGTGCGGAAATTGATAAAGAGATCTGCTAAAAATTCCTGTGAGCTTGACCCAATCCCAACCTGGCTCCTAATGGACCTATTGGATGACCTCTTACCAATAATCACTGCCATTATTAACAGATCACTGACTCGTTAGTGTCAGTATGAAGATTGCTATCATTACACCCTTACTGAAAGAAATTAGGCTTGAAACTGATTGAGAAGAACTATAGGCCAGTATCGAATCTGACCTATATTTCTAAACTTACAGAAAGGGCAGTACCTGATCAACTAATACCTCATCATGTAAGGAATGGCCTTACTGATAAGTTCCAGTCCGCCCTTCTGAGAGTGTAAAATGATATCCTAAGAGACCTGGATAACAGGAAATCTGTTATCCTGCTGCTACTCTCTGCTGCCTTTGATACCATTGACCATCAAATACTGTTTGATTGAAATTGCATCTTGATTCCAATCTGAGGCAAGGCACTGGCATGGATAAAGTCTTACCTCAGTAACAGGACACAATGTGTCAAGGTAGGGACAAAAAGGTCTTCCTCAATACCCATAAAATATGGTGTTCCACAAGGCTCTGTCCTTGGTCCTATTCTTTTCACCATCTACATGTCCCCACTAGCTGACAGCCTGTCCAAGTATGGTCTCAACTACCACATTTATGCAGACGATACCCAAATCTATATTCCAGTAGCCCACACCTCCTGTCATCATGTAGACATGAGTAGACGCAGATTGGAGGAATGCGTCAGGGAAGTTAGAATCTTCCTAATCTCCAACAAAATGAAGATCAATGAGGGCAAGACAGAAATGCTGGTCTGTACTGACAGACATGGGACTATTACTGTCAGTAATGTTCCGAAAACTATTAGGGTAGGGGATGCAGAAAAAGCCCATCCAATACAGTAGTTGACCTTGGTATTACCCTTGACTCAAATATGAACATGAAGGCACAAATTAGGAAAATGTGCAAAAAGGGTTTCTACCACATTAGGAATCTAGCAGTAATCAGACCATGTCTAGACGAGAAGACTGCTGTGACACTCATGTCTTTGTCACTTCAACTCTGGACTATGGAAATGGACTACTTGCTGGCCTTCCTCGGTCTGAAATCAGGAAACTGCAATACTTACAGTACTCAGCAGCTCGTGTTGTAGGAGGAATCAGGAAATTTGACCATATATCAGGAAAACTGCAGGAACTACATTGGCTTCCAATACATGCCAGAATTGATTTCTAGATCTTGCTTCTAACCTGAAAGGCCCTAAATGGTAAGGCACCACCTTACTTGTTTGACCTACTCCAAATAAAACAAGGGGATCGGTGCCTCAGGTCCAATGATGGTACTTACCTAGTCATCCCCAGAACTCGTCTCAAGACAGTAGGTGACAGAGCCTTCTCTGCCATTGGTCCTAAACTTTGGAACTCTCTTCCGTCTAGTATTAGGACTAGTGAGTCAGTCTCAAGAGTAGACTGAAAACTCATCTCTTCAGGAAACATGTCCTGAACACAGCGCTATGAACAGACTTGTCTGGTATCACTATATAAATTTTATTATTATTATTGTTTAAACACTACAATATTTCAATTACAAGATATGATTACAAGTATATTTCTTTCAAAATAGTATTTTCTTGTTTTCCTTGATAATGGTTTTGATGAGAAATGAAAAGAGAAACAAGCAAATTAGTAGTGATACTCATATTTGTATAATTTGGAAATCAGAGGTGAAAAACATTGTAATGACCAAGTGTGTACTTTACCTCTTTAAAATAGAAAATCTGTTTCACAAGGATCACAGTAAATATTGTGAAGATCCCTTTCACAAAGTTGTTTGGAATCCACTTTATTATCGTCCCACAACTTTTTGTTTGACATGACAGAAGAAATCTTGGAGCAGTGACATATTACTATGCCACTTTTTATGAGTAGATATGAAGCTTTCAATATATCAAAGACATTTCCATCGTGATAATAAATCAATAGTTTTATTACAAAAATCAATATCATGGAGTGTTATTTCATCAATAAAAGGTTTTAAGGTTCCATATCACTGTTATATTGTGTTGCCAACTATAAATGCAACCAGAAACTGATAAAAAAGCATGTGTCTTTAGGTAAAACAAATTTGTATTGTTACCATGGCAACAACTGTATGATGTCATGGAAACCATTGTGACATCATAAATTACTTCATATTGCCAACTCTGCATAATATCAACTTTCATCAGAACGACATTGATGTATACAACGACATGCACTCGCTTACAACTGAACAGAATGAGATGGAAATGAGTTCAAAATTCAGGTAATTGTACATACACCATGTGTCAGGAGCTATTATCAGTTTTAACAAAAAATACTTGCCCTTGGATTTTATTTGGGAAGTCTTGAAGAATGACTATATTCTGGCAACATCTGACATTTGGGCCTTTATTTACAGTTGAATTCTTGTTTACAGATATGTTTAATGTAATTTGTTACTTACACAAATAGATCATGACACAGTAAGGACGTAATGATTTTTAAAGCATTTTAAGCCACATTTGTATTAAATCCAAAGAGAAACTGTCGTTAGCATGTCATGATTTTTTTTCTTTATCTCCCGAAGGTGCCCCAATCAGTTTTGAGAGGCTCTGTAAACCTGTTATAACCCCTTATGTAAGAGGGAAGTCCTTTTGACAGTTAAGCCGTTTTCCTGTACATTTTTGAAAACATTCTATTTTTCCATAAAAAGAAAGTAGTTCCCTTAGAAAATCTGCCACTAGAGGAAACTCACCACCAACACCCATAAATACCCTTAGTGTGACTTAACCCCTAACGGACGGGAAGGACGGCAATGTCCACCATCAGTATAGTTTTTCTTAATTAGCTCAAGCCTTATTATAATTATAATCAAACGCCTTATAATCGCCATGTCAAGAGTCAGAAACAAACGTCGAAATATCCATTATTATTAATAATTCTTATTAATATCCATTATTATTAATAATTCTTCAAGACATTCATTCAAATGCCAGACAAGTTTAGAGTCTAGTTTACAAGATTTCTCAGCTGCTTTAAAAGGTTTCCGTTCATCTACAATGTATCCATATAGACAAAATATGAATATTACATTTTTTTATAACTGATATTTTGCATTGCCACAACCCTTGATAGTATTTTGTCATACCTAATTTGGTCAATTATCTCAATAGATGAGTAAATAATAAAATGGGATCGTAATGCTTTTCATTAATAATATAAGTGTCTATGTCACCCCTTTCTTTCTTATTCCATGTTTTTATCGATTTTTTGTGGTGTCTTCTCTGATCTGATAAATCATTTTTATTTTCTGGAGTTACCATTTCGTTTAATGTTGACTCAAATATACTGTCTCCAAGCAATTTTCATACCAGCCCAAGTGCTCAATTATTGCAATGTTCCAGGACATAAAATTAGAAATAGTTCTCATTTCTATATTTCCAACAAACATAACTTTTTCCACTGAATGATCATATATTTAATTAATATACGTTCCTAGAGGCTAGTCTAATATTGTCATATACATTCCTAGAGGCTAGTCTAATATTGTCATATACATTCCTAGAGGCTTGTCTAATATTGTCATATACGTTCCTAGAGGCTAGTCTAATATTGTCATATACGTTCCTAGAGGCTAGTCTAATATTGTCATATACGTCCCTAGAGGCTAGTCTAATATTGTCATATACGTCCCTAGAGGCTAGTCTAATATTGTCATCTACGTTCCTAGAGGCTAGTCTAATATCGTCATATACGTCCCTAGAGGCTAGTCTAATATTGTCATCTACGTTCCTAGAGGCTAGTCTAATATTGTCATATACGTCCCTAGAGGCTAGTCTAATATTGTCATATACGTTCCTAGAGGCTAGTCTAATATTGTCATATACGTTCCTAGAGGCTAGTCTAATGTCATAAATATTCCTAGAGGCTAGTCTAATATTGTCATATACATTCCTAGAGGCTAGTCTAATATTGTCATCTACGTCCCTAGAGGCTAGTCTAATGTCATAAATATTCCTAGAGGCTAGTCTAATATTGTCATATACGTTCCTAGAGGCTAGTCTAATATTGTCATATACGTTCCTAGAGGCTAGTCTAATATTGTCATATACATTCCTAGAGGCTAGTCTAATATTGTCATCTACATTCCTAGAGGCTAGTCTAATATTGTCATATACGTCCCTAGAGGCTAGTCTAATATTGTCATATACGTCCCTAGAGGCTAGTCTAATGTCATAAATATTCCTAGAGGCTAGTCTAATATTGTCATATACATTCCTAGGGGCTAGTCTAATATTGTCATATACGTCCCTAGAGGCTAGTCTAATATTGTCATCTACATTCCTAGAGGCTAGTCTAATATTGTCATATACGTCCCTAGAGGCTAGTCTAATATTGTCATATACGTCCCTAGAGGCTAGTCTAATGTCATAAATATTCCTAGAGGCTAGTCTAATATTGTCATATACGTTCCTAGAGGCTAGTCTAATATTGTCATATACGTTCCTAGAGGCTAGTCTAATATTGTCATATACATTCCTAGAGGCTAGTCTAATATTGTCATCTACATTCCTAGAGGCTAGTCTAATATTGTCATATACGTCCCTAGAGGCTAGTCTAATATTGTCATATACGTCCCTAGAGGCTAGTCTAATGTCATAAATATTCCTAGAGGCTAGTCTAATATTGTCATATACATTCCTAGGGGCTAGTCTAATATTGTCATATACGTCCCTAGAGGCTAGTCTAATATTGTCATATACATCCCTAGAGGCTAGTCTAATATTGTCATATACGTTCCTAGGGGCTAGTCTAATATTGTCATATACATTCCTAGAGGCTAGTCTAATATTGTCATATACATTCCTAGGGGCTAGTCTAATATTGTCATATACGTCCCTAGAGGCTAGTCTAATATTGTCATATACATTCCTAGAGGCTAGTCTAATATTGTCATATACGTTCCTAGGGGCTAGTCTAATATTGTCATATACATTCCTAGAGGCTAGTCTAATATTGTCATATACATTCCTAGGGGCTAGTCTAATATTGTCATATACATTCCTAGAGGCTAGTCTAATATTGTCATATACGTCCCTAGAGGCTAGTCTAATATTGTCATATACGTCCCTAGAGGCTAGTCTAATATTGTCATATACGTTCCTAGAGGCTAGTCTAATATTGTCATATACGTTCCTAGAGGCTAGTCTAATATTGTCATATACGTCCCTAGAGGCTAGTCTAATATTGTCATATACGTCCCTAGAGGCTAGTCTAATATTGTCATATACATTCCTAGAGGCTAGTCTAATATTGTCACCAAAAAGCTTGCTGTCCTCTTAAAGTCTATGAGGGAGACAAATTAAGATAGATTTGATCCGAGATTTGTAATCATCTTTACATTTAATTTTGGTCTATCAAGATCATTTCTGACTTTATATCAACAGAACAGACGACATTCTTTTGTTTACCATCACATTCGATATCAGAAAATATTCCATTCATATATGACCTAGAAGACAGCAAATGTAAGCATATCACACTAAAAAGACACTGGAGGTCTTACTTTTTCAGATACATCATATTTAAAGTTTCAAAATATGCACACTATCCAAGTGTTTGTAATTATACGGTTTGGAGAAGACTTTTAATTTGAAAATCTAATTTTTTTCATAGAATTCATCATTTCTGTGACATATCAAATGTTTAATATTTTCTGGGTGTGCCCAATCTACCCAACAAAAGATTTGTTTTACTTTCCTCAGTTGTTGATGTAAATCACACGTGATGACTTTGCATGAGATTGCAGTCTGGTATTGAGGAGAAATGGTCCTTGAGGCTATATATACATTTGGTTTATGTGATTCCGGTCTGGTTTAGGTTATCTACCAATGAATGATTGCCAGTGTTTATCACATCATTTAATGTTGTTGGCATTTCTATCTATTTGGCAACAACCTGATAAGACTATGTTTAATTGCAGATGCATTTAAAAAGCTTTGAAAATGGAACCAGTGCTCTTGTCAGCTGCTCTCATCTGCAGCTCTGTTTTCGTCTACATTTTTCTCGTCTGCAAATCTGCTTGTCTTGTTGTGAGCTCTGTAATCGTCTGTTTTAGTGGTATCAAGAACACAGGTTAGTTTTCACCTGAATATGCAATTTTTTTCTTCATTCAGTGTTATTAATTCATCCTGAGCTCTGTTGTCAATATTTCCCTGGACAATCTGATCTGATTTGTAGATTTTAGCGATATTCTTACCACTACAAACTACGAACAGTGTGTGTCAATGGAACAGAAATTATCGCGGTAAACAACAATGTGTCAGGGTTCAGAATACTCTTTATTTTTTTTTAAATAAACTTGTTTATGATATGGCAATTATAAATTTCCGGTTGCAATTTGTAACGAAATATTTGATACATTTCAATTGATGAGCGAACATTTTGACATCTGTAGTGGCGCACATATTGGCAGAGCTAGAAATTATATATTCTAATAGATATTCTTTTTTAAAAATTATGGAATATATTTATAGTTTGTAAATATTTGTACCATAAAACTAAAGAAAAATACATATATATTTTTACCCAGCATCTCTATTGGTGACTGCATTTAATGACTACTCTTCATTGCTGAAATATTCATATAGTTTGAGCGTATAAACCACATCATAAGATTGCCTGCAATGTGATACAGTAATGAAATCAATATCCCCATAATGTGTTAAAAGGGGCGAGCATTTCATATGAAATGTGTAGACAAAATATTTGTTTTGTTTTGATTGTGTTGAAAAAAAATCATGTCAAAACTCTCTTTGTGTCTTTGTAGCATCATCATAACAATAGCCAAGGGGGTAATCATGATGTTTCCTTTGATCTCAGGTAATTACGCCTCCATTCATAACTACACCATGTGGAGAGTACTCTGCCGTAATAGGCATGACACTGTTTCAATCTCTTCTGCAAGGTCGATTGCATAATCCAGATAGGTGGGTGGTCTTTGCACATGTGCACTCACATTGCCCGCCCAATTGGCTCGCACACACATCAGGTTTGTGAAGTTTGTTACTTATTTACTTTCCCAGTTCATGATTCAGAATGTTTTCAAAATCGGTAGATGAGGTTGTAAACATGTCATATTTGCAATATTGTCTTCAAACTATATTGCAAATATGAGCCTTGATTTCAATTTTCACCATCATATACTGGTTGGATAAGAAAATAATCACAAGCAATATCAAAACTGAAATATGTCACACTATTGTCAGGTAAGCTCAGATCTTTTTGTTGATGACTACATGTACTTTCAATTATCAAGTCTTCAAAAAATAGTTTTGGGTTAAATTGTTGTGTCTTTAATTTATTTTTTCAGGTAAGCTTCAGCTTCTTTGTTGATGACAACTGGCAATTCACAAGTTTTAAAAAATTAGTTTTGAGTTTATTTATTTCCTTTAATTTGTAACCAAATCAAACAAGAATTACTATTATGAATCGCAGTCATGATATTTCTGTTGCAAAGCTGTAATGTATTGTGTCACAATCTTTCATTTAATACTATCATAGATTTTCTTAAGAAATTATAGAAATCTACATCTTGAATTGCTGGCCTCCAGGTTGCATAATAGGCATGTCTCATTTCATGTCTGCAGTGAGTTTATAGAGGCCACCTATAAACCATTGTGTTGTGCAAGCATCACGCCATATAAAGTACAGCACTACTGATATGTGATTGGATAGAGAAACTAGGCCATATTTTAAATTATGTAAATGAGCTGAGAACTTAAATGAGCCACACACAGCGTAGTTCTGCACTTATTACCATGGTTTCACTACTTTGCTTTGAAGATAATGTTGATTGCAAACCCCATCTATCTGCAGTGGATACTTATAAGATAAAGACAAGAACATGAGTTTGTGCAATCACATGTTCTTGCCTTAGTATCTTCTTCCTATGTAAACATCCTTTGTAAACACAACGTATGATTGGTTATTATTCAATTTCCTTTTTGAAATCCCCAAACATTTGCTCCAAATTCATCATGGGTAAATGGTATCTATATTCTTTATTTCAAATTACCCAAACATGATCATGTTTCATGGGGAGATTCTTGATGTATTTATACTCAAAAATTGACACTAAAAGATAAATGCTTGCTACAAATCTCGTGCAAAAGGGATTGACTGGAAGTGTGTTCAAACGATTTGTTATAACAGCAACATTAATAATAGTTACATTTTTCGTCCTCCAAGTAATATACTTTGAATTTCTATCTACAGCTTTTAGATATACATATGATCGAATAGCAAATACAATGCTGCTGTATGTCAGTAAATCAGATTTGATAAACCTTAGTGAAGACTTGTGTCACAGCAAGTTTGTAAAAACTGTTATTTCTATACTTTATTTTTTCAAATTTAAATTTTTTTTTTTTCACTAATTATGTAATCTTCAATATTCAAGTTAGAAACAAATTCTTATTTTGTTTCAAAAAAGATTTTCATTTTATCTTGACTGTATCTAATTGAGTTCATGGCGACCCCTGTGGGGCATAAATGTAATTTATTTCTCATGCGCAGATAAGGGGAGATAATTAATGGACTAACATGTATATGCGTACAAAGAATATAAACTTGCTTAATTAACAAACGTTTATGACAGAGATTGCTTCAGAAAGAATTGTTAATAGCATACAAAAGCTTGTGTAATGCTAGCTGAGTAATACTCTGAAACATATGAATACACAAATGCCATTGCCATGGGAATATATAGAACGAGAATGCAAAATTCTGTCATTCTGCACACCTGTGTATGGAACACCTTTATTGCAACTGGAGATATTGACACTATCCAGGATGTGTGATGTGACAAATCTAAATGCAAATTCCAAATCAATTTGCTGTCCAAATAAGGAATGAGATATACATGTAACTGACTTCAACAAATGTTATGCAAATGTTCCATTCATGTCAATAGCTTTTAAAGTTTCAAACAAATGGAATAATAAATGATTTATAACACAATTATCAACACTTTAGGGTGCAAGTCTTAGCATCCTTCCACGCGTTAGATGATCTGTTAGCTTCAGGTAAGTTATCATATTTATGGTTGTCAAACCTTCAGGTTGTTATTGATGTGATCCTCATGACCATTAGACGGGATATTTACCATTGATAACACTGTCCACACATTAAATGTTACATAAGATCATAAAATAAGGATTGATGAAATGTCATTACATGTACATTTAGTATCAATGGGGTCCATGTTTATGCTGGGTGGGAGGAGGTAAACGTGGCTCAGTTGGGGAGATATTTTGTCTTTCATGCCAAAGGTCTGGGGTTCGGATCCTGGTTGTCAAGTGGATATCTGCTGATAAGGTGTTTCCTATTCCAACCAGTGCTCCATGACTGTTTACTAAATTTTGTGGTTTGTCATACTCTGCATTACAGAGGTAGTATTAAATTACTACTTCTGCAGTCATTGCCCTTTATTTGATACTATTCTAAATTTGAAATTCCCCAAGTTATAAATACTTGCGGTCGATTCTGTGCGCACCTTTATAGCTTTGACCACTGACACGCTCCGCTTTTGTCTCGTGGGCACTCAGAGCTTACGCAGCGTGGCTATCCAGCTAGAGAGGAGCTCCAATGCGCACTACCTCCAATCTGTGAATAGCACTCGTACTGACCGATTTGATTTGATTTGATATGTTGACCGCTCCACTTTTGTCTCGTGGGCACTCAGAGCCTACGCAGCGTGGCTACCCAACTAGAGAGGAGATCCAATACGCACTACCTATGACCCAGAATGTTGGGTGATAAGATAAGCCATACAGAATGGGCTGGCGAGAGGAAGTCAAAGGCTGTTGGTTGATAGGATAAGCCATACATTGTTGGTTGGAAGTCGTGTCATCCAGGTAAATGTCCTCGGCTGCTTGAATCAAGTGTAAGAATCAAGTATATCTTACACTTATCCTTCCATATTAATTGGTTTTTCGTCTTTTTTTCATTTTTCATTATCATGTTCCAAAGCCAAAACAAAATGTTAAGATTAACCAAAACTTGTTTTTCTTTTTTAAATTAAAGAGAAAAATGGAATAATACCTTTTTACATGGATTATTCACGATGGGTGTATAGAGTGTCATTAGTTTTTGTCATTTTTATATTCATTTTTCCAATTCATTTTGAGGAAATCTTGGGAAAAAAATGAAATTGGAAAACTGAAATGCGCTCAATTTACGAAGCTGAAATGGATCAAAGACCAAACTGTCTGACACCACAATGGGTTTATGTACGGCTATACTGTCTGACACCACAATGGGTTTATATACGGCTGTGCTGTCTGACACCACAATGGGTTTATGTACGGCTGTGCTGTCTAACACCACAATGGGTTTATGTACGGCTGTGCTGCCTAACACCACAATGGGTTTATGTACGGCTGTGCTGTCTGACACCACAATGGGTTTATGTACGGCTATACTGTCTGACACCACAATGGGTTTATGTACGGCTATACTGTCTGACACCACAATGGGTTTATGTACGGCTATACTGTCTGACACCACAATGGGTTTATGTACGGCTATACTGTCTGACACCACAATGGGTTTATGTACGGCTATACTGTCTGACACCACAATGGGTTTATATACGGCTGTGCTGTCTAACACCACAATGGGTTTATGTACGGCTGTGCTGCCTAACACCACAATGGGTTTATGTACGGCTGTGCTGTCTGACATCACAATGGGTTTATGTACGGCTATACTGTCTGACACCACAATGGGTTTATGTACGGCTATACTGTCTGACACCACAATGGGTTATGTACGGCTATACTGTCTGACACCACAATGGGTTTATGTCTGTTATGAGTGAACGCATTGAGTACATATCACCCTGTTAGCTCCCTATGATGCTAACATCCTACTGGACTACTATTCACAAGACTTCTCCAGAAATATATATATATATATATATATATATATATATATATATATATATATATATATATATATATATATATATATATATATATATATATATATATATATATATATATATATATATCACTGACTTTCTTTGTTTTAGTACATTTTTCGGTTTAATGAATTCAATTTAGATATATAAAATGTGTCGTAATATGACACATGATATCCGATGTGAATAATGCTTTCCTTGTATACTTACATGCAGAGAGTCCTTGTATACTTACATACAGAGAGTCCTTGTATACTTACATACAGAGAGTCCTTGCATACTTACATACAGAGTCCTTGTATACTTACATACAGAGAGTCCTTGTATACTTACATACAGAGTCCTTGTATACTTACATACAGAGAGTCCTTGTATACTTACATACAGAGAGTCCTTGTATACTTACATACAGAGAGTCCTTGTATACTTACATACGGAGAGTCCTTGTATACTTACATACAGAGAGTCCTTGTATACTTACATACAGAGAGTCCTTGTATACTTACATACAGAGAGTCCTTGTATACTTACATACAGAGTCCTTGTATACTTACATACAGAGAGTCCTTGTATAATTACATACAGAGAGTCCTTGTATACTTACATACAGAGAGTCCTTGTATACTTACATACAGAGAGTCCTTGTATACTTACATACAGAGAGTCCTTGTATACTTACATACAGAGAGTCCTTGCATACTTACATACAGAGAGTCCTTGCATACTTACATACAGAGAGTCCTTGTATACTTACATACAGAGAGTCCTTGTATACTTACATACAGAGAGTCCTTGTATACTTACATACAGAGAGTCCTTGTATACTTACATACAGAGTCCTTGTATACTTACATACAGAGAGTCCTTGTATACTTACATACAGAGAGTCCTTGTATACTTACATACAGAGAGTCCTTGTATACTTACATACAGAGAGTCCTTGTATACTTACATACAGAGTCCTTGTATACTTACATACAGAGAGTCCTTGTATACTTACATACAGAGAGTCCTTGTATACTTACATACGGAGAGTCCTTGTATACTTACATACAGAGAGTCCTTGTATACTTACATACAGAGAGTCCTTGCATACTTACATACAGAGAGTCCTTGCATACTTACACACAGAGAGTCCTTGTATACTTACGTACAGAGAGTCCTTGCATACTTACACACAGAGTCCTTGTATACTTACGTACAGAGAGTCCTTGTATACTTACATACCGAGAGTCCTTGTATACTTACATACAGAGTCCTTGTATACTTACATACAGAGAGTCCTTGTATACTTACGTACAGAGAGTCCTTGTATACTTACATACAGAGAGTCCTTGTATACTTACGTACAGAGAGTCCTTGTATACTTACATACAGAGAGTCCTTGTATACTTACGTACAGAGAGTCCTTGTATACTTACATACAAATAGTCCTTGTATACTTACATACAGAGAGTCCTTGTATACTTACACACAGAGAGTCCTTGTATACTTACATACAGAGAGTCCTTGTATACTTACATGCAGAGAGTCCGTGTATACTTACATACAGAGAGTCCTTGTATACTTACGTACAGAGAGTCCTTGTATACTTACGTACAGAGAGTCCTTGTATACTTACATACAGAGAGTCCTTGTATACTTACATACAGAGAGTCCTTGTATACTTACATACAGAGAGTCCTTGTATACTTACATACAGAGAGTCCTTGTATACTTACATACAGAGAGTCCTTGTATACTTACATACAGAGTCCTTGTATACTTACATACAGAGAGTCCTTGTATACTTACATACAGAGAGTCCTTGTATACTTACATACGGAGAGTCCTTGTATACTTACATACAGAGAGTCCTTGTATACTTACATACAGAGAGTCCTTGCATACTTACATACAGAGAGTCCTTGCATACTTACACACAGAGAGTCCTTGTATACTTACGTACAGAGAGTCCTTGCATACTTACACACAGAGTCCTTGTATACTTACGTACAGAGAGTCCTTGTATACTTACATACCGAGAGTCCTTGTATACTTACATACAGAGTCCTTGTATACTTACATACAGAGAGTCCTTGTATACTTACGTACAGAGAGTCCTTGTATACTTACATACAGAGAGTCCTTGTATACTTACGTACAGAGAGTCCTTGTATACTTACATACAGAGAGTCCTTGTATACTTACGTACAGAGAGTCCTTGTATACTTACATACAGAGAGTCCTTGTATACTTACATACAGAGAGTCCTTGTATACTTACACACAGAGAGTCCTTGTATACTTACATACAGAGAGTCCTTGTATACTTACATGCAGAGAGTCCTTGTATACTTACGTACAGAGAGTCCTTGTATACTTACGTACAGAGAGTCCTTGTATACTTACGTACAGAGAGTCCTTGTATACTTACATACAGAGAGTCCTTGTATACTTACATACAGAGAGTCCTTGTATACTTACGTACAGAGAGTCCTTGTATACTTACGTACAGAGAGTCCTTGTGTACTTACATACAGAGAGTCCTTGTATACTTACGTACAGAGTCCTTGTATACTTACATACAGAGTCCTTGTGTACTTACATACAGAGTCCTTGTATACTTACATACCGAGAGTCCTTGTATACTTGAGTACAGAGAGTCCTTGTATACTTACATACAGAGAGTCCTTGTGTACTTGCATGCAGAGAGTCCTTGTATACTTACATACAGAGAGTCCTTGCATACTTACGTACAGAGAGTCCTTGTATACTTACATACAGAGAGTCCTTGTGTACTTACATACAGAGAGTCCTTGTATACTTACATACAGAGTCCTTGTGTACTTGCATGCAGAGAGTCCTTGTATGCTTACATACAGAGAGTCCTTGCATACTTACACACAGAGAGTCCTTGTATACTTACATACAGAGAGTCCTTGCATACTTACATACAGAGAGTCCTTGCATACTTACATACAGAGAGTCCTTGCATACTTACATACAGAGAGTCCTTGCATACTTACATACAGAGTCCTTGCATACTTACATACAGAGAGTCCTTGTATACTTACATACAGAGAGTCCTTGTTTACTTACATACAGAGAGTCCTTGTATACTTACATACAGAGAGTCCTTGTATACTTACATACAGAGAGTCCTTGCATACTTACATACAGAGAGTCCTTGTATACTTACATACAGAGAGTCCTTGTATACTTACATACAGAGAGTCCTTGCATACTTACATACAGAGAGTCCTTGCATACTTACATACAGAGTCCTTGCATACTTACATACAGAGAGTCCTTGTATACTTACATACAGAGAGTCCTTGTGTACTTACATACAGAGAGTCCTTGCATACTTACATACAGAGAGTCCTTGTATACTTACATACAGAGAGTCCTTGCATACTTACATACAGAGAGTCCTTGCATACTTACATACAGAGAGTCCTTGTATACTTACATACAGAGAGTCCTTGTATACTTACATACAGAGAGTCCTTGCATACTTACATACAGAGAGTCCTTGCATACTTACATACAGAGAGTCCTTGTATACTTACATACAGAGAGTCCTTGTATACTTACATACAGAGAGTCCTTGCATACTTACATACAGAGAGTCCTTGCATACTTACATACAGAGAGTCCTTGCATACTTACATACAGAGAGTCCTTGTATACTTACATACAGAGAGTCCTTGTATACTTACATACAGAGAGTCCTTGTATACTTACATACAGAGAGTCCTTGTATACTTACATACAGAGAGTCCTTGTATACTTACATACAGAGAGTCCTTGTATACTTACATACAGAGAGTCCTTGTATACTTACATACAGAGAGTCCTTGTATACTTACATACAGAGTACTTGTATACTTACATACAGAGAGTCCTTGTATACTTACATACAGAGAGTCCTTGTGTACTTACATACAGAGAGTCCTTGTATACTTACATACAGAGAGTCCTTGTATACTTACATACAGAGAGTCCTTGTATACTTACATACAGAGAGTCCTTGTATACTTACATACAGAGAGTCCTTGTATACTTACATACAGAGAGTCCTTGTATACTTACATACAGAGAGTCCTTGTATACTTACATACAGAGAGTCCTTGTATACTTACATACAGAGTCCTTGTGTACTTACATACAGAGAGTCCTTGTATACTTACGTACAGAGAGTCCTTGTATACTTACATACAGAGTCCTTGTATACTTACATACAGAGAGTCCTTGTATACTTACATACAGAGAGTCCTTGTATACTTACATACAGAGAGTCCTTGTATACTTACATACAGAGAGTCCTTGTATACTTACATACAGAGAGTCCTTGTATACTTGCATACAGAGAGTCCTTGTATACTTACATACAGAGAGTCCTTGTATACTTACATACAGAGAGTCCTTGTATACTTACATACAGAGAGTCCTTGTATACTTACATACAGAGAGTCCTTGTGTACTTACATACAGAGTCCTTGTATACTTACATACAGAGAGTCCTTGTATACTTACGTACAGAGAGTCCTTGTATACTTACATACAGAGAGTCCTTGTATACTTACATACAGAGAGTCCTTATGTACTTACAGAGAGTCCTTGTATACTTACATACAGAGAGTCCTTGTATACTTACATACAGAGAGTCCTTGTATACTTACATACAGAGAGTCCTTGTGTACTTACATACAGAGTCCTTGTATACTTACATACAGAGAGTCCTTGTATACTTACGTACAGAGAGTCCTTGTATACTTACATACAGAGAGTCCTTGTATACTTACATACAGAGAGTCCTTGTATACTTACATACAGAGAGTACTTGTATACTTACATACAGAGAGTCCTTGTATACTTACATACAGAGAGTCCTTGTATACTTACATGCAGAGAGTCCTTGTATACTTACATACAGAGAGTCCTTGTATACTTACATACCGAGAGTCCTTGTATACTTACATACAGAGTCCTTGTATACTTACATACAGAGAGTCCTTGTATACTTACGTACAGAGAGTCCTTGTATACTTACATACAGAGAGTCCTTGTATACTTACGTACAGAGAGTCCTTGTATACTTACATACAGAGAGTCCTTGTATACTTACGTACAGAGAGTCCTTGTATACTTACATACAGAGAGTCCTTGTATACTTACATACAGAGAGTCCTTGTATACTTACACACAGAGAGTCCTTGTATACTTACATACAGAGAGTCCTTGTATACTTACATGCAGAGAGTCCTTGTATACTTACATACAGAGAGTCCTTGTATACTTACGTACAGAGAGTCCTTGTATACTTACGTACAGAGAGTCCTTGTATACTTACATACAGAGAGTCCTTGTATACTTACATACAGAGAGTCCTTGTATACTTACGTACAGAGAGTCCTTGTATACTTACTTACAGAGAGTCCTTGTATACTTACATACAGAGAGTCCTTGTGTACTTGCATGCAGAGAGTCCTTGTATACTTACATACAGAGAGTCCTTGCATACTTACGTACAGAGAGTCCTTGTATACTTACATACAGAGAGTCCTTGTGTACTTACGTACAGAGAGTCCTTGTATACTTACATACAGAGTCCTTGTGTACTTGCATGCAGAGAGTCCTTGTATACTTACATACAGAGAGTCCTTGCATACTTACACACAGAGAGTCCTTGTATACTTACACACAGAGAGTCCTTGTATACTTACATACAGAGAGTCCTTGCATACTTACATACAGAGAGTCCTTGCATACTTACATACAGAGAGTCCTTGCATACTTACATACAGAGTCCTTGCATACTTACATACAGAGAGTCCTAGTATACTTACATACAGAGAGTCCTTGTATACTTACATACAGAGAGTCCTTGTATACTTACATACAGAGAGTCCTTGTATACTTACATACAGAGAGTCCTTGCATACTTACATACAGAGAGTCCTTGTATACTTACATACAGAGAGTCCTTGTATACTTACATACAGAGAGTCCTTGCATACTTACATACAGAGAGTCCTTGCATACTTACATACAGAGAGTCCTTGCATACTTACATACAGAGAGTCCTTGTATACTTACATACAGAGAGTCCTTGTGTACTTACATACAGAGAGTCCTTGCATACTTACATACAGAGAGTCCTTGTATACTTACATACAGAGAGTCCTTGCATACTTACATACAGAGAGTCCTTGCATACTTACATACAGAGAGTCCTTGTATACTTACATACAGAGAGTCCTTGCATACTTACATACAGAGAGTCCTTGCATACTTACATACAGAGAGTCCTTGCATACTTACATACAGAGAGTCCTTGCATACTTACATACAGAGAGTCCTTGTATACTTACATACAGAGAGTCCTTGTATACTTACATACAGAGAGTCCTTGCATACTTACATACAGAGAGTCCTTGCATACTTACATACAGAGAGTCCTTGCATACTTACATACAGAGAGTCCTTGTATACTTACATACAGAGAGTCCTTGTATACTTACATACAGAGAGTCCTTGTATACTTACATACAGAGAGTCCTTGTATACTTACATACAGAGAGTCCTTGTATACTTACATACAGAGAGTCCTTGTATACTTACATACAGAGAGTCCTTGTATACTTACATACAGAGTACTTGTATACTTACATACAGAGAGTCCTTGTATACTTACATACAGAGAGTCCTTGTGTACTTACATACAGAGAGTCCTTGTATACTTACATACAGAGAGTCCTTGTATACTTACATACAGAGAGTCCTTGTATACTTACATACAGAGAGTCCTTGTATACTTACATACAGAGAGTCCTTGTATACTTACATACAGAGAGTCCTTGTATACTTACATACAGAGAGTCCTTGTATACTTACATACAGAGAGTCCTTGTATACTTACATACAGAGTCCTTGTGTACTTACATACAGAGAGTCCTTGTATACTTACGTACAGAGAGTCCTTGTATACTTACATACAGAGTCCTTGTATACTTACATACAGAGAGTCCTTGTATACTTACATACAGAGAGTCCTTGTATACTTACATACAGAGAGTCCTTGTATACTTACATACAGAGAGTCCTTGTATACTTACATACAGAGAGTCCTTGTATACTTGCATACAGAGAGTCCTTGTATACTTACATACAGAGAGTCCTTGTATACTTACATACAGAGAGTCCTTGTATACTTACATACAGAGAGTCCTTGTATACTTACATACAGAGAGTCCTTGTGTACTTACATACAGAGTCCTTGTATACTTACATACAGAGAGTCCTTGTATACTTACGTACAGAGAGTCCTTGTATACTTACATACAGAGAGTCCTTGTATACTTACATACAGAGAGTCCTTATGTACTTACAGAGAGTCCTTGTATACTTACATACAGAGAGTCCTTGTATACTTACATACAGAGAGTCCTTGTATACTTACATACAGAGAGTCCTTGTGTACTTACATACAGAGTCCTTGTATACTTACATACAGAGAGTCCTTGTATACTTACGTACAGAGAGTCCTTGTATACTTACATACAGAGAGTCCTTGTATACTTACATACAGAGAGTCCTTGTATACTTACATACAGAGAGTACTTGTATACTTACATACAGAGAGTCCTTGTATACTTACATACAGAGAGTCCTTGTATACTTACATGCAGAGAGTCCTTGTATACTTACATACAGAGAGTCCTTGTATACTTACATACCGAGAGTCCTTGTATACTTACATACAGAGTCCTTGTATACTTACATACAGAGAGTCCTTGTATACTTACGTACAGAGAGTCCTTGTATACTTACATACAGAGAGTCCTTGTATACTTACGTACAGAGAGTCCTTGTATACTTACATACAGAGAGTCCTTGTATACTTACGTACAGAGAGTCCTTGTATACTTACATACAGAGAGTCCTTGTATACTTACATACAGAGAGTCCTTGTATACTTACACACAGAGAGTCCTTGTATACTTACATACAGAGAGTCCTTGTATACTTACATGCAGAGAGTCCTTGTATACTTACATACAGAGAGTCCTTGTATACTTACGTACAGAGAGTCCTTGTATACTTACGTACAGAGAGTCCTTGTATACTTACATACAGAGAGTCCTTGTATACTTACATACAGAGAGTCCTTGTATACTTACGTACAGAGAGTCCTTGTATACTTACTTACAGAGAGTCCTTGTATACTTACATACAGAGAGTCCTTGTGTACTTGCATGCAGAGAGTCCTTGTATACTTACATACAGAGAGTCCTTGCATACTTACGTACAGAGAGTCCTTGTATACTTACATACAGAGAGTCCTTGTGTACTTACGTACAGAGAGTCCTTGTATACTTACATACAGAGTCCTTGTGTACTTGCATGCAGAGAGTCCTTGTATACTTACATACAGAGAGTCCTTGCATACTTACACACAGAGAGTCCTTGTATACTTACACACAGAGAGTCCTTGTATACTTACATACAGAGAGTCCTTGCATACTTACATACAGAGAGTCCTTGCATACTTACATACAGAGAGTCCTTGCATACTTACATACAGAGTCCTTGCATACTTACATACAGAGAGTCCTAGTATACTTACATACAGAGAGTCCTTGTATACTTACATACAGAGAGTCCTTGTATACTTACATACAGAGAGTCCTTGTATACTTACATACAGAGAGTCCTTGCATACTTACATACAGAGAGTCCTTGTATACTTACATACAGAGAGTCCTTGTATACTTACATACAGAGAGTCCTTGCATACTTACATACAGAGAGTCCTTGCATACTTACATACAGAGAGTCCTTGCATACTTACATACAGAGAGTCCTTGTATACTTACATACAGAGAGTCCTTGTGTACTTACATACAGAGAGTCCTTGCATACTTACATACAGAGAGTCCTTGTATACTTACATACAGAGAGTCCTTGCATACTTACATACAGAGAGTCCTTGCATACTTACATACAGAGAGTCCTTGTATACTTACATACAGAGAGTCCTTGCATACTTACATACAGAGAGTCCTTGCATACTTACATACAGAGAGTCCTTGCATACTTACATACAGAGAGTCCTTGCATACTTACATACAGAGAGTCCTTGTATACTTACATACAGAGAGTCCTTGTATACTTACATACAGAGAGTCCTTGCATACTTACATACAGAGAGTCCTTGCATACTTACATACAGAGAGTCCTTGCATACTTACATACAGAGAGTCCTTGTATACTTACATACAGAGAGTCCTTGTATACTTACATACAGAGAGTCCTTGTATACTTACATACAGAGAGTCCTTGTATACTTACATACAGAGAGTCCTTGTATACTTACATACAGAGAGTCCTTGTATACTTACATACAGAGAGTCCTTGTATACTTACATACAGAGAGTCCTTGTGTACTTACGTACAGAGAGTCCTTGTATACTTACATACAGAGTCCTTGTATACTTACATACAGAGAGTCCTTGCATACTTACACACAGAGAGTCCTTGTATACTTACATACAGAGAGTCCTTGTATACTTACATACAGAGAGTCCTTGCATACTTACATACAGAGAGTCCTTGCATACTTACATACAGAGAGTCCTTGCATACTTACATACAGAGAGTCCTTGCATACTTACATACAGAGTCCTTGCATACTTACATACAGAGAGTCCTTGTATACTTACATACAGAGAGTCCTTGTATACTCACATACAGAGAGTCCTTGTATACTTACGTACAGAGAGTCCTTGTATACTTACATACAGAGTCCTTGTATACTTACATACAGAGAGTCCTTGTATACTTACATACAGAGAGTCCTTGTATACTTACATACAGAGAGTCCTTGTATACTTACATACAGAGAGTCCTTGTATACTTACATACAGAGAGTCCTTGCATACTTACATACAGAGAGTCCTTGTATACTTACATACAGAGAGTCCTTGTATACTTACATACAGAGAGTCCTTGTATACTTACATACAGAGAGTCCTTGTATACTTACATACAGAGAGTCCTTGTGTACTTACATACAGAGTCCTTGTATACTTACATACAGAGAGTCCTTGTATACTTACGTACAGAGAGTCCTTGTATACTTACATACAGAGAGTCCTTGTATACTTACATACAGAGAGTCCTTATGTACTTACAGAGAGTCCTTGTATACTTACATACAGAGAGTCCTTGTATACTTACATACAGAGAGTCCTTGTATACTTACATACAGAGAGTCCTTGTGTACTTACATACAGAGTCCTTGTATACTTACATACAGAGAGTCCTTGTATACTTACATACAGAGAGTCCTTGTATACTTACATACAGAGAGTCCTTGTATACTTACATACAGAGAGTCCTTGCATACTTACATACAGAGAGTCCTTGCATACTTACATACAGAGAGTCCTTGCATACTTACATACAGAGAGTCCTTGCATACTTACATACAGAGAGTCCTTGTATACCTACATACAGAGAGTCCTTGTATACTTACATACAGAGAGTCCTTGCATACTTACATACAGAGAGTCCTTGCATACTTACATACAGAGAGTCCTTGTATACTTACATACAGAGAGTCCTTGTATACTTACATACAGAGAGTCCTTGTATACTTACATACAGAGAGTCCTTGTATACTTACATACAGAGAGTCCTTGTATACTTACATACAGAGAGTCCTTGTATACTTACATACAGAGAGTCCTTGTATACTTACATACAGAGAGTCCTTGCATACTTACATACAGAGAGTCCTTGTATACTTACATACAGAGTACTTGTATACTTACATACAGAGAGTCCTTGTATACTTACATACAGAGAGTCCTTGTGTACTTACATACAGAGAGTCCTTGTATACTTACATACAGAGAGTCCTTGTATACTTACATACAGAGAGTCCTTATGTACTTACAGAGAGTCCTTGTATACTTACATACAGAGAGTCCTTGTATACTTACATACAGAGAGTCCTTGTATACTTACATACAGAGAGTCCTTGTATACTTACCTACAGAGAGTCCTTGTATACTTACATTCAGAGTCCTTGTGTACTTACATACAGAGAGTCCTTGTATACTTACGTACAGAGAGTCCTTGTATACTTACATACAGAGTCCTTGTATACTTACATACAGAGTCCTTGTATACTTACATACAGAGAGTCCTTGTATACTTACATACAGAGAGTCCTTGTATACTTACATACAGAGAGTCCTTGTATACTTACATACAGAGAGTCCTTGTATACTTGCATACAGAGAGTCCTTGTATACTTACATACAGAGAGTCCTTGTATACTTACATACAGAGAGTCCTTGTATACTTACATACAGAGAGTCCTTGTATACTTACATACAGAGAGTCCTTGTGTACTTACATACAGAGTCCTTGTATACTTACATACAGAGAGTCCTTGTATACTTACGTACAGAGAGTCCTTGTATACTTACATACAGAGTCCTTGTATACTTACATACAGAGAGTCCTTGTATACTTACATACAGAGAGTCCTTGTATACTTACATACAGAGAGTCCTTGCATACTTACATACAGAGAGTCCTTGTATACTTACATACAGAGAGTCCTTGTATACTTACATACAGAGAGTCCTTGTATACTTACGTACAGAGAGTCAATTAGAAAATGGTGTCTTAGATTTGAATGCGATATCAGGTGTCTAGTGCTTTAATGCTGATATCATTTTTAGAAAAATAACTTGATAAAGTGATAAAGATCTTGACTATTTGTGTGATTTACCAGTGAGAAGATCGACACATACATTTGAACATGGCTCAGTGGGTAAGACATCTTTCTCCCATGCTAAAGGTCTGGGGTTCAATTCCCCCTTGGGACAAGTTTTCTTTTTAATGGTGAAGAAATAATATTGTAAACATAATAGCGTTATAAACAAGGACATCGTTCTGATCGTCATCGATAACTCAATTATTTTCTTTGAATTTGGAAGACGTTTATGTGGTATGTGGTTGAAATCAGAACTTGTTTGGAAAATTCACGAAAGTAACATAAAAGTAACATAAAAGTAACATAAAAGATAAAATCTGACTGGACTTTGTTGGAAGATTTCACATCAAGTTTAGACCTTCAGGAAAGTCAACATTTTTGGGACAAGGTACAGACTAATCTATTTCTATTTTTTGTTTATGATTTGGTTGTATCAACGACCTTTTCAGTACTGTTTGGGCTGTATCACGTGTGATAGAACCCTGTGACCAGAACTCAATGCCTTACGTTTTTCTAAGAATGACCAGGGATCACATAGACCGGACATACATTAGCCCAAAGAAAAAATATGGATGTTGCCACCTGATTCTCATCAATTTAACTTCCAATTCCACAACTTGACAAATATTACTGAAGGCAGATATTTACCTTACGCATTCAAATCCAGTGTACAATGTTCTTAGCAAACCCAGGTCCCCACTTACAATAAGGACAGTAGCACTATTTCTATTCTGCTTCACCTTGACTACAAGCCTGTAAAACAACGTATGTATTACTGATCAAATATCGGCTTATTGTTGCTTGTAAAAACGGGAAATGAGCTTTGGTATGACTGTCATTATAGCTGGAGATACAGTGTCGGATATTTCATATATATAAACGAGATGCTTTGAGAGGAGGCAGAGTCTGATGTCAGATGTTCCATTATGTTGGCTTTAGGATGCTGATGGGTGCACTTGAGATGACCATATCCACACTGGACAGGCCGATATCTAGCACTCTGCCACCAGATGGAGCACCGATATCATATGCATGAACATTGGTCAGTCAGAAACAAGCCCATCTATATGTACTGTTTTTCACATGGCGCAGTCACTTTTATGATTCTGATTACACAGTTGTTTGACATTGATATTTGCGTAGTACAGTTTTGTGGACTTGAAATGTGAAAAGGCTTCAAGCATTTGTCATGATCTCCTTTTTCTGTAATCACACATCTAATAACATGAATTCAGAATATGTGATTAGAATTTCAAATGCGGAGTTAGGGAGTTATGCTGGGAATACATATAATCTGGTTTAAATGGGGAATCTGTCAAGATTTGCCAATCTATTTTGGAGAAATTATCCTTGCCAGCTCTCCACTGTCACTATATTTTTTTCTCCGAGAAATGGACTTTTGCTTTAGTTGGTTACTTGTAATGTGCAGAATGGCATGAACATGTAGCTTCAGACCAAACTTCTGTTAACAGTTACTTTCAGAATTCTGTTTTGCCATTATTTACATACTTTCGAAAAAAAGCATCGTTGCTTCACTGTCAGCATTGTTGCTTCATTGTCAGCATTGTTGCTTCACTGTCAGCATTGTTGCTTCACTGTCAGCATTGTTGCTTCATTGTCAGCATTGTTGCTTCATTGTCAGCATCGTTGCTTCACTGTCAGCATTGTTGCTTCATTGTCAGCATTGTTGCTTCGTTCTCAGCATTGTAGCCTCATTGTCAGCATTGTTGCTTCGCTGTCAGCATTGTTGCTTCACTGTCAGCATTGTTACTTCACTGTCAGCATTGTTGCTTCATTGTCAGCATTGTTGCTTCACTGTCAGCATCGTTGCTTCACTGTCAGCATTGTTGCTTCACTGTCAGCATTGTTGCCTCATTGTCAGCATTGTTGCCTCAGTGTCAGCATTGTTGCTTCACTGTCAGCATTGTTGCCTCATTGTCAGCATTATTGCCTCAGTGTCAGCATTCTTGCCTCATTGTCAGCATTGTTGCTTCACTGTCAGCATTGTTGCTTCATTGTCAGCATTGTTGCTTCACTGTCAGCATTGTTGCTTCATTGTCAGCATTGTTGCTTCATTGTCAGCATTGTTGCTTCACTGTCAGCATTGTTGCCTCACTGTCAGCATTGTTGCTTCATTGTCAGCATTGTTGCTTCATTGTCAGCATCGTTGCTTCACTGTTAGCATTGTTGCTTCATTGTCAGCATTGTTGCTTCGTTGTCAGCATTGTAGCCTCATTGTCAGCATTGTTGCTTCGCTGTCAGCATTGTTGCTTCACCGTCAGCATTGTTACTTCACTGTCAGCATTGTTGCTTCATTGTCAGCATTGTTGCTTCACTGTCAGCATCGTTGCTTCACTGTCAGCATTGTTGCTTCACTGTCACCATTGTTGCCTCATTGTCAGCATTGTTGGCTCAGTGTCAGCATTGTTGCTTCACTGTCCGCATTGTTGCCTCATTGTCAGCATTATTGCCTCAGTGTCAGCATTGTTGCCTCAGTTTCAGCATTGTCGCTTCACTGTCAGCATTGTTGCCTCATTGTCAGCATTGTTGCTTCACTGTCAGCATTGTTGCCTCATTGTCAGCATTGTTGCTTCACTGTCAGCATTGTTGCTTCATTGTCAGCATTGTTGCTTCATTGTCAGCATTGTTGCCTCAATGTCAGCATTGTTGCTTTATTGTCAGCATTGTTGCTTCATTGTCAGCATTGTTGCTTCACTGTCAGCATTGTTGCCTCACTGTCAGCATTGTTGCTTCACTGTCAGCATTGTTGCCTCATTGTCAGCATTGTTGCTTCACTGTCAGCATTGTTGCCTCATTGTCAGCATTGTTGCCTCATTGTCAGCATTGTTGCCTAATTGTCAGCATTGTTGCTTCACTGTCAGCATTATTGCCTCAGTGTCAGCATTCTTGCCTCATTGTCAGCATTGTTGCTTCACTGTCAGCATTGTTGCTTCACTGTCAGCATTGTTGCCTCATTGTCAGCATTGTTGCTTCACTGTCAGCATTGTTGCCTCATTGTCAGCATTGTTGCTTCACTGTCAGCATTGTTGCCTCACTGTCAGCATCGTTGCCTCATTGTCAGTATTGTTGCCTCATTGTCAGCATTGTTGCTTCACTGTCAGCATTGTTGCTTCACTGTCAGCATTGTTGCTTCATTGTCAGCATTGTTGCTTCATTGTCAGCATTGTTGCTTCATTGTCAGCATTGTTGCTTCATTGTCAGCATTGTTGCTTCACTGTCAGCATTGTTGCTTCACTGTCAGCATTGTTGCTTCATTGTCAGCATTGTTGCTTCATTGTCAGCATTGTTGCTTCATTGTCAGCATTGTTGCCTCACTGTCAGCATTGTTGCCTCAGTGTCAGCATTGTTGCCTCAGTGTCAGCATTGTTGCCTCAGTGTCAGCATTGTTGCCTCAGTGTCAGCATTGTTGCCTCACTGTCAGCATTATTGCATTATTTTCATTACAGACTGGAGCACAGAGTAAGAAAGTTGAGTTATTAGGTCAGATATCAACCAGTGCAAAGTCTAAACATTAAAGGAATCCGGCTCTAGCCATGTATACTATTATTGTTGACACCACATATCATTAAAATACCTTTTGTTACATTTGTCACAAGGTGTCCAGTTTTATTTTTATATGCTACTGCTATCCATTTACAAGCTTTTAATTCATACCTTAATGACACTGAATAACCTTAATGTGTCCATGTGCAATTAAGATTCCGTTCATCCATCTATTCATTCTTTCATTCATTTATTTCATTCATTTTTTTTTTCATTCACTGTTTCATTCATTTTTTTCATTCACTGTTTCATTCATTTATTCTTTTATTCATTCTTTCATTTATTCATCCTTGCTGCCCCCTATAAATCTGTTAACTGTAAATTTGGGTAGAGATAAATGAAATGCATCTGTCCTGAGATAGGTTTGTCTTGTTGCTGTAGCAGCATTTGTATGTAAGATATTGTGATTCCTTGCATATATCCCTACTGCAATATCAGTGTAAAAAATCAACTTTGAGCAAATGACTTGTATTTGTGCGATGACCTCCATGATGTTTCGGCTGAATAGAATGATGCAGCAATAAATGTAAAGATTCAGGGAAATTGTCATTATGAGTATTGATTGCTTTCTCCCATTTTACGCCATATGGCGCAAGGCTATGGTGCAACAAGAACACAAAATATTGAAAATGTCAATTTAGGGTCAGGTAAATGTCTCCGGGTTAAATGGGCTTCTCAGAGAAGATTTTTAGAGCTTGTAGAATTATTGACAAACCCCTAAACACATGTGTAAGTCTGTTGTTTATGTTTGTATGTGGTATATATGTAGCGCCATGGTACTGTGGCGTTGTGCCGGTCAGTATTTACATATATATTAAAAAAAGCATGAACGTGATCAGAGAGGAAGTGTGACGAGATTTGAAAAGAAAGTTGCTATACGTGGTATTGGCCGAGTTCAAATTCGCCACTGATAAGAGTGTGCGATCTCGCTGTTGCGTTTTCACATTGCCCTCTGGTGGACGCTACACCAGTCTCCACTTCAGTTTTATTTTGCATGTTAGTCGATGGTTTGAGCAATATGTATAATATATATAGAGTAGTTTTCACTTATTTTTTGTCAGAATTGTGTTAGATGTGAAATATTGCCCACAATATGCCTATATTTCTGTATTTAGAGCTCTGTTTTCAACCATCGGCAATTAGACCTAATTATTGACCTAATTATTGAGCCAGTGGAGGTTCCACAAGGTTTTGCACAAATGGGCCTTCACAGATAAATCTCAAAACATTACTTAGACAGCTACACAAGTGTGAGACAGCTGCATAACTGAGAGATAGTTACAGTGGTGAGATATAGCTGCACCAGTGAGAGACATCTGCATAGGTGAGGCAGCTGCACAGGTGAGAGATAGTTACAAACAGTATGTGACAGTTACAACAATGAGAGATAAATAGCTGCATCAGTGAGAAATAGTTACAACAGTGAGACAGCTGCATAAGTGAGGGACAGCTGCACACGTGAGAGATAATTAGAGACATTTATGATTGTGAGACAGCTGCACAAGTGAGAGACAGTTACAACAGTAGATAGCTGCATAAGTGAGAGATAGCTGCATAAGGGGGAAATAGTTGCATAAGTGAGAGATAGTTACAATAGTGAGAGACAGTTACAACAGATAGCTGCACATGTGAGATACAGCTAAATAAGTGAGAGATAGCTGTACAGGTGAGAGGCAGCTACATAAATTAGACAGCTGCATAGATGATACATAGACAGCTGCATTAGTGAGAGATAGCTGCACAAGTGAGAGATAGTTACAACAGTGATACAGCTGCATAAGTGAGAGATTGCTTCACAAATAGTTGTACAAGTGAGAGGCAGCTACATAAGTGAGACAGCTGCATAGATGATAGTTACAGTAGCAGACAGTTACAACAATGAGACATGGACAGCTGCATCAGTTAGAGATAGCTGCACAAGTGAGAGATAGTTACAGTAGTGAGAGATAGCTGTACTAGTGAGAGATAGTTACAACAGTGATACAGCTGCATAAGTGAGAGATACCTGCACAAGTTAGAGACAGCTGCATAAGTGAGAAATAGTTACAACAGTGAGAGACAGTTACAACAGAGAGATAGCTGCACAAGTGAGAGACAGCTGCATAAGTGAGAGATAGCTGCACAAGTGAGAGACAGCTGTATAAGTGAGAGATAGCTACAACAGTGAAATACAGCATCCTTTCCCAGCCGAAGGCACTTGTAACATTGAAATATCTGGCAGTAAAAATTGGTTGGAAACTTGCAGCCAACTTCTGATTTCTTGAATATGAAGCCTCGTTGATGTGTGGATGTGCCGTTGAGAATCAATTCATCCCTTCATCCAATAACTGTTTAATATTCTCATATCAGTTGTCACTTGCACAAATATAGATTCAACCACTGAAACAATTATTTAACGATCTTTGAAAGCATCTTATACCTTATCTGTTAAAAAAACCAACAGATTTTCAATTTGTTGTTGTTATATTTGGTCTATTTACTGCATCTCCTTAAGGTACCCCAAATTCTACAACTTGAGAGGAGTCTATTAATCCATTAACAAAACTCCTTAATCCCACTCTGGTGGAATATAAAACTTTTGGACATGACATTGAAGTAAAACTTGTCCTGAAAGTACTGTGATATTGTTCAGGTACAACAAATGTTTGAGAGTGGTGTAGGCACCAGATTGACCAAAACGCCACTAATTGGGTTCTGTTGGTGCCGGAAGTACAAGAACAAGCTTTTGATCGATAATTTGTATACAAGAATTGCCTCAGGTCTAGACGCTAGGCAAATAATATAATAATATGACCTTGATGCATAATGTCATTTCTTTTCTTCCATATCACAGGTGACAGGGAAAATGGCATTTCAGAGCTCAGGAGCAAAGCAGGGTTTCAGTACCAAATAACAAATAATTTTATATGTGTATACCAGATTTATTTACATGTCCATTCATGCTTTATTCATCCAAATATATTTTACATATTAGTCCTATCCAACTGTCTTGATTATCTGACTCATAAAAAGTTGAGACAATGTTGGGGGAAACTGCTTTTTCCCCCAATTTATGCATTTTTCTAAAGGTGTCTGGAGAAAAAATGCAGACCTCAATGAAACAAGGCATTGCTTAATTATATACAAGATTACTCAAATATACTCGACAGCACCACAGAAAGGTAATTATTACAGCAATGAATAAAGCACATTAAAATGACTTTTGAAGGGGAAAATATTAATAACAGTTAAACATATTTGTCAACAAATTTTCTTAAACATATTTGTTTTTGGTCCTAGCGTAAAATAAATGCAAATTGAGAATACAATTAATGCACTCAAATACCAATGATAAAGATATTGCATCTAAAACTTGAGGAACATGCTATGTTTGTTATTAGTGAATATACCTAACTTCGGAGGTGAAACACTGAAGTAAGTTGATTAGGAAAGAACGGCTATAGCACATTTACTATTGTATTATCGTGAAAATCATCTTTGATACCTGTAGCCAAGCTGTGGAAGCATCAACACCATGATGGCCGAAAGGTGATTCAAGGTTGCATAAAAAAACCTTAATTGCCTAACACATTATGGCAAAGAGCTCAGAATTTTATGCATCCAAATGTCAATAATAATAATCACCCATTTGTAATGAATGAGTTATAAAGGAGCTCATTAAAGTATTAAAAGTTCTGCAGAGGCCTCATCGCCTTGTTAATAAAAAAACACCTGACAGTTTTAACTGTTTTCCATCTGGAAACACTGTACACTGATGCTCAGCACAAAGCCAATCAAGGAACGACAGCAATGCATTTTCAAACCTGTTTTGCCGCATGCAATATTCAGTCATTTACAACAATATCACTGCAGTTAGAAGATTACTTTGAAAAATATATTTTGGATGCAAAACTTGCCTGAAGGATGGAGATAATTGTATTACTGGCGAGGTACAATCTAGTGGCATTCAATACTTGGTGGGGAATTGGCAGTATACACCCCCCTGACCTTGCCATTACCGTAATCAAGGCCGTAATCAAACCTTAAACCAATTGCCATGTTACTTACGGGGGCTTCCATACATATTAAGGGTGGTAAGCATTAATATTGTAGCTCATTACTGCATATTAAGGGTGGTAAGCATTAATATTGTGGCTCATTACTGCATATTAAGGGTGGTAAGCATTAATATTGTAGCTCATTACTGCATATTAAGGGTGGTAAGCATTAATATTGTAGCTCATTACTGCATATTAAGGGTGGTAAGCATTAATATTGTGGCTCATTACTGCATATTAAGGGTGGTAAGCATTAATATTGTAGCTCATTACTGCATATTACGGGTGGTAAGCATTAATATTGTAGCTCATTACTGCATATTAAGGGTGGTAAACATTAATATTATAGCTCATTACTGCATATTAAGGGTGGTAAGCATTAATATTGTGGCTCATTACTGCATATTAAGGGTGGTAAGCATTAATATTGTAGCTCATTACTGCATATTAAGGGTGGTAAGCATTAATATTGTGGCTCATTACTGCATATTAAAGGTGGTAAGCATTAATATTGTGGCTCATTACTGCATATTAAGGGTGGTAAGCATTAATATTGTAGCTCATTACTGCATATTAAGGGTGATAAGGATTAATATTGAAGCTCATTACTGCATATTAAGGGTGGTAAACATTAATATTGTGGCTCATTACTGCATATTAAGGGTGGTAAGCATTAATATTGTGGCTCATTACTGCATATTAAGGGTGGTAAGCATTAATATTGTAGCTCATTACTGCATATTAAGGGTGGTAAACATTAATATTGTGGCTCATTACTGCATATTAAGGGTGGTAAACATTAATATTGTGGCTCATTTCTGCATATTAAGGGTGGTAAGCATTAATATTGTGGCTTATTACTGCATATTAAGGGTGATAAGCATTAATATTGTGGCTCATTACTGCATATTAAGGGTGGTAAGCATTAATATTGTAGCTCATTACTGCATATTAAGGGTGGTAAACATTAATATTGTAGCTCATTACTGCATATTAAGGGTGGTAAACATTAATATTGTAGCTCATTACTGCATATTAAGGGTGGTAAACATTAATATTGTAGCTCATTACTGCATATTAAGGGTGGTAAGCATTAATATTGTAGCTCATTACTGCATATTAAGGGTGGTCAGCATTAATATTGTAGCTCAATACTGCATATTAAGGGTGGTAAGCATTAATATTGTAGCTCATTACTGCATATTAAGGGTGGTAAGTATTAATATTGTAGCTCATTACTGCATATTAAGGGTGGTAAGCATTAATATTGTAGCTCATTACTGCATATTAAGGGTGGTAAGCATTAATATTGTGGCTCATTACTGCATATTAAGGGTGGTAAGCATTAATAGTGTGGCTCATTACTGCATATTAAGGGTGGTAAACATTAATATTGAAGCTCATTACTGCATATTAAGGGTGGTAAGCATTAATATTGTAGCTCATTACTGCATATTAAGGGTGGTAAGCATTAATATTGTGGCTCATTACTGCACTTCTTGCACCTTGTGTGATATTCCTGGGGAATCATAATTATAATTTCCATGTCAATAAGCCTAATATCGGACTGATGAAGTCCAGTTCAATGATATATTGTCTACCACTCAGATGTCAACCCCAACTTGACCTTTGACCTTTTAGTGAAACTCGTTCCTCATGGAGCATACGGTGGAGGAATATTTATCTGGTCAGTGCAATGATAAAATGAATATTAGTCTGAGGAAATCAAAATCCCCCAAAACCGATAAGATAACGAAATCTCAAGAAGTGAGACAAGATATCTGGCTTAGCAGACCAGGAATATTAGACACAGTCCTCATATCGAATGCAAGAAATACATGAAAGCAATGATTAGATATAAGTGAATGGAATGAAGCTATGAATAACAAGATATACAACATTCATGAGGTAAAAATGACAATTCATGAAGTGGTATTAATACGTATTGGGATTGAACACTTGACACATTTATTTGCTAAAACCTAAAGATCAGCCTGGATATGTTTCTGCCAAACGTCTTTGACAGAAAAATGATCAAGAATGAGGATTTACTCATGGTAATACATACCTTAGACACCTTACACAACATTAAGATCAAATGAACAATGAATATGTCCTTTCTTTTATAAAATGAAGAGTGTTCTCGCTATAGGTATGCAATAATACTTCAGGTAGCATGAATGTTAGGTCCAGAAGTGAGTAAACACATTTGTCATCCTGTAGAGCCCTAATTTTGTATTGGGAGCCTTATTACCATTAAACAGGTTACTGCCTCTCACTGTCCATATAAGGTATTGCCCTTATTTGGCACTGACAAATTAAGACAAAGTCGTGTAATCCTGGAATGCATACGAGGTTTTATAAAGCCTCTATGATGGTATCCACGTTTAACTGTTGTGAAAGGTCTTTTAAAGTGTGATGTTTGTTGTCTGTTTGCATATATAAGTTGTTTAAGTTTTACTGTTATTTGCTATTGCAATGTAATTGTTTACACTAAGATTTAACACTTATCATTCATCACATTTATGGTAGTTTTTAATATAAATCATAATGGTACTGAATGACCTTAATGTGTTGATGTGCCATAAAGAATTCATTCATTTATTCATTTATTTATACAGGAAGTGTTAAAGAAGACAATGCACTGTTAAATAGAGGTAGTCGATTCTCTACCTACCTCTGCCTTTGTTGAAGCCCTCAGATTGTTTTCACAAGGAAAATGAAAAATCCCAGTTTTTTGATAAATATGCAGACAGTTACCATTTAAAACATTTTGATGGCAGGTCAAGATCTGTGATCATCTGGCTGACTGAGACGCCACCCCCCTCATCAATTGAAAAGCAGAATCTGTGTAAATATTCATTTATTCCTTCACCACGTACTGCCCGATTACAATTAAATAGTCAAGATTTGCGCCCAAATCTGAACGCAACTTTTACTGTTGACAGCAGGGACTGATTTGAGAGAAATCTTGCTAAATCCTTGAAAAGGGAAATTGCAAGAAAGGCCTCTTGGGTATTTATCGTGCATGCTACACTTTCTATTAAATGACATTCATTGTTTTGCAGATGATCAGAGTAAGCTAAAATACGGAATTAATTAAAAAGAGATGTCCCACACCACACACCTCCCACAAATAAATGTCTTACTCCACACACCTCCCACAAAGATATGTCTTACTCCACACACCTCCCACAAAGAGATGTCTCACACCACACACCTACCACAAAGAGATGTCTCACACCACACACCTCCCACAAAGAGATATCTCACACCACACACCTCCCACAAAGAGATATCTCACACCTCACACCTCCCACAAAGATATATCTCACACCACACACCTCCCACAAAGAGATATCTCACACCACACACCTCCCACAAAGAGATATCTCACACCACACACCTCCCACAAAGAGATATCTCACACCACACACCTCCCACAAAGAGATATCTCACACCACACACCTCCCACAAAGAGTTATCTCACACCACACACCTCCCAGAAAGAAATGTCTTACTCAACACACCTCCCACAAAGAGATATCTCACACCACACACCTCCCACAAAGAGATATCTCACACCACACACCTCCCAGAATGAAATGTCTTACTCCACACACCTCTCACAAAGAGATATCTCACACCACACACCTCCCACAAAGAGATATCTCACACCACACACCTCCCACAAAGAGATATCTCACACCACACACCTCCCACAAAGAGATATCTCACACCACACACCTCCCACAAAGAGATATCTCACACCACACACCTCCCACAAAGAGTTATCTCACACCACACACCTCCCAGAAAGAAATGTCTTACTCCACACACCTCCCACAAAGAGATATCTCACACCACACACCTCCCACAAAGAGATATCTCACACCACACACCTCCCAGAATGAAATGTCTTACTCCACACACCTCTCACAAAGAGATATCTCACACCACACACCTCCCACAAAGAGATATCTCACACCACACACCTCCCACAAAGAGATATCTCACACCACACACCTCCCACAAAGAGATATCTCACACCACACACCTCCCACAAAGAGATATCTCACACCACACACCTCCCACAAAGAGATATCTCACACCACACACCTCCCACAAAGAGATATCTCACACCACACACCTCCCACAAAGAGATATCTCACACCACACACCTCCCACAAAGAGATATCTCACACCATACACCTCCCACAAAGAGATATCTCACACGACACACCTCCCACAAAGAGTTATCTCACACCACACACCTCCCAGAAAGAAATGTCTTACTCCACACACCTCCCACAAAGAGATATCTCACACCACACACCTCCCACAAAGAGTTATCTCACACCACACACCTCCCAGAAAGAAATGTCTTACTCCACACACCTCCCACAAAGAGATATCTCACACCACACACCTCCCACAAAGAGATATCTCACACCACACACCTCCCAGAAAGAAATGTCTTACTCCACACACCTCCCACAAAGAGATATCTCACACCACACACCTCCCACAAAGAGATATCTCACACGACACACCTCCCACAAAGAGTTATCTCACACCACACACCTCCCAGAAAGAAATGTCTTACTCCACACACCTCCCACAAAGAGATATCTCACACCACACACCTCCCACAAAGAGATATCTCACACCACACACCTCCCACAAAGAGATATCTCACACCACACACCTCCCACAAAGAGATATCTCACACCACACACCTCCCAGAAAGAAATGTCTTACTCCACACACCTCCCAGAAAGAGATATCTCACACCACACACCTCCCACAAAGAGATGTCTCACACCACACACCTCCCACAAAGAGATATCTCACACCACACACCTCCCAGAAAGAGATATCTCACACCACACACCTCCCACAAAGAGATATCTCACACCACACACCTCCCACAAAGTGATATCTCACACCACACACCTACCAGAAAGAAATGTCTCACACCACACACCTCCCAGAAAGAGATATCTCACACCACACACCTACCACAAAGAAATGTCTTACTCCACACACCTCCCACAAAGAGATATCTCACACCACACACCTCCCACAAAGAGATATCTCACACCACACACCTACCAGAAAGAAATGTCTCACACCACACACTTCCCAGAAAGAGATGTCTCACACAACACACCTCACACAAAGAGATGTCTCACACCACACACCTCCCACAGAGATATCTCACACCACACACCTCCCACAAAGAGATGTCTCTCACCACACACCTCCCACAAAGAGATGTCTCACACCACACACCTCCCACAAAGAGTTATCTCACACCACACACCTCCCACAAAGAGATGTCTCTCACCACACACCTCCCACAAAGAGATGTCTCTCACCACACACCTCCCACAAAGAGATGTCTCACACCACACACCTCCCACAAAGAGATGTCTCTCACCACACACCTCCCACAAAGAGATGTATCTCACCACACACCTTCCACAAAGAGTTATCTAACACCACACACCTCCCACAAAGAGATGTATCTCACCACACACCTCCCACAAAGAGATATCTCACACCACACACCTCCCACAAAGAGTTATCTCACACCACACACCTCCCACAAAGAGTTATCTCACACACCACACCTCCCACAAAGAGTTATCTCACACCAAACACCTCCCACAAAGAGATGTATCTCACCACACACCTTCCACAAAGAGATGTCTCACACCACACACCTCCCACAAAGAGATATCTCACACCACACACCTCCCACAAAGAGTTTTCTCACACCACACACCTCCCACAAAGAGATGTCTCACACCACAAACCTCCCACAAAGAGTTATCTCACACCACACACCTCCCACAAAGAGATGTCTCACACCACTCACCTCCCACAAAGAGATGTCTCACACCACACACCTCCCACAAAGAGATGTCTCACACCACACACCTCCCACAAAGAGATGTATCTAACCACACACCTCCCACAAAGGGTTATCTTACACCACACACCTCCCACAAAGAGATGTATCTCACCACACACCTCCCACAAAGAGATATCTCACACCACACACCTCCCACAAAGAGTTATCTCACACCACACACCTCCCACAAAGAGTTATCTCACACACCACACCTCCCACAAAGAGTTATCTCACACCAAACACCTCCCACAAAGAGATGTATCTCACCACACACCTCCCACAAAGAGATGTCTCACACCACACACCTCCCACAAAGAGATATCTCACACCACACACCTCCCACAAAGAGTTTTCTCACACCACACACCTCCCACAAAGAGATGTCTCACACCACACACCTCTCACAAAGAGATGTCTCACACCACACACCTCCCACAAAGAGATGTATCACACCACACACCTCCCAGAAAGAGTTATCTCACACCACACACCTCCCACAAAGATATGTCTCACACCACACACCTCCCACAAAGAGATGTCTCACACCACACACCTCTCACAAAGAGATGTCTCACACCACACACCTCCCACAAAGAGATGTATCACACCACACACCTCCCAGAAAGAGTTATCTCACACCACACACCTCCCACAAAGAGATGTCTCACACCACACACCTCCCACAAAGAGATGTCTCACACCACACACCTCCCACAAAGAGATATCTCACACCACACACCTCCCAGAAAGAGATGTCTCACACCACACACTTCCTATAATCAGATGTCTCATTCCACACCTTTATCAGGGCTGATGCTACATCATTACTGGCGTTAGTCTGCCACCATTACGTGTTAAGTCCCTAAGAGAAGTTGACGTTTATATCGACCAACTTACAACCGCCATGTCTTAATGCTTTCGCAGCTTGCCTAGCAGCATCACAAAATAACACAATTCGTGCGAATGCGCTCAAATTTTTAAATCTTTGAGCTGGCTCCAAACCAAAAACCCTCCTCTTATTGTTTGTTATTTTCTCATAAGTCATGCCAGCCACGTGAAAGAACTAGCCTCGCTCTATTCAAGTCTTTTTGTTGGAATATATCCGGGATATCTGTCCACCAAACACAAAATCATACAGTCATACATCTGGCATTAATTATGGAGGTTAATTGTTTCACATAGCAAAGATTTTAAATTATTCAAAATTATACCACAATGTCCTATATTTTATTTTTATTTTTATATGTTCATTATTACTCAGTCAGAGAATCGACTGCCTTGAAAACATAAAAGCCATGTTTGTTATCTATTTCAATATGCATTCTATACCCAAAAACATCGGCAAAATGGACTTGAAATCCACTGTTTCAAGAAACACTACGCACTGACCATCATATTGAAGTTTCCCCAGTAAATAAACTCGACCTCCGGCGATTGACTGTTGCAGTTCTGATCCATGTCATCGTCTTTCCCAGTCATAATATCTATAATTGCAAATCCGTGTGAATTCTGTAGTGTTTTTTCTTCAGTTTTTTACCCGATATCAAACTTGACTACGTGAAATGGCATTTAGAAGAGTCCAAGTAATGACGTCATGGAAACGCAAAGGGAAAATCTTCATATGACGTCACACGCACCACTGCATTGTTGAGCTTCAGATAGTTGCTGTCACTCCTATAATTAGACTGACCTACTTTCACCTGTTTGCGCAAACTCGTAAACAATGGCAAAACGCTGCTGAGACCAGGAAAAGACAAAGAAATTTTTTCTAACAAGCCTAAAATCTAATGTTGAATTAATGGAAACATGGTTCCTTTAAAACCTGTTGCTGGAAAACGAGTTCTATTGGAGTCGGGACTTAAATTGGGTGGGCAGTGCATGGTATTCATGAAAACAGTGGATTTCTAGTCCATTTTGCCGATGTCTTTGGGTATAAGTGTTTTTATTTTGCACGAGCGTGTATCAAGTTACAGTACTTCCATATTAGTGTATCTTATCTCCCAAGAAAAAGTTCGAATTGTCCAAATAAAGGGTGGGCTGCAGCTTACTCACATTTTGCGCAACAGAGCGCGGCGCGAAGTGTTCTTGAACAAGAATATAGTTAAGGTCTCCTTCCAGTTATCATTATTCGTCTCAATCCTCTTGTTGGCTATTTACTGAGGTTTGATTTGTTTGTCATGTTTAGGGGATTATTAGGTTGGCTTTTTATGGCCAGCTCAGCAATTATTAAAAACATCACATTAACTATGATTTAGGGTCCACTAAAGTGTGATGTTTATTGTCTGTTTACATGTAATTTGTAACTCATTCAATTTTTCTGCCATTTGATATTGCAATGTCATTATTTATGGTATGCTTTTACACCATCAGATCTAACAATAGATTTTAATAAATACCTAAATAGCACTGAATTAACCCAATCTGTTGATGTGCCGTTATTAATCCTGTCATTCATTAATTCATTCATTCATTCGTTCATTCATTCGTTCATTCATTCAATATTTTTTTCTCACATTGCATACTAACTTTGTGAAAACAATAGAATATGGGATATTTGGCATACAGGAAAACTTAGCATTACAAGACTGGTTTGACCTCGCACCTGGGATACTATGACCTGAGGGGAATATGTTTTGCCCTCAGTGATGACTGAAATGATCCTGTAATTCCTGGGATGGTGAAGGGGTACGGGTCGTGGATCAGTACCTACGCCGCGTTTAACAGCTTGATTGATGAGCAACCACATTTATCAATGACTTGTCTCATAAATGCCAGAGGCTGTGATTTCTCATTATTTCCTATTACCTTGGCAACATGTTTTGATGTAGGTCACGCCAAATGACAGTTTACAATACCTTAACTATGGGGTGTTTATGCCAGCGCTGAACCCTTGAATTAGTCAGGCTCGGGAACAAGGTATTTCAGCACCGTTTTGGAATTAATAAATCCCTATTTTGACAGTTACAAATTTACTTTTCTGATAAGCCAGGGTTGAGGATATATGCATTATATGCATTATAGGGGTAGAAGCATTACACGGTAAACATCCTGTGCAAACCGAGCTGAAGGTTCAACTATTTCAGGTATTGATTGGCCCGATAGATAGCTTGATTTTGCACATCATGTGTTGTGCCTTGACATACACGTGTTAAGTGACATGGTATGGAGCATATGAATAAACATACACGGGAACCAGTTCATCAATAGATGAAATCCCACACCAATCAAATAACTTGTTACCAATCTCAGATATTCAGTTGTAATGCACCTTTTATCTTGCATCACAAATGTATGGAAATGCCTTTCCAAGATACATGAACTGCATAAAAATCAGAATATATAAAACAACAGAAAACTAAAGGCCCCCACGTATACTTTATGTGGCAGCTTATTAAACTGTTTTAGTGAGAATAGTTGGCATGAAGTTCACCCAGAGAGATGAAATAAACTTTTACTTGATGCAAAATGTTATAAGTCCATTCAAACTTGATACCGCATCCCAGTTATGTTATCACAAATGTAGTATTATTTATAGTTCTCTGTGCAATGCCATTCAGTTTAAATATAGTGAGGTGAAATGAACACATTCCGAGAGAGATTGTTCCTTTTATATTCACCATGGATTTTATTTATTTATCTATTTATATTTTTCCTCCCAAATTATTGTTCTTATTGTAGCATTGTTTACAATGTTTCCACACACTGCAGATGAAATACAATTTACATGAATGATAATAGCCGATCAAATTATAGTTTTTTTGTGCAAACTATGTTTGAATACATTGTGTTTTCTTTGTTAAAACTAACTAAATCTTACTCAGATTTATATTATTTGCTGGTTGTTATCGAATAGAGTATTGTTGCACTTATAGGGGACGGAAACCTTCACAAATTGTGGATTAGCAATTTAGATTTCATCAATATGAACGCATATACAACATGAAGAGAAGCATTTGAAATATCATTTTAGTACTTTTACTGGGGTCAATTTTTCTGAACTTGTAATCTTTTGCTGGTGGTAGCCATCTTGCCAAGGGCGTTATAGATTAATTGCAAAATACGACATAAATGTGGTTGAATAAATCCAGAAATATTTGTATCGGCATTATTGTTTACCACAAGCACAGTAAATATTTTTATTTAGCTCACCTGGCCATTTGTTATTGTGGTTAAGAGAGGTGTGAATACCTTCTCACACCTGTGACAAAAGCCAGCCATTTTAACAGAAAATTAACAACACTTGGCCTTTTATATGGTACCAGTTTGAGGCTTATAAAATGCTAAATTTGTTGATTGTTTTATGGAAAAAACAACACACCATGTTAAGTTATTTTGATAAATAATTGAAACATGCTTGAAATGGAGATGGGGCAGCCATGACATCTTCATCCCTTGTGCTGATCACAGGAAGTAATAAGAAAAAAATTGTAATTCTTTTTCTTCAAACTGCAGGCCATGCCTCAATTGCAGTCATATTTAGACTTGATTCAACTATCATGTAATCATTTATGTAATAATGTACCATGAAAATTGAGAAGCCGGATTCTGAATTGTAAACCAGGCATGTGAGCAGTAATAGATAAATGAAAGAGTTTGACACTCAAAAACACAAAGGAGTGTTAGGTCTAGTGCGCATGCGTCGGTAATGGTGGACCAGTTTTTTATCGGCTCCCGTTTTTCGTAGTTAAATATCGTTTTACTGGACCTGATACCTTCACATTGGAAACATTACTGGCTCCCTAGCGCACTGTACACTGTTCTGTTCAAATAAGTGGCCTTTTGGAGCCATTTTCTCTGGACAAAAAGCAGTTTTCTGACAACTTGAACTGACTGTTGTCGTGGCGGTCTGGCTGCGTGAGCTGGATACTATACTGTTTTATGAAAACACAGATCCCGCGGCCACACTGCTGCCTTCTGTCTTTTCAGGTTAAATATTTTGCCATACAAGTCGTGGACATTCTTCCCGACTACACACTCGTCAATCTACACTCTTGGATTGACTCTCTGCTTTCATTCTACATTCTTAGTTTGAAGGCATAAGATTACGTAATATCCAGAAATATTGCGTAGTTTCCTCCTGCATTGTAACCTGGGACACTCTTCCCACTCTGAAAATTACAACCTACAATCTAAGATTTTAACCTGGGACACTCTTCCCACTGATATCTACAATCCACATTATTGTCCTACATTCCTACATTCTTGGGTCAACCTACATTCTTGGGTCAACCTACATTCTTGGGTCAACCTTGGGTCAACCGGTGCACTACTCAGCAACACAGGAAATGTTACTTACAACCTTATTTGGAAACATAAAATAAATACATTCAACAAGATGAAACATTATCTCCCAAAACTGATTCTAAACTGTCTTGCCTGTATCCTGGTGTCAAGCACAACCCATGTAGGAAATTCTGCCAATATTTCCTACAAATCTGGAAACACCACATTGTTTATCATTAATAACATGATACACAAGCAATGTATGATAGAAATAAACCCAATACTGGGTATTGCTTCACACAAAGCCAGTATCATATATAGAAAACAAAATTACTGCTACTGGGATAAAACAAATTTGAAGAAAAGAGGCAATAGCTATATGCTACTTTTCAAAATATCCTTACTCCTATTATGTGGTGATGTTCACCCACACCCAGGGCCTGTCCGATTCCCCTGCGGCGTGTGTGAAAGACCAGTTGCCAAAAATCACAGAGCCATGCAGTGTGATGAATGTGATACATTCGTACACATTAAATGTGATGGGCTAACAAATAAAGATTATGAATTATTCAATAAACAAAGATGGCTGTCATGGGAGTGCTGGAAATGCCGCCTACCTAATATCTCTGATGCTTTCTTTGACAGTGAATTTGAAACAAACAACCTCTTTGAAACACTAAGCGATGATAGTGCTATAAATGAGGGAAGAACTCGGGACCAATCAATTGAAAAAACCCACACCACTAGACCAAAGCAAGGAAGAAAAAAACAAAAAATTCAAAAGCTAAAGATCATGACAGTGAACTGTAGAGGCTTAAACTCTACTAAAAAACAACTGGAACTACATGAACTAATAACCGAGCACAATTACCCTGACATATTATGCATAACTGAATCCCACATTGACCACACTACTGCCGACTGTGCTATTCACCCTGATTATGATATCGGGCGAGAAGACAGATGCAAGGGTGGTGGTGGGGTATTGATCGGAATCCACAAAAGATGGCTGTCGGACCCAAAAGAGGAAAGCCTAAAAACTGACTGTGAACTAATATGGAGAAAACTTAACATATCTGGCACAAAACCTCTGTTTATAGGATGTTACTATAGGCCAACAGACAGAAATATAGCCAATGTCCATGAACTCAATGCATCTCTGGGGAAGATCTCCCAGTCTAATACAAACACTCCAAACATTCTGCTCACAGGGGATTTCAATGTACCAGATATTGCATGGGAGAACATGTCTTGTAAACCAAGCCCTGCATATGGAACCGACCTTAATACAGCAATGGTTGATACCTTTAATGAACACTGCCTCACACAAGTAAATCCACACCCAACCAGGGGAGGAAATAGATTAGATTTAGTATGTACAACCAACCCTAGCCTAGTTAATAAAGTATCTGTCCATCCAGGCATGAGTGACCATGATGTGGTGATAACAGAAATCAACGCAAAAGCCACACTAGCCAAGAAAAAACCAAGAAATGTGCTAATGTACAATAAAGGAGACATGAATGAGATTAAGAAAGATATGCTTGCCTTTTATAAAGATGAGATCAAAGATTCTATCCTCCCAGTTGAAATTCTGAACAATAAGTTCACATCAAAGCTTATGGAGTCAATCAAGAAACATATTCCAACCAAGAAAATATCTGGTAGATGGGATGTGCCATGGATGACAAAGGAAATCAAGAGACAAATTAGAAGAAAACAAAGACTATACAACAAAGCTGAAAAAACCAAAAAGGATTCTGACCGGAGTAAATTCAGAAACCTTAGAAAACACATAAAACATAAGTTGAGAGAATCCCATGATGAATATGTTCTTGGATTACTTGATCTACCAGACATTGAACTTAGTAGACCATCAATGGGAAAAAGGTTCTGGAACTATATTAGATCGAGACGCAAAGATACTGTTGGTGTACCAACATTAACGGAAAATGGTATTGAAGTGAAAGACAGTAAAGGCAAGGCAGAAGTTCTATCACGTCAATATAAATCTGTATTTTCTTCTGAAAACATGGAAAATATTCCCGACAAAGGTGAACCCACCTCTCCACAAATAGAGCCAATTATCATTACAGTTGTTGGTGTTGAAAAACTACTCTCAAACCTAAACTGCAAAAAGGCAAATGGGCCAGATCAAATTCCAACAAGAGTCTTGAAAGAATGCTCACAGGAAATAGCTCCAATACTACAAAAAATATTTCAAGACTCACTTGACAAAGGTGAAGTACCAAAAGCATGGCGTGCAGCAAACATTGTCGCAGTCTTTAAAAAAGGAGATAAAAGCTGTGCGGCAAACTACAGGCCAGTTTCCCTGACATCTGTGCCATGTAAGATTTTGGAACACATAATTGTCAGACATATGATGAACCATTGCGAACTTTACAATATTCTGGTAAATTTTCAGCATGGCTTCCGAACAGGTCACTCATGCGAAACACAGTTAATTACAACCTTACAGGATATATTTAAGGCTAGAAATGAGGGAAAAAATGTTGATATGCTCATCCTTGATTTTAGTAAAGCCTTTGATACAGTCTGTCATGAAAGACTAAATAATAAACTTGAGTATTATGGAATCTCAGGACAGGTTGGATCATGGATTAAAAACTGGCTCTCAAACCGTGAACAAAAGGTAGTTATTGATGGCGAAGAATCTGACCCTGTACATGTGAAATCTGGAGTGCCTCAGGGAACAGTACTGGGGCCAATACTTTTTCTACTCTATATTAACGACATCGGAGAGAAACTAAAACACTCAAACATTAGGCTATTCGCAGATGACAGCCTCCTATATAAAATAGTTCAAAGTGATGATGATGCAGTAAAACTGCAAGAGGACCTGATCACACTGGAGGAATGGTCAAACGAGTGGCAAATGGACTTTAATGCTCAGAAATGCTACACCTTGAGCAGCAAGAAAAGAAGCCAAGCTCTTGATACAAGAAAATATACATTCAATGGCCACGTCCTGCAACATGTTGATCATCACCCCTATCTTGGAGTAGAGCTACAAACGAATATGAAATGGGATGAACATATTAATAACATTGTCTGCAAAGCAAAACAAGTACTGGGTTTTGTAAGAAGGAACTTCAACATGTGCCCAGGTAATATCAAGGAGGCTGCTTACAATACACTGGTGCGCCCTCACTTAGAATATGCATCAAGTGTGTGGGACCCTTACCTTAAGAAAGATATTGATCGAATAGAATCAGTACAAAGACGAGCTGCTAGATTTGTGTCTAGCAATTGGAAGGGAGAGGCAGGCACTGTAACAAAAATTCTTGAAGACCTAAAATGGGATTCACTAGCAAGAAGAAGGAGGACCCAAAGGCTTGTTCTGTTTTATAAGGCTATAAATGGTGAAATAGCTTTGAAACTACCTGAACATGTCAAAATGAAATCAACTCGTACAAGGAATAACCATGGAAATTGCTATATAGAAATGGCGACTAACTGTGACCATTATAAATACAGCTATTTCCCAAGGACTGTGACTGACTGGAATAATCTTCCCTCTGGTTTAACTACATTGGAATCTGGTAACTCAGCATCTTTCAGGAACTCCCTTGCCAGAATGTAAAATCTGGCCTGCAGCTGGTATTGACCAGCTGCACCCCTAGTGCAATTTTGCACTCTTGGTGGGATGCCATTTGGTTTTGCCGAGTAAACATATAGATGTAGATGTAGATAGATGTCTCCAACTGGAAGGGGTGGATTACAAGGATTAAATCAATAAGGTTTGAAATGGGGATTCTGTGGGTCATGACGTGTACTCCCCTTAAGAGGAATCAATCACTTTCCCAACCAACATTCGGCCATCGTGATTTCTGTTATGAGTGAACTCATTGAGTACATATCAACATATTAACTCTCTATGAAACTAACATCCTACCGGACTACTTTCCATATGACTTCTCCAGAAAAATGTGCACCACTCCAGTAACTGATTTTCTTTGGCTTATTACAATTCTCTGTTTTATGAGTTCGAGTTAAATATATAAAATGTGTATGGCCATTATATGACACACCTCATATTCAATATAAATAATTACATGCTAACCTAATATACCTACCTACAGAGAATCAACTAGAAAATGGTTAGATTTAAATGAGAGATGAGTTATAGATATCTGTTTCTTTTGATCTATTTGCATTACTATTGATATCATCTTAGATTTTTGAAAAATTTTACTCTACAAATTCAACTTAGGCTGTTGTGTGAAATAACTGAATATCCCTTTATAAAATAACTTGACAAAGTGATAAAGATGTTGACTATTTGTTTGATGTATCAGTGAGAAGGTCATATCATACTATTCAACATGGCTCAGTGGGTAAAACATCTGTCTCCAATGCTAAAGGTCTGGGGTTCGATTCCCACCAGGAACAAGTATTTTTTTTTATTCATGCTGAAACTGAAATCTTCACATCAGAACATATAGAATTGAAATAATTTTTGTTTTGATAGAAATTATAAAAAAAAATGACTTTATACAATAAACAAATGTGAAATCTTCATGTTGGGATCTTTTTAGAGCAAAATGAAAGTCAGAACACTTAAAATGTATTTTTTTTTCCTGGAACAATTTCAATTTCCATACAATGCCGTGACTCCAAGTTTTCTACAGTACTGACACAGGGTGATACATGGCTCAGTGGTTAAGATGTCTGTCTTCTATGCTAAAGGTCCAGGGTTCAAATCCTGGTTGGGAAAAGTATTATTTTCATGATGAAAATGAAATCTTAATATTGGGGTTCTGTTTGAGTGATATGTACATCAGAAAACACACATTGATTTGTCTATTGCAAATGTAGATGAATATAAAATAATAAAAATGACTTGATACCAAAGAAAAAAAAAGATGAAATCTTTATATTGGAGTTCTTATTGAGTAATTTGCATATAGAAGAATATAATTTTTATTATTTTATTTTGCAAACATAGACAATATGAATAATACTGACTTTATATGGTTAACAAATATAAAATCTTCATACTGGGGTAATACTTGAGCAATATACATGTCAGAACATATGGAATTGAATATGTTTTTTGCCAACATAGAAATATAATAAATAGTAACATTATGCAGAACAAAAATATGAAATCTTCATATTCCAATTTTATTTTAGTTCGGACAAAAAATGAATTATAACATGGATCCAATTTCAAGATTTTATCATAGACTTTAAACTTTGAGTAAGTTGATCATGAGGCCAACTTTGAGCATCGATGAATGTATCCAGTGCAATGCAATAGTTCCAAGTGTTTCAGCACTATCATGTGTCTCACAGGTCTGATGATATACTTTAACCTTTTCTCATGGCAAGATTGCTCACTCAACATTTAGTTTGAATCCAAATTTAAAAATAAACATGGACTATACCTATCCAAGGTGTTGTTACAATACATCAACCCTTAAAACATACCTGCAAACAATGCTCATTCTTAGATACATTCAATCAGATTGGTATATTATATATTCCAAAACAATATTCAAGATCTTCAAAATGTGGAGTTGTCTATATTAGACCATATCAGTCACTGACAGGATGGAAATCAACAGGTCACATGTCACCTGTATGTGCATTTCTATTGTCCAGTGAGATCAGCCAACAATGCTCATATGTACTCAAATGTGCAAAGATCAACTCTTGGAAATGGTGTCAATGCCTCTAAAATAGTTCTCTAGTTTCACAATTGTTTAAACACTATTAACAATAAAGAATTAGAATTTCCATATTTGAAATAAGTTCAAATATTGCAATTATTATTTAAATTGTCAAATAAAACCACAATTTGTTAAAAGAAACGTGAAGTAATAATGCTCAGATGTGTGTTCAGTGATTTGCCCACTATTTTTGACATATGAAAGTGACCACACACCCCACTAATCTGAGTTCTAATCTCAGCAAGCAAGTGTTCCCAGCAGGACGCCAGCTCATATTTTTAATCTCTACCACTGGTACCCTTACCTGAGACTTTCCTCTTTTTGTCAGGTATGTTGGCTTAAGGGAAAAACACGTAATGGTCTTTAATAAAGTCATGAAGTGTTGATTTTCCATAAGTATATATACCTAACTTTGGATGTGGAAACACTGGAGTGAGGAACAGTTCTGGGAGATTAAAATGTTGAACAGAGAAGAGTGGTGAAAGCATTTGTACCTATTGCGTTATGGGGAAATCATTTGTCAAAATGGAAGTCAAGCTTTAAAGTGGCTGTCAGTTATTCAAATATTGCATCAAACTCTCTTGTGGGCCTAGTGTTTTTTATAGACGTGGAGAACGGACGGAGATTTTCACCGCCTTACAATGTGTAAATCTGAATACTGATATAAGAATTTAGTGCATATTTAAAACAACATCCACAAATGTTGTCTGGAAAAGTTAACCGGTATGGGCTGTTATATTCATCTGTTATATGAGCCTAATTATCCAGAGAATGCAATTAAAAGAATGAGATATTATTTGTGTTTCAATTAACTTTTTGTCCTTTTCATTTTGAACAGAAAATATAAAATGTACAAAAACTACACGTTCATTTGGTCACTTTATTTGCTCCCAACACCTTTATATATAGCGATATAGCTTAATATAGCTTAATCCTTGAAGCTATATCGCTGACTATTGTATTCTAAATTGGTGAAAAGATTTATCCTTATAATATATTTCTTAAATCTTAACAGAAAATGTCACTTTGTGTTGCATCAGAAATCGTTCCATATTTAGAACAAACAGTCCAAATTCAAATTTAATTAATTCATTTTTGAAGATTTTTCATCAAACTCATCTAAGTTATTTTATCACATCGGCATTTGAATCTGTCGTTGGTTGTAACTGTAGATATGAGAGGCCCCTGTAATAAATAAAGTGATGGCGATATAATGTGTGTGGGTGCCTGTCAAAGAGACCGCAGTAAGTGCCTGATGTATGAAGCCAAATCGCGGCAGCCATGCCTCAACACTCTAAAGGTCAATATGGGGTTTGACGTGGCACCGATCTGCTGGTAAAATTTACATCGAACATATACATATAGTATACATACTGCCATGTTTCCCATTGTTTCTGCGCAGTTGGTTTTAAGTGAGTGAGGTTCAGTCAACCGAATTAACTTCTTGTGTATTCAATTTCAAAGATACGATTGCTGCTACAAATGGAGGCTTCTCCAATATGCGTTTATCAATTCAATTAAACTGAATGTTCTGCTATTTAATTTAATTTTGTGATGCAAATATTCATTAAATATTAAATGGATATGAATTCCCTGAGATAACATATTGGCTTTAACAAGACATAAGTCGGCAAATCTTAGCCCATCTTTTCTAGAGGCGCAGTGCATTGTGTCCCAGCAGAAGGCTTCTATTTGAACTCAAATCTCAAACAAAACATGTCTCTGTTCCATTTCTCCAATGCATAGATTTATCATCTCTTAAAATGGGTGCCTAAAGAATGTCGCCAAACTGTCATAATAATATACATTTAAGTAACAACATTTCACAGTACTCAATTTAATTCTGTGAAAATAATCAACATAATTGAATTTTCCTAGAATCCAATTCTCCAAAAATGAATCTGTTGTGTCGCATGTTCTTAATTAAAGGCAATATAGTTTACAGCTTTCGTGACAAGTCAATTGAGTGACAAATCAAATGAATGCTTAATTATGGAATGATTGTCATCCTCACCCAGCAGGATTCATGAAAGCAAAAACATAAAAACTGCATGCAGACATTCTTAACGCTTGTTTACTTGTTAGCAAACCGATGGAAAATTGAACGCAAAAAAAAAAAGAAAACTGCATGCAGATATCCTTAATGTTTGTTTACTTGTTCACAAGCCTGTAATATAAACGTTACATCAATGTTAAAGACAGATGTCGTTATATTACAATAGCTTCAAGAATAATACAAAACAACCTTTCCAGCATAATTCTAGATAGGTATATGATAGCATTGATCAGCACAAACAGGTCTCGTAAATGTTGGAATTCACGAGCATAATTCTAAAAGGTCTCATTGACGAGCATAATTCTAAAAAGTCTCATTGACGAGCAATAATTCTAAATAGGTCTCTTAGATGTTGGCATTGACTAGCACAATTCTAAACATTGACTTGCGTCATTTTAAATAGGTCTCGGAAATAAAATCATTGACCAGATTAATTCCAAATAGGTGTAAATAATTACATGGACTGGCAAGATATAAAATATGTCAGGTATCAAAATCATTCAAAGCGTGGACTAGCAAGGTCTAGAAGGATATTGCAAACTTCCAGATAGGTTCAGAAGGTCACAGCATGGACAGGCAAGACAACAAAACGATCCAGCTGGTTGTATCGCAGATTGAATTGTTTTCAAATGGGTCCATTAGGTCATATAATTGACCCCAGTGAAGTGTCGAATAAGTCAATTAATGAGAGCATGGACTTGCTCTGTATCTCAACGGTCCATTTTGTGGTATCTTGATTCGTATGGACCTATTTCTGCTGCACTGTTGTATACTAGACTGACATTTTGAAAAAGACATAGAATTGTCAGTTTGAATTGTATCTTCGGTTCCAAGATATTTTCCGGACACCCAGAAGGGCCTCTGGTGGTTTGTGGTTGTGTGCAGAAAAGCTATATCCGTTCAATGAGAAGTATTGATCAGGTGGGCGTGGCAATCAGGGTCTCTTAATCTGCAATCAACTAGTACTCAGTGTGATCGACCTTATTCACAGTCCGGTCCCTTCGAGAGGAGTGGCTGCAGTTCCCCATGAAACTAGTTTAAATGTGTTATGTTCATCAGCCCCAAAGATGAATAACATGATGTTTCTATCTTGAGTTAATATTTTCTCTTTTAACAGTTTTCAACCTGTGATGTTATTCAAGAGACTAGATGTGTTACTCAACTGTGAACCCTTTTAACTTAAAAGGGCTCACACTGTAACCAAAATGAAATCATAATGAAATGTTTTAAGGTCATCAGCCTGGGTAGTCACTTAGGAGCTCATAGATTAGTTATAACAATATGATGCAGTTATATTGGCAACCATACAGGGTCCTATTGACGGAAGTGAGTTTAAACCTACTTTGGGAATATGTTATTTGAAATTTAGCAAGATAGTTATGGTAATTAAAACCTTTTCTTGAAATGAAAGGTAGACAAAATGATTTTATGCAGTAGATATTATCTGGACGCCAGAATGAACATAGATACATAATATATGTTTGGTTTAAGTAATGATTATTAGAAGATTAACAATTATTGATAATGTTTCACCTCTCACCAATCAAAAGTGTATTACATATCATACATCTAAAATTAAGAAAATATCAGATATCTAATAACGCATTAATTAATGATATTTTATATAATACACCTGTCCATCCCTTTCATTACAATAGCAGTTTATATAAAACTTGTGGATATATAAAACATGTATGAGGGTTTATACATTATCTGGATATGACAATGACATGACTTACTCCTTGATTTTGTTATTAATTGGATAAACAATTAAAATAGATGTTCATGAATCAGGGAACCGTTCATATTGTATTACAGTCTCTGAATATTATTGGCAGTGTGAGTGGGATAAAGCTGTGAATAACAAGCTTCATTATATAAAGCCTACATTATGCAGAAGTTACTACTCACGCCGAAACATGTCACGAAGAAGCGGTTTAACATGTATTTGAATTGGACAAAGTCACTGACAATTTGTTATTTGTTAAAAGGTAAAGATCATTCTGGATTACTCTCCACAGTAGATCCAGGATTTATACCTGGCTCTGCAAGTAAACGGCATATTCAACTCTTTGGTTGAGTGCACAGAGGACACACCCAGTGCAAGCAACCAGGGCACAATGAGTAAAATATTTCATCACATGGGGTAACATGGCCAATTGGTGTCATTGTTATTATAGGAAAGTGAGTACAACAAGGATTGAGATTTTAGTGACATGTGTACCGAAATAGTCAGACAAAAATAGTCAGCAGGGGATGGATCATTAATCCTCAAGGGAGGAGGAGGAAAAAAAATCTTAACTTTTTCTTCTCGGGCAAAGCTTATATGTCAGGCCTCACCATGAACTGAATTATATAAATTCAGTTCATGGTGAAAAATTATATAAATGGTATAATCTTTCAACCAAATATTTCAAATACACTCCTCTCCCAAATTACGAATGATCCATTCTAAATCACTTTTGAACATATGAAATAAGCATGTGCACGTATACAGTTGTGCTGTTGTGCATGAGCACGTACCATGAGCCAACCAATTGGCCAACTATATGGTAATTACATGTTAATGTGCGGACTGATTCTGTGCTAGGAACAACATATTGCGGCAGAGGTAGTATTTGACTCTACCTCGCCATGCAGAGTATCTGGATGTGTTACTTGTCAAACTCCTTTGACACTCAAACACATCATTCTTGACTTTTGAATTTGATAATATTAGAAATGAATATTTTGAGGTCAAAGGTATGAAAGATTTGATACAGTTGATATCTATGATTTCATCAATTTAAAAAAGAAATTGAGCGGTTTGATATTTTTAAGGGTGGAGTAATGCTGTGTTTAGCTTCATTGTCCGGCTTAGCATATGCTTTAGTCACCACATTCACTATGATTTAGAGAATTTTAAAGTGTGATGTTTATTGTCTATTTACATGTAACTTGTCATTCATTCTCCTTTACAAATGTTGATGTTATGTGTTTTAATGATTGCAGTGTCATTGTTTATTGTATGTTTTTACACTTATCGTTCATCCTCTTTTGCCGTAGTTTCCATGGATACCATAATGACACTAAATGAGCCTAATATGTGAGTGTGCCATGGAGAATCCATCTATCCATTCATTTATCTTGTCTCCATTGCTATAACTAGTGATCAGAACTGATCCATATCGCGCATATTCATTTAGTCACACTACATCGATGTACACGAGAGCCGCACCATCAAATGTTTCTGCTAATTGCAGCAGTTTTTCCTTTGCTGAGCTATGTATTTTTTGTGCATTGTAGAAGAGCAGGCACATTTTTCCAAGACACTATTTCAAGTGTGTTATATTTTACATCTCTGATATGTGTATAATGTTCTTGTGAGTTACAGTTTTAATCTTCCAACAATTTACAACCATTGATGTTAATCAAAAGACTGTGGATATGTTATTCTAACGACTATTTTAAAAGGGTTCATGCATGTAGCATTGCCGGGAAATCTTGGGAAGGACTGTATTACAATTCATAATCATTCCGAATAATATGGAAAGGACTGTGTTTTACGATTCATACTTATTCCAAATAATTTGGAAGGGACTGTTTTACGATTCATACTTATTCCAAATAATTTGGAAGGGACTGTTTTACGATTCATACTTATTCCAAATAATTTGAAAGGGACTGTTTTACGATTCATACTTATTCCATCGTGAGATAATGTGCACACAAGTCCGATATCTATCTGATTGTCCCTGCAAAATATAACAGGGAATGAACCTTCCTTGTGAACTGAACTCAATAGATACAGGATGTATTGCGATGTTGTAGTATAGATGTATAAATGCAAACATTCTTGATATTTACATGTTGTCGCCAGTTCTTATTACCAGTCACATTATCCATATGTGATGGCAATGACTGCTTATACTCAGCAATAGGAACACAGCTAAGTAAATAGATAGATTGTTCTTCTTAAGGTTCTTTATAATGTTCCATCTCGGTCTGTCATAACTACGTCTTTATAATAGGCCGACGTATACAGCACACTATGTGTAGGTATTTGCTCTCGTAATCCGAATATTAGATATGTGGGATTTGCTGATACATTAATGCACACATCCGGACATAGAAAAAAACAAATGTCTAAATTCTTACAAACTTTGTGTGAAATATGTAATAATTTTTTACAGCACTTAGTTTCGTTATAAAGAAATGTTTCTGATTTGTTTGAAGACTGGTTTAATTTCTATTACAGCGTATCTAGATTTTGGAAGATAACTAGTCAAAGAAATCATCAGTAAAGGCCGATCTTTAGAGTTCTTACAATAAATATTGACAGATCAGACACAGACAGGGAGTATACCTCTCTTCTGGTCTGTGTGATAGAACTCAAACGGTTTCACAGGGATTTATACTGTGTGTGATTGACATTCGGTTTTAATATCCATCTCATTTTAATCTGGGGTCTTTTTGGCCATCAGTGAGCATTGCTTAGATGGAGGATTTACGCTAGACGCTAAATTTTCTTATTTTAAAACCTCTTTGGACATCATAAAGATAAAAAGGACTTTAGATCTGAAAAATTCATCACAGACTCTGAATCCCATAAGAGTCGGCAAGTATTGATCTAATTTTTCTGTAGCCTGACAACCATTTCATTAATTTCCATGGCAAATTGAATGTCAGCTGAATTGTTCTGATGTTGCATTGTGGATCGTCATATTGGCAATTTAGCTAATGTTCACGTCCAAATAGCAGATATTCAAGACATTCAGACATAATAAAAACCTTTCAAGTGTACATTGCTTTAAATTCAAGTCATACAAAGTATGCTTGGCATTATAATTCGATTAACTTTTTTTGAAACCACGTCTTGAAACCTGCTTTATTTCATTTCACATTTCACTTTGAATAAAATTAACAAATATGGAACAAAATTTGTCCAAAGATGTATGGTCTGATTTGAACAATTGCTCAAGATACAAAGTTACAAGATGTGACTAATTTCCTTTACTTTTACTTTGGAGTGAATATTGATGAATTTCTCTTTTTGATATCATTAAATCCCGCTTACATATAACACCCCCATATGATGCGATTGCGGCTTACTATCTTGTATTTTTATTGGATTTATTTTAAAGAGCTTTTTGTGCATTTCTGTTTCCGTTTTTGTGGACTTCCGGTTAGTGTTGTTTTCAATGGGGCAAGATGGCAACCCACAATTGGCTTATTTTCCCATTGCGGGTCTGTGTTATGAGAGCTGCTGGGTGCCAGGATGTATCAGTATTCACCCCCAGCACACTGCTGCTCTAAGAGATCTTTATTACGGTGTTAAAAACCAATAAAAACCAAATAAAATAGTGCGCTGAATTCAAAGCGACCAGCGTTTTCCCCTTTTCAATTTCGTTGCTTGTGTATATTTGCACAAAACTAAATGTGTGCGTAATCTTTACCTCTGATCTAATATTTGATCAATTGTTTTTTGATCAACTGACCACATGTTTGACCTGATTTAACCCAGATAATTACATAAAAATGCTGATGACAGTGAGAAATATAGCAGCGGTGTCCAGTTCAATCTGTTCAGAATAAGAACGTGCATATGATGTGAGAAACTGCTTAATAAGGTGAGGACCTTGTGTCCATGTGAGTGATGTCCTGTCGCCACGTGATTGTCGACAAATGCGATGAAGCACCGAAAAGGTCATGACCTCTTCCACAAATCCGATATTAACCAATTTGTGGGCAGGGCCCATGTAATGACCCATCTTGCTTGCAGTGTCTCGGCTAGCACATGCCACGCATTCTGTAGTCGTCTTACCTCTGGGCGACCTCTTGCAATCTCTTCTCACTGTCACCTCGCAGACAGATCCCTGATTTGTACTGAAGGCCAGAAACATGTTGCATAAATCATAACAGCAAACAATAATAATATTGTACACTTCAAAAAGACACTTCATTTCTATTTATGTACATACATAAATATACATAATTATACATATATGAATATATGTATAAATATATTTAAAATATGGCCTAGTTTCTCTAGCGAATCACAGATCAGTATTGCTGTACTATATCGCGTAATGCTGACACAACACAATGGTTTATTGGTGGCCTCTATAAACTCACTGCAGGCATGAAATGAGACATGCCCATTATGCAACCTGGAGGCCAGCAATTCAAGATGTAGATTTCTATAATTTCTAAATCTTTCAGTGCTTTGTGAGTCCATATTTTAAAACAGATAAGGTATGGTTACTCATTCATTACTTGTATAATTATCTCGTTTCACTCGAGGATTATACTGCATAATGATCATATACATGTCAGTCTTGATATTGCTTGTGATGATTATTTTGTTATGCAACCCGCACATGATTGTCAGAAGTGAAATCAAGATTCATTCATTTCTTATTATCCAAAGTATGATATAAAGTAAATGGTTTTGTTTATCCACTGTTTTAAAGAATGATTTTGTAATTTTCGAGAAATTGAAATTGATTACATCATGTGATAGGCATGAAATATACATTCATGCACTGGTATCATTTGCTGAGCTTCAGAATATGTAATCAAATCAGTTTCAGTGCGTGGTGAGTCCATATTTTAAAACAGATAAGAGCACTTTTTCATTACTTGTATAATCGTCTCATTACACTTGACGATTATACAAAATATATATATATATGGGATAATACACTGTCCCCTGAATGAATGTCTGATATTAAGGCGTTTGGCCCAGATATCTGGAATTCATTAAGGGGTGGCAGTTTATTATTTCTTATACACCCCGAGAACATTGAAAGATTAGATTGAAAAAGATTAGAATAGATTTGGTTAGAATATATTTGATTGGGGTTTTACGTCACTTTCACAATTAATTCAGTCATTTCATGACGAGACCTACTGGAAACGGATTTACTGATGCCTTACTGATATGTCAATCAACTTTAGTTGTGGAACCCCGACTTGCGCGAGCAGAGCTCTGGTGGCTACGTCGGGTTGTGCGGTGTGTCCTATCACTCGTGAAGAGACAGGTCGCGACACAGTGTCGCGACCTCAGTGTGGAAGGCACACACACTCTACACTTATCATTAAGACATTTCAAAAGTCTTACACATCTAATCTTGCTTCCTGGTGAGTTTCATGTCGGAATAAAATCATTTGAAGAAGTTATGAGGGATTACACTTCAGAGGCAGTGAATTCCCCCCATTGATGAACCATCGTCGGTGTTTGGAGTGTGCGTCAAGATTGGCTGTTTCTAAAGTACAAAAAATGTACGTCATAGAGAGGTCCCAAGTGGGTTGCACTTGTAAAACTATTTCTTCAGACCAACTAGCCAACGTGAAATAAATGCTTGCATTTTGGTCTAGATAACTTTTGGATAAAGAATAATCCCTATTAACATTCTGGTGGGATAATTCAAGCCATTTGATATTTGTGTGTTTGCTGAACCCCCGCCTGCACCTCCAGTAACTTTGTCACATGACACAAGATGGCACCCACATCAACAAGTCTTGTCTTCTGCTCTTAGATATGTTTCATTTTCAGCTAATATCAAGCTTCCATAATCTTATAGCAAGACACAAATAAGTCAGGTGACTACTTTTAAGTACCAGAAAATCAACTTTTTAATTTGTCACCTCATATCTGTCACGAGAATGTCACGCTAGGTGTGTGGTTTGGAATCTCTTCATGCGTGAATGGGGTGACACTGAAACGGTCATATTGCTCCGACCAGCCCAGCCAGAAGATAACAAGGAGGACCAAATGCCGTTTCTCTTAAACTAAATCAACTTAGTCACAGATTTACATGGACAACGGGGTAACTCTTAAGGTATGTTGACATCTCGCACAACAAATTCAACTGGAAAGCTATCTGCAGCCTCCATTTGATTCAAAGAATGCATTTTTTCCTTTGTATAATTTCCAAATTCTTGAAGCGTCCTTTGTAGTTTTTGGCCAGGGCATAAAGCTTTGTATTGATCCCAAGGTTTTGGATATGCCATTCAAAAGGCCTAAAGTGACGAAATTCATGGTCGATAACTATAACAATACAAAGCATGAAAACAAATTTCTTAAACTCCAAGTATCTTAACGAAGACCAACATTGAGTTTGTACTTTTAGACATTTTATTGTCCACCTTATCACCATGACAACACCATAGCTACCAAGCTTCGGTTCTGGTATTTCGTATAGTTCCGGTATGCAAATTATGTTCCCGATGAAAAATAATACCTAAGTAGTAACTGGTAATCGACCTCATTCTATATATAAACTAATATTTGTGAATGGATAACTATATTCATGTATGTGTTGTCAGTAAATCTCGTTTGTCCGATAATCGATTGGGAGTGGTGGTCGCCATCTGTGATTAGAGTAAAAGTGCTAGTCGTGTCGTAACATCGCAACATGTCTGATCTAATGCCGCCGGGAACCCCGGGCTGGGAACTCCGGGCTGGGAACCAGTATATCTGCCGGTATCTCACAGAGAGGAGACCGGGAAGGTGAAATATGCTCACAACGTACTCCAAATATGGCAATCACCTGCTCTAAATAAACATCATCTATTTTAAGTCCGATTTTGATAGCCTTGGAATCCCTTCTCTCCTGGGGTAAGCTACAGGACCTATGGCCTACATGGCCAAACTATCCTGACAGGATCAGCCGAGGCTTGAAGATTACCATCGCACAGTCCTATCTTGTGAGACAGATTGATTGCTACAGAATGGATTTGCAGTGTATCTGACAGAATGAGTTTGATTTGATTTGCTTGTTTTGAGCGGATTCTCTCATTGATATGGTGTTATTTTGAGGTACATTTTTGTATTTTTAATGGGTTATAATTTTCAGTCAGATATAGGGATAGGATATGCTTGGTCAGATATAGGGAAAGGATGCACATGGTCAGATATAGGGATAGGATGCGCATGGTCAGATATAGGGATAGGATGCGCATGGTCAGATATAGGGATAGGATGCACATGGTCAGATATAGGGATAGGATGCGCATGGTCAGATATAGGGATAGGATGCGCATGGTCAGATATAGGGATAGGATGCGCATGCTCAGATATAGGGATAGGATGCGCATGGTCAGATATAGGGATAGGATGCGCATGGTCAGATATAGGGAGAGGATGAGCATGGTCAGATATAGGGATAGGATGCGCATGGTCAGATATAGGGAGAGGATGAGCATGGTCAGATATAGGGATAGGATGCGCATGGTCAGATATAGGGAGAGGATGAGCATGGTCAGATATAGGGAAAGGATGCACATGGTCAGATATAGGGATAGGATGAGCATGGTCAGATATAGGGATAGGATGCGCATGGTCAGATATAGGGATAGGATGCACATGGTCAGATATAGGGATAGGATGCGCATGGTCAGATATAGGGATAGGATGCGCATGGTCAGATATAGGGATAGGATGCGCATGGTCAGATATAGGGATAGGATGCGCATGGTCAGATATAGGGATAGGATGCACATGGTCAGATATAGGGATAGGATGCGCATGGTCAGATATAGGGATAGGATGCGCATGGTCAGATATAGGGAGAGGATGCGCATGGTCAGATATAGGGATAGGATGCGCATGGTCAGATATAGGGAGAGGATGAGCATGGTCAGATATAGGGATAGGATGCGCATGGTCAGATATAGGGATAGGATGCGCATGGTCAGATTTAGGGATAGGATGCGCATGGTCAGATATAGGGAGAGGATGAGCATGGTCAGATATAGGGATAGGATGCGCATGGTCAGATATAGGGATAGGATGCGCATGGTCAGATATTGGGATAGGATGCGCATGGTCGGTTGAGGAAAGGTCTCTGATGGTGGCTTCAAAATTATGAGACCTTGGAACAGACTCTCGTCGAATTCTGGATAACACACACCATCTTCATCTTTATTTCTAGTTCAAAGTGAAACTAATCCTCTCTCTGATTGTCTTAATTGTCTTTGGCTGTTTCTCCCTGCGGTGTTAAGTAAGAATGTATTTAATGAAATGAAGATGAATGTGTTTTCTGGCAAATATGTGCTCTGGCTATGGGTAACAAATTAGTGTATTATGTGAATACAAAAATGGAACATAAATAGCTGCGAGAACCCCTCCAAACAAACACACATCACATAAAAAGGGACCTTGTTAGCCAACTTTTGGCATTGTAAGGTTATCAGAAGCCTGCCACTGGGTAATAGTGCCCTTCTCCTTCACTATAGCGTGGGGCATGGCAGCCAGATGGGCTATATTATGCTTTTCTGCTTCATTATTTAAAGCTTTGTAGGCTGTATGTGATCTGTCATCTCATATCAGTTCCCACCTTTCATTCCTCTTATGCTTCTCGATCCCAGAATGCATAGCACATATGTTGTATAAATATCATTTCAAAAAGAATATTTGATTGTTTCCATCCAATATGAACCTTTTCTTACACCATGTTGTACAGCGGGGTCCATACCTCGTTTGGAAATGAAGCTCAGTCAAAAAGAATAAATAAAATACAGGAAGGATTTCTCACACAAACTTTGCTGGTGCGATTCCTGTCGTCTGCTTCTTTAAGGCTGAAGTTGATTTAAAAGTAAACATATTACGATGGCAGAGGAGCGCCTGAGGAATATTCAGTTGTGAAGTTGCTGCAGCGTGGCTTGGTGAGTGCGCGCGGCCGCATCTCGCTCACATCCCGCTGCTGTGTGCGTACACGCCGCAGCAACTCACGTGGCCAACAAGTGTCCGCCGGACCGCCTCGTGGGCTTGCAGCTTTCTGACAATTTGATTATGTTGTGTGCAACATGAACTGCGAGGCAATATCCTATTAGTGTATCTATCAGGTGTGGAGGAAGAGCGTGCACAGTGTCAGGGGGAGAATGCCACCCTGTCTAACCACACACGGCCCAGGGAAGCGAGGAATATAGCTGTCAACTGTAAAGTGGGAAACCTCTCACGTGGAGTCCGTACACTATGCCAGGTGAGTCCTCAGCCGTACTTCAAGTAAGCCTCTCCGTGTGCCAGTCCTCCTGTATCAAGCCTCACTCTGCCAATCATCACTCTATTAGCCCCTCATGTATTACCTGTCCAGATATGTATCAGGTATCAATCCTGTATCGGTCGCCCATGTATCAATCCTGTATCACCTAGGTGTATCACCTAGATGTATCGCCTACATGTATCGCCTAGATGTATCACCTAGATGTATCACCTAGATGTATCGCCTAGATGTATCGCCTAGATGTATCGCCTAGATGTATCGCCTAGATGTATCACCTAGATGTATCACCTAGATGTATCACCTAGATGTATCGCCTAGATGTATCACCTAGATGTATCGCCTAGATGTATCGCCTAGATGTATCACCTAGATGTATCGCCTAGATGTATCACCTAGATGTATCACCTAGATGTATCACCTAGATGTATCACCTAGATGTATCACCTAGATGTATCACCTAGATGTATCGCCTAGATGTATCACCTAGATGTATCGCCTAGATGTATCACCTAGATGTATCACCTAGATGTATCACCTAGATGTATCACCTAGATGTATCACCTAGATGTATCGCCTAGATGTATCACCTAGATGTATCGCCTAGATGTATCACCTAGATGTATCACCTAGATGTATCACCTAAATGTATCACCTAAATGTATCGCCTAGATGAATCACCTAGATGTATCGCCTAGATGTATCACCTAGATGTATCACCTAGATGTATCACCTAAATGTATCACCTAAATGTATCGCCTAGATGAATCACCTAGATGTATCACCTAGATGTATCACCTAGATGTATCGCCTAGATGTATCACCTAGATGTATCGCCTAGATGTATCACCTATATGTATCACCTAGATGTATCACCTAGATGTATCACCTAGATGTATCACCTAGATGTATCACCTAGATGTATCACCTAGGTGTATCACCTAGATGTATCACCTAGATGTATCACCTAGATGTATCACCTAGATGTATCACCTTTGGAAGTTTTTCACTTTTTATTTGTCACCATTATATTGTCGTCTTAGACGTGTTTTTATCCATTTCAATGTATAAATGGTTCATAATCGCATGAAACAAATTGGAGTTGGAGCAATCAAGATGTCATATTTTACCCGCTCCCGTCGGTGTATTCAAGAGCACGTTTTCCCCAACAGAATTCATTGCTATCAATTGCATGGCAATTTACATGTCGACAGTATATTTTTGTAATTTTAAAATAGTATGAATCCTTAAATCGTATTCATATTAGTTTAAATTCTAATATTTATTGAAAAGGAGATTACAGTAAATTTATCAACTAATAACACATTCAGTTTATTTGTAATTGTGTGAAGTTTATTTTTTTATAAGTTGAGATCCTTCTGTGAATACCCAATAAATCTCCTTTGTGAATCCGTAATAATTCTATGCTGTGAATCTCCAATAAGTCAATGCTGTAGATACATTTTTGGATACCCACTTAGTTCTTATTATGAAATGGAGTCCTTATTGTGAGTCCTAACTGTGAATCCCCGTGGCCATTCAGTCCGTATTGTGAGTCCTATGTGAGTCCTAACTGTGAATCCCCGTGGCCATTCAGTCCGTATTGTGAGTCCTATGTGAGTCCTAACTGTGAATCCCCGTGGCCATTCAGTCCTTACTGTGAGTCCTATGTGGGTCTTTACTGTGAGTCCTAAGTGAGTCCTAGCTGTGAATCCCCGTGGCCATTCATTCCGTATTGTGAGTCCTATGTGAGTCCTAACTGTGAATCCCCGTGGCCATTCAGTCCTTACTGTGAGTCCTAAGTGAGTCCTAACTGTGAATCCCTGTGGCCATTCAGTCCTTACTGTGAGTCCTAAGTGAGTCCTAACTGTGAATCCCCGTGGCCATTCAGTCCGTATTGTGAGTCCTATGTGAGTCCTAACTGTGAATCCCCGTGGCCATTCAGTCCTTACTGTGAGTCCTAAGTGAGTCCTAACTGTGAATCCCCGTGGCCATTCAGTCCTTACTGTGAGTCCTAAGTGAGTCCTAACTGTGAATCCCCGTGGCCATTCAGTCCTTACTGTGAGTCCTAAGTGAGTCCTAACTGTGAATCCCCGTGGCCATTCAGTCCTTTCTGTGAGTCCTAAGTGAGTCCTAACTGTGAATCCCCGTGGCCATTCAGTCCTTACTGTGAGTCCTAAGTGAGTCCTAACTGTGAATCCCCGTGGCCATTCAGTCCTTACTGTGAGTCCTAAGTGAGTCCTAACTGTGAATCCCCGTGGCCATTCAGTCCTTACTGTGAGTCCTAAGTGAGTCCTTACTGTGATTCCCTATTGAAGTCAACCTGTTACTCCCAATGGACGTTGAGCCGTTACTTTCAATCCCCAGTAAGTCCCCCCTAAATCCCCATTTAGTCTTTCCTGTAAATCCCCAGTGAAGTTGTCCTAGTCCATTACATTTGGCAATTACTATGCAGGTTGAAGTGGGCAAATATGTGGTGAAGTTAATGGTTGTTCAACTAATGTAATTTGCTTTAATATGGCACTGCAAGAAAATGATGTGTTCCCAATATTGCAAGGGACCTAAATATGCTATTCACACTTGAAAGCTCCTGTCTGTTTATATATGGACATATTTATCATTTTTGATAGATGGTATCAATTTGATTGACACATAGATTATAAGCAATTCTTTAAGCAGTCAATCTGAAGCTAATTGATTGACACCAGCATATTGATTGACACCAGCATATTGATTGACACCAGCATATTGATTGACGCCAGCATATTGATTGACGCCAGCATATTGATTGACGCCAGCATATTGATTGACGCTTACGGTTGTTTGTGATATGACCGATAGCTGGGACCTGTGTCTTAGCATATGATTTACAGAGATGTGAACATAAATCAAAAGCAATTCTTGGAGCCAATCTAAATGTAATTGATTGACAACAGTACATTTATTGACGTATAAGGTTGCTTGTAAAATGGCCGATAATTGGGAAATGTCTCTTGGCATATGATTTATAGACGAGTCAACTTGCACTTTCCATACACACTGTGTGTTAATAACATAAGATCAGTTTAGCTGTGCGTAGATTCTGTAAACAGGCGTGCAGTAATATTCCATCAGGATGAAGTAATATGATACACACACACGACAGACAGCATCTTCCTTCACTTTAATTTGCAATTGAACTTTTGGCAGGAAAGGATAATGTAATATAAATTCAAACAAATATCTATTTTAAACTAATTATTAAAACATTTTGATTTTGAAGTCGTTTTCAAAAAGTTATTATTTGACTCGGAGAAATATGATAACACCTATGACAACTCCATGAAAATGGAGAAAGGAATTTTTATATAATTTGGATATTGTAAAGTTTCAATGTATGCAAATAATAGAATAGATACAATGTATGATGGGACCTGATGCCAGTCTAAGCAAACCTTTCACAATTAGCTAATCGGTAGAATGTTCTAACATTACCAAATGTTAACCTCTGCTTGATATTGCTCGTAGCTTGCGTCCGGCCATTGATAGATATTGAATCACTTTCACCTCTTTTTGTCCCTCTCACCTATGAAGTTTCAATCCGACCTCTCCCAAGTCAGCTGCTGGCCTACCCTAGCGGGAAAAAACCAACCACGTGATATGGAGCCGAAACTAATTGCCGCCAATTTAATATGTGCAGAAAAAGTCTTCCAACAGTGAATAATTGAAAGTACGAATGGGATCTATACTTGGCAGTCTCAAATTCACAACCATATGGTCATGACATTGAGATAATGACATAAAGTCGGAATAAAGTTGTTGCCTTAATGAACAAGATGTTTATCAGTGTCGGGACTATGGAGTTACAAAGGCATCAATTAACGTCTCCAGGCATTTCGCCTTTAGACCCATTTCATAAATCAATATAATTATCATCACTAATTGAATGATTATTATCACTAATTGAATGATTATCATCACTAATTGAATGATTATCATCACTAATAATAGTAATTCAATGATTATTACCACAAATTCAATGATTATTATCACTGATGTAATTATTAGTGTCACTATGTTCATAACAGGCTTCATTATATTAAATGCCATTGCCGCTCTTTTGATGATATGGATCAATATTTTGATGATATATCACTGGTTACAATATCTGTGGTTATATTAGGACAATGGGTTAGGACAATGTTAGGACAATGGGTTGAGATAATCGGTTAGAACAATGGGTTAGGGCAATGGGTTAGGACAATGGGTTAGGACAATGGGTTAGGACAATGGGTTAGGACAATGGGTTAGGACAATGGGTTAGGACAATGGGTTAGGACAATGGGTTAGGACAATGGGTTAGGATTATGGGTTAGGACAATGGGTTAGGACAATATATTAGGACAAACCCCATTGTGCTGCATCATAATGTAACGGATGTTCTTTAGAAAACAAGTTATGAAACGTATGGTCTTGATATAACAGGTATTGAAACGTATGTCCTTTAATACAGAATGTATTGAAACATGTTTCATCATAAAAGTAATTAACCAGATGTTCTTTAATGTAAAAAGTATTGAAATGTTTAAAGCAAGTATTGAAACGTATGTTATAATGAACCTGGCGTTCTTGGATATATAGATTATTAAAACATGTTTTTTAACATAATAAGTAATAACTAGATGTATCGTGTATTGTACCGTATGTTTTTTAATATTGTGAGAGTATTATACTGGAAGTTTTTATGACAAGTTGTTTTCACTCTTGCCTCTCATTGGCATTACTAAGACGTAGTCTTTTCAAGTTTCATCATTTCCTTGTCTTCTTAATGGAAACGATAATGGAGACAAAGATGGAATTGGCAGTGCTTTGTTTGTTGAGGTTGTTTGGCTCTTTCAGCGCATTGAGGCGCCATCGGGGAGGACTTGTACCGTACGGGGATACTTGAATTCAATTTGGTCACATGGGCACTCAGAAATAGCTCCTTCTCACATTCATTCCAGACACAGTACCTAGGTGTCTAAATGGAAAACAGAAGTAGGCAGTAGCCAGAGATATTCATGGTAAGAGTCTTGGAGGAGATGGGCCGCCAGGAGTTACTCTCACTCCTCACTCCATTGCCACTGAATTCCAAATCATGTAATTGACTCTAGCAAATTATTCTTTGAAGCAAATTCAGCCATTACTGCATGATCGCTGATGATCTTTCTAAGCCATTGTAGGCCACTACAAGGTAATTAGCACCAGCTCCTCTGTGATAATCCAAAGGTCGTTTGTTCGATTACAGGCATTGCATTCATGTTTCAATTTCTCATATAACCTGGGGCCCGTGCCCAAAGGGTTAAACTGTTTTCCATGACCGGATGGATTGTCATGTCAAGACCTGCGACATGACAATTGAATAAGACAACATTATATCTGCTACAAGTAGGTCTTGTCAAGAAATAATTAAAATAATGGTGAAAGTGACGTTAAGCCCCAAACAAATAAAACAATAAACAATATTAGCCATTATATTGCATGATATTGTGTGGGTAGTATCTCCTTAGTGGGATCGCATTGACGGTAGAGTTTAATACTCTCAGTATAAATGTGTTGCCGATAAAGATATTAAAGCGCACTCGCAGTTTTGTTGGACAGAAAATGTTTAGAGCATTTGATCAATTTAGAGAAAGTTTAGAGAATGTGATCAATTAAATCGCTATTTTTGTTTTCCATGAATTTGTATGCGTATTGACAAACAATTGTCCAGCATTCGGTTTGTTGGGTTCGCATTCACTTGATTCATATCTAACTCCATTTGACAAGTACGGATCCCGAGTATTGTCTAGGCCAGCTGCACGTAACGGCCCGCATCGCTAGCAATCTGATTAAGTTTGTGATAGAATTTCCAAACAAAAGCCCTGATCCAATGCCTGGCATGGCGCTGAACTTGGCTACCATATATATAGTCCGGCTTTTCAAGACAATGCCTCAGACCTTAATAAAAAAAGACTTTGCAGACTCCGGTTGGTATAAACTGGGAACGCATTACTTGTAGATTTGCTATATCCACAAGGTTATAATTTTGCGTCGTGTCTTATAATAACAAATGCTTTATACTCTGGATTGGGACATGTTCTGTAAAGCACTTAGCTTAGATAATCAAAGTCTAGAGTAAACGTACGACGCTTTACAGCGCATAGAGTGTTTCCATAATAGAAATCCTTTTGTCAATGTAAACTGCAGACAACAATCTTCTTTCACGTCTTCATTTTACTTCCAGAACCAATTTATTTGTGAGATTCACCAGTGTTTTATGTGTGCCTTTGTCATACACTTTGCCATGCGGTGGATTTGACTTGTCTCTATGCATTAAGGCTCATGAAGTGATGCTGCTGAGATGCCGAGCAGCCCGCATCTTTATGCGTGGATCATTCTTTTTTTGAGAGCCTAATCACCTAAGGAAGTCACATTAGCATAATATTTCCCACAGGAAGCTAGATATGGCAGTGTATCAACAAACATTAATTTTTGGATCATAAGGTGATATATTTATAGATTCTGCTGATAGTAGATGACTAAGGACTTTTTGTTTGGGGTTTATGGAATTAAAGACCTTTTCAGCACTGTTTCGGCTATTACAGGTCAGATTGAAGCCTGTCACCCGGACTCAATGCCATGCTCTTTTCTAAACGTGAGTGGTCATCTTTATTTTACATCATCACAAAGGCATGAACAGACAAACCACTGCCTTTGATCACCAGTCATGGCCTGAGTTAGAACTGGCCTGAGTTAGAACCAACTCTGTACTGACAACACGGGAAATGATCAAGTTTTTCGCTGATTTTAAAAGTAGCAGGTATATTGAGAGGTGATACCTAGCACTGAGTATCAAGCTGAGTGCCTTCACGTTAAGGAAAGTAGCGGGTATATTGAGAGGTGATACCTAGTACTGAGTATCAAGCTGAGTGCCTTCATGTTAAGGAAAGTAGCAGGTATATTGAGAGGTGATACCTAGTACTGAGTATCAAGCTGAGTGCCTTCATGTTAAGGAAGGTAGCAGGTATATTGAGAGGTGATACCTAGTACTGAGTATCAAGCTGAGTGCCTTCATGTTAAGGAAAGTAGCAGGTATATTGAGAGGTGATACCTAGTACTGAGTATCAAGCTGAGTGCCTTCATGTTAAGGAAGGTAGCAGGTATATTGAGAGGTGATACCTAGCACTGAGTATCAAGCTGAGTGCCTTCACGTTAAGGAAAGTAGCAGGTATATTGAGAGGTGATACCTAGCACTGAGTATCAAGCTGAGTGCCTTCATGTTAAGGAAAGTAGCAGGTATATTGAGAGGTGATACCTAGTACTGAGTATCAAGCTGAGTGCCTTCATGTTAAGGAAGGTAGCAGGTATATTGAGAGGTGATACCTAGTACTGAGTATCAAGCTGAGTGCCTTCATGTTAAGGAAAGTAGCAGGTATATTGAGAGGTGATACCTAGTACTGAGTATCAAGCTGAGTGCCTTCATGTTAAGGAAGGTAGCAGGTATATTGAGAGGTGATACCTAGCACTGAGTATCAAGCTGAGTGCCTTCACGTTAAGGAAAGTAGCAGGTATATTGAGAGGTGATACCTAGCACTGAGTATCAAGCTGAGTGCCTTCATGTTAAGGAAAGTAGCAGGTATATTGAGAGGTGATACCTAGTACTGAGTATCAAGCTGAGTGCCTTCACGTTAAGGAAGGTAGCAGGTATATTGAGAGGTGATACCTAGTACTGAGTATCAAGCTGAGTGCCTTCACGTTAAGGGAGGTAGCAGGTATATTGAGAGGTGATACCTAGTACTGAGTATCAAGCTGAGTGCCTTCACGTTAAGGAAAGTAGCAGGTATATTGAGAGGTGATACCTAGTACTGAGTATCAAGCTGAGTGCCTTCACGTTAAGGAAAGTAGCAGGTATATTTAGAGGTGATACCTAGTACTGAGTATCAAGCTGAGTGCCTTCATGTTAAGGAAAGTACTGAAGTCCATTGAAGCTTGCCACAGGAGGTGTTCAACCATCGCAAGATATTCTCGGCCAACAGATGTTAAACGTTTGTTTCACAGAGGGGGAGTTCCAAGAAACATTTTACAAGCATGACCACAGTATCACTAAGAAACTTATAAATATATTGAAGGCCACCTACCCAATAACTGATTTATAATTAGAACGCAAGCTTGCCTTGCACATAGTTAGATTATGTAAAGTGTGTCATTAGGATTCCAGAAGCTGATAGGCCCCGGATTTGTCCCCATACATTTGGGCTGTCACATGATTATCCCAGCAATAATTAGAGTGTTTTGAACTGAAATACGTGAGCAGTGTTTTATGGGTGCTCTTAAATGTGCAGTGGTCTGTGGGTGCTCTTAAAGGATACTGATTTAACCATACCCGGAATATTTCTTTTTAAAATCTTTTAAGGCGATGCCGCCACAAAGGTCATGCTGTAGAATTTGCCACATAAATCACGTGACACTATGTAATGCTCAAATGTGGCATGCAGATCAGATAGGAGCATGTCACTGGGTCTCAATGCCCTACTCACTGCGAAGAATGAGTGGTCGTTATTCTTTTGCATAGAATGCAAATCTGCTCTTCTGTGAATACTCAGTGTTTTTGGTTGATGGTGAATACTGTCAATGACAATATTAAGGAATTCAAATGACATGGTTGGTATTTCTGGTCAGATCCCACTGAACATAAAGGTCTATCATATGTGCTGCCCCCTGGTGAGTTGCTAGGAACCATCAATACACTGCAACACATATTTTTAAGTAACAGGTATGAAAGAAAAGTTTTATGATTTATCTTGGTCAGATTCAGAATTAACCAAGCATGCTTTGCCATTTCCAGTTTAAATAATTCATTTTTCATTCAAGGATAATATAATGTGTAGCAAGAGATCATGCCAAATATAGATTCTCTGTCTTGATCTGGCAACACTAAAAGCTGGCAGCGAGGAAGCCCGATGCCACACTTAAGCCAAAACACTTCAACATGAATATACTTTACTCAGTATCCCTCACTCTTGAAAAGCTTGGAATATTGATCAGCTTTGATAACTTCCTGGATCTTAATCTCGGTTTCCAGTGTCCATATCGTTTGTCATGTTGGAAATCTATACATGCGTTGCATTGGTATAGATTTGCATGTGTTCTTTCTGGCGGTTTATTGTGTTTTGTTTGCACTTGAGACACGAGATGAATGTTTCATCTCACAAATGGCACAGTAAAACGTCCTGGGTATGTTAGTGTATGGTTTGTGCCCGGGAGAGTGCCTGTTGCTATGCCGTATATTCATCATGGTGCATCCCTGTTGCTGTGGGCGAGGCGTCGCTATGTATCATTGTGTCCACGGCCTCCAGCCACAGCCTACGTACCACGCAGTATGACACTCTTGCCCTCCATGGCTTTTTATCATTTATCATTCAGCTTTTTACCTCTCTGAAGGATCCCCTTTATGGTCACTATCACTATATCTTTGCAAAAATACAGTAATAGTTATAAGTAAATGTAAAGTGTAAATAAACTCTCTGAATATATATCAGACATTTCTGTGTCAAAGACATAATCTCAACTTCAAAGTTCTTTCGACATTACGTTTTGAATTCTTTATGCAATATTAGCCCTAACATTTACTTTTGCATTAAAGGTATATTCTCAGGTTAAGTATTTCCACCATTTACAGTCTGGAAAAATTACGGTGTAAATAACAGAAATGATATATTGTTGCACGTTTTAAGATATCAGGTAGTACACAGAACTCTAAATAATCAGCGATACAGTAGCCACGCAGTTAGTGTGCTTCATGTTATAAAGAAGGATCAGCGATACAGTAGCCACGCAGTTAGTGTGCTTCATGTTATAAAGAAGGATCAGCGATACAGTGGCCACGCAGTTAGTGTGCTTCATGTTATAAAGAAGGATCAGCGATACAGTAGCCACGCAGTTAGTGTGCTTCATGTTATAAAGAAGAATCAGCGATACAGTGGCCACGCAGTTAGTGTGCTTCATGTTATAAAGAAGGATCAGCGATACAGTGGCCACGCAGTTAGTGTGCTTCATGTTATAAAGGAGGATCAGCGATACAGTAGCCACGCAGTTAGTGTGCTTCATGTTATAAAGAAGGATCAGCGATACAGTGGCCACGCAGTTGGTGTGCTTCATGTTATAAAGAAGAATCAGCGATACAGTGGCCACGCAGTTAGTGTGCTTCATGTTATAAAGAAGGATCAGCGATACAGTGGCCACGCAGTTAGTGTGCTTCATGTTATAAAGAAGGATCAGCGATACAGTGGCCACGCAGTTAGTGTGCTTCATGTTATAAAGGAGGATCAGCGATACAGTGGCCACGCAGTTAGTGTGCTTCATGTTATAAAGAAGGATCAGCGAAACAGTGGCCACGCAGTTAGTGTGCTTCATGTTATAAAGAAGGATCAGCGATACAGTAGCCACGCAGTTAGTGTGCTTCATGTTATAAAGAAGGATCAGCGATACAGTGGCCACGCAGTTAGTGTGCTTCATGTTATAAAGAAGGATCAGCGATACAGTGGCCACGCAGTTAGTGTGCTTCATGTTATAAAGAAGGATCAGCGATACAGTAGCCACGCAGTTAGTGTGCTTCATGTTATAAAGAAGGATCAGCGATACAGTGGCCACGCAGTTAGTGTGCTTCATGTTATAAAGAAGGATCAGCGATACAGTAGCCACGCAGTCAGTGTGCTTCATGTTATAAAGAAGAATCAGCGATACAGTGGCCACGCAGTTAGTGTGCTTCATGTTATAAAGAAGGATCAGCGATACAGTAGCCACGCAGTTAGTGTGCTTCATGTTATAAAGAAGGATCAGCGATACAGTGGCCACGCAGTTAGTGTGCTTCATGTTATAAAGAAGAATCAGCGATACAGTGGCCACGCAGTTAGTGTGCTTCATGTTATAAAGAAGGATCAGCGATACAGTGGCCACGCAGTTAGTGTGCTTCATGTTATAAAGAAGGATCAGCGATACAGTAGCCACGCAGTTAGTGTGCTTCATGTTATAAAGAAGAATCAGCGATACAGTGGCCACGCAGTTAGTGTGCTTCATGTTATAAAGAAGGATCAGCGATACAGTAGCCACGCAGTTAGTGTGCTTCATGTTATAAAGAAGAATCAGCGATACAGTGGCCACGCAGTTAGTGTGCTTCATGTTATAAAGAAGAATCAGCGATACAGTGGCCACGCAGTTAGTGTGCTTCATGTTATAAAGAAGAATCAGCGATACAGTGGCCACGCAGTTAGTGTGCTTCATGTTATAAAGAAGAATCAGCGATACAGTGGCCACGCAGTTAGTGTGCTTCATGTTATAAAGAAGAATCAGCGATACAGTGGCCACGCAGTTAGTGTGCTTCATGTTATAAAGAAGAATCAGCGATACAGTAGCCACGCAGTTAGTGTGCTTCATGTTATAAAGAAGGATCAGCGATACAGTGGCCACGCAGTTAGTGTGCTTCATGTTATAAAGAAGGATCAGCGATACAGTGGCCACGCAGTTAGTGTGCTTCATGTTATAAAGAAGGATCAGCGATACAGTGGCCACGCAGTTAGTGTGCTTCATGTTATAAAGAAGGATCAGCGATACAGTGGCCACGCAGTTAGTGTGCTTCATGTTATAAAGAAGATGTTGTAATTAGATATAAGAGAGGATCTGCCATTTGATAAGTACTCCTCGCGAGGAAACAGCTGCAGTGGGGTTTCTTTATCTCCTACTTTGGGCTATCATAGGCCATGTACAGATATTAACGTTTGCTGTAAAGGTCCCAAGGCAAGATACATTTAATGTGTAAAAAATCTCCACAAAGCGGTACATGATAAACGTGCTCAAAGAACATCAAAGACTCTCTCCATCACGTAAGGTTAAGCGATGCCAGAGTCTTGTCAATTTCGTGGGATAATATCTTAATGATGCATGGTTGGTTGCAACATGTTGAGATAAATTGGATAAAAAGGGGATCGATAGCCTATAAGCTGAAATGCTCGCACATGAAGTGGGATGGGTTGGAAGTGGCTTTCAATGGTACTCGGATATCATAAGCCTGAGTGAGTCTGGGTATAGACAGAATCATATTCAGCGAGTAAAGAAACTTCTTGTCTAATCTTGCAGAAAGAACTGAGAAGCAAAAGTGAAAAGCTCAGTCTTGAAACCAGTCAAGCCTTCTAAATCTTGCATTATTTATTACATGAGCCCATTTATGTCACTTTTTATTAACATAAAATAGTTTATGAATCATTGTACCTGATTATTGACTGTTATATTCTGATTGGCTGTACCTGATTATTGACTGTTATATTCTGATTGGCCGTACCTGATTATTGACTGTTATATTCTGATTGGCCGTACCTGATTATTGACTGTTATATTCTGATTGGCCGTACCTGATTATTGACTGTTATATTCTGATTGGTCGTACCTGATTATTGACTGTTATATTCTGATTGGCCGTACCTGATTATTGACTGTTATATTCTGATTGGTCGTACCTGATTATTGACTGTTATATTCTGATTGGTCGTACCTGATTATTGACTGTTATATTCTGATTGGCCGTACCTGATTATTGACTGTTATATTCTGCTTGGCCGTACCTGATTATTGACTGTTATATTCTGATTGGTCGTACCTGATTATTGACTGTTATATTCTGATTGGCCGTACCTGATTATTGACTGTTATATTCTGATTGGTCGTACCTGATTATTGACTGTTATATTCTGATTGGTCGTACCTGATTATTGACTGTTATATTCTGATTGGCTGTACCTGATTATTGACATACATTCTGCTTGGCTGTTCCTTCCTATTGACTATTTCATTGTGAGTGGCTGATATGGTCTATTAACAATTTAATTCTGATTGAATGTAATTGTTCTGGCTATTAGATACGCTGGTCATGAATACTGGCAGTTCACTCTAATAGGTGTGTTGTAGCTCCGATATTCATTGTAAGAGATTTAGTAGCTCTCAATTAGTAGCTCTGCGTGTGTATCACTGCTCACTGGTGCCCTATCAAATAATAGTTATCCATTCCATGGTAACCATGGTAACAGGGAAGGCCATTGTTCATATGAGACACCGTTCTGCCTACAAAGGCCCCATCGTAAAGGATATCAAGCTCTGGTCTTTTCAATAGCATATTAAAATTTACAACTTTGCTGCGTAATGCTTTTCTGGCGTTAATTGAGTCATTATTATTTTCAATTTATCTTTAATATATCATTTGAAATCAGATGCAGTTTACATTTGTGTTGACTTGATAAATGGAAATATCCTGAAAAATGAAAACAGCTCATCTTTCCATAAAAAGTATTTAACTATTATTTTTATTATAAGTTAATTTAATTGCCTCTTATAAGTTGCGATTTGGTAATAATCTCACATTTCATTTTGAGGTTTATTAATTTGAGTCAGGTTGAGATTCCTCAGGAGGCTTCTTCGTCGTCTTCCTAACAGTCCCTTAAGTGCGGATCGTGCCAAGAGTTCGACTTTGATGTGATGGCTGTTCCCGTCAATGCAATGGACGGGTTCGGTGAAGATAGATAAATACACAACAGATTCATTGCACTTTAATAACCAGGACTTTGGAGAATTCTACGATGCATTTTTCTCAATATTAAAGACTGCCGCTTTTCCAGGAGGGGCATTATTTATCTGTGACTTTTTCTGGGAGTTCCTCATAACAACAGGTGCATTATTCATCTCAGAAGTAGGGGTCCTTTATTTATCTGTGACTTTTTGAGAGGACCTCAGAAGAACAGGTGGATTATCTATTTGTGACTTCTCTATGAGATCCTCAGAAAAAACCCCAGATGCATTGTTTTATCTGTGGCTTTTCTCGGAGATTCCCCCAAAATATAGGTGTCTCGTTCATCAGGAGCCTTGTTTGGTTTATATCAATTAAAGGTCATTTAAGTTTCAGGGTTCCGAATATGATTTAATAAAAGACTGAGATTTGTGGCCCGCCAAAGAGAATGCATAATAACACTGCAAATGATAGACGGGTAATGGAGTAACAAAATATTAATATACTATATAATGGACTGAGAAAATATTAGTAGAAGGACAATACAGACAGACGGAGCAAGTTGATTTCCCATGGTAAATTATGCAAACAAACTGTCCCACGTGACTGTAGGTGATTGTATATTTATCATGCTGGCCTTCAGTGTGAAGCAATACTGGGTTGGTAGATTAAACACATGTATCAGGGGGCTTACCCCAACCTAAACAATGTGACTTTCCCTTTTGGCAAACCACAAACAACTTCCCCTCAGCGTGCCCCAATATATCAGGCCTGTGCTGTCAGGTCCAGTGTCTGTTGCGGGAACACAGGTGACTCACATCGATTTCTCTTTGTGCACACTTTATTGTGCGTATATTCTCCTTCAGAGTAACGTGTTTCTATCTCGGCTTCACATGTGTATGCATTTCCGCTCTGTACATCATCACAGATTCAACGATATGAGTTCCATAATGATATGCTGCAAATGTATATAATACATCTGTAAGATGCATCTTTAAGTTACTATATCTAACCGCATTAATCTTATATTGTGTGCAAACAATGGAATTGCATTTTGTTTATAAAAATACTTATGCCAAATAACAAAAAAATAACAAAAAAATAAACTTATAAAGCGCTGAGATCTCAAAGCGCTTGAACATTTCTGGGAAACGAATCAAAATTTGGTGAAAAAATATATATCTAGCAGATGTCCCTATCTTTTGTCAGTAATTGAGTTTTCTATTTCAAAATGTGTCTCTCCCACTATCCCACACAAGCCTTCACAATACTCGAGTTCTATCCACGGGCTTGCAGATCGCTGTTTTTTGTGGCGTAGGGATTTGCAGTTTAATTTAAAGTAATGAACGCAGGACACTAAAATGGAACTTTGATGTGTTTCCCAAAAGTTTACATGAAGTTTCCTCTTTTTGTGTAAATATATGTGACAAAGATGGATTCTGGGATTAAAGTTTCCCAATGAGCGGCCCCTGTAGATTACTGAGCTGAGCAGACGTACAATATTTCTGAGCAGCTGCCGGCAAACCACCGCCAAAGACACTTTGTCATGAGATCAAAATGCATATTTGCATAGGAAAGATTCAGGAAAACGATATCATTCATCGTTTGGTTGTGTGTTGATTAGATGGTGCTTTATTATCGCTCAGACGGTGCTGTATTTTCGCTCAGATGGTGCTTTATTATCGCTCAGATGGTGCTGTATTATCGCTACATGTGGACTTTGGTATCACGTGATAACAGACGAATTGAAATAATGCGTATCATGCTAACAATGTTGGACATACGGATCTATTACTTTCACCAAACCAAATGGATATAATAATTATATTATTTTATATGAAGGTTTTATGGTTTTGCCTCGTGGGGGAATGATTTGAAAGTTCGGATGCAAGTGTATGATGGTTCCCATATCTACATGTATGTGGTGACATGATGGTCCCCATATCTACATGTATGTGGTGACATGATGGGTCCCATATCTACATAAATGTGGTGACATGATGGTCCCCATATCTACATAAATGTGATGACATGATGGTTCTCATATCTACATAAATGTGGTGACATGATGGTTCCCATATCTACATAAATGTGATGACATTATGGTTCTCATATCTACATAAATGTGGTGACATGATGGTTCTCATATCTACATAAATGTGGTGACATGATGGTTCTCATATCTACATAAATGTGATGACATGATGGGTCCCATATCTACATAAATGTGATGACATGATGGTCCCTGTGCATATGTGGAAATAGAATGGTTCTGATGCACAATGGTTCTTTTTCTGAAGGAAAGGTATTATCAAGATCTGGTGCCAAGGATTTGGAGTTCTCTTGCAGTTTATCATAGTTCCTCAGCGGACGTGTAATGGACGACATTAAATCTTGTTTTACGTCTGTCTGATGGTCCATAGTATATAGTCCATTGCATTTTAGTGCTTTAGAGATTATCAGGCAAACAACTTTCAGGCGATTTGGTCAGTGCTTTTTTGCTGTTTGGCTACCACAATAATCACAAATGATTTGCATTCCTAAAAAAGTGTGTGAATGCTCTCCATACACCAGACCATTGAACATTTTAACCTCCTACATTGGATTTCATCTCCCAAGTCAGAAACCTTCCCCAAAGGGAATAGAATCCCGTCATGCACACCATCGCGAAGTTCTTTACTCGTTACCAGTTACCAGTACCAAGTGACGAACCTCCCGCTAGTCTCGTGCAATGTATTGGTTTTGCTTGCTGTGAAGTTAGCTTTCCTTCATAAATATTTACCGCAGAGTTACTCCCTGTGAGTCCACGAAATAAACCATCAAAAGAGAACCCCATAAGTAAAATGTCATCCATTATGCAGAATAGTCCTGCAAATGATGCTGATGTCATTCTGTGACTGTGAGTACAATATTCAGTTGATAGGGAAGACGTTGTTCCTATTCCTTCCTGCATGTCATTAACAACCTCTTGCAGGCACATTATGCGTTATTCATACTTGTTTTACCATCTGCCTTTTAATGAAAGTAGAGCTATTTCCTGTAATTCACTGGAGCACTTTCAGAAAGTGAACAACACACTCATCTGGTATAAGTATGTAAATGGGCGATTTGTATTATTGTCTTCATCGTGTTTATGTTTAATGCGGCGGATCCTTTCTCGGTTTTGTATCCAGCAATTGATATGTCGTATAGCGCCCTGCTCAGCACCAAAGCCTTTGCTCATCAAAAATTGAAATTGCGCTATTTGCCAACATGTGGTTTTTGCTGCTTCAACTATGCTGGGTGTCTTAGTGATGTCAACACACACACAAGCTTCAGACACTGTGTAACTACAGTCTTGCTTTTAATGGAATTGGCAATAAACTGAATTATTGTACCGGTCTGGACCAGAGGAGGAGCATATTATATGGAAACATACATCTTATATTTGCGTGTCCACGTGGTGTCCCAAGATTGATATGTCCTTATTGGTCAGATTTGCATGTCCACGTGATGTCCCAAGATTGATATGTCCTTATTGGTCAGATTTGCATGTCCACGTGATGTCCCAAGATTGATATGTCCTTATTGGTCAGATTTGTATGTCCACGTGGTGTCCCAAGATTGATATGTCCTTATTGGTCAGATTTGCATGTCCACGTGGTGTCCCAAGATTGATATGTCCTTATTGGTCAGATTTGCATGTCCACGTGGTGTCCCAATGTTTATATGTCCTTATTGGTCAGATTTCATCATGCTTCTCGTCCCTAGACTTACACATCCATAACAATGGACTCCTGTGTTAAGGTGACTTATTTTCCTCTTACATAATTTGACATATTCCGCCTGACTAATAACATGGATTAATAAAGCAATGATGAGAGCCAAGCAATTCATCCTGCTAAATGGGATCTCACCATAAACATGCGTGAAAAACAAACATAAAGTTTTAATTTGAAATCTGAGCACACTAATTCCTGCAGGGTCTGAAGCCTATAGACTGCAAAACCACCCTCGGCGAAAGCCTAAATCACGCCACAGTTAATCATACCACAGCAAATCATACCACAGCAAATCATGCCACAGCAAATCATACCACAGCAAATCATGCCACAGTTAATCATACCACAGCAAATCATACCACAGCAAATCATGCCACAGTTAATCATACCACAGCAAATCATACCACAGCAAATCATGCCACAGTTAATCATACCACAGCAAATCATACCACAGTTAACCATACCACAGCAAATCATACCATAGCAAATAATACCACAGTAAATTATACCACAGCAAATCATACCACAGCAAATCATACTACATCAAGCACACTAAAACACTCTCAATACCAAACGATATTTTTTTTCTAGTTTTATTCTGGTCACATTCCATATTGTTTGTTGAACAAACAAAGTTTTGTAAGCCGATATTTGTTGTTGAAATCAAATAAGCACAGTAGTAGGTGGGTTGGTTGTGGATGATGAATGTTACTCTCTCACATTCCAGGCTGCTGGGGAAGTCGCGCTCATCAATTTGCCTTCTTAGTTATGATCAAGACCACTACTCTTCTGTATTGGAGGTTCTATGACATCATCAATGATAAATATCCAGTTTGAATTGGTCCATCCCCCATCATAGCAGTCTAATCTTTATCATATCTCATAATTACAACATAAAAGATCTGTCTTTAGGCTATTTATTGTAATGTTACTGTAATTGAATATTTATACTGTCCATATCCACTGCCTAAAGAAGAGTTAGAAGAGGCTTGAGCAAGGTTTGGTTTCGGCCAGAAGTAGATTATTTGATGTACATTTCCGGTTCACCGGTTCACTGAAAAACGGACACTAAATCAAAACATAAGAGCCGGATAAATCTGAGGACAGTGAAGAATAAGTTGTTTACATACTGAATTTATTCGAAAATGACATGATCATCAGTAATATAAGTAAGTATATGATCTCCTGGAACCGAATTTTGAAGAGATTTTTCGTCCAATTTTAGCGCAAGAATGTGCCCCCAGATTACGACTACATTAACAGGAGTAATCCAGACTTATTAATAAATATTACCGTAAAAGATTAAAGATTTAATATCATATTAAAAACACTGTTACACTCTCAAAAATAACCAGATTTTTGATGATTTTGAAACAATTTTCAATAATGATGTAGAACATCACTCGGCTATGCTGCGATTACTGCCCGGTACCGTTCAGAGCTCTCCCAACCCTGGTACCACCCGGCTATGCTGTGATTACTGCCTGGTACCGTTCAGAGCTCTCCCAACCCTGGTACCACCCGGCTATGCTGCGATTACTGCCCGGTACCGTTCAGAGCTCTCCCAACCCTGGTACCACTCGGCTATGCTGCGATTACTGCCCGGTACCGTTCAGAGCTCTCCCAACCCTGGTATCACTCGGCTATACTGGGTTTACTGCCCGGTACCGTTCAGAGCTCTCCCAACCCTGGTACCACTCGGCTATGCTGCGATTACTGCCCGGTATCGTTCAGAGCTCTCCCAACCCTGGTACCACCCGGCTATGCTGTGATTACTGCCTGGTACCGTTCAGAGCTCTCCCAACCCTGGTACCACTCGGCTATGCTGTGATTACTGCCTGGTACCGTTCTGAGCTCTCCCAACCCTGGTACCACTCGGCTATGCTGTGATTACTGCCCGGTATCGTTCAGAGCTCTCCCAACCCTGGTACCACCGGGCTATGCTGCAATTACTGCCTGGTACCGTTCTGAGCTCTCCCAACCCTGGTACCACCCGGCTATGCTGTGATTACTGCCTGGTACCGTTCAGAGCTCTCCCAACCCTGGTACCACCCGGCTATGCTGTGATTACTGCCTGGTACCGTTCAGAGCTCTCCCAACCCTGGTACCACCCGGCTATGCTGCGATTACTGCCTGGTACCGTTCAGAGCTCTCCCAACCCTGGTACCACCCGGCTATGCTGTGATTACTGCCCGGTACCGTTCAGAGCTCTCCCAACCCTGGTACCACCCGGCTATGCTGCAATTACTGCCCGGTACCGTTCAGAGCTCTGTTGTGCCTGAATGTGAAGTATTTTGACTTCTGGCATGCCCAGCTTTATCAGATCAGTGGTTACCATATTCAATTTGGGATATTAAGCTTGGACAAAGGACTGATGATAAATATAATTATAGCTTTTAGTCAATTGCAGCCATCGTCCATTTTTCCTTACTCTACTTGACATCGGGATCCATCACTATCGCACAGCAGAGGCCCATTTAAACCAAATATGCATATATATATATATATATATATATATATATATATATATATATATATATATATATATATATATATATATATATATATATATATATATATATATATATATATCATATATAAATGATTATAATCAGTTAAAAAAAGAATAATGATGAACATGCAAAAATGTACAGAAATATCATAATTATCTCTCATCCAGAAGTTCAATTAAATTAATATATATATTAATAGTTTCACATGTCCACATACACACACACACATTGATGTTTGTGTAAGATAATATAATTTTCATATGGTAAGCTTATGAGACCTACATAGGTGTGAACAATAGAGAAACAAACAATAGATATATTTTCCCTATGGTGATAATACTCATCAGAAATAGCTCATCATTCATAGACATGTGGGCTTAATCTTGGCGGCATCCTGCATTAAATAGGAGGGAGATTATCAAGTCCATGAAGCCTAATCCATTGTCTGTGCCACATTAAAGAAGATGTCAGCGTATTTAGATGTATGGCCACCCCAAGGACAGCTCCGGTCTTCGGCTCAGCATGCTCAATCATATATACCAATCTCTCCCGCAATATTACTTGATTTATATTTCACGCTGCGAGTTTGAGAGGAGACGAGGAATTAGCAGAATGGCCTGTTTTAATTTCAGACTGGTGTTTTGTGGACACAGATGAGTGGCGTACTGCTAAATGGCTCTTATCAGGCAGAGACAGGGCGAGTTGTCTCAGAGAATGAGGCCCGCCTGAATGTTCTTAAATCTTACACTAATGGCTTGTTGTCCGTGGGTTATAAATCTGCAGCGTGACTTAACCTGATTATGCTGCATGGGTTCCGCTTGTCAACATCGTGTGTATGCGTGGATCTGGCAGTTATTTAGCAAATATCAAGCTCTCTAACTCACACTCTCGTGGGACGGACTCAGGGTGACGGAAACAGGAGAGCATCTGCTAATTTGGCCTCAAAGAAACGTGTCAGCGCCCCTTTACATGGTGCATTTCTGATTGACAGGATAAGAGCACATAGAAGTGTGTAAAGTGAGTGTATAAATAATGAGTGCATTGAGGAAAAGTGAGTGTACTGGCAGTAAGTGTAAAGGTAGTGAGTGTACTGTAGAATAATGAGCGTATAAATAAATAATGAGAATATGGTGAGTGTGTAAACAAATTGAGATTGGCAAAACTTAGAATGATTTCTTAAGATTGGATTGATAGAACCTTTATTGATTTTTTTTATTTTAAGGTGGAATCTGAGACGCATGCGTGAAGAGAGCGAAATGGAGGACGCGGGTCTGTGGAGTGGGTCTCGCGGGATCTGTGGTCTGTGGAGTGGGTCTCGCGGGATTTGGGGTCTGTGGAGTTGGTCTCGTGGGGTGTGTGGGTTGATCCTTCTGATAGGAAACCTTGCCCAGTCCACCACTGTCACCGCCTCAGAGGAGCACAACACGTGAGTAACAGACATGCCTAAGTGCAATTCTAATGTGTCGCTTCTTTTATATCACTTTTTTTCTCATTTGCTAATTGCTTGGTGTTGTGTTACCTTGGACTTTTGTGTCAGAAATTTAAGTCAAGAAGCAGCTTGCATGAATCACAACACCTAGTCACTTTGTTATTTTTTCACAGTCCTAAATGGTATGTCCATTTTTGAAATTGAAGGATTCATTTGTTATCATTATGCTTAACATAGAACGTAACCATAGACAATGTTAATCATAAAAAATGAAGGAACAAAATGAGGCAATTTTCATAATGTAAAATATCATTGGATCTGAGACCATTTGAGATGTGGGTGGAAGATCCTAATGGCCCATCACTGGCGTCACGTGGGACTGTCAGCAATCAGGAGGATTAGCTAATCTAGGATTATCTCATCAGATTACACCATATCAACATGTTTAATGTTTCGAGACAAAAGCTATCGCTTAATGTGTACGCAACAATCATTTGATTAAAAACAATACCCGTTTGAAACAAATATTAACGTTTGTTTTATCGGCTGATTATTCATCGTTAAGCATCACTGAGAGGCACTGAAATCGTCCATTTTAGTCAGAGTCTCCCTCTAATTGGTGTGTGATTGTTTGTAGCAAGCTTCTGTGGACCATGACGTGAACACGTACTTAGTTCCAGGTGTCGCCTCTCTATCTACTTGACACTTTTTGTATACAGCTCTTAGAGCAGTAATAAATATATGTTATAATATAGACTATATTATGACATACTGTATACTATATTGATCAGGGACGACGAGGCTAGTGTGTCAGTTACTTGTGAAGATGCATTTGATTCACATCCTCGTGATCTCAGTTTCCGAGCGGGTGTGCACGTGCTAGTCAATGACGTCTATAATTTACCACAACTTCAAAATGATGAGAAAATATAAATATCATTTTCAAAAATGAAACTGTATACAAATTCAAAAGAAGACTTTCTTGTTATCTCATTGGAAAACCGTGTCCTGGCGCGTGTCATTTGTTTATTTGATTGAGGTTATATGACATTTTTCACATTATTTCAGTTATTTCATGAAGAGACTTACTGGTAGCTTGGAGTATAATTATAAGCTGGTAGCATATATATATATATTTAGTGCACTGAATTGCCATGACACAGGTCCTTGACACCCTCTCAGTCACAGATTTACAAAGGACAACAGACAAGCTTTAATAAAATAAAATAATATAAAAGCTTATACCCTAAACATTGTGATCTAATGTTAATACACACCATTCTACCCCTACATAAATTCCTGTGCCATTTAAATGTTCCAAATCATTTTGTCAACAAACGTTGCTTAGCTACAGCTGACCCTAACAATGGGACACCTTCGGATTGGAATTCTGGTGTGATTGGCTTACAAAAGCCTGTTTGCCCACTAGTGGTTGTCTATGTGTATGTGCCCTTAAGACCCACAACAGTGGTTTCTTGAGTACAGCATAGTGTTTGGCACAATAACCATGCATGGTCGGTGTAGTTTGGTTGATTTCAGGGAAAGTGCTTGTTTGTATCACAGTATCATGACCACATATCATTTAAACATACCCCATATCTTTGTAGAATTGTCTGTGACCTCCATGATTTCATGAAAGCTTTAAACCTTCAAACACAGACCTGGTGCAGCTCATACGAGAAATTATAACATGATTTCAATCTCGGCATGGCCGGGAATCAGAATCACGCCCTTTGGATCACCACAGATGAACTGGTGCTGATAAGCTGGCGTTCTAACCATCTTTGCCAGGCCCCATGGTCTCTATATCCCCATTAGTCCGTGATCTCACCCTCGTGGATGAGGCTTGTAATGGCGTGGCTTAGTGGTGAGTTGTCTTATCCCATCTACTCGCTGTTACGGTCACACTCCCAGATGAGATCAAGTCCTCGGTATGATTTGTGAAGATGAGTCCAAATATCTGTGGGTATTATATTTCATATATCTTCAGGTTCAATATTTCACAATATGTCTACAGGTTCAATATTTCACAATATGTCTGCAGGTTCAATATTTCACAATATGTCTGCAGGTTCAATATTTCACAATATGTCTGCAGGTTCAATATTTCACAATATGTCTGCAGGTTCAATATTTCACAATATGTCTGCAGGTTGTCATGCTATATCTATAGGTTTAATTGATCATGCTATATCTGTAGGTTTAATTTGTCATGCTATATCTGTAGGTTTAATTTGTCATGCTATATCTAAAGGTTTAATTTGTCATGCTATATCTGTAGGTTTAATTTATCATGCTATATCTAAAGGTTTAATTTGTCATGCTATATCTAAAGGTTTAATTTGTAATGCTATATCTAAAGGTTTAATTTGTCATGCTATATCTAAAGGTTTAATCTGTCATGCTATATCTGAAGGTTTAATTTGTCATGCTTCTTGGAGTAATTACTCTCAGATATCTCTATACAAAATTAATTCACCTGAATGTAGCCTGGTGATAATTTGACCACCAAAGTCTCTACCATTTGGCAATATTGAAACATCTCATTTTTTGCCTTCATGTTTATCTTTATGGAGAAGTAGAAATTAGGCAGGAACCACTCCCATCAATGTCCTGCCAGTATTACCTTAAATATTTATAAAACCCACCAATACTTGCCTCTGATATTGCTTACGTGTCATGAAGAAGGTATAAATAACTTTTGATGTCTTCAAATATCTTACTTTCAGTAAAAATGGTGTTCAAATAGACCAAAACATATAAACTAAAAGTCTCGGGAAATTTAATATTCACAAACATTTTTATAAATGAATTCAATTGTAATGGATACCAACAGACAGAGAAAAGCGATGCGGAAAGGTCATTTCAGATTTGGCATATTGTATTTTTGCAACTTAAATGAACTAATATTTGCTTTTATGATTCAAAATAACTTATTTAGTAATATCCCATGTCTTAAAGTCTGAGACAAGATACCTGCAAAAATATGAAAATGAAAAATAACCCAATGAATTCCTCCATTTTCTGACAAGATGACATTTCATATGAAGGTGGTTTTCAGTCTGTGTACTTTGTTCTTTACATAAAGAGGAGGTGTTGCTTACGGAAAGGTTGGCCGATACTCTTTATTTTCACAGACGCTATTGTCTAAGCACATCAAAATTAAACACGTCCAATCTAAACACGTCCAATCTAAACACATCCAAACTAAACACATCAAATCTTAACAAATTGAATCTTAAACACCAAATCTACACATCAATTAACGCCACAGTAAATTGATATGAGGAACATATGGTGAGCTAATCTCTGAGATTAGTAACCCACAGAAAACTCAAAGCGAAACGATACATATCAAATCTAAACACATCAAATCTAAACACATCAAATCTAAACACATCAAATCTAAACACATCAAATCTAAACACATCAAATCTAAACACATCAAATCTAAACACATCAAATCTAAACACATCAAATCTAAACACATCAAATCTAAACACATCAAATCTAAACACATCAAATCTAAACACATCAAATCTAAACACATCAAATCTAAACACATCAAATCACAGTAATGTGATAAGATAAAATCATGGTATATACATGGTATATATGAGAATAACAATCTACAGAAAATCAGGTAGATCTGACTAAAGTGAATGGATTGATTAATGGTTTACCATGTTTACACTGGGAACTAATGCTTGGGTGGGATATTAGCTGTCAAGTTGGTTATCAATATTATGGTAGAGGGCAAATACAGATCAATGAACCCATTAACCATCTGCACCTTAAGAATGGGTTAGAAGCCATCACGCTATAAATGCATGGAGATAACAATTACAAACAGAACAGAAATAGTATAACATTCAAAAGGAAATCATGAAATTGATATTCCTTCTGCAGGAGATATGATTTCCTTATGAAATAAACTAATCAAAGGAAGTTTGCTCATCCCATTGTTCCTGGCGTCAATCCCATTGTTCCTGGCGTCCATCTTGTTGTTCCTGGCGTCCATCCCATTGTTCCTGGCGTCCATCCCATTATCTCAGATAAGCAAATTTTATTTTGTTTTATGTGTTTTATGATTTCTTTTTATGAAACTAGAGATTTAATTTACACTTCTCCTGAAATCAGGTAAGAAACCTTCCAACCGGAAGTACCGGAAATGCATTGTTCACGGAATAAGACCATACAAAATTCTTTAATCACAACGTTTAAAGCAAACATGTTTAACAATACGTTTTAGTACATAAACATTTAATAATCAATATTAATGGATTGGCAATCAATTAATATTAGCATTTTGTTCACTTAATCATTTTTGCCTTGCCGTCATGTCCTAAATAATAGATCTTTCACAACAAGCACAGTGGCTTGAGAATATATCTGTGGTCTCTCTTATTACCATATATCCATATTCAAAGGTTTATTCAAAATTAATCAACTTGCAAACTTTATGAAGGTTCCTCGCCGCTAATTTTGTCACATAGTAAATGGACTCATAAGATCATGAATAAAGTGTATATATTGCATTGGTATTAATAATTCAAACTAGTGCAGATTAAGTTAACCCAATAAAGGCGTATATTGCACTAGCACTCCATTGTATCTATTAATCAAACCAAGTTGCTGCTCAGGCACTTTGTGAATATTGTTCTGGGAGCGAACAACATTATTCTGCGGGATATAATGACATCATAAGAACTGCAGTACTTAAACAAACGCCTCTTATTGAGAATTGAGTTGATTAGAAAGCCATATGTGGAAACAATTCACAAATTACCTGTTGGGCCCTAAAGATATTTTGATGCAATATTGGACCAAGATTCGGCCATCTTGGTTTCGGTGCTTTCACTGCTTGGTGTTGGGCATGACAAATGATGTTGATGGTTATACAAAAGGTGTGAATGCTTTCTCCAGTTTGCCTTAATTATTTTTTTTATCACCAAAGACCTGTGATAATGGAAAAATCGCGTCATTTTTTGTTAAAGATCGTTTATGTCTCAAGTTTCCCTATGAAAATTTTATTATGTAATAATGGGACCATCTTTACAGAAAGTTGGTGTTGATTAAATATCCAGAGGTGGAGAACTGATTTGTTTACATTGTTACAGATAAATACAGCAGACAATTGTAACTGATATTAAATGCTAAAACCAGCAGCACAATATATCGAAAATGAAATTTTTAAAATGTTCAGCAAAAATAAATGTAATTTTAAAATAAATATCGCAATTGAATCTGGCAGAATAGCATGTATGCAACAAATTTCATTGTGCAACATAAAATATGCATTTATTTAATGATTGTTATCATAAAAAGCCATATATTTCATGAATATAGAAAAGTATCAGATATAAGTATCAGAGAGCATGATCCTCAGCTTTAGTACAGTTGATATGTCAGATATGTTGTCTATTAGAGTCACATTGGCTAATATGTGGGCACTTCCGGTCATTGGTGTCCACCACAGATCGCTGCCATTGTCTGTGACACCGGGAATGTGTGGGGCAAATGTAGTATTAATCATGATGCTGGCAAGCCAAATATGACACTATAGGCAGTGTTATACTGTAGTAAAACAGGAGACTGGTGTTATTGAGGTGCTAAATGGGTGGCTTAAAACACAAGTTGAAGGATTATGCTGGTTTTTTTTCACGGCATGTTGAACACATCCTCTACCCCCTGGACACTTAGAGAAATAGAAGCTAGTGTGATCGGTAGGGAATGATAAATAAGCCGGGAGAGCCTGACAGGGCCCTGCCCAGCATGGCAGATAAGAGAACACAGCACATTGTGGAAACATACAGCTCCTGCAAGCTGCCACATCACTACACCCCACTCATGGAAAGTGTCTCATTAACACCATAGGTAATCATTACACATCAGCCTTGCTAATCACAAACACAAGCCGAGAATCACACTGTCACACTTGGAATATATGAGACAGGCAACACATAGGGATCATGGTTATTTCTTACACCACATGATATATTAGTTTAACCTGCATTTCAAGTTAAATATTTAGTTTTATTAACTAAAACAAGCCCTGAAACACACTAGAATATAAAGCATATAACACAACTAATACAGGGTTACTTTAAACATCGCATTATATATTGGTTTAACTTGTGTTTTAAGTTGTACATTTAGCGGTGTGCACGCTATATCTCAATGTATGGGATATTTAACCATTTCTATTGCCATTTCACCCACTAGAGAGCAGCGGGGATGAAGTGATAGATACTGAAGGTTACCGGATAGACAGTCACCCTGGCCGCTTTAATCCGACAATCACCATTGACCTTTTAGCGTGGCTATCCCCCTTAATCTTTTAGTATGGCACTCACCAATGCCGTGTACACATTCCCAGATTATTCCGATTGGGGCGAATTCTGTTTTCATTAAGGAAAGCAATACTCTGATGCAAGGATGTGTTAATTCACCGATCTCAGGGATAAAATCTCAATTCATTTCCAAAGTTGATGAGGCTTGTTTCTGCCACAGCTGATGCTTGAAAGAAACAAGAAGGAATTCTTCTAATATTGCTGTTGAAAATATGTATTCTAACATTGGTAGGTTTATAAAATTAAAATTTGGCGCCAAAATTAGACTGCCATATGATAGAAACTAATGCACACGCAGTGAGAAAACCAGTTCCCCTTCATCGCGATCTTTGATAAATATGCTTTTCTGAAGATCAACCTGGCACATTATGAAAATGAATGAGGCATGCAGTGGTAAACTCAAAACCTTTCTCCATGTTATTCTATATTTGTTTGTGTCATTTATCGAAAATGCACACAAAATTCTCAAGTGCAGAAAATGTTCTTTAAACCCATATCATTACAAAAAGCAAGATGCCAATCACACGATGTTAAGCAATACACTTCTTACCATTTAATATTGGAAACGATGTGATACCTCAATAATCTGTCACAAATATTGAACACTCAAAGATGGTCATATTTAGTCTAAAAATAATTGCTTTGGCAACAAGTTCGGAGTAAATATTGAAGTATGAAAAATTATCTTAAGGAAAGAAACTCCTCTTCAGAGATAGTTTAATGAAACATTAGATCTTCCTCCATGCTCTTTGATAAATAATTTCAAATCTTTCGGAAAATCAGAAGTTTACTCTGTTCACAATAAAAGTTTTGCAGAAATGATTTTCAGTATCGTGTAACATAGAAAAGCTCTGATTACTTTATATCGTTTGTGTACAGTATTAAATATTTGCACCCCGCCTTTTCCTAAGCTTAAACTTAAGTTTTAATAAAATGTAGACATGCCTATTCATTTGTGGCGGAACCAATATAGTCTTGTTCATTGTGAATTCGATGCTTGATATGAAGACCAGGCTGGTTTTAAATCTTGTCCATGGTGAATGTGGAAGTACCAAACTGAATGTGACAAATCTTTAAAAAAAGAAACTAAATGTGACAAATCTTACCCCAAAAAAGAGCAAATGTGACAAATTAAATATTGCAAAAACCAAAGCAAATTTGACAAATTAAATCTTACAAAAACCAGAGCAAATTTGACAAATTAAATCTTACAAAAACCAGAGCAAATGTGACAAATCCGGCAAAAAACACAGTAAATATGACAAATCTTGCAGAAACCCGGAGCGAAAGTGACAACTCTTGCAAAGACCAGAGCAAATGTGACAAATCTCTTAAAATCCCTGAGCAAATGTGACAACTCTTGCAAAAACCAGAGCAAATGTGACAAATCTTCCAAAATCTATACAGTAAATATGACAAATCAGTAAACGTTGCTTCTGTGCATATTTATCCTCAGCGAAATGACCTGACATGAAAAGACCTCAACTGGAAAAAATCATCCAGTGTGGAGTAAAGATATTTGAAAATGTGATGTTAGGAGCTCTTTGTCACATATTGTATTTAGGGGCACGGTCAGATCCGAGCTAGGTATGTGATTGGACTGAGATGGCTGCACAGAATGAGGTCAAATAACGCCCCAATAGTTCTTGCAGTCCCAACGCTCTAATAATTCTTGCGGTCCTAACGCTCTAATAATTCTTGCGGTCCTAACGCTCTAATAATTCTTGCGATCCTAACGCTCTAATAATTCTTGCGATCCTAACGCTCTAATAATTCTTGCGGTCCTAACACCCCAATAATTCTTGCGGTCCTAACGCCCCAATAATTCTTGCGGTCCTAACGCTCTCATGATATCTTGGTAATATCATAATTGTTGTTATTTATCACATTAACACTGTTTCCTTCATAACCTGGCATACTTTCAGGGCTTTTTTCCAAGGCAACATTAGACTGTCATTAATTTGTGCAATCGCTGGCACAAAATATTTAATTAAAGTGCTATGTGAGCTGAGCTTGTCTCAACAATCCTGGGATAAAATGGCGTTGCATGTATGCATAATTCAGGTTTAACCATTCTCCATCAGAGCCCCTAATGATTGCTTAGCACAGGCCGTGGCGCAGTTGGGTAGGGTGTAAGCTTATTAGCACCAGATCCTCTATGGTGATCAGGTTGTGGGTTCGGTCCCCAGCCATGCCGAGATCTCAATCACGTTAACATTTCTTATATGAACCTCAATATTGGCTATTATCATTATTTCGTAAAATGATATCTTAGACTTTGCTCAACATTTTTTTTCCGAAATACAATAACCTTCAAAACTTTATGCACCTATTCAGATGAGATTAAACGGAAATGAGTAAAAGGGCGGACGCTTCGGAATGGGAAGTTGGAATGAGCGCCATGAGCAGACACTGTCTGCAATAGCGCTATATAAATGTGTTATTATTATATTATTATAATCCAATATCAATGCTTGCAGGTTTAGAAACCTTGTTATATTTTCAAGAATTGATAATTCAAACATCTCTATCGGATCTCCTGGAATGCTAATAACTATATTGTGATTGTTAATGAAATCAAAGAGGCGTGACATATATTTTTTTTCTAAAAGGTATACAGCATTAATTCTGTAATCCGGTGTATCAAAAGCATATCTGCATACAAACATCATATAACATATTGATGTTTAGCATAATTTAATAAGATAGGTTGCAATAAGACACAGAAATTGCACTACAAGCAGAGATCTGTCTCAGCCATCAGCTGCACGTGAAGGGTAAGCACATATTAAGGTGTTGTGAACTTTGGTTGACCTCAGGCTCAAGGCAGGGTAGCACTGTTTCAGGGGTGGGGGAGCTCTAAACGGTGCCAGATTGTAAATCTAAACTAATGCGAAGAATTTGAGTCATTTCCACAACAAAGTCGGGAGCACAATCATGTTAACACCGGACATTTGCAACAAAGCCGGACGCTAAATCGCAACAAAGCCGAACGCTAAATCGCAACATAGCCGGACGCTAAATCGCAACATAGCCGGATGCTAAATCGCAACATTATAACAAAACATACTGAGTCGGGGAAGCTGGGTGAGCGGATTCAGTTCTTTGGTGATTGCGGAAGAGTATCCGTCCGCCATCACCAACGAACTGAATCCGCTCACCCAGCTGACCCGACGAGGCATGTTTTGTTTTTATACCTCAGACAACTACTGTATTTTTTTTTTAATGATGCAAGGAACAAGATATTTATCATTAAAAACGTTTTGTAAACAAAGCGCACCTCATTTGACCCCGTCACGTGACCCAAAAATGGTCCGTACAGCCATAGACTGGTTGCCGCCCTCTGTGTATACACGATGTTCTTGACACTCGATGGGGGACCAGTCTAAAGATGGCCGACGCAAAATAGTTCGCAACTAATCAATACGTTACGAAATAATCGGCATGCTCGTATTCATTGGAAATCTCGTCAATACGCGCATCACTGAGGTATAAAGCCGGACGCTAAATCGCAACATAGCCGGGTGAAATCTGAGCAGTGCCGTGCGGTGGATAATGGCTAAATTGAAAAAGTTGTCTTAAATCGTAATATTTAAACTATCACTCCCAAATTTAAAAAAAATTAAGACGATCATCAGTTACATATATAAGAATATGCTCACCTGAAACAGAATTGGGTAAAACAAAATAGTTTTAGTCATTAAAATTCAAACACAGGTAGGTACCCAAGAAACAACTTAAAATCTCTAAAGGGCCTAATAAACGAAATCCCTTAGTGGAAATTAATAAGTGAGAAACTGACGTGCGTTAAGTGCATTCACTGGTATTGTTTACAATAAGCTCCACAGAGTAGATTGTAGATCAATCATTGCTGATAATCCGTCACTCTATTCCACAATATTGCACATTCTGGTGATAAATGCCGACAATACTCACGGGTTTCAGCACTCCTTTGTTCTTTGCTGAATGCTTCATGTTTTCTGTTATTATATTTAATTCACCTAATTTTATCCTTAATGTCAATATCAGATACTTAAAATATGGTCTGTTTTGTTGTTGTTTTTTTCTTGTTGTTGTTAGTTTTTTTTTTTGTTTTTTTTTCATACAAGCGATTATAAAATTATAAGCCCTCTCATGGCCTGTTTTTTGTTGTTGTTTTTTTGGGTTTTTTTGGGGGTTTTATTTTGTTTTTTGTTTTTCTTTTTCTTTTCATATAAGCGAATATAAATATAGGTGAAACACAGGAGTAAGGAATAGTCGCGAGGGGTTAGAATATTGAATAGGGGAGAGTGGCAAATGTTTTCACATTTATTGTGCTACTGGGAAAAATCATTTGTGACAGCTCCAGTCAAGCTGTGAAAGTGGGTAAAACATGGTGGACGTCGTCGACTGTTGCATCAAAATCTCTTCACGGCGGAATCTTAGGTTCCATTTTGATTAGAATTTTCCATGTAAATAATGTTTCCAAATTGCAGTCACTTCAATATAGATAATATATGTTCAAATGTCTGAATTTTCACAACTAATCGTGTCACAGAATTCTGCAGAAAACTGCAATTCTATATATCATTAAGAGTAATGTCTGGAAGTGTCGACTTTCTGTATCAGACTCACAGAAGATGCTTCATTAGTTTCATAAGCTCTTTATGTTTGTCTTACATGCCGGGTAAAATTTGTACACATTTTAAATTTAATATTTTATATTGATTTTTTATCAAATGTCATTCCCAGGTCTATTAAGTTTCCTGTCCTACTAATAAAATGAAGATATTTCTTGGTTTCTAGTTTTTTATTTTAAAAAATACATTTCTTAGCTTTATAAGCCATGAGTGTTAAATAAGTGTAATAATTGTAGATAGTAGGCAAGCAATAACCATGAAAAGGGAATAAGAATCCTCACAAAACAATATAAATTCCTCATATTACCATATAATGGGTTTTCATTATGTGTATATTTTCAACTGTGTATATCAGTTATGAACGGAGGCCACGTGAAGCAATCTGGCGGCGTAACTGCTCCCCTGCCGAGGCTTTTTATTAGCTCTATATATTGGCACATATATTTGATGCAAAGAGTAATAATATGAGGACAAACATGCTAACAATCATATCCAATCAGAAGTAAAGCTTTTCTGCTCAAAGTTCGATTCTGTATAGAGCTAATACTTAAGCCAAAGTGTTGCTTAATAATGCAATGGTGCTGTATAGTCAAATAAGCTGGGATTAGCATTGTTAAGCCAGCTTACAGACAGGTACAAGTCTGAATTATTCGCGCTTGCCACTACAGTGTAGTCGTTCTTTATTATATGGGTTAGCTTATACAGCATTATTCCATATAGTGATTTGAGTAGTTTTATACAATGCTGATATAATGGTGCTATATAAGTAAATACAATGCTGATATAATGGTGCTATATAAGTAAATACAATGCTGATAAAATGGTGCTATATAAGTAAATACAATGCTGATATAATGGTGCTATATAAGTGAATACAATGCTGATATAATGGTGCTATATAAGTAAATACAATGCTGATATAATGGTGCTATATAAGTGAATACAATGCTGATATAATGGTGCTATATAAGTGAATACAATGCTGATATAATGGTGCTATATAAGTGAATACAATGCTGATATAATGGTGCTATATAAGTGAATACAATGCTGATATAATGGTGCTATATAAGTGAATACAATGCTGATATAATGGTGCTATATAAGTGAATTCAATGCTGATATAATGGTGCTATATAAGTAAATACAATGCTGATATAATGGTGCTATATAAGTGAATACAATGCTGATATAATGGTGCTATATAAGTGAATTCAATGCTGATATAATGGTGCTATATAAGTGAATTCAATGCTGATATAATGGTGCTATATAAGTGAATTCAATGCTGATATAATGGTGCTATATAAGTAAATACAATACTGAGATAATGGTGCTATATAAGTGAATACAATGCTGATATAATGGTGCTATATAAGTGAATTCAATGCTGATAAAATGGTGCTATATAAGTAAATACAATGCTGATAAAATGGTGCTATATACGTAAATGCAATGCTGATATAATGGTGCTATATAAGTAAATACAATGCTGATAAAATGGTGCTATATAAATAAATACAATGCTGATATAATGGTGCTATATAAGTAAATACAATGCTGATATAATGGTGCTATATAAGTAAATACAATGCTGATATAATGGTGCTATATAAGTGAATACAATGCTGATATAATGGTGCTATATAAGGGAATACAATGATGATATAATGGTGCTATATAAGGGAATACAATGCTGATATAATGGTGCTATATAAGTGAATACAATGCTGATATAATGGTGCTATATAAGTGAATACAATGCTGATATAATGGTGCTATATAAGTAAATACAATGCTGATATAATGGTGCTATATAAGGGAATACAATGCTGATATAATGGTGCTATATAAGTAAATACAATGCTGATATAATGGTGCTATATAAGGGAATACAATGCTGATAAAATGGTGCTATATAAGTAAATACAATGCTGATATAATGGTGCTATATAAGTAAATACAATGATGATATAATGGTGCTATATAAGGGAATACAATGCTGATAAAATGGTGCTATATAAGTAAATACAATGCTGATATAATGGTGCTATATAAGGGAATACAATGCTGATATAATGCTGCTATATAAGGGAATACAATGCTGATATAATGGTGCTATATAAGTGAATACAATGCTGATATAATGGTGCTATATATAAGTGAATACAATGCTGATATAATGGTGCTATATAAGTGAATACAATGCTGATATAATGGTGCCATATAAGGGAATACAATGCTGATATAATGGTGCTATATGAGTTAATACAATGCTGATATAATGGTGCTATATAAGTGAATACAATGCTGATATAATGGTGCTATATAAGGGAATTCAATGCTGATAAAATGGTGCTATATAAGTGAATACAATGCTAATATAATGGTGCTATATAAGTGAATACAATGCTGATATAATGGTGCTATATAAGGGAATTCAATGCTGATAAAATGGTGCTATATAAGTAAATACAATGCTGATATAATGGTGCTATATAAGGGAATACAATGCTGATATAATGGTGCTATATAAGGGAATACAATGCTGATATAATGGTGCTATATAAGTGAATACAATGCTGATATAATGGTGCTATATAAGTAAATACAATGCTGATATAATGGTGCTATATAAGGGAATACAATGCTGATATAATGGTGCTATATAAGTGAATACAATGCTGATAAAATGGTGCTATATAAGGGAATACAATGCTGATATAATGGTGCTATATAAGGGAATTCAATGCTGATAAAATGGTGCTATATAAGTAAATACAATGCTGATATAATGGTGCTATATAAGTAAATACAATGCTGATATAATGGTGCTATATAAGTAAATACAATGCTGATATAATGGTGCTATATAAGTAAATACAATGCTGATATAATGGTGCTATATAAGTAAATACAATGCTGATAAAATGGTGCTATATAAGTAAATACAATGCTGATATAATGGTGCTATATAAGTAAATACAATGCTGATATAATGGTGCTATATAAGTAAATACAATGCTGATAAAATGGTGCTATATAAGTAAATACAATGCTGATATAATGGTGCCATATAAGGGAATACAATGCTGATATAATGGTGCCATATAAGTGAATACAATGCTGATATAATGGTGCTATATAAGTAAATACAATGCTGATATAATGGTGCTATATAAGTAAATACAATGCTGATATAATGGTGCTATATAAGGGAATACAATGCTGATATAATGGTGCTATATAAGTGAATACAATGCTGATATAATGGTGCTATATAAGGGAATACAATGATGATATAATGGTGCTATATAAGGGAATACAATGCTGATATAATGGTGCTATATAAGGGAATACAATGCTGATATAATGGTGCTATATAAGTGAATACAATGCTGATAAAATGGTGCTATATAAGTAAATACAATGCTGATATAATGGTGCTATATAAGTGAATACAATGCTGATAAAATGGTGTTATATAAGTGAATACAATGCTGATATAATGGTGCTATATAAGTGAATACAATGCTGATATAATGGTGCTATATAAGTGAATACAATGCTGATATAATGGTGCTATATAGGTGAATACAATGCTGATATAATGGTGCCATATAAGGGAATACAATGCTGATATAATGGTGCTATATAAGTGAATACAATGCTGATAAAATGGTGCTATATAAGTAAATACAATGCTGATATAATGGTGCTATATAAGTAAATACAATGCTGATAAAATGGTGCTATATAAATAAATACAATGCTGATATAATGGTGCCATATAAGGGAATACAATGCTGATATAATGGTGCCATATAAGTGAATACAATGCTGATATAATGGTGCTATATAAGTAAATACAATGCTGATATAATGGTGCTATATAAGTGAATACAATGCTGATATAATGGTGCTATATAAGTAAATACAATGCTGATATAATGGTGCTATATAAGGGAATACAATGCTGATATAATGGTGCCATATAAGTGAATACAATGCTGATATAATGGTGCTATATAAGTAAATACAATGCTGATATAATGGTGCTATATAAGTGAATACAATGCTGATATAATGGTGCTATATAAGTAAATACAATGCTGATATAATGGTGCTATATAAGTAAATACAATGCTGATATAATGGTGCTATATAAGTAAATACAATGCTGATATAATGGTGCTATATAAGTAAATACAATGCTGATAAAATGGTGCTATATAAGTGAATACAATGCTGATAAAATGGTGCTATATAAGTAAATACAATGCTGATAAAATGGTGCTATATAAGTAAATACAATGCTGATATAATGGTGCTATATAAGTAAATACAATGCTGATAAAATGGTGCTATATAAATAAATACAATGCTGATATAATGGTGCCATATAAGGGAATACAATGCTGATAAAATGGTGCCATATAAGTAAATACAATGCTGATATAATGGTGCCATATAAGGGAATACAATGCTGATATAATGGTGCTATATAAGTGAATACAATGCTGATATAATGGTGCTATATAAGTGAATACAATGCTGATATAATGGTGCTATATAAAGGAATACAATGCTGATATAATGGTGCTATATAAGTAAATACTATGCTGATATAATGGTGCTATATAAGGGAATACAATGATGATATAATGGTGCTATATAAGGGAATACAATGATGATAAAATGGTGCTATATAAGTAAATACAATGCTGATATAATGGTGCTATATAAGGGAATACAATGCTGTTATAATGGTGCTATATAAGTGAATACAATGCTGATAAAATGGTGCTATATAAGTAAATACAATGCTGATATAATGGTGCTATATAAGTGAATACAATGCTGATATAATGGTGCTATATAAGTAAATACTATGCTGATAAAATGGTGCTATATAAGTGAATTCAATGCTGATAAAATGGTGCTATATAAGTAAATACAATGCTGATATAATGGTGCTATATAAGTAAATACAATGCTGATATAATGGTGCTATATAAGTAAATACAATGCTGATATAATGGTGCTATATAAGTAAATACAATGCTGATATAATGGTGCTATATAAGTAAATACAATGCTGATAAAATGGTGCTATATAAGTGAATACAATGCTGATAAAATGGTGCTATATAAGTAAATACAATGCTGATAAAATGGTGCTATATAAGTAAATACAATGCTGATATAATGGTGCTATATAAGTAAATACAATGCTGATAAAATGGTGCTATATAAGTAAATACAATGCTGATAAAATGGTGCTATATAAGTAAATACAATGCTGATATAATGGTGCTATATAAGTAAATACAATGCTGATATAATGGTGCTATATAAGTGAATACAATGCTGATAAAATGGTGCTATATAAGTGAATACAATGCTGATAAAATGGTGCTATATAAGTGAATTCAATGCTGATAAAATGGTGCTATATAAGTAAATACAATGCTGATATAATGGTGCTATATAAGGGAATACAATGCTGATATAATGGTGCTATATAAGTGAATACAATGCTGATATAATGGTGCTATATAAGGGAATACAATGCTGATAAAATGTTGTTATATTCAATGCTGATATAATGGTGCTATATAAGGGAATACAATGCTGATATAATAGTGCTATATAAGTAAATACAATGCTGATATAATGGTGCTATATAAGTAAATACAATGCTGATATAATGGTGCTATATAAGTAAATACAATGCTGATAAAATGGTGCTATATAAGTGAATACAATGCTGATAAAATGGTGCTATATAAGTAAATACAATGCTGATATAATGGTGCTATATAAGTAAATACAATGCTGATAAAATGGTGCTATATAAGTAAATACAATGCTGATATAATGGTGCTATATAAGTGAATACAATGCTGATAAAATGGTGCTATATAAGTGAATACAATGCTGATAAAATGGTGCTATATAAGTGAATTCAATGCTGATAAAATGGTGCTATATAAGTAAATACAATGCTGATATAATGGTGCTATATAAGGGAATACAATGCTGATATAATGGTGCTATATAAAGGAATACAATACTGATATAATGGTGCTATATATGGGAATACAATGCTGATAAAATGGTGCCATATAAGGGAATACAATGCAGATATAATGGTGCTATATGAGTAAATACAATGCTGATATAATGGTGCTATATAAGGGAATACAATGCAGATATAATGGTGCTATATAAGTGAATACAATGCTGATATAATGGTGCTATATAAGTGAATACAATGCTGATATAATGGTGCTATATAAGTAAATACAATGCTGATAAAATGGTGCTATATAAGTGAATACAATGCTGATAAAATGGTGCCATATAAGGGAATACAATGCAGATATAATGGTGCTATATGAGTAAATACAATGCTGATATAATGGTGCTATATAAGGGAATACAATGCTGATAAAATGTTGTTATATTCAATGCTGATATCATGGTGCTATATAAGGGAATACAATGCAGATATAATGGTGCTATATAAGTAATTACAATGCTGATAAAATGTTGTTATATTCAATGCTGATATAATGGTGCTATATAAGGGAATACAATGCTGATATAATGGTGCTATATAAGGGAATACAATGCTGATATAATGGTGCTATATAAGTAAATACAATGCTGATATAATGGTGCTATATAAGTGAATACAATGCTGATATAATGGTGCTATATAAGTAAATACAATACTGATATAATGGTGCCATATAAGGGAATACAATGCTGATATAATGGTGCTATATAAGTAAATACAATGCTGATATAATGGTGCTATATAAGGGAATACAATGCTGATATAATGGTGCTATATAAGGGAATACAATACTGATATAATGGTGCCATATAAGGGAATACAATGCAGATATAATGGTGCTATATGAGTAAATACAATGCTGATATAATGGTGCTATATAAGTGAATACAATGCTGATAAAATGGTGCTATATAAGTAAATACAATGCTGATATAATGGTGCTATATAAGGGAATACAATGCTGATAAAATGGTGCCATATAAGGGAATACAATGCAGATATAATGGTGCTATATGAGTAAATACAATGCTGATATAATGGTGCTTTATTAGTAAATACAATGCTGTTATAATGGTGCTATATAAGTAATTACAATGCTGATAAAATGTTGTTATATTCAATGCTGATATAATGGTGCCATATAAGGGAATACAATGCAGATATAATGGTGCTATATAAGTAAATACAATGCTGATAAAATGTTGTTATATTCAATGCTGATATAATGGTGCTATATAAGTGAATACAATGCTGATATAATGGTGCTATATAAGTAAATACAATGCTGATATAATGGTGCTTTATTAGTAAATACAATGCTGTTATAATGGTGCTATATAAGTAATTACAATGCTGATAAAATGTTGTTATATTCAATGCTGATATAATTATTTCGAGCTGTTTTCCCTCCATAAGGAGTTCATGACTGTGATGATGGTAACAGCTCTCAATACGTGACTAATATCGGGGAATGTCAATCAGGTACGGGGAAAGGCTAATGGTCATTTCGAAAGGGGAATATACCCATCCTGATTACTGGATGGGTGGTAAGTGGTGTGACCTATACTGGTCTACCAGACAGATATCCTAAGCGAAATTCAAGCAACATGTCAAAGAGGCGAAGAGTTGTGGTGTAAACATTTTTAATCGTTTGTGTCTATTTGTTCATATACATGTCAATCAATAAATATTTGTGGAGTTCAAAATAAAATGCAAGCTCACCTGAAATTTGTTGAAAGATGGTATCTGCTGCTTCAGTCTGGTCAGTTCTGGCCTCGACGCCTGCTTCACCCCAACTCACTGACTTCCCAGACTGAGAGCAACCAAACTCATCCTTCACCAAACATATAAGGAAAGCATGCATTTTGTCCAATGAGACTTGGCCAGGTAACATGCAGTGGTGGACTGCATGATCCAAGGTCAAGGCTCATGCATATTGATGAAGCCAGAGTCAGAGATATCTTAGCGTCTACAAGAGTGAGGGCTGCTAATGAAGCTAAATTTAGCTATTTGTAACTGATACACAATTTGGATCACAAAGTCAGAGTTAGTGAATATGAAAGAAAATTGTAAAGTTGATGATTAAAGTTATATATATATACTTAAGAAATTGCTGCATGATGTATGAAAATATTGATATCTCTGATATTTTATCGTGAGATATTTTATATCCCTGGGGATCAAATAGCTCAGGATATAATGGTGCTATATAAGTGAATACAATGCTGATATAATGGTGCTATATAAGTAAATACAATGCTGATAAAATGTTGTTATATTCAATGCTGATATAATGGTGCCATATAAGGGAATACAATGCTGATATAATGGTGCTATATAAGGGAATACAATGCTGATAAAATGGTGCTATATAAAGGAATACAATGCTGATATAATGGTGCTATATAAGTAAATGCAATGCTAATATATGTATATATGAGTAAATACAATGCTGATATAATGCTACTGTGTCAGTAAATACAATGCTAATACAATGCTGCTATGATCTGCAATACAACGATGATACAATTGCTAAAAAACTATTTATACCATGCTACTTAAAATAATAAATACGATGCTTATGTTGTATTACTAGAAAATGTTAATGAAGCGAATGAATATATCCTTACTGTTAGTTGTAATTTTCATTTTCATGATATATTATTAGCATTTCCACTGCGGCCATGCACCAATTAATGTGTGGATGCAGTGCCCCAGCTCATTAATTGTGGGCAGGGCATTTTGACATGACCCAATTATCTCAATTATCAATGTTAAATATCCTGTCCAACACTTATGACGTTCACACTGATAACAACCTGAAGGGTTGACAACCATAAATATGACATGTCAGAAACTGACAGATCATCCAGCAAAAACATTCTGGGGGTCAAGCCTATGGAAGGAAGCTCGGACTTGCACCTCTCAGTGTTAGTAATTCGGTCATATATCATTCCATTCCAGGCTGAAACATTTAAAGCTATTGACGTGAAAGGGAGCGGAAACAACATTTGTGAAAGTCAATTGCTTGTATATTTCATCCCATATTTGGATAGCAAATTGATTTGAAATTTGCATTTAGATTTGTCACATCACACATCCTGGATAGTGTCAATATCTCCATTTACAATAAAGGTGTTCCATACACACAGGTGTGCAGAATGACAGAATCTTGCATTCTCGCTCTATATATTCCCATGGCAATGGCATTTGTGTATTCATATGTTTCAGAGTATTACTCAGCTAGCATTACACAAGCTTTTGTATGCTATTAACAATTCTTTCTGAAGCAATCTCTATCATAAACGTTTGTTAATTAAGCAAGTTTTTATTCTTTGTACACATAAACATATTAGTCCATTAATTACTTTGCCCTTCTCTGCACATGAGAAATAAATTACATTTATGCCCCACAGGGGTCGCCGTGAACTCAATTAGATGCAGTCAAGATAAAAAGAAAATCGTTTTTGAAACAAAATAACAATTTGTATCCAATTCGTATATTGAAGATTACATAATTAGTTAAAAAAATGAAGAAAAGTACAGAAATAACATTTTTTGCAAACTTCATCACAAGTGCAAATTGAACCCCAGGGATCTGAAATGCAATACCACTGTGACACCAGTCTTCACAAAGGTTCATCAAAGCTGATTTACTGACATACAGCAGATTGCACTGGTATCATATTTACTTATATTGCACCATTATATTAGCATAGAGCAGCATTGTATTTACTCATAGAGCAGCATTGTATTTACTCATAGAGCAGCAATGTATTTACTCATAGAGCAACATTGTATTTACTCATAGAGCAGCAATGTATTTACTCATAGAGCAGCAATGTATTTACTCATAGAGCAGCATTGTATTTACTCATAGAGCAGCAATGTATTTACTCATACAGCAGCATTGTATTTACTCATAGAGAAGCATTGTATTTACTCATAGAGCAGCATTGTATTTACTCATAGAGCAGCAATGTATTTACTTATAGAGCAGCATGGTATTTACTCATAGAGCAGCAATGTATTTACTCATAGAGCAGCATTGTATTTACTCATAGAGAAGCATTGTATTTACTCATAGAGCAGCATTGTATTTACTCATAGAGCAGCAATGTATTTACTTATAGAGCAGCATGGTATTTACTCATAGAGAAGCATTGTATTTACTCATAGAGCAGCATTGTATTTACTCATAGAGCAGCAATGTATTTACTCATAGAGCAGCAATGTGTTTACTCATAGAGCAGCAATGTATTTACTTATAGAGCAGCATTGTATTTTCTCATAGAGCAGCATTGTATTTACTTATAGAGCAGCATGGTATGTACTCATAGAGCAACATTGTATTTTCTCATAGAGCAGCATTGTATTTACTTATAGAGCAGCATGGTATGTACTCATACAGCAACATTGTATTTTCTCATAGAGCAGCATTGTATTTACTTATAGAGCAGCAATGTATTTACTCATAGAGCAGCAATGTATTTACTCATAGAGCAGCAATGTATTTACTCATACAGCAACATTGTATTTACTCATACAGCAACATTGTATTTACTCATAGAGCAATATTGTATTTACTCATTCTACAGGATTGTACATCATTATGAAGATTCCTCTCAAGCCTAAGGCAAAGATACAATTACACCAAAATACAGCATGAGACATATCAGACCTGAGTCTATTATTTGACAGGTGGGACCAGGGCATACAAAAGTAGTGCTTGATAATTTCCTACTCCCCCTCACTATGCATGATAATAACGAGATGATAAGAGAAGGCTCCAATTACATTGCACTATTTAATAGTACAAAATGGCTTGTTTTGTCTATGTTATGAAAAAACAATGACACTTATTGAATGAACTATATTTTGGTCTTTGCTGGGAGGGGCTCATTCCTATGTTTCTATATTCTACCTTTTGTTTTCAAGATAGGTGGTGCTTTAACAGATCCTGATGACAAAATTCAATGGTCAACCTCACTTCATATCCTGCTTTTAGAAATATGACTATTTTTGCGATTCGATAAATATTGTTCAAATTATTCTAGGTCGATACAAACACACATTTTTTTATTTTTGAATGTGAGCCATTTACAATGGTTTTCAATGGGGCATTGTAATAGTGGTCCGAGGCCACACGTACCTCCACATGGTTCTTGCATCCCAAATATCAAGGACATAAATTTTACATATAACCATTGGCAACTGATCGTCCATGTTGATCACTGCACAAACAAAATCAACAAAGCCGAGGGAGTCTCTTTGAAAGGTAGAAATACTAACACTCTGCTCAGGTGTCCTCTGAAACCTCAACTATTGAAGGTCTTCATGCTAGAAACCAGAGAGCATCTGGAAAACACGATACTATAACATATGCCTGCTTGATACATGCTTCAGGATTATGTTCCACTTGACCTCAAAGAAAGGTGTTTGGCATTCATATATTTCTCCTTTTGTTGAAATTCTCCATGATCTAATATTGAGCATGCTGAGGATAATGCTTAAGAATGGGTTTGCCATATAATCACAATAACCCAGCAGGGATGATCCAATATAAACACTGGATACCAGCTGGCTGGGATGATCCCGTGTAAAAACCAGAATCCAGTCCAAATAATCCAGTGTAATTGTGTTGGTCCAGTGTAAACACTATATCCCAGCTGGGATGGTACAGTATAAACACTAGATCCCAGCTGGGATGGTACAGTATAAACAGTAGATCCCAGCTGGGATGGTACAGTATAAACACTAGATCCCAGCTGGGATGGTACAGTATAAACACTAGATCCCAGCTGGGATGGTACAGTATAAACACTAGATCCCAGCTGGGATGGTACAGTATAAACACTAGATCCCAGCTGGGATGGTACAGTATAAACACTAGATCCCAGCTGGGATGGTACAGTATAAACACTAGATCCCATCTGGGATGGTACAGTATAAACACTAGATCCCAGCTGGGATGGTACAGTATAAACACTAGATCCCAGCTGGGATGGTACAGTATAAACACTAGATCCCAGCTGGGATGGTACAGGGATGGTACAGTATAAACACTAGATCCCAGCTGGGATGGTACAGTATAAACATTAGATCCCAGCTGGGATGGTACAGTATAAACACTAGATCCCAGCTGGGATGGTACAGTATAAACACTAGATCCCAGCTGGGATGGTACAGTATAAACACTAGATCCCATCTGGGATGGTACAGTATAAACACTAGATCCCAGCTGGGATGGTACAGTATAAACACTAGATCCCAGCTGGGATGGTACAGTATAAACACTAGATCCCAGCTGGGATGGTACAGGGATGGTACAGTATAAACACTAGATCCCAGCTGGGATGGTACAGTATAAACATTAGATCCCAGCTGGGATGGTACAGTATAAACACTAGATCCCAGCTGGGATGGTACAGTATAAACACTAGATCCCAGCTGGGATGGTCCAGAAGTACCATCCCACGCTCTCTGTGGGGTGCTCATGGGATTTGCTTAGTAAACATCTCTATTAATAGATTCTGACAATCTCAGTGACAAGTTGCTGTTGTCTGAATCCATCAAATTGCTGTCTCTCCAAAACATAGCATACTGCTGCATATATTTGTGTATACGACTGAGGTATGGTTTGTTTGTGATGTAGAGATGGCAGGCAATGTGGTCCACCGAGACATTGATATGAGATGAGTTAGTCAGGGTCATTTTGTGATGAGAATCCTGCTAAACACTCCTTATATTGAAATAGCTGGCCTGGCTGGGATAGCCAAAATGAGTTGACATGTTGTTGATCAGCCAATCAATAACGTGAAAGTCCTTGGTAATTTGTTGTCTACATTGTATAGGCAGTAGATCCCCAGGGTGATATATCTGAGTGATGCGCTGGTGTTTTCTGAATATTTTATACTCTTATCAGGATATCAATTATTTATCAGATATTCATTTTCACATCTTTCACTCGGCAACTCAAAAACACTAAAAAAGTATATATTGAAAGAGAAACATTTTGATGGAAAAGAATTCATGTGTATCTGATATGATTGTGTATATCTATTAATGTTTTTCTTTCTCAAACAAAACGCCTTTGTGCAAAAAGAAACCCACCAACTTATGCCATTTTCTCACGGGATTTTCTTGTCTTCTTCACAGATTTGCTGACTAAGACAGCCACAGTTCAATGCAAGATTTGTTTTTGATAAATGCAATATTGATAACCTAGATATCATGTTGCTAACAAATGCTAATTTTTGTGAATAACCTAATAAATACTAATTTTTATTTATTTATTTATTTATTCAGAGAAATAATATCTTCAGAGAAGATGCTGATACGGGAATTAATGGCGAACTACGACCGAGTGGGCCGGAATGGTCGGCCGGTGGTAAACATATCCTCCTCGGTGCCGGTCAGATTCGGCCTGGGCCTCATCCAGATGGACCTGGACGAGAGGCACAACATGCTGGCGATGAGCACATGGACCAGATACGTGAGTCCCCATTTTGTTAAGTGACTTTATTTAATAAAATACAAATTGTATATAAAATACAAATTGTATATATATAAGGACAGAAACGTGTCGCAAAAAAAGATTCAAACTTTTGACACACACACATATATATATATATATATATATATATATATATATATATATATATATATATATATATATATATATATATATATATATATATATATATATATATATATATATATATATATATATATATATTGGTCGTCTCCTATCTGATCTAATGATAATTCAATTTGTGTATACAGTGTTATACAAGACATCAGATTACACCTACATAACTAATTACTTAGCCGGAAGGAAGTGGGTTTCATCTGCTCGGGATACTTCCCGTGTTGTGTACCTGATATCCTTAATTTGATATTAATGTGAGATAGGATATAGCGCACGTGGCAATAATGGACTACCACTCAAATAACATTTGACAATTTAATAACTAATTAATTCAATTAATTCAATTACATATTGGGATGAGAGGGCATTTGAAACGGACATTTAAAACAGAGATTCAGTTTAATATATGGATTTATATAGCTGTACAACCAACCCTCCGTTTAATAACCATTTAAAATCAAAAGTTATTTTTCTGTTCAAATTGTATGGGTACATATACGGCCCTTATGGAGAATTCATGAGAATAAGAAGGAATTGTAAGAACATTGAAGACTATGACAAACATTCCCAACTACGAATGTTAGACTATCAACAAAGAGGATACCCAACTGACACCCTTGAAACCTCACAAACTAAAGCGAGAAACAAAAGTAGGGACAAATTGCTCAAACAGAAGAACACTTCCAAAGGTACCACTAGTTACCACCTACAATGAGGCCACTCCAAACTTCAACAAAATTCTAGGAAATTATTGGCCACTACTCCAACTGTCCGCCCACAAAGATGCCTTTCCAGAGAAACCTCTGGTAGCATTTAGACGCCCAAAAAACATATCTGACAAACTAGTCAGAGCTGCATGCAGCAACCAATCCATGAACACCACCTATAAACTAACTGCACCACCATGCAGGAGACCCTGGAGATGCCAATTCTGTCTCTCCTGGGAGAACTCACAAAACTGTGAAAAGCTCAATAACTGGAAGAGAGTATAAGGCTCCAGAAAAATACACCTGTAACACAAGGAACTTAGTCTACCTCATAACATGCAGAACCTCCAAGAGACAGTATGTAGGTAAACTTACCTGGAATTTCAAGTGATATATATTCTCTACAAAAAACCAATCCCATACGACCAAACCAGATTTAATAGAGAACTGGAATGGATAGACATAGACCAAATGGTTTAAATGAAAAAGGTAGATAAAAAGATTATTTTCTTACCCTACGCTGACACACTATTGAAAAATAGATTTCAATTTAGTCCAACGTCTACCTTAATCGGCCACAATTACAAGATCAAATACTGTAAGTATTCCATTCAGGCCGTAACTTTGATCAAGTGATCAACCCTTTAAGAGCCCGGCACCATTCGATTTTTCACAAAAAAAAGCAACAATGCTCACATTGCCCCCGCAACCATGACAATATACATTAGTCCTCTGAAGTCAAAACAAACAGAATTATGGTGGCAAACCAAGCGCACACACTGTACGCCCAATGTGGCAAAATGTACGCTATGATAAGGGCTATGAAACGTCACGCCCGGCACGCCCACATGCCCACACCCCAGGGCTATTACTGCGATTTCTGCCTGGTTAAATACACCAGAAAAGACAATCTGAGGCGACATTGGAAGCGAGACGCATTCTGTTCTCTTCTACACCAATGTAATATCCAGCTTGCCATGGAAGCTGAGGTCCAAATCCACGACCTCATCCAGACTGTCCAGGAAGACAACCTCAAAGATGAGGCTACATCGGACACCAATCAAGCAAGACAACCACCTCAATGTACAAATACCAGCGGTGATTACAATCCTAAGACAATAACATTTAGTGATAGAACTTTGAACCAATTTCTACCTAAACAATAAGACAGAATTTCAAAAAACTTTTTTTAGCGCCGTGAACCACTTCTAACCTTTTCAGACAGCGTAGATGTATGTGGAAAAGGGGAGATCATGGAGAGAGACGCAATTTCTGCTGCTCCCTCCATGGGAACAACCAGATCTCCAGATCAATCTCCCAATGGCCTCTGAGAGTCTTCTTACCATGAGGACTTCTGGGACAGCATCAGCTGGGGCACAGACAACTGGAAGGGATCCTCGGTCTACTTCGTGAGATCACGATAGACAACTAGGTCTATTCAACCTCAAAGAGAACTGTACTTGCTATATTTACAACAAAAGTCTATATATATATAACAAGAATCAAGAAAAAAGAAAAAATGAAAATAAAACTTATTTTCACAAAAAAGTTTTTTGTCCGAGTTTGTACCCAATCAAACCAGGATGCTAATCGACATTGGAATACAAACGCTCAAAAGAAATGGCTAAAAAACTGGCCGAGAACCCAACAAAATAAGGTATTTTTACCCTAAAAAAACTATTGGAATTACTGTTGTTTTACACACAAAAGAAAGAAACAAGATCAATAATATCCGTTTAAAAACTGGACATTCTAACAATGCACCGGGACGTTACGAAGCACAAAATAAACTAAATGGTTTGGAGGCCTCAAGGGAGAGGGTCCCGAAATTTAAAATAATTAAAAAATAGAGATCAAACCGATTGGTATCGATAAAAAGTCGAAAAAAACCTCTCAAGGAAATGCAAAATCTTGTTACCCGCATAAACCTTGAAAAATAAAGGTTTCTTGATAGCACCTCCAACCAAGAGCTGACAGAAACTAATAACACCTCCACACTTGAGATGCTATGTATGAAGGAACAGCACCAGATCCAAAATAAACAAGAAAGAGGATAACGCAGTCAGTCCCCATCCAACTGAAGAGATCGAATAGATTGAAACCGTTGTTGGTATTGGCCAGGGACTGTGATCGTCGTCCAGCTTATTCTTGTGGATCCTTGCCTTTTCTATTGTATGGGTACATATACTTTGAATGATTAGTTACAATACACTGCATTGCACCTTATCATATTCTTTTGATGTAACACTTGTGTAATATCTTTTTGCAGACTTGGCGAGATGAATATTTAATATGGAATCCGAAGGATTATGGCAACATCACCCAGATACGATTAGCCCCTGATCTGCTCTGGATCCCAGACATCATGTTATATAACACGTATGTATGCAATAGCATGGAGAAGGTGTGACGTAGTTATATTGCCTTCCATATGTTAACAGATCAAAACGAAAAGATGTGATATTCTGGTTTGTCTATTAAATATTTAGATTTATCTGAAAGGCCTTGCTGTGATGAGTCATGAAGCAAAGAGACTGTCCTTGATTTTGATAAGAAATATATTACACGCATAGGTTGATCTCGGGTTGACTTATTGTCCCATTGAATACAACACACCGGAAGTACACAAATAAAATAGGAAATGCACAAAAAACTCTCTAAAATCAAACCATTAAAAAAACAAGATGGTGACCCGCAATCGCATTATGCCTCTGTTTGTAATTTGAAATATTGACTTTAAATTGTTTGGGAGGAGTATCTAATATTTGGTAATAATAACTGGCTGCTCTAGCAATACCAAGTCAATCTGGATTACATGGAAAGAATAATGAGACCACGTAGAGGCTACAAGTTCAAACTAAATGGACCTCCCAACTGTGCGCATATCGTCGCCATCAGGTCTACATAACCGCATTCTGTGTCTGTCTGTTCCTTATTGACAAGATGAAGTCCCGGGGTCATTTGAAGGTCAATTAAAGCTGACCAAAGTGTTTCCAACAAATATACTGCAAAACGATCAGCTAAATTATCACAGATGGCCACATCACCGAGATTTTCTTTTTTAATTTGCAGGTTTTTTTTACAGTGAATGTTATCTAAATTGACACCCCAAGTTAAGTAAAGATATATAGCATCATCCTGATCCTCCATATCAGTTTGCCAGCACCTCTCTGTGTGACTGTTACCTTTGTATAATATACTAAAACAATGGTCATATGTTTATATCAATGTATATTAGGAGAAAAACTTTCTCACGATTTTAATATCACATATATCTTATTTTCAGACAGACGGTGAACTAATGTGTAGATACAAACCTATATGACTGCTAATTTTTCAAACACGACAGCATGAAATAACAATTTAACTCAGGTTGTATAAAAAGCGACACAAAAGTCTGACAATGAAATATAACGCCGCCCTCCAGTATACTGTTGGGAGAGGCAAATGTACATACATTTTACTTGGGGTATAGCACGTAATAGTCATAAAATACATGTAGTCATGATACATGATCATCAAGAGCTCCTGATGTTTATAGTATTCTAAAAGCCGATGTGTAAGCTTTATGCTGAGCATTATACTGTCATATAGAAGTATATAGGCAATATGGCCTGGGACTGTTATATAGATGTATATAGGAAATATGGCCTAGGACTGTTATATAGAAGTATATAGGCAATATGGCTTGGGACTGTTATATAGAAGTATATAGGCAATATGGCCTGGGACTGTTATATAGATGTATATAGGAAATATGGCCTGGGACTGTTATATAGAAGTATATAGGCAATATAACCTGGGACTGTTATATAGAAATATATAAGCAATATGACCTGGGACTGTTATATAGAAGTATATAGGCAATATGGCCTAGGACTGTTATATGGAATTATATAGGCAATATGACCTGGGACTGTTATATAGAAGTATATAGGCAATATGGCCTGGGACTGTTATATAGAAGTATATAGGCAATATGGCCTAGGACTGTTATATGGAATTATATAGGCAATATGGCCTAGGACTGTTATATAGAAGTATATAGGCAATATTACCTGGGACTGTTATATGGAATTATATAGGCAATATGACCTGGGACTGTTATATAGAAGTATATAGGCAATATGACCTGGGAGTGTTATATAGAAGTATATAGGCAATATGGCCTGGGACTGTTAAATAGAAGTATATAGGCAATATGGCCTGGGACTGTTGTATAGAAGTATATAGGCAATATAACCTGGGACTGTTATATAGAGGTATATAGGCAATATAACCTGGGACTGTTATATAGACGTATATAGGCAATATGGCCTAGGACTGTTATATAGAAGTTGTGATTGTCCGCTGACCCTCAGCTATGCACACTTTCTGGTATAGGGGCAACGTGGGCCGGGACTGATATGATAGTCTGCCGGCCGTCAGCAATGCTTACTCATGGCTGGAGTGATGTAATGCTGAGCAATGGCCGGAGTGACATATGACTGTGGTAGAAATCTGTGTTATGTTGGAGGCAGGAGATCAATGACCACAGACCACTGGCCTGAGAGAGATTCCCGCTCCCACACACATGACATGCTGCACATGGAAATGAAAGTCTAGTTTCTTTTAACCAAATATTGATGCTCTATACGCTCTATACAATAAGACAGAGTGTGGTTTTAAATGGCATAATGACGAAGGCAAGATTCGCGTGATTGAATAGATAATAAGCGGTTAATTTGAACACCGAAATGGAACATAAGCGCCAGGCCAGTAATCGGAAAGAGAATGCCTTGACTTATTGGGTAATATTCTGGTGACTGCATTTATTATCTTAACCAGAAAACATGACACAGTACTAACCCTGATAACATGACACAGTACTAACCCTGATAACACGACACAGTTCTAACCCTGATAACACAACACAGTACTAACCCTGATAACATGACACAGTACTAACCCTGATTACATGACACAGTACTAACCCTGATAACACAACACAGTACTAACTCTGATAACATGACACAGTACTAACCCTGATAACACAACACAGTACTAACCCTGATAACATGACACAGTACTAACCCTGATAACACAACACAGTACTAACCCTGATAACATGACACAGTACTTACCCTGATTACATGACACAGTACTAACCCTGATAACATGACACAGTACTAACCCTGATAACATGACACAGTACTAACCCTGATAACACAACACAGTACTAACCCTGATTACATGACACAGTACTAACCCTGATAACACAACACAGTACTAACTCTGATAACATGACACAGTACTAACCCTGATAACACAACACAGTACTAACCCTGATAACATGACACAGTACTAACCCTGATAACACAACACAGTACTAACCCTGATAACATGACACAGTACTTACCCTGATTACATGACACAGTACTAACCCTGATAACATGACACAGTACTAACCCTGATAACACGACACAGTACTAACCCTGATAACATGACACAGTACTAACCTGATAACACAACACAGTACTAACCCTGATAACACCACACTTTACTACCCCTGATAACACAACACAGTACTAACCCTGATAACATGACACAGTACTAACCATGATAACACCACACAGTACTTACCCTGATTACATGACACAGTACTAACCCTGATAACATGACACAGTGCTAACCTGATAACACAACACAGTACTTACCCTGATAACCCGACACAGTACTTACCCTGATAACACCACACAGTACTAACCCTGATAACACAACACAGTACTAACCCTGATAACATGACACAGTACTAACCCTGATAACACAACACAGTACTTACCCTGATTACATGACACAGTACTAACCCTGATAACATGACACAGTACTAACCCTGATAACATGACACAGTACTAACCCTGATAACATGACACAGTACTAACCCTGATAACATGACACAGTGCTAACCTGATAACACAACACAGTACTTACCCTGATAACCCGACACAGTACTTACCCTGATAACACCACACAGTACTAACCCTGATAACACAACACAGTACTAACCCTGATAACATGACACAGTACTAACCCTGATAACACAACACAGTACTTACCCTGATTACATGACACAGTACTAACCCTGATAACATGACACAGTACTAACCCTGATAACATGACACAGTACTAACCCTGATTACATGACACAGTACTAACCCTGATAACATGACACAGTACTAACCCTGATAACATGACACAGTACTAACCCTGATAACATGACACAGTACTAACCCTGATAACATGACACAGTACTAACCCTGATAACATGACACAGTACTAACCCTGATAACATGACACAGTACTAACCCTGATAACATGACACAGTTCTAACCCTGATAACACGACACAGTACTAACCCTGATAACACATCACAGTACTAACCTGATAACACAACACAGTACTAACCCTGATAACATGACACAGTACTAACCCTGATAACATGACACAGTACTAACCCTGATAACATGACACAGTACTAACCCTGATAACATGACACAGTACTAACCCTGATAACACGACACAGTACTAACCCTGATAACACATCACAGTACTAACCTGATAACACAACACAGTACTAACCCTGATAACATGACACAGTACTAACCCTGATAACATGACACAGTACTAACCCTGATAACATGACACAGTACTAACCCTGATAACATGACACAGTACTAACCCTGATAACATGATACAGTACTATCCCTGATAACACGACACAGTACTAACCCTGATAACATGACACAGTACTAACCCTGATAACATGACACAGTACTAACCCTGATAACATGACACAGTACTAACCCTGATAACATGACACAGTACTAACCCTGATAACATGACACAGTACTAACCCTGATAACATGACACAGTACTAACCCTGATAACATGACACAGTACTAACCCTGATAACATGACACAGTACTAACCCTGATAACATGACACAGTACTAACCCTGATAACATGACACAGTACTAACCCTGATAACATGACACAGTACTAACCCTGATAACATGACACAGTACTAACCCTGATAACATGACACAGTACTAACCCTGATAACATGACACAGTACTAACCCTGATAACATGACACAGTACTAACCCTGATAACACGACACAGTACTAACCCTGATAACACATCACAGTACTAACCTGATAACACAACACAGTACTAACCCTGATAACATGACACAGTACTAACCCTGATATCATGACACAGTACTAACCCTGATAACATGACACAGTACTAACCCTGATAACATGACACAGTACTAACCCTGATAACACAACACAGTACTAACCCTGATAACATGACACAGTACTAACCCTGATAACATGACACAGTACTAACCCTGATAACATGACACAGTACTAACCCTGATAACATGACACAGTACTAACCCTGATAACACGACACAGTACTAACCCTGATAACACAACACAGTACTAACCCTGATAACACAACACAGTACTAACCCTGATAACACGACACAGTACTAACCCTGATAACACGACACAGTACTAACCCTGATAACACAACACAGTACTAACCCTGATAACACAACACAGTACTAACCCTGATAACACAACACAGTACTAACCCTGATAACACAACACAGTACTAACCCTGATAACATGACACAGTACTAACCCTGATAACATGACACAGTACTAACCCTGATAACATGACACAGTACTAACCCTGATAACATGACACAGTACTAACCCTGATAACATGACACAGTACTAACCCTGATAACATGACACAGTTCTAACCCTGATAACACGACACAGTACTAACCCTGATAACACATCACAGTACTAACCTGATAACACAACACAGTACTAACCCTGATAACATGACACAGTACTAACCCTGATAACATGACACAGTACTAACCCTGATAACATGACACAGTACTAACCCTGATAACATGACACAGTACTAACCCTGATAACACGACACAGTACTAACCCTGATAACACATCACAGTACTAACCTGATAACACAACACAGTACTAACCCTGATAACATGACACAGTACTAACCCTGATAACATGACACAGTACTAACCCTGATAACATGACACAGTACTAACCCTGATAACATGACACAGTACTAACCCTGATAACATGATACAGTACTATCCCTGATAACACGACACAGTACTAACCCTGATAACATGACACAGTACTAACCCTGATAACATGACACAGTACTAACCCTGATAACATGACACAGTACTAACCCTGATAACATGACACAGTACTAACCCTGATAACATGACACAGTACTAACCCTGATAACATGACACAGTACTAACCCTGATAACATGACACAGTACTAACCCTGATAACATGACACAGTACTAACCCTGATAACATGACACAGTACTAACCCTGATAACATGACACAGTACTAACCCTGATAACATGACACAGTACTAACCCTGATAACATGACACAGTACTAACCCTGATAACATGACACAGTACTAACCCTGATAACATGACACAGTACTAACCCTGATAACATGACACAGTACTAACCCTGATAACACGACACAGTACTAACCCTGATAACACATCACAGTACTAACCTGATAACACAACACAGTACTAACCCTGATAACATGACACAGTACTAACCCTGATATCATGACACAGTACTAACCCTGATAACATGACACAGTACTAACCCTGATAACATGACACAGTACTAACCCTGATAACACAACACAGTACTAACCCTGATAACATGACACAGTACTAACCCTGATAACATGACACAGTACTAACCCTGATAACATGACACAGTACTAACCCTGATAACATGACACAGTACTAACCCTGATAACACGACACAGTACTAACCCTGATAACACAACACAGTACTAACCCTGATAACACAACACAGTACTAACCCTGATAACACGACACAGTACTAACCCTGATAACACGACACAGTACTAACCCTGATAACACAACACAGTACTAACCCTGATAACACAACACAGTACTAACCCTGATAACACAACACAGTACTAACCCTGATAACACAACACAGTACTAACCCTGATAACACAACACAGTACTAACCCTGATAACACGACACAGTACTAACCCTGATAACACAACACAGTACTAACCCTGATAAAACATCACAGTACTAACCCTGATAACATGACACAGTACTAACCCTGATTGGAAAAATGAAGATACTTGGAAAGTACTTCAGAAAAAATGAATTTTGTTTGGACTAAATAAGATTAGATTATGGTCTGTAGGTGGCTTTGTTATTTTTCCTTCCGCTAAAATGTTCTAGAAGAAGATTCCAAACCATCTGGTCTGTGTCTACCTGACCGAACAGAATGTTAAGTTTTGTTTGTCCAGTGTGTGGATCGACAAGTCAAGACTGTAAAGGTTTGATAGGAGACAGACATGCAACACGTCACTGTCTTCCAACCAGGGGGCAGGCGTGTCCAGCCAACCTGGATGAACTCTCAACTGAAAACTTCAAATGACAGTCAGCTGTTGCCCCTGAAACTAGTCTATGAATCAAAGCTCATATTTATCTCTAAACTAATCCAGAACAAAGCTCCTTTTTATCTATTAACTATTCAAGAACGAAACAGATCCACGGAGCTACTGACAATGTACTAGAGACTGGCACAGGAGATACGATTTTCATCATCTCCTCAAATAGATTTCGTGTGAAATCTGCAGGATGTGAAGAGCTGCCAGTTTCAGTTCTCGGTACATTCTCTGTGTATTGATGTTGTAAGTAATGAAGAAGAATAAACCTTTATAAGACAATTGACCTTGACATCCTTTGCCAAGGTCATGGCAAATGTCAGTTTCTAGCATGTTGCTTGCCTGTCCTCTTTCAGGACGGACTTATTGAACAACCACATCTCAGTGAAATGCAAACAGGTGTTCCGTTAATGGTTGTGTCGCAAATACTTTGCTATAAATGTGATTTTAAGAAAAGTAAAACCAAAAGATACTTCTCCGTCAAAATCAAATGCGTCTATCAGTGCATTATAAAACTAATACAGGTCAATGAATTACAGCTAAATTCAAAGAGGAGAGGCAAGGTTGCGCTCACACATACACGCCAAGGATTAGCTCTCTTCTTTTCAACTCCACCCTCTTAAATCATCTCCACCCATAGTTCATCCTGGCGTCAAGCTATCTTCGCGGGCTTGTCCATGTTGGGTTGCATGTTCGATGTGATCTACTGGACCAGAGATGGCCTGAGTCCTAAGCTTGGCACTCGCAGATCATGGGAGGGTAAACAGAAGTGTATTGAATAATAGTGCTGAGGTAGGCGCGGAACATGATTGATGCTAGAGGGCGCCACCCGAGGCACTACCCCACACGTCTCCCGCCCGCACACAGATGACCGCCATATTAACCTTCCCTTTGTCTGCCCTCTACTCTAGCCTGATATATGATATTGTTCTGTTTATTTTACAGCCCTCTCGTGTCTGGCACCATCAAAGAGTAAGTATATTTCCCGTCTAATTTTTCCTCGGAAAATGCCACAAAGTCACTGAGAACTAAAATGGCAATGCACCTAGCATAAGTTCTGTATGATTGTGTGTCACTCCCAAGGTGACCCTCATAAAGTTTTTATCTTGTACAACAGAGCCTACTTACTTTTCTAAAAAATATATGTATGCCACCTTGCTAAATAAGCATATCTACTTCAGCGTAACCTTCAAATTAGGTATTGACCTTGACCTGTATGTGATTGCAGTGCTGACCTTGACCTCGCCAGTCGCCACGCCCTGTGTGTGATCACGCACCGCGGCAGAGTAAGCTGGTACCCTCACACTTTGTTCCGGAGTTCCTGCTCAGTGGAGATTACCAACTTCCCGTTTGATGAGCAGGCCTGCTCAATGTGGTTCGGGTCGTGGACCTATAAGTAAGACAGCTCTCTAAGCCTCATATGCAATCTTCTTAAATATCTCCTTTAATATTATATCAAATTATTATTTGTTTCTGTAATTTTTTATATTGCAGCATTGTTTATTATCATTAACAATAATCGTATTTTAAGTGTTTCCCTTTTCAGCTGTGTTGTTTATTGTATGTTTTACATTCATTATTCTTTTACCTAACCATTAGTTTTCAAGTTTTCATTTCATGAGTTGAGGCCATACATGAGGCCATTTCATATATATATATATATATATATATATATATATATATATATATATATATATATATATATATATATATATATATATATATATATATATATATATATATGTATATGTATATATATATATATATATATATATATATAATATATATATATATATATACATATAAAATCGAGCTTGCTTTGTCTCATTGAAAACAGGAAAAAATGGTACATATATATTTTTGTAATGTATTATGTTTTAAATTCCATATAATTTTTAAATTTCGCGATGGGACATATATTTGTGCTAGATACTCTGTATTTTATGTGGGTGCCGCTCTTGTGACCTGTGTGTCGCTGTTTAATAACACATTCATATCAGACTCGCTCCGGGGTTCACATTTGCAAGGACAGGGATATTACTCTCCTGTGGTCGTTGTTTATATCATTAAGACGTACTGGGTTTTTTGTGAGATAACCACTGTCACTGTAATTCAAACCTAGGATCCCTTACCAGAGATAAAAACGACTCTGCCAGACTGTCCAGATGAAGTGTCGGTACCATGGCAACCGAGCCGTGCTTAGATACCCGATGTTGCTCACGTCCCCATTGTGCTGCCAACCTACCATTGTCTGCCGCGCATACAACCTTGTCACATTTGTCAATACTGTGACCCAAGCACCGCTGTTGTTATGCCAAGATGGATAACACAAGGCCCCGAGGAGTAAGATGCGAGAGGTGCATGAAGCATATAACAATTACTACATTTACTCATGAAATGAAAATATGGTTTGCTTTAGTAGTAATCGAATTAACAAGTCAGACTTGTCCACAAAACACTGCATTGTTAATAGCGATGTTAATTACACATTCACCCAGCACATTTTTTATAACAATTTCCCAAATTATTCTTCACAAGTATAAATGTTCTTGGTTCTTCTTTAAATTGTTTTAAAAATAACTGATAATTTATCTATAAGGCCTTGAATATATGTTTGGAGACCATGAAATTATTCTAGATATAGGTTTAACCAGTGATACGAGCATATTAAAGTTAATGTGGGAACTACTTTGTTTTATGCCAAAATAGAAATTTTCAAAAAAGTATGTAAAAATGTCAAGAAGATGTCCATTTTCATTTAAAATTTGCAGTGATCTTTTTAAACTATTAATACTTATATGCGATGCGATTTGCGATATAATTCCACATCAGGACGAAAATTACTTCCAAATACAAAATATAACGGGGTTTGGGTCACTTTGGATCCGTTTAACACAGAAAAAGGTGGTGTAGTAATACATTTATCATATCAAAATGTTAAAGAGAAAAAAATTCTGCAGAGTGTGACACCATATAAAAAGGATTGAACAAAACAAAAAACTTTTTAAAAAAGCCCTTACTGTGACCCTCGTGAAACAGATTGTCTATTCCTCCTAAAACACTTAGAGAAAAATATAGTTTAAAAATATCGTCTTTTACCTCCCTTCACATATCTTATTGGCAAACGCTCCTTTCATTCATAAATCTTACAAAAGTAAACCAGAAAATCTGTTTCACCAGGATCACAGTAAATTTTCTTCTGACACTGAAACTGACATCAACACAGCTTTGTACAAACCTTTCCCTGTTGTGTAATCTGCAGAACTAATCTGCTTGTCTTCAGTGTTTGTACCATTTCCCAAAGGGTACATATTCTTTATCTGTCACCAGAGGGCACTCGTTGACGAGGCCTATAAATACCCTTAAAGTAATTCTAACGACGCTGTTACCTCCATATTTCACATAAAATTGTCAAAACCAATTTCAGGTCAACTGACCAGGTTGGCAAAACAGGTGGCCGGACGTGTAAATATTCACATCCTGCAGACCTGACCGTGTTATATGATGAACAGAAAGCATTTACCCGCAGCAACCTTCACGTGTCCGTCCGCCTGCAGCGTGTCAGGGTAGTGATACAAACACAGAAGTTTTGATGAAGGATTTGGTGGAAAATTATCCTAATTTGATGTGTGAGGCATTTGAGCTAAACCATCATGTTACAGACAGACAGACAGACAGACAGACAGACAGGGTTTCTGCCTGTTTCCTGTTTGTTGAACCGATCTTCCATTTGAGCATTTATTTCTAATCCATTTAACATCGAATTGCCGCATTTGAATCCAATAAACATTTCAGAAGATTACACAGGGAATGTCTGCAATTAAATACGACAATCTTGATCTGGCAAAGCTGGTTTTGTGCTTATCACATAGCCGTGTTAAAGGGTCTTCGGAATCTGGTGATGTGTACAGAATCAATAGTGAATTCTAAAGCTGAAGATAAAGGATGCGACTGTTTGACATGGTACACTCCACTTCTATCCGATTCCCAACAAACCCCATAACTCTACTTTTATGAGGCTGTCTCCCTTTTCAATTAGAATGACCCAGGCCACCATAAATAGGCTGAACACGTTATGTGTTAGACCAACAATATCACCCCAAGTCTCTTTTGAATCCACGATCTGAAAGATGAAAAGGTTGATATATTGATGGGTCTTGATGCATTTTGTATAAATAAGTCCATTCAGCAACAAGCTTATATATGGACCAGCACAATTTTCTTCCACGAACAAAAACTCTTAAAACGAGGGAAAGCCTTTAACTATGCAAATATATTTGATTGTACGGATCTAGTTTTGGACTCTATAATGGCAGTATTTGTAGTACCTTACTCCGGGGGATTTGATACATTTTTACATATCAGTTAATGTCATTGTTAACCAGTATCACATCCGTGGATATCACGAAACCATGTTTATGCGATGATGCAAAGGAAAGATCTGTAGTCACTCTTTGAAACGAGTAGGGCATTGAGTTTCATTGACATGACATTGAGTTTATATGACATGATACAGCCTGGAATATCCAGAATTTCTTATAGATATAAACAAAATCAACCATTTTGTTTCTGTAATTGCAGTTCAAGGGAGCTGAACCTGCAGATGGCGTTCCCTGGAGGGATAGACCTGTCAACATTCCAATCAGACTACAAGGAGTCATGCGCATGGCACATCACTAACGTGACGTCAGAAAGGAAAATAATGCCGGCCAATGACACGGACCCGAACTTCATCGTGCTCAGCTTTGATATGAAGTTCAGCAGGAAGATGGTGTTCTCAAGTTATATACTGACCTTGCCTTGCGTGTTTCTGGCTTGCTTGACCATGGTTGTGTTCTGGCTGCCACCAGAGAGGCCGGACAGAACGTCTCTAGGTGAGTCATAGTTGATGTCCCATATTGACCACTGAATGAGTCTCTAGGTGAGTCATAGTTGATGTCTCATATTGACCGCTAAATGAATCTCTAGGTGAGTCATAGTTGATGTCCCATATTGACCGTTAAATGAGTCTCTAGGTGAGTCATAGTTTATGTCTCATATTGTCCATTGAATGAGTTAACGTATCCATACAATTACACATAATAAAATCAGGACAATCATTGTTAATCTTAGTTCAATATTTAAATGATATCTGATCTATCATGTCCAATTAGTAACTGTTTTTAATTTCGATACAGTTAGTAAAATTAGCGATCACTAAAGAATGTAATAGACCAAATCATATGAACATCAATATTTATTTCAGCGATGAGTATTTTCAGCAGTTTCATGGTGTTGCTCTTGATATTGGTGGAAGCAGCGCCACCTACCGCATCTTCCATCCCAACTCTGGGTAAGTACCGTCTTATATCATCATCACACTAGGTTAGATATTGTTCTTTATTTTACACACAGAGGAAGGGTACCATCTTTTCTATCCAAACCTAGCGTGGTATTCTTTATTACTACAAACCATGTAAATGCCTTCTTCGTCTTGTGTAATATCCAATATATTCTACCTCCAGTTAATGCATATATCTCCTCGCGGTATATTCTTGATCAGTATTAACATTATATTGAGTTTATATTTTGTTTTGGGGTGGTGCCCAATTAGTTACAAGGCTCTTATGGAGTTAGTGATAAAGTTCCAGTGAGAGCATTCAGTCTTCAGCATGCAACCGCTTATCTCGGGACAAGCCGGAATAAAGTCTCTTCCTCGGAATCGTCTCATAGGGTCCAGTTTTACAAAAATGTGAAATAAATGGCAAGAGTACAGGGATAACTGAGTTTGTAAGAAGAGCCCGTGAAAACGGATGTGCTTTTCTTCTCGCCACCTAAAAATAGAGGTCAGGAAAATTATAAAGTACCGGAACCGGAAATGAGAAACATGTCTTGTAAATGTCTTGCAAATGTCACAAATGATTTGGCCGCAAACACGATACATTTAAGATCCTGTGAATGCATTCGCGCCTCTACCACATGCAGTCTTTTAATCTCCCACGCTGGTTCCATACCAAAGACTTCCCTGCTAAAGTTGGCTGTGTTCTCTTTAGAGAAAAAATACGTCATGACCAAATTTATTTTACAAATACGCATCATATGCCACACGGCAGAGTTAATGTTTGGTGAGAAAATGCCTTGAATGCACATTCCACTGATCATCTGTATCTAACATATATTGATATTGGGGGTGTCTCCGTTGGTACGACGTCTGTCTCACATGTTAATTGTGTGGGGTTCGAATCCTGGTTGGGAGAGGTACTTCAGTCATGCTGCATGGCAGAAAAGGTGGATATCTGCTGTGGAGTAGTTTCCCATTCCAGCCAGAGCCTTATGACTGGTAATCAAAGGCCATGGTTTGTGTTGTGCCTTTTTCATAAGACGAAGGACAGATCCCCAGTCATTCTTCGAAAGGAGTAGTGCATTGAGTCACGGTGACAGGCTTCTATCTGACTTGATACAGCCCAAACAATACAGAAAAGGTCGTTAAACAAATCAAATTAAATTCCCCACAATCTTCATTTTGTGTTTTATATCTTATTCCCATGAATATATTTCCACCTATAATAGTTTGCATGTAGACAGAATACAATATATATTTCACAGGCTTTAAATTATAAACACCATAATCAAAATATATGGAAATCTATTTTCATCCAAATATAAGGATGTATATTTTCAGCCAATAGACCACTGCTAATGCTATACCGTGAGATTAGAGAGCAAGCTCTGGAAATGCCTCCTCTCAGTATCAAATTCTCTTCTCAAATTCTCTTCTCAGTATATTTGATTTAATGCAAAGAATATTAGTTTTTATGAAACTGTCTGAGAGGTGAAGTCCTGACTGGACAATAACGATTAATCCTGACCTTGAAATGAGCTTTATATACATAAACTATATATATATATATATATATATATATATATATATATTGGTCGTCTCCTATCTGCTCGGGATACTTCCCGTGTTGTGTACCTGATATCCTTAATTTGAAATGCTTGCAAATTTGTGATACTGATCCATGATATGTCCTTGCAGGTGTATACTACTGTTTCAACATGGTCCTCATCATGTTTTCGGTTATTCTCTCATCGATGATGGTTAATATCAACAGAGAAAGTTTGTCAGGCAAAAAGGTCCCAGCTTGGCTTTATTGCGTAAGTATGGCTTGTAATTAGAATGCACGAAGAACCGCCATTATATTCCTTCCTGTCTGTATTAACTACATCACTATATATAATCTTGAAATTATATCGCTCATTATATTGCTAATTAAAAAATGATTTGTTACCAAATTGCAATTTATATGTTATTTATAGTGGGTTGTTGTGAGTATGGTATGCATGTTCGGATTGTTTAATTAACAGATTACCCATGTTTGACGTGTCGCCCACGATCTCTTGCAATGAAAATAAATATCAAAATATGACAAAATATGAAATTACACAATCTTTTGTAAATTGAGAAAGATTTTGACAAATTTCCTAATGTGGCACCTTGACGGTTGCTGTTTTGGTGGCCCATCTGGGAAACCATTCTAAACACCTTTTAGTTAAAAGCAATAGATTCTAAACACTAAAACCTGTTTAAACATCTGATACACATGAGAGTGTATTACCTGTTCTAATATTGTTCTTCGTATTGCAGATTGTTGGTAAGGGGATAGCGACAATATTGTTTCTCAGAAAAGATGCTCCAAAAGTGAAGAAACCGTTAAAACTGGTCAGCGAATCCGAGGAGAAAGCCGGCGGCGAGACACAGCAAAGGATGCTGGGAATTATGTCAGATTGTCCGGGTGAGAGGTTTACTAATGGCGGACCTCAGTCGCCCACCGGTGACACTGAGTGTCATGCTCACAGTCTGGACCTGCAGATGAGACAGCTCAGACATGCCGTGGGCAGGATCGAGGGCAAGGTCAATCTGGACGGCGACAATCAGCAGGAAAGAACACTAAGCACCAAGCAGTGGAAATACGTTGCCCTCGTGTTGGACAGATTCTTTTCCATTTTATATTTCTTCATCATAGTCTTGTCACTTCTTACGTTATTTCCAAGGCCGTTATAACTGTACGTTACGAGTTGAAATGAGAACTGTCATAGACCGTAAAGATGATGTTCTCCTTTATGGAGTCTATATCTGATTTATCCACAAGGTGACGCCACTCTATAGATACAACTTCGGATAACCATTAAGTCATAATAAGTGTGATTGGTGGTCAGTATTTACTATTCAAAATACATGCTCAAGGTTGGCCTCATGGCCAACACACCCGAAGTTTAAATTCCATGATTAAATCTTGAAATCGTCAGCTTTATAGCCTCATTTCAAAGTTTCTTCGTAAACGAATCTGAGCTCCGAAAATCCACTGCATTGTTACATTGATAGTATTGAGAACTCAGAGAGACGCTTGATGAAAAGCGTTGATAACTTTGTGATGGGATGTTCATTTTTTGTTTAACTGGTGCTGCCCTCTTTGTTTCACTTATTCTGGAATATGGAAAGCATATGGTAGAAATAACACAACAGAACATCTGGACTGCAAACGTATCAAAATATATGTACAAGAGAAAGGTAGAGTAAAGAGAAATGCCCTACTCTATTTTCCATTTTCAACTTTGAGAACGAAGGAGCCAACATGATATCTGGAAAATCAATTTCTGGAATATATTTTTTCCTGATATTCTATCTGCACGAAAATATGATTAGGTTAAAACGAGACTGCCTCCAGTCTGGAACCCGACCCATATCATGATTCTATTCTTGCTTGTAGGATTGGGACTGAGCCCAGTCTAGATTGACTCCAGAATGAGGCTGGTACTTAATGGTCTTACAAAGAAACACGTCGGTCAAATTTAACCAGACTATTGCTACAGGAGTAGACAATAAACAAGAATAAACTGTATAATGTGCTCATTTTTCTAGACTGTACATGATGGACATCTTGGCATATTTGTTGTATCATATATATTCAACATTGATGGTGATAATGGAAGAATGTAATACATGCATGATAGCATAATCATTAGTCTCCCCACTCCCAAATATAATTGACAGTTCCTTTGTGTAAATAATCAAATTAACTCAAACTCATATTTAACCATTTTGGGCGATAATGATTAGATAATTGATCAGCAATGAACATATTTGAACGATATTTGCACAATTAATTGATTTGGGAATAAAGAACATAATTGGGTATGGAATAATAGGTCTTATTCAACCATGTGGTGATAGTTGCATCCCTGGGCCTATATATATATTATCCCCTCTATATACTATAACCAGCTCTCACAGAACATGTAAATACACTTTGATGGGGTGACACATGGGGTTGGGGGAAGGTTTATATTAGTGAAATCCTGGTGAATGCTTTGATAATTTAACACTAATCTTGGGGTTGGGAATTCACTTAATTTCCAGCATGATATTAATAAAGGGAAGCAGTTTGCTCTTGTCCAACTCAATGCAATTAAAGAGCGCATTACATTTCCATTCATATTGGCCCAACGAACACAGTGTGGAGAGCATTGGGTCTGTGCCTTATTTGGTTTTATGTTTGATTAGTGGAGGACGGGGGTGTGGTGGGTTCGACTCCCGCTGCTGGCAGTAATATTTTGACACTGGTTAACATTAACTTGATATGGCCATTGTTGCTGAAAGGGTCGTAATAACCCCATTTCACAATTTATCGTTTAAGTAAACACACATACATACACAAATTCAATAATCAACTTTAAACAGTCACCCACGTGGAGCAACTCTATGTAACCATGGTAACTAAGGAGGAGGGGTTATGTGTGTGTATTTTACCTGTATATAAAAGTCATGATCAGAAGATTATATCAATTATTGTCCAATGATACAAGTATGTAAATATATCAGGTAAATAATAAAAAGTAATAAAATGTTTTCTGCCTTGAATATGAATATTTCGTGATTTAATAATAATAATGATAATAATAATAAAATTTCTATAGCGCTGATACCAGATAAATCTGTTCATAGTGCTGTTTTCAGAACATGTTTTCTGAAAGGATATGTTTTCAGTCTACTCTTCAAAGAGTCAACTGAGATACTAGTCCTGATGTGACTAGGGAGGGCACTCCATAACTTCGGGCTAATGGAAGAAAAGGCTCTATTGCCTACAGTTTTTAGGCGAGTCCTAGGAACACATAGGTAAGTGCCGTCTTTAGATCTAAGGCATCTGTCGCCCTGTTTCACCTGAAATAAGTCACGTAAGTAAGGGGATGCCTTACCATTTAGCACCTTCCATGTCATAAGGAGAATTTTGAAGTCAATTCTAGCATGCACAGGCAGCCAGTGTACTTCTCTCAGTTTCTCAGATATATGATCAAATTTCCCATTCTTTCCTACCACACGAGCTGCAGAGTTCTGCACGTATTGCAACTTTTTGATGTGTGATTTTGGAAGGCCAGCAAGGAGGCCATTTCCATAGTCCAGAGTAGAAGTAACAAACGCATGGGTCAGAGTTATAGCTGTCTTCTCGTCTAGACAGTGTCTGATGGCAGATAGATTTCTGATATGGTAGTACCCATTTTTAGCCAATATTGTTATCTGTACCTTCATATCCGTATTGAAGTCAAAGGTGATGCCAAGGTCAACCACCGAGGCAGTGGGTGATATGTTAGAATCACTGGATATGAGGAAGGCCCCGACTTCATTGACACACTGTTCGAGATTATGCTTGCTAACGTCAGTATTTTGGGTGGAGGGGTGATCAACAGGAATGTCAATTTGCATGTTGTCTGCATAGATGTGGTAGTTAAGGCTCAATTTGGCTAGAATGTCAGCCAGTGGAGACATGTAGATGGTGAAAAGAATCAGCCCTAGGACAGAGCCTTGAGAGGGACTCCATACCTAATAGGTTTAAGAGAGGACCTATGACGCCCGACCTTGACACATTGCCTTCTGTCACACAGGTAAGATTTGATCCAGGCAAGGGCAGGACCTGTGACGTTACATCGTGATTCAAGTCTATAAAATAATAATTGATGGTCAATAGTATCAAATGCAGCAGACAGGTCTAGCAAAAGTAAAACAACTGATTTTCTCCCATCCAAATGATGAAGAATGTCATTTAGCCCCCTGAGTAGAGTCATTTAGCCCCCTGAGTAGAGTCATTTAGCCTCCTGAGTAGAGTCATTTAGCCCCCTGAGTAGAGTCATTTAGCCCCCTGAGTAGAGTCATTTAGCCCCCTGAGTAGAGTCATTTAGCCCCCTTAGTAGAGTCATTTAGCCCCCTGAGTAGAGTCATTTAGCCCCCTGAGTAGAGTCATTTAGCCCCCTGAGTAGAGTCATTTAGCAGCCTGAGTAGAGTCATTTAGCCTCCTGAGTAGAGTCATTTAGCCCCCTGAGTAGAGTCATTTAGCCCCCTTAGTAGAGTCATTTAGCCTCCTGAGTAGATTTAGCCTCCTGAGTAGAGTCATTTAGCCCCCTGAGTAGAGTCATTTAGCCCCCTGAGTAGAGTCATTTAGCCTCCTGAGTAGAGTCATTTAGCCCCCTGAGTAGAGTCATTTAGCCCCCTGAGTAGAGTCATTTAGCCCCCTGAGTAGAGTCATTTAGCCCCCTGAGTAGAGTCATTTAGCCCCCTGAGTAGAGTCATTTAGCCCCCTGAGTAGAGTCATTTAGCCCCCTGAGTAGAGTCTGCGCTGTGATACTCTTTGTAGGCTGATTGGAATTTGCCAGTAAGTCCGTTACCTACTAGGTGTGATATCAATTGGTCAGTGACCAATGTCTCGGTGAGCTTGGAAAGGTTTGAGACGGGTCTGTAGTTTTTTCATGAGTTCTAGACCTAGTTTTTTGAGAAGGGGCTTAATTATAGCAATTTTCATGTTTTCAGAGACTGTTAAGAACTTATTGATGATGGCAGTAATAATAGGTAAATGGTCATCAAGGAGGTCAAACAACAGCCTAGCCGGAATGGGGTCAAGCTCACATGACTTCTTAGCCGCCTTCCTAACCAATTTACGCACTTGAATAACCATAAGGGGCTCAAATCTATCCAAATTTGAAAAGTTAGGGTTGGGTATGGGGCTATTGTTCGTAGTGTCACCTGGTGGTAGATTCGTGCTATTTGAGGTCTCGTCCAGGTTATTGACTCAATTTTGTCGACAATGAAGTCATTAAACTTCTCGGCTTGAGAGGTTTCGTAGTCGGTTTGGGGCATAGGTGTCTCCTTGGTATTATGCATGACCATATCTATGACTTTAAAAAGTTTTTTGGGGTCATGTTTGTTTTCATTAACCAAATTGGAGAAGTAGTTAGATTGCGAGGATTTCAATAAAAAGTTATACTTGTTTCTCTGAATGTTGCACAATGTGAAGTCCTGTTCTATTCATTTTTCTCTCAAGCCTCCTCTTGAGAGACCTTATTATGATTATCCATCCACGGTACTGGCTTATGTTTTGACGCGTTAGCAGTCTTCAGAGGCATGTTTATCCATTAGGGATGTAAGCGTTTTGTCATGTAGGGATAAGTGATCCCATCTTGATGTTTGATGAGTGATGGATTTAATATCATCCATAAGGGCTTCTAAATCCCTCTCCCTGTAATTTCTGTAACTGATGGGTTTTTTAGGAGGTTTGGGAGGAAACATGTCCAGGCTCAAGAGGATCATTTTATGGTCAGATATGTAGTCATCGACCATATGACTATTTTGTTAATGTAATAATTAAATCAAGAGTATTTCCCAGTCTGTGGGTTGGTTTATCGATCCATTGATTCATATCAAAGGTTGATAGGATGTCATTAAATTTAAGGACATCAGGTTTCGTTGGTTTATTTATACGAAAGTTGTAATCGCCCAAAAAAATAACCTCATTATTACACGAACCATAGTGGGCAACTAATAGTGTGAATTCATCATAGAATTCAGAATAGGTGTATTTATTTCCACCAGATGGCTCTGGTCTGTATATTGTAACAAAGGTTACATGCTTATCCTTGACTTGGAGAGAAGCCTCCATCAGCTCCATTGTACTGACATGTGGTGGATTTAGCCTGTTTGTCAGAAAAGGGAGTTCACATTTATGTAGGAGACCTAGGCCTCCTCCCGTACGTCCTTTCCTGGGGAAAGAGTGAAATTTAAGAGCATCATCCTCTAGTTCACTAATAATTCTATCATCGTCATATTCATGGAGCCATGTCTCTGTCATGAATGAGTCATGTAGATTATTTTCAACAAAGTAATCTTTTACTACAAGAATTGCTTTGAACATTGCATGAACCAATCTGAATGTGTTTACATGGTTTGTTTTTTTATTTGTTATATATAACTCGTTTTGTTTTATTTCTTTCTGATTCATGTGCGGGTGTGACATTGTTCTCAGCTAGCATTAAGGTCACCCGCCATGAGTGAGTTGTGCGAGTCGGAAAGAGCCACCAAGTGGTGGATACTTGAACCTCATTTTGCCACCCCCACTAGAACAGATACGCATTGTATTTTTTTGACTTTTTTCTTCAATTCATTTGGCGATAGAATTAATTTTATCTTTGTAGATATAATCTTAAGTTTTTTCTTTATGTTATTTATTAGTGCCATGTTAGATAAATTTTCACTAGGAGCACATGTTACAGCCGTGTCCATATTAATAGTTATTATGTGGGGGCCATAGATGTTCAAAATTATAAATGATTATTCCATCGTCAGGGTGTTCATAGGCATTGTTTCTGACAAAATGCGGGTTGCGTGCATGAAGTGATATTGTGGCTCATGCATTAATGAGTTTGAGTAGTGAATTGAGAATTATTATTATTTGATGATTTTATATAGATAGAAATAATGAGATTGCAGGTTTTATATGACACATAGGTCTTTTCTTATTGTGATATGGGTCAGGTTTGCATCCATATTACATGGAAGAATAATATTTACAGAACGGACATTTCTCAGACATTCATAAATATCAAATTCTTTATTACTGTTTAGTACATCTGTATATGTGATTTTCACTCAAGGTATTCCAAAACACATCACACTCAATCGTCAAATATATTGGTTTCAACATCTCAGGAGAAAAGAAAGTTTATAATTTCAGAATAATTTTTCTTTTGTTGACAGCTGTCTTAGTTTTGAAAATATGATACAAACTGCATGTTCTCCCTACTTAAGATTGTTTATGTGCCTGACTCCTCCCAAGTCTTTCTTTCTACCTAAAACCAGTGGTGCCCCCTACAATGAGTGATAATTCGTAGTATACAGAACGCAAGAATACACGTCATTTTTCACTTTTGACACTGATAAGTTTTCCTTTCATAAGACTTTATAACTAGGATTGTTGGTGAGGATTGTTTAAAGCTATGCCAGTGTGGACTGGATACCAATATAATTACTTGGGCAGTGATGACGGGTAATATAGTTCTACAAGGAAGTCAAGAAGGAGTTGGGTCCGACTCACATGATTTACTTGTGGCATTCTTGATAACTTAGTTTTTCCTCAGTATCAATACAATCCAGAATGTAGTGATATAATTCCCAGAGTTTCTTTAGTTGTATTGTCTGTCTCTGTCCATCTTTTTGCATAAATCAAGTTGTAAATCGAGGAAACAAACATTGAATTTCTTTAAAGGGTGGAAATGTTATCTGAGTCCGGATTAAAATCGTGACATATTAAGTGCTTTAAATAATGATAGATAATCATCATGATATTGTAATTCTATGATATTGGCTATGAAACAATTTATTTCCATCTTTCAAACATTCTGACTAATGCTTTATTGTGGAGTAATAATCATAATCAGAATGTCTCTCATTACAAACCCCTGTATCATCTGTCGCACCCCTTTTCACAATGTTTTCTGCTGATATTGGGCTTGGTGACGTGATGGTCTTGAGAACCCTCTTTAGATTGGTTTATCACATGATTTAGCACATTTTGCTAAATTATGTGATTATGAGATTTCTGTCGGTGAAAGTGACTATTTGTTAGATAATAATGGTGTTAGTGTACAATTTGGCACCTCATGGCACCAATTACATCTAATCTTGTCATTTCATGTAGATTTCTTATCACAAATTATTTGTTTGATGAATAAACTTGATTAATCCATGTGATCTTATCCATGAGTAGCAAACTAACAGAGTTAGCTAACTTATTTTAAAATAACTTATGTTAGTTATTATCTTAAAAATAAGTTATTTATTCCGTTCAAATATATGGCTTTTTCGAATGACCTTGATTCCTTCGATTAAAATCGCTCTTTTATGTGTAGTGTAGTATATAAATTGGCTTGCCAGTGTAAAGCATGTAAAGAATTGAATGGTGTTAATGAGATCTTTCATGAGCACATAAAACTGACTGAAAAGATCACTCGTCAACAGACATTTTTTTCTGTTTTTGTGTCATCTCCAAAACATCTCAAGTTCAAAGCCAAATTATTGCTCATGAAGGCCTTAAAAATAAAATTTAAAGGTTAAAATTATGAAAAGAATGCCAATAAAAATCAACCAGGAAATTAATATCTCACAATCTAATCTAAAAGTTGACCAATTACAATTAGTCTCAAATCTGAATGGTACCATCAACCTCACTTATTGTTTTGCTTTCAGAAAAAGAGTGTTACTGCTATTTGATTGAAAAATACACTTGGTCCATACATCTGTGTTGAATGAGTGACATTCACAACGGTTTTCTCCAATACCGTAGTTTGTCTGCCCGTTGCAAGGTAGCGCCACATCAAATATTACTATAAATAGCACGGACGGTGACCTACTTGCACTCGTCACATGCCCGACGATGGTCATTTTGTTCCGACATATTGAACTTGAAAAAATGGTCTTGTGAAGATATCAACATTCTCATCAGGTGAGTTATAATGATCATAATTTTATTGGAAGCTTGTACCTCCACAACCTGAAGACTAGATGCAAATTATCTGTTGGTTAGCTAGATCAGTATTCAGCCATTTGTCACCTGTCTCACCGACTGACCACCGACTTGGCTCAGCTGTGTCTGGAAACTGTGACATTTCCTGAGAAAAAGCTTCTCTGTCTATTTTATTTTTGGCTCTTTGCTGTCACCCAGTTCTGTGTCATTGCCTGTCCAGGATTCTTTGCTATTTCCCCCTCTTTTTGGGTGTTTTGACTCAGGGGTTCATATAAGAATTGAACTGAAACAGAAGGTGGCTTGATGGGCTGGGAACAGAAAAATAAATCCCTGACACTGTCATGTGACAATCTCTGCACTTAATAAGGTCAAAGTCCATTTGTTTGTTGTAACCCTATTACATATGTCAACAGAGGCAAAGAACTGTGTCACTGTTGTTAACAATATTAATGTCAGTATAATTATCACTCTAACTCCAATTGGGACATTTGATCACAAAAATTAAATAGCATAACCAAATAAGGTCACGGGGGGACATTGCATGACCCCATTGCATGACCCCATCTGATATTTGGTATAAGGTAGACTCAAGCCTTTTTTCCTATCTGTTAAACTTTGTTGCAGATCCCTATATTTCTGACCAATTTGGGCGTTTTTTTCCCCATCAATCTGTATTTATGAACATGATGAAAATGTTGATCACCACATTGTTTAGCATTACTCCCCAGTCATTAAATATTATCAAAAATTCTACAAAACAAATGATATTTAAACAAATTATTTGTTAGAAGTGTTAAGGAAATATATGACTCTCACAATGATGTATTTTTTCTTTAACCCCTAAGGGACTATCTAAATATGTTGACTGGCAGGACTAACCAATTTTTTTCTGGACTAGTGTATCTACATACTAAATTAATAAAATTTATAACCATGGTTATTCAATATGCTTAATGAAGTGCTGGGGTCAAAAGTTCATGATCCACTCAGTCTGACGTCATTATCATGATTACATTGTAACAAGTTGCAGCCTTTCAGAAAAATGACTTCATCAAGCCAGAATAATGGGGACGTCAACGTCCCTCCCATCCGTTACCGGTGGTGGACGTTGCCGTCCGTCCCGTCCGTTAATGATATTTACATGTGTATCTCTGCTCATTTTCAGAGTTTCTGATATTCATTGTTATTCAACTAAAGAATACTGACAATGCCTGCAAATTGTTAACTGAATTCTGATCTTTTTTCATTTTAAGAATAAAATATTGAAATAGGGAATTAATGCCTGCAAAATCTAAAGAAAAGGATACAAAGTCATATAGAGACTGAATAAAATACATGAAAATATATTAACTGTGAATTCTCTTCTTTTTTTCAAAGATATAAAAATGAGGGTTAAAGTGCCTTCAAAGTCTTCAGTAAAGAACACAAAAAAGCCAAAAGAAGGGATAGCGCCAAAGAAGAAGCGAGTGTTACACCCGGCGCAGGAGATCCTCCCGCCGTGTAAGGTGTGTGGCGGGAAAGCTTCCGGACTGCACTTTGGCGCCATCACCTGTGAATCCTGCAAGGTAATCTGTGATACACTATCAGAACGAAAACATGGACAAATCTTAAGTTAATCTTTTCAAAGAGAAGGGCATTGTGTCATGGTAAAAGGCCTCTATCTGACACGACACAGCCTAAACAGTGCTGAAAAGGTTGTTAATACAAACAAATCAAAGTTATTGAAACAGATTTTTGGCCCTATCTGATTAATGTAGTTCTGTCACTCTAATTACCAAATCTAATATCAGTTTAGAAAAATCGAGCTTATTCAAACTCATTAAATAATATCAACTGTTCAGTTTATTGAAGGTGTTTTTCCTGCGAGCTTTAAGTCGCAAGCAGCTCTCACTCTAGCAAGTTTATTCAGACCAGATAAAAGATGTAAACTGTTCAATTTATTGCAGGTGTTTTTCCGTCGAGCTCTGAGTCGAGACAAGGAGTATAAATGCAGTCGCAAGCAGCAGTGTAAGATTGTGCCGGGACGCAGGGTTTCCTGTTCCTTCTGCCGCCAGAAAAAATGCCTCCACATTGGCATGTCTAAAGAGAGTGAGTCGTTTCTCTCTTGATTAACTTTGAGTCGCAGCCAAACATCTAATCACAGAACTTTGCATATTTTTAACCATAAAATATCAGGCATTGTCATCATATGACATCCTATGGTCAAGCACTGATGTTATGTGGGAATGTACATGGTATGTTATGGTCATGTACATGTAGAGGCCCAGTGTGACCTAATTTGGTCATGTACATGTAGAGGCCCAGTGTGACCTAATTTGGTCATGTACATGTAGAGGCCCAGTGTGACCTAATTTGATCATGTACATGTAGAGGCCCAGTGTGACCTAATTTGGTCATGTACATGTAGAGGCCCAGTGTGACCTAATTTGGTCATGTACATGTAGAGGCCCAGTGTGACCTAATTTGGTCATGTACATGTAGAGGCTCAGTGTGACCTAATTTGGTCATGTACATGTAGAGGCCCAGTGTGACCTAATTTGGTCATGTACATGTAGAGGCCCAGTGTGACCTAATTTGGTCATGTACATGTAGAGGCCCAGTGTGACCTAATTTGGTCATGTACATGTAGAGGCTCAGTGTGACCTAATTTGGTCATGTACACAAATTGTATGACTGTTCATTTTAAAGTCATATTACTATTGACCATGATATTGGTCTGACTTAATTGCATGTCTACAATACACCTGCATATATGACAGATTTTAACACACCAGGTGGCAGCAGGGTCCACTTGAGATGTGAGAATTAATAAGATTTTGTACCAACTTCACATTGTGTTTGTATAGGCCGATTGCCGCTCTCCATGTTGTTGTTTTTTTTTTCCATTGAAAAGTACACACAACGGAACTGTACAACTTTACCAGAACCAGAACTGTACAACTCTTCTATATTTAATCATTGGTCAGAGATATTGATAGGGGGCCTATTGTGTGAAGCTAACAATGCCACATTTGACCAGTTGTTGTGTAGTTAAAATAAATGGCAAAGGTGTCTAAATATATAAGAATGCAATCTCACTCACTACAGCCTGAAATATTAATAAAGTAACCACAAGAACATCATGAAAAAGTGAAGAATGAGAACATCATTTTGAGACGTTCCAAGTCTGCACTGTTCAGAATTCAGTGGAATTTTAGTTGGTAGAACTTTTGTGATCAGAAAATTTGTTTTATATTGCAGGTGTCCGGTTCGGGAGGTACACACTGGAACAAAGGAGAGACTGTATATTAGAAGCTAAAGGAATAAAAGATAAAGACAAAGAAAATGAAACAAATCCAGCAAAAGTTGTATCAGAAGAAAGAGATATTCAGTATGAAGCAGAAAAGAGAGAGAAGGAACTTGAAGAAACTGTGCTACAAATTTGTGGAATACACAACAAGTATTCGCTTCTGACCCAAGACTTCCTGGCCACCCTGCCGGCGAGGGAAGCCAAGCACATTGTAAGTACCCAGCACATATCGAACATTTACAACATTGCACAAATTATATGGCAAAGAAATCATCTTGCATTTGCATTTTAAGCTATGCATAGCATAGTTTCTGCAGTGAGTTGGGAGAGGGGGTGATTTTCCTTTCAATCTGTCTTTCCGTCAGTGCACGTGCACTTAACAGACTGCAGTACAGAGTTAAAGAGCCTGGTCTTTAGGTCAGAGATGCAATGTATATAGTATTAAGGAATCTGGCCATAGCCATGTCTACTATTATTGCTGACTCCACAGATTTTTACATTACCTTTTCTGACATTTTGCAATTTGTCACAGGGTATCTAAAATCCTCTTGCTTGATTGATTTGCTTGTCAATGATAATTTTTATACTTTTTTGAAAAACATCTGCTGTACATATATGTGATTGTGTAAATAACAGCATAACATTGTTTTGTCTTTGCTGAATCTTTCTTGATTCTGCAGGAACTTAAGAAGGTGCGGGAGAAAGTGTTTGGGCCGATGAAGCCCGTGTCTGGAGATACGTACCATGAGGTGTACCGGAGCACCGGCCTCGACGTGGATAACCGGAGAGAAACAATCAACCAATGTATGTCACAAACAGACAATGAACATCTGACCTACATTGCCTTTGCCAAGGATCTTCCAGGGTTCAAAGATGTTCCTCTGAATGATCAAATGACTCTTATCAGAGGTTGGTATATGTTATCATGTCAACCACAATTCTCACTGCTCTCGTGGGCCATGCTGCCACCTGGTGTGCAAAGTTCTGTCACTCATTGGGGAACTTTGTAGACATGCAAGCTTTGCTCAAATTAGGAATAAACTAGGAATGTCACATCTATTAACCTATCCCAGCATGCATTTTACATAGCACAAGAGACACCTGGTGGATCACAATTGTTGAAACTCGAGCAGTGAGAATTATCCATAGATATTGAAAAGAAAGAATATTCTTAAATAAAAATGAGTAGGTATGAGATTATGATCCTTTGGTGGTTTTCATGAACTAGAAGTACATGTATGTATTAATGGGCTGAGAACAATTAATATGTACAAATTGTCTCATACTTCCTTTCTAGAAAATTCTCTAATTAATTTTCCATCGTCATGTTCTTAATTTATGTAAAAATGTTTTCCTTTACGGCTATTTCACAATCAGGCGTACACTTGGGCAGCCACTTTGGGTGAAAAGTGAACATATTTGTATTAGCTCACCAACTTGATTAATTGATTGCCACATGCCTTGGGCATATGCAGCAAAAATACTGGAGCACAAACTGTCTTATTTGTCTCAATAATGTCAAATTTGTATTTATACGTTACAGTTACACTACAGTTTTAACTGTCCAAAATTTGTATAACAAATTCCTCAAGACATATGCTAATTTGACAGACTCATTTGCACACTTACATGTAACCAAGCCCCCACTGATACAAAATATATCACTCAGAAATATTGATATTCATTCTTATATCTTTTGTTTATCCTTATTCCAAAACACATAAGTCACAAACAATAAGACAAATTTAATTCAAATGCAAACATTGAATTTATTTTTAAATTCAAGACATCAAGTGAACAAAACAGAATGTATTTTGTCATAAGTGAGGTGTCCACTAACAATACACCTCGAAACTCTGATCATTTAGTAGTATTTTCCCATGAAATATTACAGAACAAATACCAACCTTTAGGGGGTACGGACACTACACAATCCAACCAAAAGTACCATTTTATTAACTATGTGTATTTTGCTCTATATTCATATCCAATGTTTGGAATCAGGTACAACATTATGCTTGCATATATATTGAACCTATCTGAAAAAAATGTTCTGTGAAATGCACAATTATTTTGGGTCTTAATCACATGACTTGACTTCATTTAAATGACCACTTAATGAATCCATTATATTTGAGGCCATCTGTAGCTTCCTATTTGTTCTCTCAGATGGAACAACTCCTTGTGTCTCCAAGATTGGTCTTGTTGTTGGGGAGTCAACAAGTTTCTGGAGAACCTTGGCTCGTTTTTGTGGTGTTTTTGGCAACTGTTCCTTAGCTTTTCTCACGGCACTTCTTTCACAAGAGGGATAGGAAAATGGTGGGGTCTCTTCTGATTCATTTTCAGTGTCACTTTCATTCTCATTCAACTTTATTCTCATCCTCCACTTCTGAACACGGAGGACTTCTTTCTCCTTTTCTGTTTTCTTCACCTTTTCCTTCAGTGCTTCATCATATTTTCTCTTCCTATCCTTTTTTTTTGATTCACGACTCTTTGCAGCTGTTTCTCTCCTTGATTCAAAAGAGTCTCCATTCTGATTTTCTTCTTTGCTCGGAATTTTCTCATTTCTAGTTTCTTTTTTCTCTGTGTGTTTTCATCTTCCTGGGATGGGTTTGCAGGTACCTTTTCGTGGCATTTCTACTTTCGTTCTTCCTTTCTCTGTCTTTTCTCCTAACCTCAGCCAGTCTTTCAGGATTTTGACGCTGGTTTGCTTTCTGTCTTCTTTTCTTCAGGGTATTTTTACTGACTTGTGGAATTACTCCATCTTTAGGCCCAATCACTGCAATAGAATAACATTAATTAAGTTGGTAAAGAAATCAAAAGAGGCCTCCCTGTCTGCTTGTAATTTCTAAAAAAACTACATCTTGGATGGTGCAAGCAGCTTGTGCTCGGGATGCTGGCCAATATGAAATCTTGAGATTGTAAATGTTTCTTCCAGTTCCTTCATCTCCCATGTTTATATGATGATTACTCTGTTAAAATGCTACCACAGGACCATCCATGGGTTCACCTACAACAGAAAACAGGTCATTTAGCAATACAGTTCCCCATATCTTGCAGATAATGTCATATGATAATAACCTGTAGTGTCCGTACCCCTACATTTCAGAAGCATCTTTCTTACAATATAGTCTTCATAATACATCTGTTGTTATTTGTTAATTGTAGTATGCAATTTTTATGTCTATTCATTCTCATAATAGACAGGTAATAATCATAGTGGAGAATATATATTGTTCAGTCAATCAAAATATGGACATCTAGATCAATTTTGTTATCAGATTTCGGAAGTGTGAGAAAACAAATCTATCTGATTATTGTTTTTCATTTAAATTTGAATGTAATTAATATTACATGATGCCAGATAGATTTCATCTGCATATTACATGTAAAAGTTTGATACTAGTATAAGATAATATATTCCTACTGACAGGGGTACGGACACTACAAGGGGGTACGGACACTACATTTGATGGTGAATTGTGATATATTTTTTTATAGCTTTACAATATAACCTGAGTTAGTATCATATTAATGTATGACAAATGCCCCCATAAATATCTGAGTTTGATGAATTTATATGTTTGTAAACAAGAGAAATATCAGGGGGGGTACGGACACTACAGATTTTTCCGGAAAATTAAAGCTTCATTTCTAGCAGAAAATTGTCATATACAGATTATTGATAAGAATGTATAACTTCCTAATTTTTCAAAACGTGGGTATATAATTACATAATGAGATAAATTATTATTATTTTATTAGTATAACACAACATTAAGGCTGCAAGAATATTCAACTTAAATTTTTAACAAAATCCGTAACGATGGAGTAATTTCAGAAAAAAATGTTGATATTTTTACGGATCTTGCAGAATCTCTTGAAGTGACCTACAAAAGTTACAAAACAAGTTTGCTTACCTTTATAGACTATAAAACAGCAGTTGTTCTTGTTTCTTCCTTAAATTTTTTCTGGGGTTGATTGTTTGAAAAATCAAGTGGCTGCTCGTAACGACAAAAAAACACCATTTTGATGCATGTCAAACCCTTGTATTTCGCGAATAATTCACCGATTTCCAAATTTTTTTAAAATTTTCTTCAGAAACTTGTACTTCTCCACATACACCAATACAAGCAGCTATAAACCCTTTCATTTTAATGCAAATTGCTCGTAACGAATGAAACGTTCAAAGTGTACACTTGATTGTGAAATAGCCGTTTACTATTAAGAAAAGAAACAATTTAAACTCAGTTTGATTATACTTCTGTAATTTATTTTAAGCTGATAACATGAAATTTATGTAATTTTGTTACAATGATTTTGTTGAAGGAAATCGGTTTAGTTGGTGGCTGCTGTCGATTTTACCGGCTGTAAACACAGATGATATGGTATTCACATGTCCTTCTTGTGGAATGACCTTTGACCTTGACGAACTCTGCACATACTTTGGGAAGGAATTTATTATGGACAGTATCCGAATAATCAACATTGTGAAAAACCTTGAAATAACAAATGAAGAGACTGCATTACTCAAAGCCATAACTGTGTTATCTTCAGGTGAGTTGGTTACTGTGTTATCTTCAGGTGAGTTGGTTACTTTGTTATCTTCAGGTGAGTTGGTTACTGTTGTTTCAGGTGAGTTGGTTACTGTGTTATCTTCAGGTGAGTTGGTTACTGTGTTATCTTCAGGTGAGTTGGTTACTGTGTTATCTTCAGGTGAGTTGGTTACTTTGTTATCTTCAGGTGAGTTGGTTACTTTGTTATCTTCAGGTGAGTTGGTTACTGTGTTATCTTCAGGTGAGTTGGTTACTGTGTTATCTTCAGGTGAGTTGGTTACTTTATCTTCAGGTGAGTTGGTTACTTTGTTATCTTTAGGTGAGTTGGTTACTGTGTTATCTTCAGGTGAGTTGGTTACTTTGTTATCTTCAGGTGAGTTGGTTACTGTGTTATCTTCAGGTGAGTTGGTTACTTTGTTATCTTCAGGTGAGTTATTTTCTTCAGGTGAATTGGTTTCTGTGTTACCCATATCTAAGGATTATTTATATTAACATGGTTATTATCAGTTACATCAATATGACTCATTTGTTCACTTCTTTTAAAAATTAAATAGATACATTTAGCAAGATTCTGAATTATGATATTTACATATATCTGACGACATATATCTGATATCTATTGCCCATCCCTCTCTCAATCTGATATCCATTGCCCATCCCTCTCTGAATCTGATATCCATTGCCCATCCCTCTCTGAATCTGATCTCCATTGCCCATCCTCCTCTGAATCTGATATCCATTGCCCATCCCTCTCTGAATCTGATATCCATTGCCCATCCCTCCCTGAATCTGATATCCATTGCCCATCCCTCTCTCAATCTGATATCCATTGCCCATCCCTCTCTCAATCTGATATCCATTGCCCATCCCTCCCTGAATCTGATATCCATTGCCCATCCCTCTCTCAATCTGATATCCATTGCCCATCCCTCTCTCAATCTGATATCCATTGCCCATCCCTCTCTCAATCTGATATCCATTGCCCATCCCTCTCTCAATCTGATATCCATTGCCCATCCCTCTCTCAATCTGATATCCATTGCCCATCCCTTTCTGAATCTGATATCCATTGCCCATCCCTCTCTCAATCTGATATTCATTGCCCATCCCTCTCTCAATCTGATATCCATTGCCCATCCCTCTCTCAATCTGATATCCATTGCCCATCCCTCTCTCAATCTGATATCCATTGCCCATCCCTCTCTTAATCTGATATTCATTGTCCATCCCTCCCTGAATCTGATATCCATTGCCCATCCCCCTCTGAATCTGATATCCATTGCCCATCCCTCTCTCAATCTGATATCCATTGCCCATCCCTCTCTGAAGCTGATATCCATTGCCCATCCCTCTCTGAAGCTGATATCCATTGCCCATCCCTCTCTGAATCTGATATCCATTGCCCATCCCTCTCTGAATCTGATATCCATTGCCCATCCCTCTCTGAATCTGATATCCATTGCCCATCCCTCTCTGAATCTGATATCCATTGCCCATCCCTCTCTGAATCTGATCTCCATTGCCCATCCTCCTCTGAATCTGATATCCATTGCCCATCCCTCTCTGAAGCTGATATCCCTTGCCCATCCCTCTCTCAATCTGATATCCCTTGCCCATCCCTCTCTCAATCTGATATCCATTGCCCATCCCTCTCTCAATCTGATATCCATTGCCCATCCCTCTCTCAATCTTAAATACTTCAGCCTGTTCAAGCAATATTTTTTCTTCCATTTCAGATGACCTTCCCAAGGATATCAGTATGAAGGAGAAAGTGGATGAACAGCAGGAATTACTATTAGAAGCTCTCATCTACCACATCAATAAAACCCGACCCAAGGAGGAACATAAAGTGGCCAAGATCATGGACGCCTTAATAGAGGCACGCTGTGCCAGACACGAATACAAGAAAACCAGGACCACTTGGTTTGATCTCTGGCCTGACCTGGATTACACGCCGCTATGCTTAGAACTGGTCAGTTGTGAAGTGTAGGCCTGTGTGTGCAAAACAGTTATTGAAAATTTGGATTTTATGAGATTTGGATGGGCATGTGAATGGATCAAGCATTTACGGGGAAATGTAATTCAATTGATATTACCAAGATTAGGATTTGTGTTCAGGATAGCACAGTATTAATTGTATTTTTATTTTTTATTTTTTTTTGATAATTTCATAGTTATTCAGATCTCAGCACTTCATATTTTCACTATTTGATGGTCTGAATACCATATAAAGTTACTTTTCATTCAACCGATTGCAGAAAAAAATCTACAAATGTGTAGCATGTTAACGTGGTGCCTGGTATGTGGCTCAGTGGTAAGATGTCTGCCTCTCCTGCCCACACCCAGAGTTTATTCCTAAATAATAGATGAATGAAAATGATGGGATTCTTCTCATTCATTGAGTTGTCATTTGGAGCCTTTCTCTTTATGTTAGAAACTAGAGAAATCATGCAGAAACCCTGTATGTAAAATATTGTCTAATATTGATGATATGTAATGAAAAGATATGTAGGAGGAAAAATAGAGATTCAAAACTCTACTCTAAAAGGCCATCAATGAAGTGAAATTGTGATTTTCTTCTCCAGCACATGACTGTAAATTCTTGATATTTAAGTCAACACAAGCTGACTTTTTTTCATGAGGTTTGTTCCTGTAGGCAGGTGATACATTTCACAAGACTGCTAAAGACAAGTCTTGGCATACAGTCTGGGCGAAATACCTTTTAGGGTAGTAGACAATTGGGCTAGTAAGTCGAGATTTGTAGCAGCCTGAATCAAAGTGTACTGGACTGAACTACGGAACTACAGTTCTGTACTTGGTTAACGCAATTCATATTGAGTAAGTTTTATTAGATGACGAAAGAACATTTTTGCCAATACTTGAAAAATCATGATTAGCTACTAGACAGTCTGGCTAATATCAGGGGAATGTGTACTAGCCCTACAGTGTTTCTACTGGTCTGGGACTACGGGCTAGTGTTAAAATCCCAGGCTGTGATAGATTATATATTTAATAAGACTTCTAAGGACAAGTCCTATTGACATGGGATATGCTTTATCAGGGGAAGGGTATTTATAAAAACACACGATAACCATACACAATTTGATGATTCTTCTTGGTTTTACCTTTAACATGCAAAATATTAAGTATTTTCTAATGCATCCACCACCTTATATATTATAGGGCACATGTAGTTTAACCAAAATATACATTAATTCAATATATATGATTATTTAATTCTGAACAGCTGGAAACTGAGTTATCATGATTGGTTATTTGTGACAAAGCCTCATCAAGGCCTCAGACTCCTGTCAGCTGTTGCTCAGGGTAGGACAAACCTGCATCTAGTCATCTGCATATATTTGTGGTGTTGAAATGGGTTGTGGTGCCTGGTCTGTATGGATATACATGCGCCCTTGTTTCACCATACTCACAACACTTCCCTCTCACATAAATGTTGGACTGGGTTCTCGGTATTGAATGTCTTAATTGTGTGATAGAAATATGATGAGATTATTACTAGATAAGATAAGATAACCATATTTAAAATTGATTTGTACACATTAAAACTAATGTTATGACTAATTATCAGTTATCTTGGACTACAGATTGCACACAAATGATTTTGTCTTCAAGGTCAGTTGGCAAGTTGACAATGTTATAACCTGTCCAGGGTTAATGAGTACATTTAACCAACCTTTCCAGTATATATGATGTTATGAATCATACTGTACTCCAATATTTGAGAAATGAAAATCACCAGATTATTGGAAGTGTTTGAATGAATCAGACACAAAGATTAAAGCAGATCAATTGACCTTTTCATCTGGAGGACACATTTGCTCACATTCTATCAAATTTTCTATTATTTTATGATCATTTAATTGATCATATCTATGCAAATATTAAAATTGGATGTTGCTTGATAGTAAATTTTAATTTAATTTGTGGATAGGCATTTATTGAAGAATAACCCAAACATCATGGTTCATTTATGTCAATGGTTCATTTATATCTTTATGATCATTGAGGACATTTAGCTAATAAGAGCTATACCTTTACCCCTAAGTACCAACATACCATTTTTGCATGGTTAAATATGTTAAAAATTTGTGATAGATTTGTTCTTGTTTTTCTTGTGCCACACATAAAATAATACAGGTAACAAGGTTAAAATCATTGTTTATTTGACAGGCAAAATATCATTTAATTAGGGTAACCCCCTAAATCAGTCAAAACTAGTAGATTGATGTAAATGTAGATGTTTTTAACACAGCATGATGTAATAATAGATAAATATAAAAAAATGTTCATGAGGAACACAAATAATTTTTTATAACAAAGGTCAACACTAAATTAATGTATGCCACACAAGCATTTATAGTCCCGAACGATTTGACCTTAAATCTTAAATGCTCCAATAATTTACCTCAACTTTAAATATGGTCAGTAAAAATACAGATTTATGAAAGTATTTTGGGAATAGTTTGATGGTTGTTTTGATATTGAACTTTCCATACTTTCAATTCACGCAATCTCCCGGATTTTTAGCTGGTCCGTGAAAAAATTGGCACAAGAGAGTAGTGCATGATGGGAAAGATTTGGCATTGTAAACTTCTACCCGCTGGTTTTCAAGATGGGAGGGAAATTTCAGATTCACATTGTTCACTAACAAGCAATGTCAATGCTATTGCATTTTTGTTGTGTAATCTTTATGTCAGTATATTGCAATCTACATAATATATATAGCCATTACGGAGGCAAAACTGAGAAAAACAAAACAACAGTGCAAAGGCAAAAGGCAGAGGTGACAATGTCTCAAACAGGCTGTCGCCGCTGTTCCGAATGTGCCGTGTGCAAAGAATTGGGTCAAAAACAATTGTAGAGCTGTAAAAACACAGCAGATATGGGAGAGCAGATAACGAGAATTTAAGATATGTACATACAAGTGCTTTTAATGGCAAGATCTTTTATTGTATTATCTTTTCCAACCTGTAATTTTAAATGTCTCAAAAATAGGTTCTTTTATTCATTTACATTATCATTATTTTTCACACGAAGCTTTTAATTTTGACATGTTTTAAATATCATGAGCAGATGCTCAATATTCGTCTTTTGTGTCTAATTTTTTTTAATGCTTTAAAAAAAAAAAAAAAAGAGTCAAATTTTATCAGAGGCTAAACAATTCTCATGTCAGAAGTGACATGTACGAAATTATCATGTTCCCACATATCCCTCTTTCATTATACAATCAAGACTATAGATGTACTTCACAGGAATAATATGAGGGGAAGTATTTTATTATGAACAAGTAATCAGTACTGCATTTATCCTTACAATGAGCAAATACTTTCACGAATAGACTTTATGGAATAGTTAAACTGCTCAAAACAATTTGTGATTGTGACATTTTTTATTTTTATTTCTTTGCTGAAAGAAATGATATAAGAGCAGACATTGGTCCAGAAAGTGTGAAGAGTTCTGCCATTTTATAGGCAACTTTGCCAACTTATTTCAGCTCATAGATTAAAAAAGTACTTGTTCCAGCTGTTAATGAGAAAATGGATTCACTTTGAGATCATTTTTATGAAAAATGTGATATGTAATATGTGTTGCCATAACATTAGCCTATTATATATAATATATAAGAATATACTTTGTGCATAATTATCATGTAAATAAAATTTTCAATTTAACACCCCAGCAGAGTATTTTAGTATTAAATGTATTTAGTGTTCACCATGATGATTTTTCTGTCTATAATATCTACCCTCTGTTAAAACCAATTAGCATGCTTAGTAAACAAATACAAGGAAAGTGGAATTTATTTAACTTTTTTCTTTGCTAAACTAGATACTTTGTGGAAAAAGGTCACAAAAGGTAGTGTAATAATTTGAGGTCAGGGCTTGACATACACACTGGCCCGGGGCCACCAAATCCTCTGTTCGGGCCAGTGAATGCTCTGTTGTAGTGGCCCAGTTGGGCAACCATATTTTTAGTCTTTTAGTGGCCCAAACTATCTTGATTTTATTATTCTAACAGATATCACATCACGATCAATAGACATTTGATTGGGACAAGTATTCCCCACTCAGACACTATACAGCCTTATGTACAATGCTATATCCTATTATCCTTAGAAACTTCGGGCCACCACTTCTCATGCTCTGTGCAACCAACATTTTTCTATTTATGTCAAGGCCTGGAGGTGACAACAAAAATAACGATAGACATGACTATTACTGCTTTATTTGAAAATTGTGTTTAAATAAGACTGAAATAATTTCTATAACCTGTTTTCCTTGCTGAATTAAGTTTGTCATGCAAAAAAAGTCAAATTCAAAATGGCAGCCTCACTGACCATTCAGTGATGGCTATTAGATTGTTGAAAAAAAAACACAACCACCTGGGTTGATAGCTCTGCTGACTTTAATGACCTGTATATCTAGCAAACTTTCTGTGGGCTCTGCAAGTTGCTTTTCTCATTTTCTCCAGTCTGAATTTGTTCCCTATTATGTCTCATGATGGTATAAAAATTATCCTTAACTTGATTCTACATTATTCTTTTCCAATTCTGTATCAATTGTCAATGGTAAATTTATAGACATAAAGAGAAAAATGTTGGTTGCCCAGTTGGGCCACCAGAGCATGAGAAGTGGTGGCCCGAAGTTATGGATAATAGGATGCATGATACAATAAAGAGCAGGGGTTACTTGTCCCAACCAAAATTAACAAGTCCATTGATCGTCATATGAGACAAATATCTATCAAGGATAAGAATAAAATCAACATAGTTTGGGCCACTAAAAGACCAAAAATATGGCTACCCAACTAGACCACTACAATAGAGCATTCACTAGCCTAAACAGAGGATCTGGTGGCCCTGGGCCACACCGGGCCAGTGTTTGTCAAGATATACTTAAACGGGAATAATTCTGACATTTTGTCTGGCATCAGGGACACATTTTGACTGTGATGTCCGAGAGTACGACATGTTGTGTGGCACACTGGAGTTGTGACCTTGAATTGTCCTTGCTTAATAACTGAAATTCTCTGAATGATGGTACACAGCCATCACCAAGAAAACAAAGAGAATCTCCATATTCATTAGATGTGGCTTAATTTTTCCTGCAGAAAAAAAAATGATTGTGCCCAAAGATTCCTGTTATTTTTCATTGGGTACCGAGAAAGATGAAGTTTATATTTCCTACTATTTATTAGTATTTACCAGTGAAAACATTGAGAAAAAGATTCCCAAACAACTCAATAAAAAGGAAAAACTAAAATATTCAAGGATATGCAATAAAACATGAAACACTATAACTTAAGTCAGACACATTTCGGATCAATTTTGGTTTATTACATTATAATTATGATTTAATTATAATTTACATAACTGAGTCCCATTTTAGAAAACAAATATTTCATTCCACCTTTACATTTTATAATGAAGTCATGCTGACCTATCAGCAAGATGATAACAAATCTATTGGTCAATGCAGACCTGTTAAGGTAAAGGGAGTACATCTTTAAAATACAAATTATTGTTCTATTTTTGTCAATCAAATTTCATGGATTTTGTTTGTCTGACATCAATATGGAATTTCTTTCCCTCACCAGGTGGCGCTTCATAACCTAGGCCTATTCCTTTGCCTTTATTGAATGAAAAGTCCCTTGCTCTCTCAAACTGATCTTCCAACCTCTTATTAAAATCATTCTGCTGAGTTCTGTTGAGAGCAAAACCTCCCCCCACCTTAGATCCTAAACTTCCAAATAATCCTTTCTTTTTAGTCCCTGTTGTGACATCTCCTGAATTATTTTTGAGTCCTCCTAGCAGCCTTAAAAATTTGTTCTGCCGATTTGAGCTCTCAAATGAGGCAGTTCCCCACTGACCAAACTGTTGTGGATTTGAAACATTTTCATCTTCCGTTATTTCTTTTTTCTTGCCTTTTATCACAGCATTATCATCATTTTGATTGATATCCTTTGACTCTGAAATCACCTCCTCATTTCCTTTTTTCTTTTTATGTTTTTTCTTTTTTTTCTTTGGTTCTTCCTTGTCGCTTTCAGGCCTCTCTATTTCTTTGTCTTTTTTCTTCTTCTTTTTCCTTGGTCCACTCTCCTCCTCCTCTTCCTCAACATGTTCAATTGATCTTTTATTACCACTATCGGACTCATTTTCTTCTGAAATTTCTTTTGTTTTCTTTTTGTGTTTTTTCTTCTTTTGAACAATATCCATGTCATCATCTTCCACAGATCTTTTATCACTATCATTTATATCTTTATCTGAAAATTTGTTTTTCTTTTTCTTTTTTAATTTTGGCTCTTCCTGAACACAATCAACTTCTGAGTTCAATACATTATCCCCATCATTTAAATCATTTGATTCTTTTGCTTCTTTCTCAAGATCAGCTACATCATCTTTGCGTTTCTTTTTCTTTTTTTTATTCCCTTCCTTGAGAGTATTTTCAATTTCCTCCTCCACAATCTCCATGTCATCTTTCTTAGATTTTCCTTTCTTTTTCTTCTTTTTATTTTTCTTCTCAGTGTCAGAATCTACATCCATATCAATGACTTGTTCTTCTGCTTCAGTTTTATTTTTCTTCTTTTTGCCACCTGAATCATTTTTACATTGCTTGGCATCATCTTGCTCACTGATTGAGCTATTCTTCTGTTTTTTCTTTTTTTTGTTTGATACAGCACTATCTTCAATCTCAAGATCTATAGTTTCTTTACATTTGTCTTTCTTTTTCTTTTTCTTAGCTTTATGCTCCTCCTTTGATATGTTATTTTCATTTTCAGGAAGTTCTTGCTTTTTGTGGTCCGACATGGCTTCTCTCATTGACCTGAAACAGAATATCAATATATTTATGGCTGTAATTGAAAACATTTCATAAAAAATTCCTTTGTTTGTTTGTCTGTTTGGGGTTTTACATCACTTGCAACATTATTTCAGTCATTTCATGATGAGACCTACTTGTAGCAGATATCGTGCTGCCTCACCGAATTGTCATGTCACAGGTCCTTGACATGACAACCCACCTGGTCACAAATTTACAAGGACGACAGGTTAACCCTTTAGGCACGGGCCTCAGCTCATATGGGAAATTGTATCATGAGTTCAATCTTGGCAGAGCCGGGGATCGAACCAATGACCTTTGGATCACCACAGAGGAACTGGTGCTTATAAGCTAGCAATCTAACCAATTGCAAATAAAATACTCTCATCGTAAAATTAGAAGGAGATCTATATGTATCTAAATATTTCAGAATCGCAAGATTTCTGCAGAAAAATGCAAATAAAACTCCAAAATGACATCCACTCTGGGAGCAAGGCACAGCAAATATTAAAGTGGGTCAAGAAATATCCAGGGTCAAAGTTCAAATTGACGGAAATGTTACTTGTTGGCACCTGAGCCCTGCCCAATCTCTGTGAAACAGTGACATCGAGCCGATCGACTATTGATGAAGACCATGATTCTTCAGTGGATATAGCTCCGGGAACGTCAATAATTGTCCCAAAGTTGTAAAACTTTGTTGCTGACTGGATGCAGCAGCTCCTAGGAATCCCTTGACACTACACCACCTGGTGTCAAACTGTTGCATTAACACCCGGTGAAACCCATACAAGCAAAAGCATAGGGATTGGTCATAAAATTATTTTGTTGGTGCGTAATATTTCACCTGTGAATAAATCTCAAGAAAAAAATGTAATCTTTCATGGAATAATACCTGCATTCCACAGGGCAAAGGAATCTTTGTGCAAATAAGTAAATATATCTGAGGTCTGACAAATGTTGATTGACAGGCCATCCTGGCGGAAATATAACAACTTTGGGAACATTGTTGATTATGACAATATTTTGACAAAATTGTAATATATGTTACAAATTAAAACTTTAAGTTTAAAAAATGTTGTGATTGACAGATAGTGAAAAGAATTATGTAGTGATTTTGAAAAATACATTTAAATATCTTGAATTATTGATAAAGGTATTTGCTTTTTATGTTTATTTACTGTTTAGGTTGATGTACTCTGGACAGTATATGTCTGTAGAACTTATTTGAACAAGAACCTAATTTATAGCCCCCTTTTGAAAGCACTCTCTTTGTTTGGCATCATTTTTGGGTGGAATGATATTATAGAAAAACTGAAAGGTAAACTGATGTCAAGTTAGTATGGCAATATGCTTATGATTTCATCAAAGTTATTGTCCTTTGAATGGTGAAAAAATTGACATCAAACACCACTAACCTACTTCAGTTCACCATATGTTCACACTACCCTTGTTAATCCGTCAAGTGCAGACGATCACTGTCAGGTGGCTGACACAGACCTATGCAGATACACCCCTCCACCAATGAGTACGGTAGAGTATGCACACAGAGGCACACGCAACTATTAGGTTCACCATGTCGGCCTCTGGTGGAGTTTGTAGAGTACGGTAAAATCTGTTATTGTTTCATGGACATCCGTTTAATAATAATCGTTTATCCATCAACAAAATCCGTTGGATCCACTACGTCCGATATCCGTACTTTACCATGTTTACACACCACCAAAGTGAGTTACCATCTCCGAGCGGCAGCCATTACATTTTTCTCCCAGATTGAAAACCTGTTGCCAGACAACAAGTTCTACAATAGATTGTGATTTAAATATGTTGCTGTGTGTGGTGTCTGGAAACACTGGATCACTGGATGTCAATTGTCGGGGTGCGCATGCGTGGAGCTGGAAGGAGGACGTGTTTTTCACTGAGCTCTGACAAAGCTTTGTGAAAACGCTTCTAATCTACATTAAAGCTAACTAAAAAATTGTCTTTTTCGTAGGGTACTCCTGCCTGCGTACCTAGGGCCCAGTTTTTCCTCGTTTTTGTCTAATAGCAGCCTGTTGGCGGACGCTAACCGGACTTACACGCCACGAGGACTGGATTGTTGTCTGTACCTTCAGGTACACAGTGCTGGTGGCTCGCTGCTCGGCGCCCGCCAATCCTACTGCCTGACTTGTTGAGAGACACCTGGGTCCATCTCATACCTACTAAGCTCTGTACCACACGGTACATTCAATATACCCCATAGATACCTCTTGTCTCTCTGCCGAGACAACTTACTTCCCAGACCCCTTTTGCCGGGGCTGTGACTTCTGTGCTCAAATTACCTGCCACGTCTCTTCTGCCGAGACTGGTTACCCATTTCCCATCTGCAAACCAAGACCGCTATAGTTCTGCCTCTATAGCAATTCCTATACATAACTAACTATACATATATTAAACTGGTCAATTTTCTAAACCAATTCATTGACCTAAATAATATTTGTTTATTGCCATTAAAGTGCTTTGCTAAGCCGCTCAGCATTTAATCCCCCTACCTCTCACTGCACACTGTGCTCAAAGTAATTGCAACAGTGTGAGGCATATTTAACCCCACTGAAACCAACCTATCTCCACAGATAGACCTGAACTAACAGGACACTAAATCCTGTTCGCAAACTCCTATCTCCTCAGATAGACCTATCTCCACAGATAGACCTAACCCATCAGGACACTAAATCCTGTATGCAAACCTCAACGGTGGCATTAAACCCCAATACAATGAAACAATATCAAACAAAATTGATCTTGAGCTGCCTTGTTTGCATCTGGGTGGCAAGCATATCCCACCCAGGAAATCCTGGCTATACTTCCAACAGACCTGGAAGTACTGCATACTTCCTGAATAATGGCTCAATCCAGAAGCAAAGTATGATCCAGAGAAACCCAATACTGAGCATTGCTATACACAAAGCCAGTATCATATATAGGAAACAAAATCTCTGCTACTGGGATAAATCAAATCAAAAGAAAAAATGCAATATCTATGTGCTACTTTTCCTAATATCCCTACTACTATTATGTGGTGATGTTCACCCACATCCAGGGCCTGTCCAATTTCCCTGTGGAGTGTGTGAACGACCAGTTGCCAACAATCACAGAGCCATGCAGTGTGATGAATGTGACACATACGTACACATCAAATGTGATGGGCTCACAAATAGAGATTATGAGTTATTCAATAAACAAAGATGGCTGTCATGGGAATGCTGGAAATGTCGCCTTCCTAATATTTCTGAGGCTTTCTTTGAAAATGAATTTGAAACAAATAATCTCTTTGAAACACTAAGTGATGAAAGTGTCACAAGTGAAAGAACAGAAGATCAATCTGTAGGGAAAACCTGCACCACAAGACCAAAGCAAGGTAGAAAAAAGCAAAAAATTCAAAAGCTAAAGGTTATGACAGTGAACTGTAGAGGCCTAAACTCAACCAAAAAGCAATTGGAGCTACATGGACTAATAACTGAGCATAATTACCCTGATATATTATGCATAACAGAATCCCACATTGATCACACTATTGCAGACAGTGTCATCCACCCTGATTATGATATAGGGAGAGAAGACAGATGCAAGGGTGGTGGTGGGGTACTGATTGGTATCCATAAAAGATGGCTGTCAGACCCCAAGGAGGAGAGTTTGAAAACTGACTGTGAACTTGTATGGAGAAAACTGAACATAACTGGAACAAAACCACTGTTCATAGGATGTTACTATAGGCCAACAGACAGAAATATATCCAACGTCCATGAACTAAATGCATCTCTTGGAAAGATTCCCCAGTCTGACACAAATATCCCTAATATATTACTAACAGGGGATTTCAATGTACCAGATATCACATGGGAGAATATGTCCTATAAGCCAAGCCCTGCATATGGGATCGACCTAAATACAGCAATGGTTGATACTTTTAATGAACATTGTCTCACACAAGTAAATCCTCACCCAACCAGGGCAGGCAATAGGTTAGATTTGGTCGGCACAACAAACCCTAGCCTAGTAAATAAAGTATCTGTCCATCCAGGCATGAGTGACCATGATGTGGTGATAACAGAAATCAATGCAAAAGCCACACTGGCCAAGAAAAAGCCAAGAAATGTACTGCTGTACAAAAAAGGAGACATGAATGCAATAAAACAAGACATGCAGGTCTTTTATGAAGATGAAGTTAAGGGTTCAAGTCTCCCAGTTGAAACTCTGAACAATAAGTTCGCAGCCAAGCTTATGGATTCCATCAATAAACACATTCCTATTAAGAAAATAACTGGTAGATGGGATGTGCCATGGATGACAAAGGAAATCAAGAGGCAAATTAAAAGGAAACAAAGACTATACAACAAGGCTGAAAAAACTAAAAAGGATTCTGATCATAGAAAATTCAGAAACCTTAGGAAACACATAAAACATAAGTTGAGAGAATCCCACAATGAATATGTCCTTGGGCTTCTCGATTTACCTGACATTGAATTCTGTAGACCATCAATGGGAAAAAGGTTCTGGAACTATATTAGATCCAGGCGCAAAGATACTGTTGGTGTACCAACACTAACAGAAAATGGCATTGAAGTGAAAGACAGTAAAGGCAAGGCAGAAGTTCTTTCACGTCAGTACAAATCTGTTTTTTCTACTGAAAACATGGCAAATATTCCTGACAAAGGTGATCCAACTTCTCCGCAAATAGAGCCAATTACCATCACAGTTGCTGGAGTGGAAAAATTGCTCTCTAATCTAAACTGCAAAAAAGCCAATGGCCCAGATCAAATTCCCACAAGAGTCTTGAAAGAATGTTCACATGAAATAGCTCCAATCCTCCAAAAAATATTCCAAGACTCACTCGACAAAGGAGAAGTTCCAAAAGCATGGCGCACAGCAAATATAGTTGCAGTCTTTAAAAAAGGAGATAAAAGTTGTGCCGCAAACTACAGGCCAGTTTCCTTGACATCTGTCCCCTGTAAGATCTTGGAGCATATAATTGTCAGACATATGATGAATCACTGCGAACTTTACAATATCCTGGTAAACTTTCAGCATGGATTCAGGACAGGCCACTCGTGTGAAACTCAGTTAATCACAACCTTACAGGACATACTCAAGGCTAGAAATGATGGGAAAAATGTTGACATGCTCATTCTCGATTTTAGTAAAGCCTTTGACACAGTCTGTCACGAGCGGCTAAATCAGAAGCTTGGGCATTACGGAATCTCAGGACAGGTCGGTTCATGGATAAAAAACTGGCTTACAAACCGTGAACAGAGGGTGGTTATTGACGGTGATGAATCTGATCCTGTCCATGTTAAATCTGGAGTGCCTCAGGGTACAGTACTTGGACCAATACTATTTCTACTCTATATTAATGACATTGGAGAGAAACTGAAATATTCAAACATAAGACTCTTTGCTGATGACAGCCTCCTATATAGAATAGTCGAAGATGACGATGATGCAGTAAAACTGCAAGAGGATCTAAATATACTGGAGGAATGGTCAAGTGAGTGGCAAATGGACTTCAATGCTCAGAAATGCTACACCCTGAGCAGCAAGAAAAAAAGCCAAGCTCTTGATTCAAGAAAATATACATTAAACGGTCACATCTTGCAACATGTTGAACATCATCCCTACCTTGGAGTTGAGCTCCAAACAGATATGAAATGGGACGAACATATTAACAACATTGTCTGCAAAGCAAACCAAGTACTGGGATTTGTAAGAAGGAATTTCAATATGTGCCCAGGAAATATCAAAGAGGCTGCCTATAATACACTTGTGCGCCCTCACTTAGAATATGCAGCAAGTGTGTGGGACCCTTACCTCAAAAAAGATATAGACCGCATAGAATCAGTTCAAAGACGAGCTGCTAGATTTGTGGCTGGCAACTGGAAGATAGAAACAGGCACTGTAACTAAAATCTTGGAAGACCTAAAATGGGATTCACTAGCAAGGAGAAGAAGGACCCAGAGGCTGGTTTTATTGTACAAGGCTATAAATGGTGAAATAGCTTTGAAACTTCCAGATCATGTCAAAATGAAATCAGCTCCTACAAGGAAAAACCATGGAAATCGCTATATCGAAATGGCAACAAGCTGTGACCCTTATAAATACAGCTATTTTCCAAGGACAGTGACGGACTGGAACAACCTTCCCCCTCATTTAACTACATTGGAAAAAGGTAGCTCGGCATCCTTCAGAAACTCCCTTGCCAGAGTATAAAGGTTGGCAACAAGCAGCTGGTGTGTACCAGCTGCACCCCTTAGTGCAATCTTGCACTCTCGGTGGGATGCCAACTGGTTTTGCCGAGTAAACTCATAGATGTAGATGTAGATGTCATTGTCAAGCAAGTGACCATGGACATGGTGACGATGAACATGGCAGTAGGTTGAGGATCGACTACCTCTATTTTTCAGAGTACTGGAATAATGTTGGCCAGCCTCCTCACGTCAAAATCTCATGTGATTAATGCAAGATACAAGATCCACAAATACACGTATAGGTCTACATGTCATCTCAACAAGCAACTGGTGTCCAAGTCAGGTAACTGATTGTAATATCGCTCAGACTTTACCACGTCGACTGTGTAGTCGATTTTTTAATTAGTATGTCATGACTTGTATAACTTATATCTGTGGAAAATTAACACACTTTCATTTAATAAATAACGAGTAAAACTATGCTGTGTACCTTTATTGTGGTTTTCTTCTTCAGCTCAGCTCCATCATCTCACGTGTGTTTCAGCATGCACACTTCACGACGGGAGAGAGTCTGTTCAAGGCAAACCTCTGCTGCGAGTGTGCATTCGGACGAACTCGGCAATTTTGGTGAAACGAAAAACGTCGCCCTCTGGTGGAATTTGAGCTCAAAATAGCGACCACACTGTCCACCAGAGGCACACGCAAACTATTACCTCTGGCCAACCCAGATTAGTATTCATCCGGTCCTACTTTTACTGGCCATGTGCTCAAGAACTGTCATTGTGTTGTAAATGTGATTGGCATGTTAACATCTCTTAATATCAAATATGAAGTTGCCTTATGATGCATTAGAGTTCATTTCTTAACATTTGAACATTTTGTGTTGGTTAGTTTAACCAAAAGTATAACAGATTAAAAGAATTCAAATTATAAACAAAGCGGCCATCTTTGTTGTGGTTCCGCCTTATCACACCCCTAGAAAATGGCTCCTCCGATTGAGAAAGTAGTTCCAAGTTTTATTTCACTTAATAGTTGTTTCTATATGCACAAACTTTTGTATTTAGTGTGAAATATATCATATTTTACCAATCTGAGTACAATCTAAGAAATAAAAATAAGTAAGACGGACAGTTGCATGAAAATTGGTGGATGTGCTGAGCCAGCACCAAAAGGCACCTTGTACAGAGGTGATAGGTTCACCAAGTCGCCCTCTGGTGGAGTTTGAATAGCGACTTCCGAAAACACACCCGCAGACACTTCTGGGAACCTTAGTTTTTATACCTCAGTGATGCGCGTATTGATGCGATTTCGAATGAATACGCACATGCCGATTATTTGTAAAATATTGATTAGTTTGCGTCGGCCATCTTTAGACTGGTCCCCCATCGAGTGTCAAGAACATCGTGTTTATACACAGATGGCGGCAACCAGTCTATGCCTGTACGCGCCATTTTCGGGTCACGTGACGGGGTCAAATGAGGTGCGCTTTGTTTACAAATGTTTGTAACGATAAATATCTTGTTTCATGTTTCATTTTTTAAAAATACAGTAGTTGTCTGAGGTATAAAAACAAAACATACACTCGTCGGTCAGCTGTGACCGCGGATTCAGTTCGTTGGTGATGGCGGACGGATACCCTTCGCCTTCGGCTCAGGGTATCCGTCCGCAATCACCAACTCACTGAATCCGCTCACCCAGCTTCCCGACTCGGTATGTTTTGTTATAATATTTAGTGGTGAATCTAACTGAACCAAAAACAACAAAAACAAAAACAAAAAACAAGCACAATATCTGAAGACACAAATATCCATTCACACATGATACGATTTGATTTGATCCTTGGCTTTGAGTGATGTCATACTTGTTGTGCTGAAAGCTCAATATAACCAGATCTAAAACCACGAGCTGATACCTGCTTCCTGAGAGCAATAATAAAGTTATATTGCTCTCAGCTGCTTCCTAATACTTCATCTTACAAAACAATCGGCAAAACAACTCGACACACGAAGAAACTTCACCAGCAGCAAGGTATTCTGTTGTGTATGATGCTCTGGAGCATAGAGGACCAAGTTACAAGAGGTTCAGGACAGTGAGGTGCTTGAGGTTGATAGAGGGAGAAAAACCCAGGGGGGGTACTCTCATGATTTTAACCCGCGGAGGCTGGGATGGAACTGAAAACCCCAGAGCCTGATTTAGGGAAATATTCTATCATTATTGGTACCCTGATTTAGGACTAGCTGAATTTTTTATATCCTCATTTAGGGATGATGCAGAAGGGGGAGATTTGGAAAGGGGGATTGTGATCCCTGTTTTAGGGAGAAATTTGAAAAAAAGTACCCTGTTTTAGGGGAAATGATGAAATATCTTAACCTGTTTTAGGGAAAATATCAGCGAAAAGGACCCTATTTAGCCCAGCTTCCCCGGTAACGCTGACTATGAGAGTACCCCCCCCCCCTGGGGAGAAAAACCAGTATTAGAAACTCTAAAAGAAAGAAGAGAGAAACAGGATTTATGCGAAACTTATAAATATATGCACAGAAATTATAAAACAGACCCTAATCTTTTCTTCCATCTTTCAGAAACTCAGCTAAGAGGCCACTCTCTCAAACTAACAAAGCCTCGATGCCACAAAGATATAAGAAAACATTTCTTCGCTAACCGAGTGGTCGACAAGTGAAATTACAGACTACCTGAAGAAGCAGTCTCAGCACCATCCTTACCCGCCCTCAAGAGAATACTGAGATCCCTGCCCAAAGGCGAAGAGGGATAAATTGACCAAGTATACCAAGTAAGTACATGAAGTAAGTATACCGCATCCAACCTTTCACAGCACGTGGACCAATGCACGTGCAGGGATACTGATGCGTACGCAAATATGGTATATACCAAGAGAGGAAACAAAAATCTATGCATTTCCCGACCTTTGGAAGCAGGTGATGTTGTGAACTGTGCAAATGACGACTTCCCCTCCAATAGTGCATTTGGCCATCTTCTAAAATGAGTTATCTTTGGTTCCATGATTGCAATATTCCAAAAAGATTTTCCAAACATTAGTTTACTTTGGTCCAAAGTCTACAAAAGGGCTACGAAAAAATTCAGATCACTTTAGTGCCAGAAGTAATTGGTAGTTCAAAGATTTATAAAACGTCACAATACATTTTCATGTGAGGTCAATCAAAACAATACCCACAACATTCAAATATTTTCAACTCACCAATCAAGATTTAGCATGCACATGTGTAGGCTGACTTCCGGGCACAAAAGTGATCTGAATTTTCTGCAGATAAGAAAGTTGGCAAAAACATGGAATATATTTGATATTTTGGAATATATTTCTCTGGGATTGTTTTTATCTTTGTATTCTGCATCTGCTCTCCAAAGAACACCATTCGTAATGATCTGTATGCTCTTCGGTGAGAAATTCTTTAAAAACTTGTTTCATCTCTTGAAGTACATCATGTCATATAGCAATATACAATAGCAATGGGGCGTACCCTGCCAAGGCATTGGGGCGTACCCCATTGTGACAGCTGTCAATCAGCTACACGCAACACCATGAACACTCTGTATATAACGCTTGACGCGAGGTATCTTGTGGTTAGTAGGCCAGTTGTAGGTCAGTACTAGGTCACGCATAGAAATAAAGGAAGCAATATAAGATCAATCCCGCCTCATGTTATACATGACAAGCTATATACCACATGGTGGAGAAACAAAAAAGGTTCCAACATACGATTTAGACAAAGAAAAGAATTAGAAAGAGCTACTGACAAGGAATTACATCATTCATTATTTTGGACATTCACTACTATCACATAAAGAGCAATGGACCAACTACCATGTGCATGGGGACCCAACATCTTACTGCCCCGCAGGTTTGAGGGCAGAGAAACAGAGGATGTGGCTGCACACTGGGCCACATACGAGGATTAATGAGAGGCCCATCACCTAGAAGACGGAGACATTATAGGACCATTTAAGTTGACCCTAGCGGGGAGGGGAAAAAAGTGGTTGATCAGGAAAGACTTTGCTGACCCGGAGGCATTGAGAAATGCATTCATTAGGTACTTCAGCGGGGTCCACAGCTGGGAAGGTGGCAAAAATCAGTGCGCCAATTTGTCAATCGACACAGGAGAGGCCGTAGAAGCTTTTGTTACAAGGATCAGACCCCTCGCAGAATGCTTAGGTAAAGATGAGGAGGCAATTCAGGACAAGATTTTTGAAAGTCTGCCAGATGAAATAAGCGACAAAGTGGAAATGGCAGGTGGCGACCTTGATCACACCATACTGGTAGCCCAAAGGGCCATGGATATCAGGGCCAAGAAGAAGGCTCCTGTGAAGGAGGTGACATTCGCTGAATCTGATGTGGCAGAGACAATCAAGTTAGAGCTAGCAAAACAACTTGAGATGCTAGCAATTAGCTATGATCAAAAGAGAAGGCCAAGGTCAAGCTAGATACCACAATCATATGTACGTTACGTCATTGCCCTGTGCACGTGCCGTGAGACTGAGAGGCTGTGATTACGTCATCACCTCGTGCACGTGCGGTTCTCTATGCTCTGGAGGTATCATCATTCGCGCCTCGCACTTCACTCTTCACCTTCGCTTTTTTCGCACTAATAAGTACTTAGAACTACTTAGCCATATTCGCACTTCTACTTTGCTTTTCGACCTTCTACTTCCCTATTCTCACACTTCTACTTTGTTATTATTCGCCCTTCGCCTTTGTATCTTCATATGATCTTCTCACTTCTATGAAGCTCTGGAGGTATCATTCGTGCCTTGCACTTCGCTTTTCACCTACGCAATATTCGTACACTTCTACTTTGCCATATTCGCACTTCTACTTCACTTTGTTCGCACTTCTACTTTGCTTTGTCGCCCTTCTACTTTGCTATTTTCACACTTCTACTTTTTTATTTTTGCTCTTCGCCTTCTAATCTAACTGTGAAGCACGAAAATGGCGAAGTAGAAAGGCGAAATAGAGAAGTAGAAAAGCAAAATAGAGAAGTGGAAGGGCGAAAATAACAAAGTAAAAGGATAAAATTAGCTAAGTAGGACGAAATTAGTGAAGGTGAAGTGCGAAATAGAGAAGAAGTGCAAAACAGAGAAGGAGAAGTATGAAATAAAGAAGGAGAAGTGCGAAATAGAGAAGGAGAAGTGCGAAATAGAGAAGGAGAAGTGCGAAATAGAGAAGTTGAAGTGTGAAATAGAGAAGGAGAAGTGCAAAATAGAGAAGTGTGAAATAGAGTATGAGAAGTGTGAAATAGAGAAGGAGAAATGTTAAATAGAGAAGGAGAAGTGTGAAATAGAGAAGGAGAAGAGTGAAATAGAGAAGGAGAAGTGCGAAATAGAGAAGGAGAAGTGTGAAATAGAGAAGGAGAAGTGCGAAATAGTGAAAGAGAAGTGCAAAATAGAGAAGGAGAAGTACAACATAGAGAAGGAGAAGTGCAAAATAGAGAAGTAGAAGTGCGAAATAGAGAAGTGTGAAATAGAGAAGGAGAAGTGTGAAATAGAGAAGGAGAAGAGTGAAATAGAGAAGGAGAAGTGCAAAATAGAGAAGGAGAAGTGCGAAATAGAAAGGTGTGAAATAGAGAAGGAGAAGTGTGAAATAGAGAAGGAGAAGAGTGAAATAGAGAAGGAGAAGTGCGAAATAGAGAAGGAGAAGTGTGAAATAGAGAAGGAGAAGTGCAAAATAGAGAAGGAGAAGTGCGAAATAGAGAAGGAGAAGTGCAAAATAGAGAAGGAGAAGTGCAAAATAGAGAAGTAGAAGTGCGAAATAGAGAAAGAGAAGTGCAAAATAGAGAAGAAGAAGTGCAACATAGAGAAGGAGAAGTGCAAAATAGAGAAGGAGAAGTGCGAAATAGAGAAGGCGAAGAGTGAAATAGAGAAGGAGAAGTGCAAAATAGAGAAGTAGAAGTGCGAAATAGAGAAGTGTGAAATAGAGAAGGAGAAGAGTGAAATAGAGAAGGAGAAGTGCGAAATAGAGAAGGAGAAGTGCAAAATAGAGAAGGAGAAGTGCAACATAGAGAAGGAGAAGTGCAAAATAGAGAAGTAGAAGTGCAAAATAGAGAAGGAGAAGTGCAACATAGAGAAGGAGAAGAGTGAAATAGAGAAGGAGAAGTGCAAAATAGAGAAGGAGAAGTGCGAAATAGAGAAGTGTGAAATAGAGAAGGAGAAGTGCGAAATAGAGAAGGCGAAGAGTGAAATAGAGAAGGAGAAGTGCAAAATAGAGAAGTAGAAGTGCGAAATAGAGAAGTGTGAAATAGAGAAGGAGAAGAGTGAAATAGAGAAGGAGAAGTGTGAAATAGAGAAGGAGAAGTGCAAAATAGAGAAGGAGAAGTGCAACATAGAGAAGGAGAAGTGCAAAATAGAGAAGTAGAAGTGCAAAATAGAGAAGGAGAAGTGCAACATAGAGAAGGAGAAGAGTGAAATAGAGAAGGAGAATTGCAAAATAGAGAAGTGTAAAATAGAGAAAGAGAAGTGTAAAATAGAGAAGGAGAAGTGCAAAATAGAGAAGTTCAAAATAGAGAAGGAGAAGTGCGAAATAGAGAAGGAGAAGTGCAAAATAGAGAAGGAGAAGTGTGAAATAGAGAAGGCGAAGAGTGAAATAGAGAAGGAGAAGTGCAAAATAGAGAAGTAGAAGTGCGAAATAGAGAAGTGTGAAAAAGAGAAGGAGAAGAGTGAAATAGAGAAGGAGAAGTGCAAAATAGAAAAGGAGAAGTGCAAAATAGAGAAGGAGAAGTGCAAAATAGAGAAGGAGAAGAGTGAAATAGAGAAGGAGAAGTGCGAAATAGAGAAGTGTGAAATAGAGAAGGAGAAGAGTGAAATAGAGAAGGAGAAGTGCAAAATAGAAAAGGAGAAGTGCAAAATAGAGAAGGAGAAGTGCAAAATAGAGAAGGAGAAGAGTGAAATAGAGAAGGAGAAGTGCAAAATAGAAAAGGAGAAGTGCAAAATAGAGAAGGAGAAGTGCAAAATAGAGAAGGAGAAGAGTGAAATAGAGAAGGAGAAGTGCAAAATAGAGAAGTAGAAGTGCGAAATAGAGAAGTGTGAAATAGAGAAGGAGAAGAGTGAAATAGAGAAGGAGAAGTGCAAAATAGAGAAGGAGAAGTGCGAAATAGAGAAGTGTGAAATAGAGAAGGAGAAGAGTGAATTAGAGAAGGAGAAGTGCGAAATAGAGAAGGAGAAGTGTGAAATAGAGAAGGAGAAGTGCAAAATAGAGAAGGAGAAGTGCGAAATAGAGAAGGAGAAGTGCAAAATAAAGAAGGAGAAGTGCAAAATAGAGAAGGAGAAGTGCGAAATAGAGAAAGAGAAGTGCAAAATAGAGAAGAAGAAGTGCAACATAGAGAAGGAGATGTGCAAAATAGAGAAGGAGAAGTGCGAAATAGAGAAGTGTGAAATAGAGAAGGAGAAGTGCGAAATAGAGAGGTGAAGAGTGAAATAGAGAATGAGAAGTGCAAAATAGAGAAGTAGAAGTGCGAAATAGAGAAGTGTGAAATAGAGAAGGAGAAGAGTGAAATAGAGAAGGAGAAGTGCGAAATAGAGAAGGAGAAGTGCAAAATAGAGAAGGAGAAGAGTGAAATAGAGAAGGAGAAGTGCAAAATAGAGAAGTGTAAAATAGAGAAAGAGAAGTGTAAAATAGAGAAGGAGAAGTGCAAAATAGAGAAGAAGTTCAAAATAGAGAAGGAGAAGTGCGAAATAGAGAAGGAGAAGTGCAAAATAGAGAAGGAGAAGTGTGAAATAGAGAAGGCGAAGAGTGAAATAGAGAAGGAGAAGTGCAAAATAGAGAAGTAGAAGTGCGAAATAGAGAAGTGTGAAAAAGAGAAGGAGAAGAGTGAAATAGAGAAGGAGAAGTGCAAAATAGAAAAGGAGAAGTGCAAAATAGAGAAGTGTGAAATAGAGAAGGAGAAGAGTGAAATAGAGAAGGAGAAGTGCAAAATAGAGAAGGAGAAGTGCGAAATAGAGAAGTGTGAAATAGAGAAGGAGAAGAGTGAATTAGAGAAGGAGAAGTGCGAAATAGAGAAGGAGAAGTGTGAAATAGAGAAGGAGAAGTGCAAAATAGAGAAGGAGAAGTGCGAAATAGAGAAGGAGAAGTGCAAAATAAAGAAGGAGAAGTGCAAAATAGAGAAGGAGAAGTGCGAAATAGAGAAAGAGAAGTGCAAAATAGAGAACGAGAAGTGTGAAATAGAGAAGGCGAAGAGTGAAATAGAGAAGGAGAAGTGCAAAATAGAGAAGTGTGAAATAGAGAAGGAGAAGTGCGAAATAGAGAGGTGAAGAGTGAAATAGAGAAGGAGAAGTGCAAAATAGAGAAGTAGAAGTGCGAAATAGAGAAGTGTGAAATAGAGAAGGAGAAGAGTGAAATAGAGAAGGAGAAGTGCGAAATAGAGAAGGAGAAGTGCAAAATAGAGAAGGAGAAGTGCAACATAGAGAAGGAGAAGTGCAAAATAGAGAAGGAGAAGTGCAACATAGAGAAGGAGAAGAGTGAAATAGAGAAGGAGAAGTGCAAAATAGAGAAGGAGAAGTGCGAAATAGAGAAGAGTGAAATAGAGAAGGAGAAGTGCAAAATAGAGAAGTAGAAGTGCGAAATAGAGAAGTGTGAAATAGAGAAGGAGAAGAGTGAAATAGAGAAGGAGAAGTGCGAAATAGAGAAGGAAAAGTGCAAAATAGAGAAGGAGAAGTGCAACATAGAGAAGGAGAAGTGCAAAATAGAGAAGCAGAAGTGCAAAATAGAGAAGGAGAAGTGCAACATAGAGAAGGAGAAGAGTGAAATAGAGAAGGAGAAGTGCAAAATAGAGAAGTGTAAAATAGAGAAAGAGAAGTGCAAAATAGAGAAGGAGAAGTGCAAAATAGAGGAGGAGAAGTGTGAAATAGAGAAGGAGAAATTCTTTTTTTGGGGGGGAAATATTTTTCATTTTCTGTAATTTTCTTAATAACTAACAATATTATCTGCTTATTGCTACCTCTTATGCTACATATTTTCCACAATTCTTTTCCATTTCTGTTCAAAGCTAGATAGTCTACCATTGTATGTACATACCGTATCATCCTAATAGCCGTCACACACCCATTGTATTGTTTGCCACAACCACCTGTTTAATATTTCTCAATTTCACATGATGTTACACTGTAATTGACCCCTCATGTTGCATCAATGTGTAAGATCTGACACCTGAATGCTGGGTGAGGGTCACATGTGGGTCACACCCCAGCCTCTTGTAACTTAATTGGTCAATTACCCTATAGGCATGTGGTCAAGTGGGGGAACTACAGGGCTCAACACTGATCAACATGCTTAGTTTTTTGTATCTGGACTGATATATTCATTTTTATTAGTTCATCAAAAATATATTGAATAATACTGTGCTGTACAATAATTTACCATCAAACTATTCTTCAAGTGAAACAAGATGTGGCCATTTAGTTACTACACATCTATTATGAATTTAAAAAACAGTCAATTTTGAAACCTGGTCTTGGCATTTCTGCCAGTCACATATTAGTGGCCCCCTCAGAGGCAATGTTTTCCACCCCCGGGGCGGCAATTAGGGATAATACGGTATATATATATATATCTCTGATTTTTTAATCTTTGTAGGAACCCATCATAAAAATCAATTTCTTTAGCATTTCTTTAGCACTATTTTAATAAGGTACTGGATTTTTTATATGAGGCATCTGAGCATCCATCAGATTATGAGTTGTAGTTGGCAAAAACGAAGTTATTTACAGCCATATGCATTTGAGTAATGACAAGTTTAGACCAACAGGAGTAATTGAATGACTTATTTTCACATAAAGTGACACCTTAGTGGAGCCTTGCACTCTCGGCGGGATGCCAATTGGTTTTGCCGAGTAAACTTATATAGATGTAGAAAGTCAATATTTTTGGAACATTCCAAACTGCAGTCTCAAACATGTATATTTGTACTCTGTTCTTACATTTGCATATCTTGGAAATGATGTTTCTGACTTTTGTTTGTAAGTTATATTAGGTTGCATAATATCAGGGACATTGGGTGGGATTGATCCTTTGATCCTTGGCAGCTGGTTGCTGGTTACATAAGCTTATGTAATATCAATCAGGGGCATGCGAATGATCCTTTACTCTTTTGGGTTGCTTGGCAACTGTGACTAAGTAGGGCAGTGATCAGATCCCATCCTTATCCATGTTATCACTTACACAGCACTCTATAGTATCTTTATTGATGCGTGTGACCTACATTTGAACCCGTGCTTAAACTAACCTCTGACTTAGCTGCTCACACAGTGTGTCCCCCTCCATAGAAACTTAAATGGTGTTATACATAACACAGTAGACTATGTTTGTTGTCATCTGTATTCAGGCCATTGGCATTGGGATGGGACAGGAGTCTTGATATTAAACAGGGTCTATAAATTAGATCAGAGAGCAGAGTGTAAGTGCACTTAACAGCCTGCAGCACAGAGGAGAGGATCTACGTTATTAGGTCAAATATCAAACAGTATCAAGAAATCTGGCTGTAACCATATATATTATCATTGTTGACACCACAAATTATAACAGTACCGTTTGTGACATTTGTCACAAGGTATTTAGTTCTTATTCAAAATGGCATCTTCCAGATGAATTCATCTTTTTTTCCACATTTAGCATAACATAAAGCTTAATACAGTACAAATGGGTATCATTTTTACGCATAAACATTATGTAAATTTGATGATTTAAAATGAAGCAACCCTTTTCAAAGATCATATTCTGTGAAAATTGAAACTCTGTTGGTACCAAAATTGATCTGGTTGATAACTTAATTACTCCAGATATATTTGTGTTTTAAAGATGTATATTATTTATATTTGTGTCATATTGTATGAATGTATTATATAAATGTGTGATCAAAACTATTTGGTGCAAATAGTTGAAGTTTTATAATACATACACAAGACATATCTTTAAGCACTATTTTATATTATATTTAACTCTCAGAATATGGACATCCGTAACGTATATTATAATTGTAATGGTGAATATATATTTTAATGCATTTTATTAATTGGCATTTTATCAATTGGAATATATTACAATTATAATTGCTTTATCTTTATTTTCAGCTTACATCTTACTGACACTGTCACCTCTATTCACCACACAGGATACCAGCACATTCTTACATAACAAATTAGACAAAGTTTTCAAAATGAAACCAGATTTTTTTCTGATTCTATTGGCTTATATAGCCAATGCTGAAAACATGAACTTTTCAAATATCACAGAAGGTGACCAAAGTAGCTACAAATTGGAGAGGACGCCAATCCCAAATCAAGTAAGGTTATTTTAACTTTTTGGCCCCAATGCTTAGTTTTAAAATGATTGATACCATATTTGACAGAACATTTATTGCCACCACATATATCCTATTCATGTACAATATGTTTAGAATCTGAAGAATAATATATTGTGTAATTAGGTTCCTATGACCTCCTTATATCCTTTGTGGTGGTCCAAAGGTTGTGGGTTTGATCCCTGGCCATGCCAAGATTGAATTTATGATACAATTTCATACATGAGCTAAGGCCCGTGCCAAAGGGTTAACCCGTTGTCCTTGTAAATCTGTGACCGGGCGGGTTGTCATGTCAAGGACCTGCGACATGACAATTCAGCGAGGCAGCACTATATCTGCTACAAGTAGGTCTCATCACGAAATGACTGAAATAATGTTGAAAGTGATGTAAAACCCCAAACAAAAAAATAAATTGACCTCCTCATAGCATAACAGAGATTCTCAAACTTCGAGTTGGACCAATGAGAGTATGACCTTGTATGCATTTAACTTGATAAATACTTGGCTGACTTCAGTTTTGTGCCATTCATAAATTGTCTAGTTTTATCTTGTTTTATTCAGACATTAAGTCCTATTTTCAATGCTATGGACTCACATATCAAAGTTTAGATGATATTCAATATACATGTGTTGTTTCAGGTTGAGATAGGTGGATGGCCCAGACGAGTACTTTTGTGTGTTGTTTCAGGTTGAGATAGGTGGATGGCCCAGACCAGTACTTTTGTGTGTTGTTTCAGGTTGAGATAGGTGGATGGCCCAGACGAGTACTTTTGTGTGTTGTTTCAGGTTGAGATAGGTGGATGGCCAGACGAGTACTTTTGTGTGTTGTTTCAGGTTGAGATAGGTGGATGGCCCAGACGAGTACTTTTGTGTGTTGTTTCAGGTTGAGATAGGTGGATGGCCCAGACGAGTACTTTTGTGTGTTGTTTCAGGTTGAGATAGGTGGATGGCCCAGACGAGTACTTTTGTGTGTTGTTTCAGGTTGAGATAGGTGGATGGCCCAGACGAGTACTTTTGTGTGTTGTTTCAGGTTGAGATAGGTGGATGGCCCAGACGAGTACTTTTGTGTGTTGTTTCAGGTTGAGATAGGTGGATGGCCAGACGAGTACTTTTGTGTGTTGTTTCAGGTTGAGATAGGTGGATGGCCCAGACGAGTACTTTTGTGTGTTGTTTCAGGTTGAGATAGGTGGATGGCCATGCCCAGACGAGTACTTTTGTGTGTTGTTTCAGGTTGAGATAGGTGGATGGCCCAGACGAGTACTTTTGTGTGTTGTTTCAGGTTGAGATAGGTGGATGGCCAGACGAGTACTTTTGTGTGTTGTTTCAGGTTGAGATAGGTGGATGGCCCAGACCAGTACTTTTGTGTGTTGTTTCAGGTTGAGATAGGTGGATGGCCCAGACGAGTACTTTTGTGTGTTGTTTCAGGTTGAGATAGGTGGATGGCCCAGACGAGTACTTTTGTGTGTTGTTTCAGGTTGAGATAGGTGGATGGCCAGACGAGTACTTTTGTGTGTTGTTTCAGGTTGAGATAGGTGGATGGCCATGCCCAGACGAGTACTTTTGTGTGTTGTTTCAGGTTGAGATAGGTGGATGCCCAGACGAGTACTTTTGTGTGTTGTTTCAGGTTGAGATAGGTGGATGGCCCAGACGAGTACTTTTGTGTGTTGTTTCAGGTTGAGATAGGTGGATGCCCAGACGAGTACTTTTGTGTGTTGTTTCAGGTTGAGATAGGTGGATGCCCAGACCAGTACTTTTGTGTGTTGTTTCAGGTTGAGATAGGTGGATGGCCCAGACCAGTACTTTTGTGTGTTGTTTCAGGTTGAGATAGGTGGATGGCCCAGACGAGTACTTTTGTGTGTTGTTTCAGGTTGAGATAGGTGGATGGCCAGACGAGTACTTTTGTGTGTTGTTTCAGGTTGAGATAGGTGGATGGCCCAGACGAGTACTTTTGTGTGTTGTTTCAGGTTGAGATAGGTGGATGGCCAGACGAGTACTTTTGTGTGTTGTTTCAGGTTGAGATAGGTGGATGGCCAGACGAGTACTTTTGTGTGTTGTTTCAGGTTGAGATAGGTGGATGGCCCAGACGAGTACTTTTGTGTGTTGTTTCAGGTTGAGATAGGTGGATGGCCATGCCCAGACGAGTACTTTTGTGTGTTGTTTCAGGTTGAGATAGGTGGATGGCCATACCCAGACGAGTACTTTTGTGTGTTGTTTCAGGTTGAGATAGGTGGATGGCCATGCCCAGACGAGTACTTTTGTGTGTTGTTTCAGGTTGAGATAGGTGGATGCCCAGACGAGTACTTTCGTGTGTTGTTTCAGGTTGAGATAGGTGGATGGCCCAGACGAGTACTTTTGTGTGTTGTTTCAGGTTGAGATAGGTGGATGCCCAGACGAGTACTTTTGTGTGTTGTTTCAGGTTGAGATAGGTGGATGCCCAGACGAGTACTTTTGTGTGTTGTTTCAGGTTGAGATAGGTGGATGGCCCAGACGAGTACTTTTGTGTGTTGTTTCAGGTTGAGATAGGTGGATGGCCCAGACCAGTACTTTTGTGTGTTGTTTCAGGTTGAGATAGGTGGATGGCCCAGACCAGTACTTTTGTGTGTTGTTTCAGGTTGAGATAGGTGGATGGCCCAGACCAGTACTTTTGTGTGTTGTTTCAGGTTGAGATAGGTGGATGGCCCAGACGAGTACTTTTGTGTGTTGTTTCAGGTTGAGATAGGTGGATGGCCCAGACGAGTACTTTTGTGTGTTGTTTCAGGTTGAGATAGGTGGATGCCCAGACGAGTACTTTTGTGTGTTGTTTCAGGTTGAGATAGGTGGATGGCCCAGACGAGTACTTTTGTGTGTTGTTTCAGGTTGAGATAGGTGGATGGCCATGCCCAGACGAGTACTTTTGTGAGGCGAGTGAACAGACAAAACAGTGCATGTGCAAGAAATGCACCATCTGTGCAGACGGTAGGCTGTATCTTGTTATTTGTTGGTCTTAGAACATGTGATTGCACATACTGCATATAATGTGCCCACAGTCTATTTCTACATTGACAAAGTTGAAAAAATAGATTTAATCTTGATAATGACATTTTAGATTAGTGATAATTATAATAGTGAGATTCGGTTAAGATGAGGAAATTTACACTGTTAACCACTAAAGGTGAAGATAGAATTACTGGAAAAAATCTTTTAACAAATCTTGTGAGCCGATTCCTGTTCATTTTTTTCAATTATCATGATAAAAATCACTATTATTGGCTTTGGTTCTTTAAAATGGTCATCAAGACGCTTCTGAAAAAAAACTTGTTTGGAATTTTAAAAACATAATTATCGCCTGTATCAAATTAATACCGGTAATACATTTAAAAATCGATTGATAGTAAAAGTAGGACCTCGACCTCTCTGTTGCCCTTGATGCTATTGACCATGGAATTTTACTTGACAGATTTAAGACAAAATGCTGGTTGAAGATAAATTGCCGGAGTGGCTCAAGTCTAATATATCTGAACTTTGTACACATGCAAACTTGTTTCATAGTAGTAAAAAATGGCAATTGACTTGTCATTTATAACTTCAATAGGTTTATTACATCCACATCTGTCTTTTCTATTCTCTCTCAGTTTCCCAAAAATGGTAAGTATTTTTTCTGTGTGTGCATCTTGTTACCAAAATATTAATACACACAGAATAATCATATATCAGTTGTCATGTCTCCAAATCTTTCCCAGTATGGATTATATTTTAGTCCCTTATGCTTCCTTTGAACCGCCACCTGACCATAATTCAAATCAAATCAAACACACAACATATGTTGTTGACAGCCTGATTATCTGCTTAATCTCTGAAAGATGTGAAATTAAAAAAATGTGGTCATGTAGTGGTCGGACCTGACCGGGACTGATTCAAGCTGACCTTTCTCACCTTTATACACTCCCAGGTACCTCAGACCTGCCTTAGACTGTCTCAAGCTGACCTTTCTCACCTTTATATACTCCCAGGTACCTCAGACCTGCCTTAGACTGTCTCAAGCTGACCTTTCTCACCTTTATATTCTCCCAGGTACCTCAGACCTGCCTTAGACTGTCTCAAGCTGACCTTTCTCACCTTTATATTCTCCCAGGTACCTCAGACCTGCCTTAGACTGTCTCAAGCTGACCTTTCTCACCTTTATATACTCCCAGGTACCTCAGACCTGGCTGAGACTGACTCAAGCTGACCTTTCCCACCTTTATATACTCCCAGGGACCCCAGACCTGGCTGAGACTGTCTCAAGCTGACCTTTCTCACCTTTATATTCTCCCAGGTACCTCAGACCTGGCTGAGACTGTCTCAAGCTGACCTTTCTCACCTTTATATTCTCCCAGGTACCTCAGACCTGCCTTAGACTGTCTCAAGCTGACCTTTCTCACCTTTATATACTCCCAGGTACCTCAGACCTGCCTTAGACTGTCTCAAGCTGACCTTTCTCACCTTTATATTCTCCCAGGTACCTCAGACCTGCCTTAGACTGTCTCAAGCTGACCTTTCTCACCTTTATATTCTCCCAGGTACCTCAGACCTGGCTGAGACTGTCTCAAGCTGACCTTTCTCACCTTTATATACTCCCAGGTACCTCAGACCTGCCTTAGACTGTCTCAAGCTGACCTTTCTCACCTTTATATACTCCCAGGTACCTCAGACCTGCCTTAGACTGTCTCAAGCTGACCTTTCTCACCTTTATATTCTCCCAGGTACCTCAGACCTGCCTTAGACTGTCTCAAGCTGACCTTTCTCACCTTTATATACTCCCAGGTACCTCAGACCTGGCTGAGACTGTCTCAAGCTGACCTTTCCCACCTTTATATTCTCCCAGGTACCTCAGACCTGCCTTAGACTGTCTCAAGCTGACCTTTCTCACCTTTATATTCTCCCAGGTACCTCAGACCTGCCTTAGACTGTCTCAAGCTGACCTTTCTCACCTTTATATACTCCCAGGTACCTCAGACCTGCCTTAGACTGTCTCAAGCTGACCTTTCTCACCTTTATATACTCCCAGGGACCCCAGACCTGCCTTAGACTGATTCAAGCTGACCTTTCTCACCTTTATATACTCCCAGGTACCTCAGACCTGGCTGAGACTGACTCAAGCTGACCTTTCTCACCTTTATATACTCCCAGGTACCTCACACCTGCCTTAGACTGTCTCAAGCTGACCTTTCTCACCTTTATATACTCCCAGGTACCTCAGACCTGCCTTAGACTGACTCAAGCTGACCTTTCTCACCTTTATATTCTCCCAGGTACCTCAGATCCACCCTGGACCTTGTCCATTTTATGTCAGTAACCATGAGATATAACTTCTTTTATATTCTTATTTGTGTACTCAAACAAATATAACAATTGTACACAACACAAGAGACATCTGATGGATCACAAATGTTGAAACACTTTCAGTGAGAATAAATATACATGTATATGGGATGCTCTACTGACAGGATTAGTTCTTGAGCTGGTACTACTAACAATATACTCCCTTGGATGATATTACAGTTTGAATTCTTTAAATCTTTGTACTTTTGAATGAACAAACTGAGTAAAAATGTTCAAAACTCAACAAATGAACTCAAATACAATTAGAGGATGGTAACATATCCATCACTGCTGCTACATTGCCCACTCACTCACACTACTACGATTTGTTAGTCAGAATTTTGCATGGGTTGAAAAAGGCTATTAACTGTGAATGGCATGATTAGAATTTTAAATGCAGGTTTTGTTTGTCTTTAAGCATGTTAAGCATGTTAAGAGAAACAACCAAAATTTGAAATGTGGGTCTTGATTGTCTCTGAGGGAAGCAACCTAAATTTTAAATATGTGTTTTGTTTGTCTTTAAGGGAAGCAACCCAAAAAAGGTGATCAGGGCCGATGTGATGGGGAGACATTTAAGGATCGTGAGTGTGAGACTTGTCCCTCCCATCAGTTCTCCAATGATACAGGATCCTGCCACCCATGCAAGGTCTTCACTTGCCCTCAAGGTAGGCCTCCTAGTTACAGTCATTGTCTAACCAAATGTGACATCAATTTGTTATGCACATATCCTGCAAGATATTTCAATGAGCCTCGGCCTCTTGTTTGATCACTTCTCTCCTTGCAGATAAAACAGCAACTCCTCAAGTAAAATATCTCAGCCGTGCTAGAACCTCCACTTGGAGGCACCTTTAATAGTACTTTATTTACATTAGCTACATTAGCTAGGTGACAGGAGCATACACTCAGTCAACCCCCTCCCCTCCTTATGGTCCCTCTAGACTATCCTAGTCCAAATATCTATATTAAGACTTTCAAGGACCTCTCGTTGCAATGGGTTTGTGCAGCGGGCGAATAATGATACTATTCTTAGGGGGATTGCTCTGAATGGTTGACATAAATATATAGAACAAATAAACCCCAAACAATGACAACATATTTCCAATGACGTGTGACCGGAATTCCGGCCACAGCATACGGGCACCTGCGAGGTGGTTTACTGTCCTTATATGTATATGGGACAGTTATTATTGTCTATGGTCCCTCGCAATAAACATGATTAAAAAAGGTTCATAAGCATGATAAGGGATACATATTTGTAATATGTATATATTTGAAAAAAATATTATCATTCATCATTTTGAAATAGTGCACAACGATAATTGCCATTGATATTGAAGCAAATAAAGTCAGAAAAAATTTGTCTGGGTTTGCCAGGTGAGAGGCTGTTGCACGAGTGTGATGCCTACAATGATGGCCTGTGTTCCCAGTGTGAGGCCGGCGAGTTCCACGTGGACACCGGATGTGAGAAATGTTCTTGTTGCTGTGATGGCTCATCTCCGGTAGCGGCTTGTCTGATCCAAGGCTTTGGAGTCAGGAACAGCTGCCCATATGACAGCTGTGATGAATGCAAAAATCCACCTTCAACTCCACCACCTCAATGTAAGTACAGTTGCACTGAAAAGTTCCACCCCCAAATCCAACACCTCAATGTAAGTACAACTGCACTAAGGAGAATACCATCCCCAACTCCAACACCACAATGTAAATACAGCTGTACTAAGTAGAATTTCACCCCCAACTCCACCACCTTAATTTAGATACAGCTGTACTTTGGAGAATTCCACCATCAATTCCACCACCTCAATGTAAGTACAGCTGTACCAAGGAGAAGCATGGTAAAGTAAAGGAATACAAGGGGAGGTTTTTTTTCTTATTTTGTTTTTGATATTTTCAGGATGAACATATCCATAAAGATGTGCAACCTTGGTCACACTATCACAATATGCTGATATTAACCCAATATTTGATATTCCATTTGAGCTTGGATTGAATTGTATGACTTCCTTTCATTTTAGGTTGCTAATTGCCTTCTCTTAAAACCATCTGTTCCTTCCTATGGCTATCCTCACCTCACCACAGTCCTAACTTTCCTCTAACTTTCTTCTGATTCTGACTTTCCTATAACCCTTCTATTACTTACCTATAGCTTTCCTATAACCCTCATATACCTTATCTATGGCTTTCCTATAGCCCTCTGACTTTCCTATAAAGCTTTCCTATAGCCCCCTATTACTTTCCTATAGCTTCCTATAGCCCTCCTATATAGCGTTCCTAAAGCTTTCCTCTAGGCCCCCCTATTACTTTCCTATAGCTTCCTATAGCCTCCTATATAGCTTTCCTATAGCCCTCCTATACATTTCCTATAGCTTCCCTATACATTTCCTATGGCTTTCATATGGCCCTCCTATAGCCCAATATACCTTTCCTATAGCCCTCCTATATACCTTTCCTATAGCCCTCCTATATACCTTTCCTATAGCCCTCCTATATACCTTTCCTATAGCCCTCCTATATAACTTTCCTATAGCCTTCCTATAGCCCTCCTATATAGCTTTCCTATAGCCTTCCTATAGCCCTCCTATATACCTTTCCTATAGCCCTCCTATATACCTTTTCTATAGCCCTCCTATATACCTTTCCTATGGCCCTCCTATATACCTTTCCTATAGCCTTCCTATAGCCCTCCTATATACCTTTCCTATAGCCCTCCTATATACCTTTTTATAGCCTCCTATATAGCAGTCCTATAGCCCTCCTATATACCTTTCCTATAGCCTCCTATATAGCGGTCCTATAGCCCTTCTATATCCCTTTCCTATAGCCCTCCTATATACCTTTCCTATAGCCCTCCTATATCCCTTTCCTATAGCCCTCCTATATACCTTTCATATAGCCTCCTATATAGCTTTCCTATAGCCCTCATATATACCTTTCCTATAGCCCTCCTATATAGCTTACCTATAGCCCTCCTATATACCTTTCCTATAACCCTCCTATATACCTTTCCTATAGCCCTCCTATATAGCTTACCTATAGCCCTCCTATATACCTTTCCTATAGCCCTCCTATATACCTTTCCTATAGCCTCCTATATAGCTTTCCTATAGCCCTCCTATATACCTTTCCTATAGCCCTCCTATATAGCTTACCTATAGCCTCCCATATAGCTTTCCTATAGCCCTCCTATATAGCGTTCCTATAGCCCTCCTATATACCTTTCCTATAGCCCTCCTATACCTTCCCTATAGCCCTCCTATATACCTTTCCTATAGCCTCCTATATACCTTTCCTATAGCCCTCCTATATACCTTTCCTATATCCTCCTATATACCTTTCCTTTAGCCTCCTATATACCTTTCCTATAGCCCTCCTATATAGCTTTCCTATAGCCCTCCTATATAGCTTTCCTATAGCCCTCCTATATCATGTATATAGCGTTCCTATAGCCCTCCTCAGGTATGGGAGTTCTGATAATTATTTCCAAAAGGACAAACTCAACATGTCTTCATGCATTGCAAGCTGGAACTAAACTGATTTATTTTACCAAAAGTAATTGTTTGTTATTGTGAATCAGACAGCCAAGAATGCATATCTTGCATATATAATCAATATAGAATCAGGGATTTTACAATATGAAAGATTCAGTTAACCGGGAATGTTGTAAACATACACCCCAGCGCCAACAAAATGTCAAAAATCTATCACTATTAATATTTAACCTGCGTACCCATTGTCATGGAATAATGAATACTGATATTAAGATGTTATTTTTTTATAGCACCTGGGGTGAAGTGGTGGAAAATAGCTGCTCCGGTGTTGACAGTGTTGATAGGAATGTTTTTAGCAGGTGCTGTTGGAATGTTCATCAAGAAAAAATGCTTTCCAAAACAAAGAATGCACTCCCCAACTCTATCTCGGAGAACAGGTTCCTCGAGTATCTCAGGCAGTGGAGATGGAGAAACAATGGACAGTGATACTACCGGCCTTCTTCAACAAGGGCCGTCTACAGCCTCGGGACCCCCTCGCCTCCCAACGACTTTGTGTAAGTTTGATTATGTTTGATGTAACAGTCAGGTCTAACCAGTCATTAGCAGCTTATTTGACATTCACCCCATGATGCCCAAGATGGCAATTCATGTTTCAGCACAAAGTCTAGTTGGTAAATCTGTTGATTTTTAGTTTTGCAAAGTTTTCATTTTCAATAATACCTCAGATGAGATATAGCTTTGCTCTTTTGCCCAGTGCCAAATTTTGCCAAATGGGTATCGTCAGAGTCTGTGATGTCCTAACATCTGTCGCTGTAATTGCAATATTTAGTTCCTGAGACCTAAAACTATGGATTCTTCATATGGAGACCCTGAAATGGTCTGCGTGTTTGTTACCCCAACTTACTCTTCAACTTCCTGTGACCCAATTTCTGAAAACCTTTGACGACCATGAATTATAGCATTCCCAAATTTAACCTATAGAAGCATCTTAAAAATGACTTGAAATGATGCACTTTTTGGTCACATTAACCTATACCTTAAGATCATTATCTCTGAAATTCCCTTTCAAAGGTGTTTTGAAATTATGGCAGTTTCAAAAATAATTTTTACTTTTAGAAAAATTCTAATCTGTCACTTTTAATTGTGTTGTTCTTTGGATAAACATTTGCAGAAGAGGATGAAAAAGATGTGCTGTAAGAACCTTTTATGATTTCAGTGGCGACGGATACGTATGATGCTGTGTCAGTGGAGGGGAGCAGGCAGGGTCATCTCCGTCCCTTCCCCGACCCAGATGACAACTAGATGAACTTATCACAGTTACTTGCAAAATGGAAGCTAGTTGACCATTGATATTTAAATCAGTGGACCTGTAATGTAATCTGCTTTTAGAGGTTCTCATGTGAGGAAATGAACACTGTATGTGTTTGTCCCCTCGAATGGAACTGTGTTTTTGTCACACTGTCCACCAGAGGCACACGCAAACTATGATAGGTTCACCATGTTGCCCTCTGGTGGAGTTTGTGTTTTTGTAAGGTACTGATTTCTTTATATATAAGGCATCTGATCATAGCATGAGATTATGAGTTGTAGTTGGCAACATAGAAGTTATTTTAGGCCATATGCATTTGAGTAATGAAATGTTAATATCGACCAATTGTTGTCATCTTGTGATTCATTGTGATATTTTACAAATCCTTTTCTTGACCATTATTTTTGTTGAGTTATTTGGATAAAACATAAGAATGTCATAAAGTCAGATTAGCTTGTTGTCCACACATCATGTGAATTTATCACCAGGTGGCGTTAATTTTATTTTCCTGAGCAGTGTTGCCACCACATGGGAAAAGGTTCCCACCGGGAAAATCTCCACCAGGGGTAAACTCATACCATTTATTTCATGATATAAATTGTGAAATTTCTTAAATTGAACACCCCCTTCATTATCCATTTCTGGACATGCCAATATACCAAAACTGATTCCCGCCAAATTCAGTGAAGTGTCATTTTTAAAACTTGTAAATGATTGGGTTTTATGATTTAAATCCAAGTTTGATGTTATCTGGTATGTACATGCAAACATTTCTATTCAAACCTTTTGATCCCAAAAGCCCCAAAAAGTACAAGATGTCAGAACTGACACAACGCGCATCAACGCGCATCACCTGCCGAATGCAACAAGCCCTCTTATGACGTCATTCTACCTTTCAGTGCCTCTATGATAACACTCCACCTACACAAATGTAAATGATGCCAAGACAGAAGTGTGCCATAAACATGATAAGTTAGTTTGTTGTTCAAATAGATTTAACAGACCTTCAATTTGGTCCTTAATTCCTTTATTACGATCATTATATTTTGTCAGAATTGACTGAGGAGATTGAGTAGAGGTAAGTCTTGTCATAGTCAGGTGTTCAGGGGTGTAAGACTTGTTGTGTTTGCACTAACACAGGCAAAAATTTAGTCGGTAGGCAGATTTTTTTTTACCCTCAGCCCCTGATGTAATCAGGCTGAGGGTATTGCAGTACTCCTGGCGTGGGTATGTATGTATGTATGTATGTATGTATGTCTGTATGTATGTATGTATGTATGTCTGTAGCGAACATCCTTGTCATCGCGATAACTCAAGAACAAATGATGGCAGCTTCATGAAACTTGACACACATATGCATCTGGTGAAAACCTCGGACGAGTTCGATGGACGGCGACCTTGACCTATTTTTCAAGGTCACAGGAACAATTATGTGAAATCCCAAGAATCACAATAACTCAAGAACGAATAATGGTAGCTTTATTAGATTTGACACACATAAGTATCTGGTGAAGACCTCAGAATTTTTTCTATGAAACATGACCTTAACCTACTTTTCAAGGTCACAGGGACAATTATGTGAAATCATCTTGTCATCGCGATAACTCGAGAACAAATGATGGCAGCTTCATGAAACTTGACACACATATGCATCTGGTGAAAACCTCGGACGAGTTCGATGGACGGCGACCTTGACTTATTTTTCAAGGTCACAGGGACAATTATGTGAAATCCCAAGAATCACAATAACTCAAGAACGAATAATGGTAGCTTTATTAGATTTGACACACATAAGTATCTGGTGAAGACCTCAGAATTTTTTCTATGAAACATGACCTTCACCTGATTTCAAGGTCACAGGGACAATTATGTGAAATCATCTTGTCATCGCGATAACTCGAGAACAAATGATGGCAGCTTCATGAAACTTGACACACATATGCATCTGGTGAAAACCTCGAATGAGTTCGATGGATGGCGACCTTGACCTATTTTTCAAGGTCACGGACAATTATGTGAAATCCCAAGAATCGCAATAACTCAAGAACGAATGATGGCAGCTTTATGAGATTTGACACACACAAGCATCTGGTGAGGACCTCAGAATTTTTTCTTTGAAACATGACCTTTACCTACTTTTCAAGGTCACAGGGATAATTATGTGAAATCATCCTTGTCATCATGATAACTCAAGAACAAATGATGGCAGCTTCATGAAACTTTACACGCATAAGCATCTTGTGAAAACCTCGGACTAGTTCGGTGGACGGCGACCTTGACCTATTTTTCAAGGTCACAGGGACAATTATGTGAAATCCCAAGAATCGCAATAACTCAAGAACGAATGATGGCAGCTTTATGAGATTTGACACACACAAGCATCTGGTGAAGACCTCAGACTTCTCTTGATGGAACATGACCTTCACCTGATTTCAAGGTCACAGGGACAATTATGTGAAATCATCCTTGCCATCGTGATAACTTAAGAACAAATGATGGCAGCTTCATGAAAATTTACACACATAAGAATCTGGGAAGACTCCACATGAGTTTGATAGACGGTGACCTTAACCTGCTTTTCAAGGTCACAGGCCCATATCAATAATTCTAGAGTAAATGATGACAGTTTCATGATACTTGACACATCTAAGCTATCAAAGGAAGTAGATTTTATGGGTTTTTTACCCCTGCATCAATTTGCCTTGGTGCAGTGACGTTTTGTTCACAAATATTGTGTGGAGCAAATGTTGTGCAATGAGTTACCAGGGCTGAGGGTTGATGCATCTCTGATGCCTATGTTTATTATTCCTTTTATTTAAATTTCAAAATGTTATCAGATTAAATCATACTCAAATTCAGGAAATTCAAGCTGGCTAAATCGATGTCTTTTCTTATTGTAAAGTCTCTTGCTGTTGTAATTATCTTTAATTTATGCAGCTACAATTAACTTATGCAGCTGTCTCTCACTATCTATCTCTGCTGTAACTACCTCTCACTTATGCAACTGTCTCTTATTTTTACAGCTATCTCTCACTGCTGTAACTATTTCTCACTGTTGTAACTATTCCTCACTGCTATAACTATCTTTCACCTATTCAGATGTCTCTCACTTTTGCAGCTATCTCTCATTTATGCAGTTATATCTCACTGTTGTAACTGTGTTCCATTCACCATTGTAACTCTCCCTCCCTGTTGTAGCTGTCTCTCACTGTTACAGCTATCTCTCAACGTTGCAGTTATCCCATTATTGTAACTATTTCTCACTTGTTGTAACTATCTCTCACTTTGTGCAGCTATTTTTCATGTCTCAATGCAGCCATCTCTCAGTCAGTTATGCAGCTATATCTCACTGTTGTAGCCATCTCTTATTTATGCAGCTATCTCTTATTTATGCAGCTATCTCTTATTTATGCAGCTATCTCTTATTTATGCAGCTATCTCTTATTTATGCAGATATCTCTTAATTTTTTCCCATATGTGTTACATGTGGAGCAACACTTTTTCTTGTTTACCAAATGATGTAATTCTTCTTCAAATTCATTGCAATACTTTAATATCTTTTTATACTCGCATTTCTAGACCTGTTCACCACATGAAGACATATCATGACAAGATATCTCAGGGTCAGGTGCAGAATACAAATGTTACCATATCATAATATCTCCATATGATAAGATCTTATATATTTATATAACCATAGTTTATTAGTTGTGAATCTGTAACATTTGAATTTCCAATGATCTTGAAAGTGTTTTTATGGTGGTTTTTATACTTATCTCAGTCTCTGGTCAATAATGAATCAGCTGATGAATGTTTGTGATGAGGTAAGAGAAGTACACATACAATGTACTCATCATTACCAGCAACTTGTCATTAAATGAACAAATATGGGCCAAAGGCAAGTGCTTTATTGATTCCAAAATAGGACTGGAATAGAAATTGCGACATGAATTATTTCTGTAATAAAATAGAATAACCTGTACTGACCTGTATAATAATAATAATAATAATAATATTAATAATAATAATAATAATAATAATAATAATAATAATAATTTGTACATGTACAGTGTACTAATGCAATTAATTTATAGGAACTGCTAGAGTAGAATCTAATTCATACCAACATTGGCCTTAATGAGTCAATGTGCTCATTGTGCTGTTAAGGTTTATTTAACAACACATAAAGCTTCAAACACAGGATGTCTGAAATAATTGTTCAAATGAGTTGTCATTTCTCCCTGTGCCATATTATCAGTCATCATGAGGATATTATTACATCATTTTGTGCCTTTTTGGGAATAAATGATTAACACAATATCATGTTTATAGTTGTATGTGATTTATTTACAGCTTAATGAACGAGGAAAAATGTATTTTTTTCCCATATTTTAATGGGTAAGGAGCCTGAATATTTTTGAAAATATAATGAGATAATGATGAGAAGGAAGACTCTTATTTAGTTGGCTTTTAGGTTCAGGGATGGGAGAGCTCTGAACAGTTTCATTATTCCACACCAATTCTGAACAAATCTGGGCGATTCTATTGTATAACGACTTTTTGATGTCTCACAAGTCATAAAAATTATACTGTTTAAAGTTGAGTGTGTAACAGTGTCTTGATTATGATGGTGTGAATTCTAGAGTAAATCTATAAAGGTTTTATGTAAATATTTGTGCCCCCAGTCGGGGATTACTCCTTGTTATGCACCCTTAAACTGTGCACCTTCTTGTGGGCAAAATTCGTATTAAAATTGAGTTCTATTGGATCATATACCTATATATGTAACTGATGATGGTGTTATTTTCTTGAATATAACATTGGATTTGAAAGTGGCATGATACAAGGAACCAACTTTCTAGCCATAGTCCAAAATTAAGCACCGCTCAGATTTCACTCGGATTGGCTGCGATTTAGCATCCGGACTGACGTGATTTAGCGTCCGGCTCTGTTGTGTTTGTCCGGAATTATGTGAATTGTCTCGATTAATTCAGATTTACCATCAAGCTCTCTCACCCCTAAGTTCAATGAGAAACCTTCCACTATTTTTATGCCATACTATTTTTGGAGTGCCTTTCGTAACCAGCTGTCAAGGATACAAATGTACATGAAACAGATCCTTTTTCATAAACCAAATCCTCAACTGTGAAGAAGAAAATTGGCTTCAGTGCTTTAAAATTTTTTATATCATATGGCCAAAAACAGAGGGATTTTTTTCGCACTGAGAAAATCTGGTTTACCAAAGAAAAATAGATGGAGCAAAGAATATAAACAATTAAAGATTTATATTTCAAATCACATTAATTTTATTATGGAATCTTGTACAAGAATTCTCCATCACTATCATAATATATTTTACCCCTTTTAAAACTAGCATTTTGATTCCTGTGTTCTTTTGGCACATTAATTCTCTCCGAGAAATGTTCACGCTTTCCATATGGATACTGGTAACCTTGTCTCTCATCATAAATATACGCCTCACTTCTTGTGCTTTCTGAATATTCATCATATCTTAATGACTCCAAAACCTTTTTCCTTTGTTTTAATTCATGTGAAATTCTTGATTCCTCAGAGTTTTTGGTTGTGAATTCCTCATTTGGCTCGGAAGGGTTTGAACTATGACCTTCCGTGACCTCATTATGCGAGTAGGTCAGTTTTCCTGTTCCTGACATTTGCAGGTCACCTTCATTTAGATTCCTGTGGCGTTTTTCTCTCAGCTTTCTCCCACTCCATTGTCTCTCCTCTGCCTCTGGATTATCCAGGAATCCAGTGGAATCAGGATCAATCCTGTCTGTTATGCTCTCCTGATTACCCCCCAACCTTACATTAGTATCCTGATAATCAAAAGCTCCCATCATGTCCTCCTTCATTGCATCAGTTTCTACCACAATATGCTTCTTATTGTTCCCATCCTCTATCAACTCAACAGGATTTAAATCTTTGGGCAAAACAGATTTTGTTACAGCACCTAACAATGTGAAGTTTTCTCTCTCCATCTCTGCCAGCAAGTCTCTGTGATTGACAACCCTGCTCTGCAGATCTTCTCTCATTTTCTTCTGTTCACAATAGTCTTTTACAATAGATTCAAATAGTCCTGGCGGCTTCTTAGGACGAGAATAAGCCTCTAGGAGGCGCTGTTGCCAATCTGAGTGGGGCAGAGTTTGTATACCCGCAGCATTTTTAAGTGTGTCAACCTTGCCTGCCTTGATCAGAGCCTCGTACCTGTAAAACAAGAGACATATCAGTCAACCTTGCCTGCCTTAATCAGAGCCTCGTACCTGTAAAACAAGAGACAGATCAGTCAACCTTGCCTGCCTTGATCAGAGCCTCGTACCTGTAAAACAAGAGACATATCAGTCAACCTTGCCTGCCTTAATCAGAGCCTCGTACCTGTAAAACAAGAGACAGATCAGTCAACCTTGCCTGCCTTGATCAGAGCCTCGTACCTGTAAAACAAGAGACAGATCAGTCAACCTTGCCTGCCTTAATCAGAGCCTCGTACCTGTAAAACAAGAGACATATCAGTCAACCTTGCCTGCCTTGATCAGAGCCTCGTACCTGTAAAACAAGAGACAGATCAGTCAACCTTGCCTGCCTTGATCAGAGCCTCGTACCTGTAAACAAGAGACACATCAGTCAACCTTGCCTGCCTTGATCAGAGCCTCGTACCTGTAAAACAAGAGACACATCAGTCAACCTTGCCTGCCTTGATCAGAGCCTCGTACCTGTAAAACAAGAGACATATCAGTCAACCTTGACTGCCTTGATCAGAGCCTCGTACCTGTAAAACAAGAGACACATCAGTCAACCTTGCCTGCCTTGATCAAAGCCTCGTACCTGTAAAACAAGAGACATATCAGTCAACCTTGCCTGCCTTGATCAGAGCCTCGTACCTGTAAAACAAGAGACAGATCAGTCAACCTTGCCTGCCTTGATCAGAGCCTCGTACCTGTAAACAAGAGACACATCAGTCAACCTTGCCTGCCTTGATCAGAGCCTCGTACCTGTAAAACAAGAGACACATCAGTCAACCTTGCCTGCCTTGATCAGAGCCTCGTACCTGTAAAACAAGAGACATATCAGTCAACCTTGACTGCCTTGATCAGAGCCTCGTACCTGTAAAACAAGAGACACATCAGTCAACCTTGCCTGCCTTGATCAAAGCCTCGTACCTGTAAAACAAGAGACACATCAGTCAACCTTGCCTGCCTTGATCAGAGCCTCGTACTTGTAAAACAAGAGACATATCAGCCAACCTTGACTGCCTTGATCAGAGCCTCGTACCTGTAAAACAAGAGACATATCAGTCAACCTTGCCTGCCTTGATCAGAGCCTCGTACCTGTAAAACAAGAGACATATCAGTCAACCTTGCCTGCCTTGATCAGAGCCTCGTACCTGTAAAACAAGAGACACATCAGTCAACCTTGCCTGCCTTGATCAGAGCCTCGTACCTGTAAAACAAGAGACATATCAGCCAACCTTGCCTGCCTTGATCAGAGCCTCGTACCTGTAAACAAGAGACAGATCAGTCAACCTTGCCTGCCTTGATCAGAGCCTCGTACCTGTAAAATAAGAGACACATCTTAAAGTATTCTAGAGTTTTCGGAATCCCTTACTCAGTCATTTCTTAGTAATTTACATGCAATATACCAAACCAAATATAATTCAACTTTTGTCATAGTTAAACAATCAGCAGGCCTGATTAAATCTGTCACATTGTAATTTCGAAAGCATTGCACAACACATAGTTAAGCCATCTCTCTTTGCCACTTACCTGGTTTGAATAGGTCCAGCAGACAGTTGCTTTGGGCTCCCAGAATTCAGAGCTTGCCAATTTGCATGAACTTTGCGGTCATGCTTGATGACCTCTTCTACTGTGCGAGGATAGAACTTGGATTTGAGTAGTTTCCTGATGCCGTCGCGGCTGATGGGGAAGCTCTCCGCCAGTCGCTCCACACTCCACTCAGAGGGGTACTCCTGCAACAGCAACATCTCAGGCCTCTGATGAAGAGTTCCTCATTAAAGTATCAGCTAAATTAATTAATAAGTGAAATTATCTGCAGTCTACCTCACAGTGTACATATTTGTAATTGCATTTTATCATTTTACGGACTTAATTGTTTTGAGACATATATTGTTTATCTTGTTTTCCCTGAAGGAGGCCATATCAGATATTTAAACCTCGGCCATGTTTACTCTGTATTACCTGATGCAGTTATCTGCCATGTTTACTCTGTATTACATGATGCAGGTATCTGCCATGTTTACTCTGTATTACCTGATGCAGGTATCTGCCATGTTTACTCTGTATTACCTGATGCGGGTATCTGCCATGTTTACTCTATATTACCTGATGCAGGTATCTGCCATGTTTACTCTATATTACCTGGTGCGGGTATCTGCCATGTTTACTCTGTATTACCTGGTGCGGGTATCTGCCATGTTTACTCCGTATTACCTGATGCGGGTATCTGCCATGTTTACTCTGTATTACCTGATGCGGGTATCTGCCATGTTTACTCTGTATTACCTGATGCGGGTATCTGCCATGTTTACTCTGTATTACCTGATGCGGGTATCTGCCATGTTTACTCTGTATTACCTGATGCGGGTATCTGCCATGTTTACTCTGTATTACCTGATGCGGGTATCTGCCATGTTTACTCTGTATTACCTGATGCAGGAATCTGCCATGTTTACTCTGTATTACCTGATGCAGGAATCTGCCATGTTTACTCTGTATTACCTGATGCAGGTATCTGCCATGTTTACTCTGTATTACCTGATGCGGGTATCTGCCATGTTTACTCTGTATTACCTGATGCAGGTATCTGCCATGTTTACTCTGTATTACCTGATGCAGGTATCTGCCATGTTTACTCTGTATTACCTGATGCAGGTATCTGCCATGTTTACTCTGTATTACCTGATGCGGGTATCTGCCATGTTTACTCTGTATTACCTGATGCGGGTATCTGCCATGTTTACTCTGTATTACCTGATGCGGGTATCTGCCATGTTTACTCTGTATTACCTGATGCAGGAATCTGCCATGTTTACTCTGTATTACCTGATGCAGGTATCTGCCATGTTTACTCTGTATTACCTGATGCAGGTATCTGCCATGTTTACTCTGTATTACCTGATGCAGGTATCTGCCATGTTTACTCTGTATTACCTGATGCGGGTATCTGCCATGTTTACTCTGTATTACCTGATGCAGGTATCTGCCATGTTTACTCTGTATTACCTGATGCAGGTATCTGCCATGTTTACTCTGTATTACCTGATGCAGGTATCTGCCATGTTTACTCTGTATTACCTGATGCGAGTATCTGCCATGTTTACACTGTATTACCTGATGCAGGTATCTGCCATGTTTACTCTGTATTACCTGATGCAGGTATCTGCCATGTTTACTCTGTATTACCTGATGCAGGTATCTGCCATGTTTACTCTGTATTACCTGATGCAGGTATCTGCCATGTTTACTCTGTATTACCTGATGCGGGTATCTGCCATGTTTACTCTGTATTACCTGATGCAGGTATCTGCCATGTTTACTCTGTATTACCTGATGCAGGTATCTGCCATGTTTACTCTGTATTACCTGATGCGGGTATCTGCCATGTTTACTCTGTATTACCTGATGCGGGTATCTGCCATGTTTACTCTGTATTACCTGATGCAGGTATCTGCCATGTTTACTCTGTATTACCTGATGCAGGTATCTGCCATGTTTACTTTGTATTACCTGATGCAGGTATCTGCCATGTTTACTCTGTATTACCTGCATGATGCAGGTATCTGCCATGTTTACTCTGTATTACCTGATGCAGGTATCTGATCTGTTCCTTGGCATCCCATGTCAAAAGATTGGTCTCCTGGGGTTCCTTGAAGTATTTTTTCTTAATGATTGCTCTAAGAAGTTTCTTCTGATGAACCTTCTCATCTCTAGAATATAAGAATGGGTGAGAATTTTATAAAATAGTACATAGAATATAATTTAATACAATATATAATATAAGAATGTTTTACATGAATAACAATATTATATGATATGTTGTCTCACTTGCTTTTAAATCTAAATAGTTATAGGATAAGCATATAATTGGTGAGCCTTAAACGTAGCCTTACTTACATCAGGAAGTGCTGGGCAAAAGCTATGCATGCCCAAAAAAAGGTCACTCGAAGGTCATGTGTGACCTCACTGATCACATATTATTTTAGATAAATGGTAAACTTTTTAAACTTGTTTATTAATAAAGAGTTTGAGGAAAACATTTAGATGGTCAAACATAAATATGGCCATCTGTACCACTCTACATTTCCATGTTACATTTTCATGTTGCATTTCCATGTTGCATTTCCATTACACATGTTCATGCAACATTGAAATGTTACATTTCAATGTTCCATTTTCATGTTACATTTCCATGTTACATTTCAATGTTACAATTCCATTTTATATTTCAATGTTACATTTCCATGCTAAATTTCCATGTTACATTTCCATGTTAAAATTCCATGCTACATTTTCATGTTGCATTTCCATGTCACATGTCCATGTTACATTTCCATGTCACATTTCCATGTTACATTTCCATGTTATATTTCCATGCTGCATTTCCAAATGTTTGCAGAATGATAGAACTGTGTGTTGACCTGACCTGTTGATATCTTGGATAATATGTTTCCTGTTCTGGGATATGTACTCATTCATATCCTCCAGGTCCTCTAGATGCTGGTGAGAATTAGGGTCACTGAAGTCGATAGTCATATGATCATCAAGGTGATTATTTCCTGAAGAATAAAT